>OZ022503.1:54607611-55207611 GCA_963989385.1 Ctena decussata | reverse complement strand
TATGAGTAGAAAAAATAGCCTTCTTGGCTTAGCTGAGCCTGAAAAATGCTGAATTTCTTGGTATTTTTATATTAATGGGCATTTTAAATTTCATGCTCAGCTGAGTTGAGCATGAAAAAAGTTTTATAACCTCGGGGCCAGGTTTGTCAAAGTGACTTCTTAACACCTTGCAGTATGCACATGACTCCATGCTGAATATAGAAAAATATTGCATGGTTGCTCCAATGTAAAGTAAATGGAGGAAAAATTTAGAATTTAGGTATGTTATAAATTCCCTTCATTACACTATGTTGGCATAGATCATAAGTGAAAATGGTTGTATTGAAATCGAACCTCAAAGGCAAATGAGGATCAAATACACATTTTCCATACATGTATATTATTTTTGTCGTTTACTTCCCACAGACCGGACATGACAACATTTTATCTAACATGGCATTATAACTAGTAACATGATATCATCCGACATACTACTTTATATTAATCAGAGAATTTTGAAACAAGATTTTTTCATGTTGTTATTTTCCATACCCATATTTGTTAGATCTATATTATATTTTCCTGTTGTTTTACATTCCTATATTGTAATATTGTATTGAAATGTTGAAATATAACAATATAATTTCTTATAATTTAAACACTCCAATAATTCAAAGACATTAAATTATTTTCAGAGAATGCTTACTGTACTGTAATATGGGAAGTTTGATGACAGTATATTGTTATTTAACCTTTGAGATTGTTAAGGGTATTATGGGTAAACTTTCAGGGGAAGCAACTCAGTCACCTTTATTTTTCCTTTTCTTAATATGGGTCAACTTTAAAGGAAAGAATTTGCTCATCTATGAGCAAATTTTTTTCTTTAAGAGTTGACCCAATTTTGAAAGAGCTGCATTTTCCAGAGAAGCAAACAGGATGTCACAGAATTATAGTTTCCTCTTTGAAAAAATGGTGAAAAAAGTATGGTGGTGTACAAATACACCTTAGGCTGCAAATTGAACTTTTGCTAATTCAGGGTTCAATTTTTTAATATTTTGCATAATAAATAGAAGTTAACAGTTGTTTATGTTTGTTGTCCCTTGATGTTCCAGCTTTGTTCCATAATTATCCCAGGATTGTACAGGATGGCAGTGCATTTGTTGAGAGACGGACAGACAGATGAACAGAAATCACATTATTTGAATTTGAAGTTGGGTTTAATAAAGTGACCATTTGAGACCATATTGCATTCTGAGCTGTCTCATGACAGAGGGAGAGATAGGATGGATGAAGGGATGACTTGCGATTTTACATCTTTTTCAACAGTATTTCAGTCATATTAGGTCAGGACCATGATTGGGTGATAATGAAAGGCTGTATGCAATGGAACCTCGTTTACGGTTGAAAAGATTCCCACCTCAAGCCGGGCTCGAACCCTACCCCGCTAGATCAGTACACCAGCACTTAACCTACTGAGCTACTGGGGCTCCTGGGAGAGATAGGAGAAAAAAAGGTTCCAGAGAAGTGGGGTAAAATTCTCAGTCTGCACCTACTGCAATCAGAGCAGGTCTGCTGTACTAAAGCAAAAATTGTAGACCTAGCTGGCCCAGATCTTAGTGCACAAAATAAATATGCGGAATGACGCATCCACGGAGAGTTAAGATGTATGGATACACCTTCATGTTTTTCTGCCATTTTTACAAAGGGAAACAACTTTTGTGACTTCCTGTTAGCTTTCCTGGACAACATAGCCCATCAAAAAAGTCTACTTTTAAAGGAAAGAATTTGCTCCTAGGGGAGCAAATTCTTTCTTTTAAGAGTTGACCACTTTTGGGAAGGGAGGCAAAATTGAAAATGGCAGAGTTACTCCCCTTTAAAATGTACCCATTCATCTAAATAAACTTAGCATTTTAGGGTAAATTCAGTTCTTTGTTAAACTATTGTATACAAATTATTGAAAGTTTGTTGCCAGTGGTTACAGAAGAAACCAAGTGCTAATCAGAGCACCAAATCATTGAACTCATTTATTTGTCTTTTAAGGTGGATGAATTCACCTCCATGTTTCTCCACTATTTTTAGAGGGCTTCTCTGTAAAAAGGGCCCCACTTAATTGGGGTCTGCATGCACCATTACACGAAAAAAAAATGCTTCAAGAGGAGCAAATTATTTCCTTTAAATTTGACCAACATAGAAAAGGGTGGGGGTGGGAAAAATGGCAGAGTTGCTTTCCCTACAAGTGTATCCTTTCACTTTAAATGTATTGTGTTTAAAGCTACAGCTCTATATTTAAAGTTTGGATACTAGATCTCTTGGTACCTTACAATGCGTTAGACGGTATGTAAACAACTGAGAAAAAATACCCTCCCAACAGGCACACAAGTTGAATCAACGCTGATGCAATGTTGATTCAATGTTAAAACAGCATTGCATCGAAGTTGATTTAACATGATGCTGAATCAACTATGATTCAATGTTGATTCTAGGATGTATGCCCACCCAATGGGCACACAATGTTGAATCAATATTGAATCAATGTTGATTCAATGTCATGACGTTGAATCAACTTTGCTTCAACATTGATTCTAGGTTGTGCGCCCACTAGACTAATGCTCATTTTGAAGAAGAAAGTATTACATATGCTGGTGAGATTAAATTGCAGATACCCTAAGCTTTTATTTTAGTGAATGGAGAACACTTCCAGGGGAAGCAACTCAGTATTTGCCTCATTGTTCAATGGTGGTCATCTCTTAAAGGAAAGAATTTCTTCCCTCAAGAAAATGCCCCAAGGTTATAAAACTTGAGTACATTCTCAAACTCAAAATAAAGCACACTGATTGGCTGCTTCCGAGCGCATGCTCGGAAGCAGCCAATCGGTGTGTTTTATTTTGAGTTTGAGATTATTCTCAAGTTTTATAACCTTGAACCCAAGTTCTTTCCTTTGAGAGTAGACCCAGTTTTGAAATGGTTTCATCAGGGAAGCAAAAAGGAAGCTATTAAAGCTGTTTCCCTTTCTGAAAACATCAAGGTGTTCCCATACACCATAACGAGCCGGGCCGCGTAGCAGTTGGTAGGGTGTCTGACTTATAAGTCAGAGATCCTGGGTTCGATACCCTGTCCGGCCACTTTCATTTCTCCTTCCGCTGATTCAAGAAGGGCGGTTGTCAGTTACTGGTGAAAGTATAAGTGCATTTAGTACTGGTTAACCGCTTAGGAGGTCTGAGCCCAGGAATAGTGTGGTTAGTTTAACTGAACGTCCAGACATTACCAAAGCTGTTTACCGTGGACGTTTAACAATAACACCTCTACACACAACACCATAACAGATTCTGCCATCTCATTTTAGCTCGCCTGAACGAAGATCAGGAAGAGCTATTGTACTATCCCTGTCGTTGGCGTTTCCTTTGGGGTTGGCATTGGCGGCGGGGGCTTTAGCAAATGTTAAAGCCGTAGGTTAAAGTTTTCAAGATCTTCTAGTCCCTAAAGCCTTTGATCCATCAGAATTATATTTGGTTTGATGATAGATATTGGAGCAAAATTTTGTTCAATACCATCCCCATCCCTGAACATGACCCATAGGTCAAGGTCACAGACTTTATAATTTTATATTGAAATTTGAGATGTTCTTGGCTAAATCTCCTTAAGACTTTGATAAATTTCCTTTATACTGCCACAGATGTCGGGTAATGGTCTAATTTTTTTATATATAGACTTACAAATGCTTTGTTAAAATTTTTGGTTAAAGTTCCCTAAAGGCACAGTGTGTTCTTAGTGTATGGATGTATTCAGTTGATACTTAAAATTCTGTTAGATGCAGGTTCAGAGTATTACACAGTTTATTGTTCCACACTGTCCTAGATGGAAAGTGATACCCAGACTGATGACAGGTACTGCTCCAGAGTTTTACACAGTTTATAGTTCCACACTGGCCTAGATGGAAAGTGATACCCAGACTGATGACAGGTACTGCTCCAGAGTTTTACACAGTTTATAGTTCCACACTGGCCTAGATGGAAAGTGATACCCAGACTGATGACAGGTACTGCTCCAGAGCTTTACACAGTTTATAGTTCCACACTGGCTTAGATGAAAAGTGATACCCAGACTGATGACAGGTACTGCTCCAGAGCTTTACACAGTTTATAGTTCCACACTGGCCTAGATGGAAAGTGATACTGTAAAACACTTATATTTGGCGGTCACTTTATTTTGGCGATATTGGCGGAAAAGAAGAAAACCGCCAAATTAAAATGCCGCCAATTTAAATCGTTGATCGTGAAAGAAAAACACTACCTTTGACATATAACTTATTCCCTCTACTTTAAAATCAAAGCCAGTACACATCACGTTTTAGAACAAAGGAAGACCTCAAGCAAACTGCAAGCGGGAGGACACAGACTGTGAAAATGTTTATCTGATAATTTTTCTAATTAGCACCTGAGACAAGCTGATTTAAGCAATAATTATTCAAATTCTATATACATACGCTCAATCCAAATTGATTACATCAGAAACAACAGAAGAATAATTATATTACTGTTAACAGTTTTATAATAAATAATGGAAAGAATTAAACTGTATTTACTATGACAATGTAGAGCTCGCACTAAGTGGCCATGCAATATCGTTATGAAGTCAACAAAACACATTTTTTCAGAAACCACAAAACCGCCTAAATAAAAATCCGCCAAAAGGTCCATTTATGAAAACCGCCAAATTTTGCTGCCGCCAAATATAAGTGTTTTACAGTACGCAGACTGATGACAGGTACTGCTCCAGAGTTTTACACAGTTTATAGTTCCACACTGGCCTAGATGGAAAGTGATACCCAGACTGATGACAGGTACTGCTCCAGAGCTTTACACAGTTTATAGTTCCACACTGGCCTAGATGGAAAGTGATACCCAGACTGATGACAGGTACTGCTCCAGAGCTTTACACAGTTTATAGTTCCACGCTGGCCTAGATGGAAAGTGATAACCAGACTGATGACAGGTACTGCTCCAGAACTTTACATAGTAGCAGCATTACCTTCCTAATTGACTGTGGAGGTCAAGATCTCATTCTTAGAAAGTTGTGTTCATGAACTGACGGCCCGATATAGACTGAAATACTGTCTCAAAGGGCTGTTAAACCCAAAACAACCAACCAACCAAATCATGATGGGAAATCACCAGTTTATCTGGTGATAGCTCTTGTTAACCAGATTTTCCAGCAGAAAGCTGGATTTCCTTTGGAAAATTCTGGTTATTAAAATAAATGTCGGCTGACGGGTGAGCATTATTTAACCCTAATGTGCTTAAATATTGGGGCACCTAAAACCATTAATCTTCAATTTGGAACAAACGAAAAAGTGATGGCCAAGGACCTAAGATACATCCATGCGCACAGCAAAGACTCTGATCAGACTGGGCGGATGCCCAGGCTGATTTGAGTCTGTGCTGGGCACACAACCACTTTGTTGGTTTTCTTGTGTCGCGGCTCATATATGGATCCTGAGGTATCTACTGGCACAAAAATAGCAAGGATACGTACAGGCATAAAGATACCAAGGATTCACAGACTGCTTTGAGTTTATTCTGTTTGCACATGTTACAGTGACTACTCTGGTAAGCTAAAAAATTCGTTAACCAAAACACAGAATGCTGACACAGACTTTGATGAGAACACAGAGAACAAGGTGACAACAACAACTCTTCCTCTACTTCATGCAGGCAACCTAAAAAAGGTTTAACAATGGAGGTGGAATGGCAAGCAGTAAAGGTCCTGATCAGACTGCAGTTTGCTCAGACCTATATCTGTTCCAATACTCGGAATACTAACTGTATACCACCACCATCACCAGTTTTAACTTGTGGGTTCAACCCCCACTTGAGGCAAGGATCTTTTCAAACATAAACGGGGTTCCATTGTGCTCAGCCTTCATTATCACCATCCCATCATCCTGATATGACTGAAATACTGTTGAAAAGGCTGTAAAATCGCAAGTCATCCATCTATCATTTTAACTTGCATTGTGAAATGCCATTTTAACTGATATGGTTAAGTTCTGCCAGAGCTTTATACCTATCATGGTAGTAGAAGAAGCCCAGTATTACTGAGTTTACCTTGCATGGTAAAATGCCAGTAAATTAAGGCTGTTTTACCATTGTTGGTAGATTGCTACCTGAGCACTTTTTACCTGTGATGGTAGAAACCCAATATTAATGACTTTACCTTGCATACACCAATATACCTGTTTTACCATCAATGGTAAATTCGCAGTTAAGCAGGTTTCACCATTGATAGTAAAATGCTACCTGGGGCTGTTTTACCTGTTATGGTAGAATGCTAGTATAGTGAGTTTTACCTTCTTCTACTGTAATTCTGTATAAAACCATTGAAGCTCTAAGAATTGGGACAGGTAAGGCTGAGCAAACAGTGCAGACCCAGATCAGACTGCGCCTTGTCTGATCAGGGTCTACACTATTTGCCATTCTATTCTGCAGCTTTTGGGCAGCATATTTCTGCTTTGTAAAACCACTGCTCCATTTCAATACACAGTAATTATATTAGTTGTCCCAATTTTTAGCTCACTTTATAGTGTTGTCCGTCGTACGTCGTCCGTTCACACTTTTAAGCATTAATATCTGCTAAAGTAGGTGGCCAATCTTGATCAAATTTTATATATAGCATCATTAGGGTCGGGAATTAATTGCATATAGTTTTGGGACAGACTGGTTTAAAACTGTGGTTACCATGGCAACAAAAAGGTCCCATAGACTTATAATGGGGAAAGTGTTATCCGGGCGATAGCACCTTCAGTTTTGATAACAACTTCTTCAAACTTGCAGGTACCTAAGACAGCCATAAAATATCGAACCAGTTCGAATTTGGGCCAGGTTGGATGATTCTTTTCAGAGTTACTTGCCCTTGAGCAATATTTTCCCACAGACTTATAATGGGGAAAATGTTGTCCGGGTCCTAGCTTCTTCATTTTTGATCACAACTTCTTGTCACTTGCATGTATCCAGGATGGCCCAAACATCTCATCTCAGACCAGTTCAAATTTGGGCCAGGTTGGATGTTTCTTTTCAGAGTTACTTGCCCTTGAGCGATAAAATATTTTCCCATAGACTTTTAATGGAGAAAATGTTGTACCGGCCCTAGCTTCTTCATTTTAAATTGCAACTTCTTGTAACTTGCAGGTATCTAGGATATCCATAGAATCTCAGACCAGTTCGAATTTGGGCCAGGTTGAATAAATCTTTTCAGAGTTACTTGCCCTTGAACGCAATAAGTCTAAGATAAACCTTGTGTGCACTCTAGAGGGCACAGGTTTGATCCAATCTTCATGAAACTGAGTCAGAATTTATATCTCTGTGACATCTAAGAAAAATTTGAAACTGGGTCATGTCAGGTCAAAAATAAAATCACTAGGTCAAATCTTAGAAAAACGTTGTGTACCCTCTAGAGGGCTCACTTTTGATCCAGTCTTCATGAAACTTTGTCAGAATGTTTATCTCTATGAAATGTAGAAAGAAGATAGAAATGTCAGGTCAGAAACTAGGTCACCAGGTCAAATCTTACAAAAATCTTGTGTACACTCTAGAGGACACTGTTTTGATCTAATCTTCATGGAACTTTGTCAGAATGTTTTATCTCTATGAAATCTAGGGCAAGTTTGAAAGTAGGTCACGTCAGGTAAAAAACTAGGTTAGTAGGTAAAATCTAAGAAAAACTTTGTGTACACTCTAGAGGGCACAGTTCTGATCCAATATTCATGAAGCTTTGTCAGAATGTTTATTGCTATGAAATTAAGGAAAATTTGGATACTGGGTCATATTGGGTCAGAAAGTAGATAACTAGGTCAAATTTTAGAGAAACCTTGTGTACACTCCAGAGGGCACAGGTTTTATCCAATCTTCATGAAAGTTTGTCAGATTGTTTATCTCTATAAAATCTAGGATATTTTTGAAACTGGGTCATGCTTGGCCAAAATAATAGGTCACTAGGACAGATCTTAGAAAAACCTTGTGTACACCCAAGAGGGCACAGCGTTGATCCAATCTTCATGAAACTTTGTCAGAACGTTGATCTCTATGAAATTTAGGAGGAGATGGATACTGGATCATGTCAGGTCAAAAACTAAGTCACTAGGACAAATCTTTGCAAAACCTTGTGGTCACTCTAGAGGGCTCACTTTTAATCAAATCTTCAGGAAACTTTGTCAGAACGTTGATCTCTATGAAATTTAGGAGGAAATGGATACTGGATCATGTCAGGTCAAAAACTAAGTCACTAGGACAAATCTTTGCAAAACCTTGTGTTCACTCTAGAGGGCTCACTTTTAATCCAATCTATATGAAACTTTGTCAGAATGTTTATCTCTATGAAATGTAGGACTAAATGTTTATCTCTTTGAAATGTAGGACGAGATGGAAACTGGGTCATGTCAACTCTGATAGTAGGTAAAATCTTAGAAAAACCTTGTGTTCACTCTAGAGGGCAAAGTAAAGTGACAAAATGTGTCTGTTGACAGTAAGATCTCAGGTGAGCTACAGGACCATTGGTGCTCTTGTTTGTTATGACCAATGTCGTTGAATCACTGTTTCAATATATTTGCAATATTTTGTTTGTCCTAATTTCGGTCAAAACGTTTCTTACGAGTGAAAACTTGAAACAAACATGATGAAAATGGCGTCATGACGTTTGTGTCAACGTCTAAACTACGCAGTAACGTTGGTGTAAAATTTTCATTTGTTGACTAAGGCCTACATGTACTGACTTTCCGAACAATGAAGATGCAGATTAGCTTCACATCCGCAGAGTCTGATCGGCGATTTTGTTGTTTGATGATTGGGAGTAGGAAGCTGTACATTTAGAGGATTGTTATCCACAGAATCGCTTCATTTTTCCCGAAATAGAACCTGCTGACGTTGCTGTGCGACGTTGATACACCGGAAACTGGACACCTGGCCATTTCTTCTAAATGGCTCATAGCCTGTATGTTTAGCGGCATCATTTAAATATATTCAGTAGCATATAACTTCAAGCGCCTGTGCTGTGACATACAGAAGCGAGACATGCAATTTAGCTCTTTTTTGTGACAATGGGCAGACAGGCCAGACACCACATTTCATGGAATTCATGTTACAAAGGGGAACACTTTCTGTAACTTCCTATTTACTTTCCTGGATGTCAATGCCCTTCCAAAATGGGTTGGACTCTAAAAGGAAAGAATTTGCTCTGAGAGGAGCAAATTCCTCTCTTTTAGAGTTGACCCCTTTTGAGAGAGGAAGCATAAATAAAAATGGCAGAATTGCTTCCCACTGAATGTGTATCCATTCGCCTTAAATCCAGTGTTCATTGCTGCGATTAGCATCACCAGCAGCTTTTGGACAATATACTGTAAGAACCCTGGAGAAAAACCGCAGATAGGTTGGTTGGTTGGTTGTTTTGGGTTTAATGGCCCTTTGAGACAGTATTTCAGTCTATATCAGGCTGTCTCCCAAAGAGGGAGAAAGAAGAGAGAAATGATAGACAGGAGAAAAAATGTCCAAACAACCCCCACCCGCACCTACTGCAAGCACAGTAGGCCCTTGCCCTACTATTATCCAAATCAGTAGGGTGCCCCGGCACTGGAAGTTATACTCAGCACCATCGCAGCAGCCAACCACCCCCAGCAGATAAGTAAGGATGTTGATAATTTTGAGATCTTGGCCCAGTTGTTGAAAACTAACTACATTATTAGTCAAAGAGATGTATTTTCAAATGTGTAGTGTGCAAAGACAAATTTTTTGCTGGAATAAAAAGTGAGCTTAAAAGTTCCTTACGCTTTTTGGCAAAAAATACCAGCAAACTTCTAGAGACTTAATGAATACTTGACTAACAACTCTTTGAACAACTGGGCCCAGGTTTTTAGCTTGCCCATATGAAAGTACAGGAAGAGCTGTTGTCACCTTGGCGACGGATGGATTCTTCGGTTAAATTTTTTTTTTTTGATGGGCAAGATGCTGTCAGGCAAGCTATCCTGTATGTGGACAGGTCTTGTTTTTATTTCTAAAAACATCTGTTGTTGTCCTTTGTTAAAGTTGCCCTGCTGAAGCAGTTCTACTGAAAGGCCATAACATACGAAGAATCATTTTTATAATAATGAATGGAAATTATCAAAACCCCTTCTGACCCTAACCAAGACCCTCACCTGATTGTGGTAATACATACCAAAATATTTGGCCACAGTTTCTACGTTTAGACAAGTGTAGTTTGTCTGAGGACCTATTTGGGGATAGTTTTGTAGGTTGTCCAAATATTTAGGTTAAGTGCTTTTTTCAAAGAAAAACAGATGTCCCACCAGCATGTCATCCCCATACCCCCAATTACATTTTTCAAAACATTGCTATGTTGGCAAGTTGACCTTGATAAGGTCAAGGACACCAAAACCTAACCCAACTTAGTAAATCCTGTCAGATGTGTTATGTTCTTGATATTTAATGTTGAAAGTCATTCTTTGACCATCTGCCGTTTGGTTCAAGAGATACCATATTGTAAGTGAAAATTTAACTAAGTCCTGTGGCTATCAAAATGGGGCCAAGGTCACCGAAATCTAATCAATTCTTAAGTTTGGCCAAATGATATTTATATCCAAGCAAATTGAATGAAAATCCATTTAATCAAGAGATAATGTGCACACAAGACTGACCTTGATACTGGGGTCAAGGTCAACAAAATCTCATCTCTTTGGATTGACTCATTAATATCTTTGCACTTCTGATGAAAATCCACCAATATCTTGTTTTAGGAAGAAATTAACAAATTGAAGTTGTTCTGATTACCCCAATGATATATAACCCATGCAAATCTGGTGTAAAATCTACCCACTGGTTAAAGAATTCAACGTTTTAAGTGAGAGTCTTAACATCTAAGTGCTTCTGTGACCTTGAAAATGAGGTCAAGGTCATCAAAATGGCTCTTAAACTTGTCTCAGTGATATATCCATGCAGGTTTGGTGAAAACCCATCCAATGGTTCAAGAGATACCATGAACAAAACTGTCATGCTGAAACAATCACCAGCAGGATCCGCACTGAAGCCAGTGGTTCCCTTCCGACCTCACCTTTGGTGAGGGACATAATAAATAAGTCACAGCCAACACTAACAGAATCTTCACTGGAACCTATATGCCTCCTCTCCCCCTTTTAGTGGGAGTTCTTCACTGGAACCTATATGCCTCCTCTCTCCCTTTTAGTGGGAGTTAAGGGGGGGGGGGTGGGGGGGGGGGGGGTGAGGAGGGAGTTGAAGTAATTCAAAGTTAAGATGTATGGATATATGTCCCTGGTTTAACTGCCAATTTTGCATGGGAGACAACTTTCAAGTCTTTGCTCACATTAGGTCAATTCTTTCTTTAATGCTGGCTTTCTGTAAAGGAAAAACAATACTCAGAGAACAAATTTTTTACATGAAAAGCTGCCCATTATGAGATGGGAAGCAAAGACTGGATCAGTGACCTCCCTTGAATTTGATGTGTTTTACAGCCCTTTCAAGAATAGTTCACTAATATCGAGCCAATCGTTAAGCAGAGGTGGGCAAAAACAGAAGCTCCTGAAGGGGGCTGGTAGGGTGGAGGGGCACCCCTCACATGTGCACCGAGCAAGGCTCATACCCATAGCAATGAGACCTAATAAGAGTCAGTGCTCCATCTTCTTTAGAGGTGTATTCTTTAAGTATATTCGTATACCTCCATGTGCTTTTTCACCATTTTTACAAAGGGAAACAACTGTTGCTTCCCGTGTACATCCCTGGCTGAAAAAACAACAAGGAACGAAAAGGGTCTACTCTTGAAGGAAAGAATTTGCTCCTAAGGAGCAAATCCTTTCCTTTAAGAGTTAGTCCCCATTGCGAGTGGAGGAGAAAATGACAGCTGTGCCCCCTGGAAGTGTATTCAGTCACCTTAAACAATGCCTGCTTCAATAGCCCAGTGCTCCAGATGAGAAGGGATTACAGAAAATAATTGATAATTGAGCCATGACAAGACAAAACCAATAAAAGGCCATCAGCCAATTGTCACCCGAAATGTGACACAAACTGCAGCCCTTTTTTCAGTTTCAGAGTAACTGTATGGCCAAAAACAGAAACTATGTGTATTATTGAACCCGGTAAGCACATAAGCAAAGACATATACCCAATTACTGGGCCTCTATGAAGTTACAAAATGTGTAAAATCAGGTTACTGAAACTTTAGGCCCTTACAGAATGCCCAAAACATCTTATATCCAATAACAAGGGCCATAATCCTGCTAATATCAACACACACAATGCATTTATGAAAATTCAGCCCATTTATATGAATAGTTCTGGAGTTATCCTTTTACCTTTAAGTAAATGTCTATTACCTATGAAAGGGGAATAACTCTGTCAGTAATCCATTTAGCACATTCTAACAATAATCAAAATAACCAATTTTCCAAATACTCGGTCAAATGGTTCAAAATTGGAAAAATGCCAGAAACGACAAAGGACCATAACTTTGTAAAACTTAGGATAATTGAAATTCGAAAATCACATGCACATCTTCAGATCATGATAAAACATTCTGCACAATTTCAAGTCAATCTGATACATGATGTGGCAGGAGTTGCAGGGACAAGGTCCGAGTCAACAAGGGCCATAACTCCATCAAAAATGGCCGAAACAAATGACGAACACACGGATGAGGGTCGTTTCTATAGTCCCCGTCCGCCTACGTCGGGTGACAACCAAGTAACATGTGCGACCAGCGAAGATTCAGATTAGCCTGGGCATCCACCCAGTCTGACCAGAGTCTTTGCTTGCCCTCAAAGCATAGCTAAGGGTCTAAGCTACCTCCATGCGGACAGCGAAGACTATGATCTGATTGGGCAGAAGCCCAGGCTGATCCGAGTCTTCGCTGGGAGCACCTGCCACTTTATTGGTTTTGTTTGTTGCGGCTCAAAAATTAAAGGATAATTTCCTGATTTTTCCCCACCAAAATATAGTGACCCCTACTCAGAACCTTCTTGCCGAGAGAGTTCTAATGAGGAGTCACAACATATTTTCACTGAGAAACAAAAAATATCTCTGTAACCCCTTCTTATCTGGAGCTCTGGCGCAGGTGGGTGTTAATTTGGGCTTTAGGAAAGATTGGAAATGAAACTACCAACTTGTTTATAAGAAGTTTTATTTCAACCACTCATCACACACAATAGCAATGGACACACAACTATTCTATGTACATAATATACTCGCTTAAAAGGTCTTGACTAGTTGGTAAATTGTTTCCCTAAGCATAACCCTGCTATCCCTCAAACAAAACTTGCATAAAAAAAAAAAGAACTTCAGTTCTCAAAATTTCACTTTTTTGTGATACATAAAAGTCGAATCAGTTTCAGGAACGCCGGTTTTGTTGGAACTTGTTCCAGCAAACAATTTAAAGATTTCCTTCACCATTTTGTATTTGTGACTAATAGCAGATACTACAAATATTCACATATAGCCTGCATTTTCTCAAAACCTGAAATTTGATATAAGTTACTGAAAGCGTGCTTACAGTTAAAGGTAGTCACAAAGAATATATATATACTTAAGGACAAAAGTTCTGCGCGGATGTTAAATTAACATCCGTGCAGAACTTTTGTCCTTAAGTATATGAAAGGCTAAAATTGTTCCACAGTCAAACTTCCATCGTACCTTGTGAATGTACAGTTTCATTCCAACTTTGAAATTCAAACTTTCCATAGTATAACTGCCATTTGACTCGTAGCATGTGAAACCATTTGGACAAGAATTTCAACTTGGTAAAGCTTAAACTGATGGAGTTAACCCTTAAAGCGCAAAAAATTAAAAATTGTTCAATTTGTAAACAGTGTAGATCCAGATGAGGTGGCTCATTATAGATCCAGATGAGGTGGCTCATAATGAGCCACCTCATCTGGATCTACACTGTCCTATAGTCTTTCAATTCTCAATATGATACAGCTTAGACAAAATATTTTTTTTAAATTTCGGCAGACGTAAATTTTGTCGTCTGCTGTTTGGCGCATCAAGGGTTAATACAATATAAAACTGAAGGTGGCCAAATCAAATTTTTGGTGGGCCACTTAACTCTTTAAGCCCCAGTGACGCATTTAGCAAAATTTGCAAACAGCGTAGATCCTGATGAGGCGGCTCATAATGAGCCGCCTCATCTAGATCTACACTGTTTGCCCTCTAGTCTTTGAATTCTCAATATAAAAAGTCTTGGACATGCCATTTTTTTAATTTTTGCAGACGTAAATTTTGTCGTCTGCTCTTTGGTAATGAAAGAGTTAAAGTTTTATGATAACTCCGCCAATTCTTTTACTTGAAAGCAAAAAATGTGCATACCTGGGGCCGTATTCATAAAACGACTTAAGTGGTTGCTATGCTGTTGCTAAGGCTAAATTTCTTTGAAGGAGATTTCCTACAACATTAAATTTGCTCTGGAGGAACAGTCTTTGAAAGACTGTTCCTCCAGACCAAATTTCATAGTCGTAGGGAATCTCCAACATAGAAATTTACCCTTAGCAACAGCATAGCAACGACTTAAGTTGCTTTATGAATACGGCCCCAGTGCTTAACATAAACAAGACCTGTCAGCGGGACCGGATAGCTCGCCTGACAGTGCCTTGCCCATCACCTAAAAAACTTTAACGTAAAACTTGAACATTTTGCCAATGCCGCCGCTGACGCCGGGGGTAGTGCAATAGCTCTTCCTGTACATTCGTACAGGCGAGCTAAAAAGTCAATTCTGTCTGATCTATCTGCAGAAACTTAGAAACTTGAATTTTCAATTACCAGGTGGAAATACAACTGCAAAGTCACAAGGTGTGTTTAAGGACAAATGTGATTTGACTTATCCTGGAAACTTGAGGTGCCCATAAATTAGAATTTGTGATCAGGCAAGAAACATCCGGTATCTTATTCTAAAATTGTCCTACATGCAGCTACACTGATCTGTAAAACCCTGTTCTGGAAGATATTCAGAATGCTATTACATGTATAACCTTCACACTACCAATTCTTGTCATTCAGATTTGCTATATGGGTCCATAAAATGTTTTCAAAAGATCAAAAATGAATTCCCTGAGTGACCAAAATGTAAAATCAATGGAAATCCGAACGTACTGCATTCAAGTTAAAACATGTAACGCTAAAGTATACTCTATAACTTTCTGATGACGGAACACACAAGTATTTCAGTCTTCAAAGACAGAAAGATGGAACACACTTTAGTAGCAGAAAAATTCATTCTCTAGATAATGCTGTTTTTTTTTTTTGCTCTCACATGCTCCATAGTATATACTTGCAAGCCAAAATTGAAAGCCCTGGTTTGTAAAAACTGTATATAAAATGCATTTATGCAAAATAATGTTTACGACTTTTCACTTCCCTAACTTGTGTAACTAACTTTCAAAAGCATCAGTCGGTAAAATCATTTTCCTTGACCATTTCTCGCATTCCATTTTCAAATCAACTTTACAACTAGTTCCTCACATAATTATGGCACAAAAGCTCAAGTTGAGCATGTAAAAATAGTTCCGCTAAATATTGGGGCAAAATATACTTGTATCAAATCCATATTGAACCATTCACTTAATCTAACATCTCAAAACAAAGAATGACCCACACTCTGACGTTTAATAATATATACTTAAGGACAAAAGTTCTGCAGGGATGTTAATTAACATCTGTGCAGAACTTTTGTCCTTAAGTATACATTGGCAGGGATAATATTCTTTATTAAGGAAAAATTTGCATTTCATGCAATAAAAATTTTGATTTCTCTCTGCAAATCATGAGAATTCCTATGACATGTGCATATAATATTTTATTCGTCCCACTTTAATTTGAAGTCTGAAAAGGTTCAGGAACATAATATTGCACAGAATTAGTGTATATTTATACAGAGCTCCAGATAAGAGGGGGTAATGAGGATAATTTGAAGATAATTATTCTTATTTCTCAACAAAGACATATGTTGTGTCCCCTCATTATAACCGTCTCTACACGGTTCTAATGATGTCAACAAAATATGTTTTTATGGCTAAATATGCAAAATTATCCCTAAATTATCCCTGTTACCCCTTCTTATCTGGAGCACTGAACTATTTATATGAAATCAGGCTATTTTTGGTGACACTGTCACAATCATCACAAAATGACTGTGATTCCAGTAACAAATGCCCTGCCCTACCCTTATAACACTTAAATTCTGGCTTCATAAAAGACATTTCTTATATCCCCGTCAACACCCAACCTCACACAGAACATCCTTTAAGCGAGCATACACACCAATAGGCAACATCAGCAAACAAAAATAACACCCTGTACATTCAAATAACGTAAAATTTCTAAGTAACTGGGACAGATAGGTGTGGGCAAACAGTGCAGACCCAGATTAGGATCTACACTGTTTGCCATTTCATCTGCACCTTTTGGAAGCACTACTGTTTTGTAAAACCAAACTTATATTTTTAGAACAATTACTTTATTATTATTTTTTTTTTGGTGCTCCAATTCTTAGAATTTCTATGGGTTACAAAGACCTGATCAAAACCAGTCATCATTGAAGCTGTACCCGTCCATTTTTGATTAATGTTTCATTTGATCCATGCTAGCAATGCTGGCACACTAGCTGGATGTTTCAACTGGCATGAAGTGTACGAAAAATTGTTCTTAAAACAGATGTACTATTTAGAAGACTGTTGAGTGGCAAACCTGTTTACATTTGAATGTACAGGGTGAATAAGTCAATAGTTGAAGAATAATCCATGGTCAAAGCTGATTTGGGTAAAGTTTTATTTATTTTGTTCTTTCTTTGTCAAACATGTGACCCCTCATCAGTATCACCTCAAAGGATTCAGTGGGGCCACAAACTTCTTTTACAAAGAAGTTATGAAGAACAATTTTCAAAAACACACCCTTATCAAAAGCCTTGGTGATGCAATGGTCTGCAACTGAAACATCTGAGGCTTATGTAATGTTGGGGTTAGTCTGGCAGCAATAATTTGCCTTCTGGGCAAACCTATTTCACCTTTGCTCATACATTTCTTACTTTTATTATATACCTATCAACAATACACCCTTTGAACTGCCTGTTTTCTGGCCATCTGATACAGACAGCTGTATCAAACTGACGTTTTCTGAATCCGTATCACTATCCTTTAAAACGAAACTATTTTTGAGTTCCAGCTTCAGGCGCGTCGTTTGTTAACGTGAATCATTGAAACGAGAACCAGAGAAACGGGAATAGTGACGTAACGTCAACAAACATGTCAAAGGGCGCGCAACGATTGCTCAGTCGGTAGTGTTTGTCTAACGACTACCTATATACCTCTGCCGCGCAGGTTTGAATCCGGGTCAATGTATTATCGCTGGCCAGTATGAATAATTGACTGTACCCTAAGGTATATAATAAACAAATTAGTATAACAGTAACTTGATCTGGCGCACTGTATCATGTCTCGTGGATGAGCTCATACCATCGTATCACCCTCGACGCAAGCGCCTCTGGTATTCCGACGGTATGAGCTCATCCACTCCACGGATCAAGTTACTATTATAATAATGTGTATTTACTACTGTACAAGAAAAGCAAAAACAGGCTTTGATGTTTCATCCACCCCACAGACCATTGCTTTAGAATCAAAAGTACTGATTATGACTATATAAGTAAGCAGAATCTAGGATATCTATACAAAATACCAGCAGAAGGTCAAGGTCAGGGTGCCTTTTAGTTCCTTTAAGAAGGGTTCTGTTCCCCAGGGAAACCAACAGGAAGACAAAAGGTGTACCCCTTTATCTCTCAGAATTACCGTATAGTCATCTCATTTGAGACGTGACACAAGAAAACCAACAAAGTGGTTGTGTGCCCAGCGAAGACTCAGATCAGCCTGGGCATCCGCCCAGTCTGATCAGAGTCTTCGCTGTCCACATGGAGATAGGTCAGAATTTAAGCTACTCTTCATGTGCTTAACGAAGAGTCTGATCGGACTGTGCAGATGACCAGGCTGATCAGAGTCTATGCTGGGCACACAACTACATTGTTGGTTTTGTCATGTCATGGCTCATTTGAATGACAAACCAACCCCAGGGTAAAAGACACCAAGACCTGACAACATACAAAAAGATTAATGGATAGTCTAGATTATATATATGTATAGGAATATTAAAACGTAAATACACTTATAATGAAAAAACTCAAAGATAAAAATTTACATGTGAATACAACTGCTACTAATTTTCATTTGAATTTTACTTGCGAATGGTTTGCTGTTATTTTGCCTGCTTCACACAGTCAAGTTGTTCATACCTAGAACCATTCCATATAATTTTGACCCTTACAACACACAGTAGTGTTCCCAAATTCTAGTAACTCAACCTTTCGAATGACTCAAATTCCAACCATCCTCGAGTTACTGACTCATACAATTTTTTTTGAAAATGTCAATCAATACCTCAAAAACTCTCAGTAATGGGACATCTTAAGGATTAGCTTACATATATTTCTGTTTTGCAATAACCATCTGTGGATCACACAAAGTCCACTTAACAGATTCGGAGATGTTTTTAGAGTTGCAAAGTGGATGGTAAACAGTGCAGACCCTGATCAGACTGATCCTGTAGCAGTAGGCTCTGGCCCTGCACTGTCTGCCTATTAATTATCAGTCCCATTACTTAGAGTTTTAACGGCAACTCAATTTGCATACAATAGTTATAAATTTCCACACGCTGAATTTTGTTTGCATACTGTCATCACACACTCTTCGACATGATTTTTCACATCACGAGAAAACGAAAAGAATAGCTCAGCTACATCAATGTATCGAAAACTACACATTCTGCATTTAGTTGGATCAAAATACTAAAAATTACACTCTGCCTTAAGCTCAGCTATGTCAATGTATCTAAGACTACACATTCTGCATTTACGTCCAAATTACAGTCTACGCAAGAACTGTGACTGAACTGGTTTGCCCTCATGCAAGAACTGTGCCTGGACTGGTTAACCCTTATGCCAGTTAGCTATTTTCCTCTTAAGGTTTTGGAATTCAAAGGACAATTAATCAAAATTTTTCTCACCACTAAATACTCCTGTTTTTTGTAGCTCTAGTGATGCTGAGCCTGCAGGCAATCAAAGTCTAGTATGCCAACTTTTTATGTTTTCTCATGATTGAAGATCTTCACAGTTCACTCAAGACATTTAACAGTGATTCTCAAAGATCTTGCCAAACATTCACTGACTAACAGTTGATAAACCTTGTCATACATCACTGACGACCATCATGAAATATTCTACGATAACTGAATATTCAGCTTAAACATTCAAGATGAAATGTCACCAACAAGAGGTCAGTTTTCAGATATTGACCTGGAAAGATTATTTTTGCAAATTATGACATGCAGTGCTGTTTGCAAAATAATAAGCATGCATGTCACATGCCTGCATTTCATACTGCTTTAGATTAAAAATTCATCAGCAAAGCTGCTGACAATCATTCATAAAACATAATTTCCCAGTTTCCAATAATGAAACTTGTGTAACATATCTTGTTGGAAACGCTTCCATCGGCACTGAACATCCTTACATGTATTTCATATTTCAGCTGGTTACAAGATGATACATTACCATAACAAAGCTCGATATAAGGCCAGTTACGAAAGCTAATTCCTTTGCAGTTTTACACATTTTTCCATGCATTGACAACTCATCAGAACTGACTTGCATTTTTTTCTATTTCTCAATAAAAGACTTTGGTGGCATCTTATTAAAACTTCTTCATTCTTGGCTGTTCTATCATATAATCTTACAGTGTGGCTTTGTTTTTGAACAGCCTCATTCAGGCTGTTCTGACACAAAGCCACAATGTAGGTTTTCATGAAATTAGAAAGAATATCAGCTTGGAGCTATCTTTGGTAACTGCCTTCAAGATGACATCCCTGTAACTGACACATCCTGTGTTTAATCCATCATGACACATCCCGTGTTTAACCCACCATGACACATCCCGTGTTTTATTTTTCCAGATCCACACATCAGTTTACACTCCAAAATTTAACGTGTAAAAATAAATCTTTATCAAAACCATGATTAAAACTGAACATATCATGGCCTTGTAACAAGTGTATAAAATTTACAGAGCAGAATTGATTCACTGTAAAAATTGCACATTTTAAGAGCATAAAGCTACATGCTAAATCCCACAACATAAAAATATTTTCTCTAATTTTCATACCACCATACATGATCCTTGGTTCTGTTTGATTAGGCAAAGAATTTAAACATGTTAGGCATTTATTCACTTGTAAGAGGACTATTTTTATTTTCCTCCAAAACAGCTGCAAATGCCTAGATCGATTGACAACACTACTTTTTAGCCAAATAAATATGGAAAAGCTTCATCACATTTTACTGTACTGGACTAGACCAAAATAGCTCCCCAGTCCAGCTGTATCATCATTTACTTGTTTTATAAAGTATATTTTGTGCTGGAACTCACAATTGCTGCAATACAGTAAACATGCCGAAATTCAACCAGTAAAAAATGTGACGATACAATGTATATTTACCATATTAATCCTATTAAACGCCCCAGGAGCATTGCATTTTGCAAAAGGGGGGCATTATTTAGAGCCTAAATTGTAGTAAATCAGCCACTGCCAAAACACCCCAACAGAAGTGATGTGAAAAGGAAGTATCTCTACTTTTTTCACCTCCCGTCTCTGTAGGGGTGTGACCAACTTTTAAAGGAAAGAATTTACTTCTCTAGGAGCAAAGTCTTTCCTTAAAGAGCAGACCCCATTTCAAAGAGCTACCGCATCCAGAGAAGAAAACAGGATTTATGCAAGTTGATTTAAGTGTTTTCAGAAAAGAAGCAGAGGGTGTTTATTAGAGCAAGGGCGTTTAATAGGATTAATAAGGTATACAATATTCTCTAATAAATACCATAATCTGCCAGTAGCCTGACTAGATATTGTAGGGCATTAACCCTTAAAGCGCCAAAAATTAAAGTTGTTGAATTGGCAAACAGTGTATATCCAGATGAGGTGGCTCATAATGAGCCACCTCATCTGAATCTACACTGTTTGCCCTCTAGTGTTCAAATTCTCAATATGTTATCGCTTGGACGAGACATTTTTTGAAATTCAGCAGACGTAAATTTTGTCGTCTGCTTTTTGGTGCATTAAGGGTTAAGTCCTAACAGGCACAATTTACATATGCTTACACTATGGCTAAAGCCACTGCATTCAGTTCTCTATACTCAACTCTGCGCCAGACAATGACACTGGGGATTGTACACAGAACCTCTGATTCTCATTCAGACCTTCTAATCACTGAGCTACCCAGGCCTGTTGCCACATTTTGCCTAATCAAACATGCCCCTCAACCTGACACTCCAGTTGATTCATGATTGTGAAGCTTTGAGCAACATATACAAACATCAAATACAGTAAAAATCCCATAGATGTATATATTATGAATCAATCCTGCTCTAAGTATGTAAACAATAATGGAATAATTCTCCAGCACTTGAAAATAATATGTCATATAACAATGGTTACAATGCTGTAGTAAACATATATATAAAACAAAAGCGAGAAATGAAAAAAAAAAAAAAGAAAAAAAGAAATGCAAACATTAATCAATGAATCTACATTTCTGAAATGCCACATGACAAAACCAACAAAGTGGAATGAGCGCCCAGGGAAGACTCAGATCGGCTTGGGCTTCCGCCCAGTCTAATCAGAGTCTTCGCTATCGGCATTACCATAGCTTATACCCCTAGCTACCCTTTAAGTGCACAACAAAGATGCTGATCAGACTGGGTCACTGCCCAGGCTGATCTGAGTCTTTCATGGGTGTACATGCCACTTTGTTGATTTGTCGTGGCGCGGCTCCAATCTTGTTTTTAAACATCAAAAATTTGGATTCACTGATATCTTACTGGGACAAGCACAAACCAAAACAATATAGAACAAAGACATAATACATGTACATCTGAATGCACTTCTTTTTATTATTTTACCATTAGAATTCATGGCCCACTTGTTCAAAGCATTGTAAGATCAACACGTTGTTAGACACGAATTTAAGTATTATAGTACATGTTGCAAAAGCCCCTCACATTTTTCTCAGCAAAAATGTCAGCACACTTGATTTTATGTGTGCCAGAAGACTTAATCAATTCTTGACCAAAGACTCTGTTAAGCCAACAATGCTTCCAACAATCAGGGCCAGAACATCCTCATCAGAACTCTAATCTACTTTTTCTTAAATAATATGAGCCGCAACGCGAGAAAACAACAAAGTAGTCGTGCGCCCAGCGCAGACTCAGATCCGCCTTGGCATCCACCCATTCTGATCAGACTTTTTGCTGAGTGCTTAAATGGTAGCTAAGGGCCTAAGCTACATTCATGCGGACAGCGAAGACTCTGATCAGACTGGGCGGATGCCCAGGCTGATCTGAGTCTGCGCTGGGCGCCAACCACTTTGTTGGTTTTTCTTGTGTCGCGGCTCATATTCGAAAGCCAAAAATTTTTGAACAGTTTACGATAATTCTGGGAAAAGGTTTCTAATTTCTCTTTAAAAATATAATTGAGCCACGACTTGAGAAAACCAACAAAGTGGTTAAGCGCCCAGCGCAGACTTAGATCAGCCTGGGCATCTACTCAGTCTGATCAGAGTCTTCACTGTCCGCATCGAGGTAGCTTAGACTCTTAGCTACCCTTTAAGTGCTTAGCGAAGAGTCTGATCAGACTGAGCGGATGCCCAGGCTGATCTGAGTCTGCGCTGGGCGCTTAGCCACTTTGTTGGTTTTCTCGTGTCCATGCTCGTATACTGCAGCTCCTTATTAGAACCCCTTGCCGAGATGGTTCTAATGCGGGGTAATAGCATAGTTTTATAGAGAATTAAAAGGAAACATCTCAAAATCGTCATCAAACAGGCCTCTCATCTCGAGCTTTATAACCAAAAGAAGTGTATTTAAATGCTATTAATAACCTGTACATTTACCTCTATTTACACATCTAATCTATTAATAACACCAGGGCCCAGTTGTTCAAAGCATTGTTAGCCTAACGAGCTCGTTAAGAGGTCAACTTGTTAAGTGTTTTATGACTTAATGACTAAATACACTGATATTTTTTGTTGAAAACATGTGAGAAGCTTTTGCATTGCAAAAGCTTCTCACATTTTTTCAACAAAAAATATTGGCTTATTTTAGATATTAACATTTGAAATTTTAACGAAACGTTAGATAACGACATCGTTAGTTTTGAACAACCAGGCCCAGTTTTGTAAATGAGACTCACTTGTGGGGAGCTTTAAGGATGCATAACTTTTTTCTTTCCCTCATTAATTCTTATAATATCAGCATTGTAAGAGCCTAGCATTTAGTTGGGATTTTTGTAAAGCCAGAAAATGTTAGTTGGAAGGAAGAAAAAGAAACTGCCTGCTTTAATTTCAAAATAACCTATCAATCGAAGAGGTAATCTATTAGTTCCTGACAACAAACCTTTTCTCACTGTTCTTAACAACTAGCCTTTTCTCACTATAAAAATCCCAATGAAATGAAACGCTATACATTTCCACTCCTATACTGTGTAACCTTAGTACACAGTGAGAGACTATCCATCGAAACCAGAAAATATTATATCCCCACCAATGAAGCCCCATAAACAACACAAATGTAAGTTAAACCGCTTATGGCCACTTTGGTAAACAAAACATGTTTGACATGTTACGAGACTAAACTCTAAATAAATCTACCATAACAATAACTACAATTCAGTGCTCCAGATAAAATGGGTTTATCAGGGTTCGAGGTTATAAAACTTGAGAATAATCTCAAACTCAAAATAAAGCACACTGATTGGCTGTTTCCGAGCATGTGCTCGGAAGCAGCCAATCAGTGTGCTTTATTTTGAGTTTGAGAATGTACTCAAGTTTTATAACCTCTGGGCCAGGATAATTGAGAGATAATTTTTTTTATTTCTCAATGGAAACGTATGTTGTGACCCCTCATTGAAATGTTTTGTTGAGACGGTTCTGTTGTGGGTTATAATGTATGTTTTTATGAAAAAATATGGAAAATTATTCCTAAAGTATCCCTCTTATCCCTTCTTATCTGGAGCACTGCCACATTGTTTCATCCTGACTGACTTTACAGAGCTCTAGATGAGGTGATATTTGGCAACAATAAGGAACAATCTGTGCTGAATCTGCATAATACATACATTGTGACCCCTTGTCTGAACAGCCTCATGTTGAGGCAGTTCAAACGACAGGTCACAACGTATGTTTTTGAAAAGAAATAACAAATTTCCCACAATTGTCAAACATACTCACTCTTATCTAGAGACTACAGATAACTGTTTTATTTTCTCATATAATTTCCAGAGTTCCAGATAAGATGGGGTTTTGAGGATAATCTTACAATATTTTTTCTTATTTCTCAAAGAAAACGTGTTGTGACCCCTCATTAGAACTGTCTCAACAAGATGGCTCTAAAGAGGGGTCACAACTTATGTTTCTACGCAAAATAGGGAAAATAATTTCTAAATTATCCCCTGTTACCCCATCTTGTCAGGATCACTGAATTTCTGAGTCAAATATTTGTTTCATCATATGAACTAAGGCGATGGAAACAAGTTCTTTCCCACCACAGCGTGGAAATATTCCTATCAAAAACTTCATGTACTAATATGAGCTTCAAACCCACCAAATGTATTTAACATTGCCATGAACATCTAAGTCTTGCTATAGTGTTTGGTCTCAGCTAGAGCAAGCTAGCTTGCACTAAAATCATTTATTCTGGATATAAGCAATTATTTATTACTGACCATGCTCAACAGCTGCTTATATAAGCATTGTTGCTTACACTATAATAAAGTCTTAACAAGAGATCCAGATAAGGTTTTCGCTTACAAAACAGACTATAAAGTGGCACTAGAATTAACAGAAACTTATTTCAGAATTGTCAACAAAACTCAACCTTGCCATTTGTCAAGGTGGTATGAGCATGAGAGAGAGAGAGAGGCTTTTAGTCTTCCTCTCTTACAATGCAAGTGACTGGAAGACCATAACAAGAGCTGTCGCCTGACAGCATAGCTCGCCTGAATAGGTGCTTGCCCATCACACAGTCGCTATGGTGGTGTGGACTGCTATGTATAAAACTTCAGGCAAGCATGTCCATAATGACAACACATTTATAAACAAAAGCTATCTCAGAAATGTCTTAAAATAAAAAAAAATCCACATGAAATTTCAAAGTCCATGAGCTTGAGGTCAAAGAACTAAGGGGTAGGGGGGAGGAGGGCAGGGCTAGGATGTATCAAAGCCTTTAACCGTTATCTAACATCAGTCCAAGTATAAGTATCAACTGAGTCCATTGTGGCACTGTGAAATTATGTCTTCATTAATATAAAACTAATCAAAATCTTTAAGACAAAACTCAAAGTCCATGACCTTGACATCAAGGTCATCCAGTCGGGTAAGTATATAGTGTTTTGTAAAAACTCAAAAAAAAATCTAACATCAGTTCAAGTGTAAACTAAATCTCTGCCAAGCATTATGAATCAGTACGCAATTAGAAAACTTTAATAAAGACCAAATTTCCTAAGTCCCTGACCTTGACATCAAGGTCACCGAGCAGGGCTGGGGTAGTACTCTGTAAAACTTTGGACTAATATCTAACTACAGTGCAAATATAAAAAGAATTCATCTATGGGTTCAGGAGATATGTGTCATTAAAAAACTTTAACCAAAACATCCAATTAATAAAAAGACAATTTTCTAAGTCCATGACCTTGACATCAAGGTCACTGAGGGGGGTGGGGGTGGTACCTTGGAAAACTTCGGACCATTATCTAACTACAGTGCAAGTATCAAAGGAATCCATCCATGGGTTAAGGAGATACTGGGCTTTAGAAAACTTTAACCAAAAAATCCAGTCCCAAAAAACTCCCAATTTTCTAAGTCCATGACCTTGAAATCAAGGTCAAGGAATGGGGTGGGGGTGGTACCATGTTAAACTTTGGACCAATATCTAACTACAGTGCAAGTATCCAAAGAATCCATCCATGGGTTAGGGAGATGTAGGTGTTTAAAAAACTTTAACCAAAACATCCAATCCGGACGCCGACGCTGACGCGGACGCGGACGCGGACGCTGACGCGGACGCGGACGCCGACGCCGTGGTGACAACAATAGCTCTTCCTGAACTTTCGTTCAGGCGAGCTAATGAGGACTAAACAGCTGTAGAATCTACCATATTTATTTGCTTACAAGACCGCGAAATCCCCTTCTAGAATTACCTCAAATAGGTAAACCTGGGTTCGAGGTTATAAAACTTGAGAATAATCTCAAACTCAAAATAGAGCACACTGATTGGCTGCTTCCGAGCATGTGCTCGGAAGCAGCCAATCAGTGTGCTTTATTTTGAGTTTGAGAATGTACTCAAGTTTTATAGCCTCTGGGCCAGTCTTGTGTGAGTCAGCTATAAGAGGGGTTTTCTCTCTTCGAAAACAACCCCAATGTCAAGATCCCTCCTGAAATGTGGATCTTGACTTTGAGACAGTTTTGGAAGAGGGAAAAACTTGTCTAATAACCAAATAAACATGGTGTATAAATATGTATGATCATAAACTGAAAGGCAAAAAGGACTAGACTTAACCCCTTTCTGAGAAGGAAACTCACAGCTCTGGAAAGTTAAAGCCTTCGGAAGCAAGGAATACCCTTGAAATGAAAACAGATTAAGTTTGATTCTGTTTATGACCAGCAATGAAATATGCAACACTGGTCAGGCACTCATTTGAACTGAATACCATATTTCTTCAGTTATAAGATGGCAGTTTTTCCCTGCAGTTTTTCCCTTCCAAATCAAAACAATCTTATAAGAGGGATCTAGATTTTTGGGAGTTTTAGAAGGGACAGCCCATCTCAAAGCAGTGTTTCTTAAGTGATTTTGATACTTTGGGTCATTCTAGAAATTCCCACAGCCCCTCCCCTGCCACACCTTCCCCCAAAAGTACAGGCTTAATTCCAGCCTTGCTGCCTGCCAGACCCTGCCCAGGTGGCATAACTCCCAGGCTGGGGTTCATTTTGCTGACTCCAACCCCAGGCAGTACTAGTCTGCGGAGCCCCATAAACCTGGCTACCTTGCTGGGCTCCCTCTCCACTGGTTGCCTGGTGGGGCTGAGCAGGGGGTGGGCCAGCCTGAGGAGGAGGGGCCATATGACCCCATCCAGCAGGAGCATGACCTTGAAGCATAGCCTGGGCTGCAGCAAACATGTTAAACAAGTTCATCCCCATATTATTCATGTCTGGTTGTCCTACAGGAGGACCGCCCATTGGTTTGGCCATCTGATTATTCCTGGGCTGCTGGGCCCAACCCTGAACAGGTGCCTGAGGATATGAACCTGGGGCTCTTCCCACTGTGGAATTCTGCATCGGCATGACCCGTTTATCTCCATATCTGTCAGTCCCTTTTGGAGCTGCATAGCTAACGTGTACACTGACACCTTTGATAATGTGGTCCTCACCACAAAGACTTTGCGCCACCTCTGGTTCTGAAAAGGTTACGAAGGCAAAGGAGCGGAATGGCTTGGGTATGAATACATCAACAACCTCACCAAACTGACAGAAGTAGTTCTTCAGATCATCTGCTGTTATGTCTTCTGTACATCTAGCAATGAACACTTTCCGACTCACAACTTGTTGTGCTCCTTCCTGAAGAATAAAATAATAGCTACAGATTAGCATGTGGATGACTTGCATTTTAAAGCCCTTTCAACAGTCATATCAAGCAAATGGCAGGGTGATAATGAATGACTGTGGGCAATGGAATACAGTTTACGGTCGAAAAGACTTACGACTCCAGCAGCAGGATTTCAACCCAGGCATCTAACTTAGCATGCCAATACTTAACCCATTTGGCTATTGGGGCTCATCTTTTTTATAATAATTCGAGACGGTTCAGATAAGGGGTCACAACATATATTTTTGTGCAGAATTAACAAAAATTATCCCTAATTATCACCAAATACTCCCTCTTATCTAGAGCTCTGGGGACTCTTGTGAGGTCACAGTATGGCGGATGGATGAACACTCTCCCAAAAGCAGTGTAGTATAATGTCAGCTGCTTTGTCAGTGTTTGGTGCTAAATACAGTCAAACTTCGGTAGTTCGAACATTATTTCTTCGAATCCATTGGAAACTTGGAACCGAATTTTTTGCAGTGTATTTTATACATATTTGCCTCGGTAACTTCGAACCTTGATAGTTCGAAAAATCAGATTTTTTCAAAAGAAAAAATTGGTCCTGAACTGCAATTTCCATTAAAACTACCTCTTAAAATTCGAAGTCGTAATTATCGCCGCAAGCTACCGTTAGCCACGCTGAAAGTTCACGCACAAACCCGATCACGCGTGACGACGATAATCATGTTTCAATACACAATGTAGCAGTTAATCTTGTATTAACGAGGTATTACGACATATCATACAGGTAAATGCTCTTCTTTTGTGACTGCCAATTACAGATGTTTTAGACATGCGATTAAAATTAAATTTGACAAGAAGACGTTGATGTAAATTGAATTTGATATGAACGAAAATGTATGTGCCACATTAATTTATTTATTGTTTGTGGAAGATGACAGTCAAATTATCTGTTTGCATCTTCTTTCACGCCTTACAGATGAGGTAATTTCCACAATACAGGTTGCTTTTTAAACATTTGACGCGATCACAAGGTCACAGTAGAGTTCGGACATTTTCGTTTTTTACGGAAATAGCTGACTTGGTAACTTCGAAATTCGGATAGTTCGAAGTAAAATCGGGAGTCCCTGGCACTTCGAACTACCGAAGTTCGACTGTAAAGTATAGCGCTAATTGGTGTGCAAAAAAGGGTAAGGCAATCCCTTGCAGAACTATTAATCTAACATAGCTCCAGATAAGAACGGGGAACAGAGATAATTTCGTGATAATTTCCCATATTTCTCCATAAAACCATATGTTGTGACCCCTCATTAGAACCGTCTCACCGAGATCACAACATATGTTTTCAATAATAAAAAAAATTGTATTTAAATTATCCTCAAAATCTCACCTTATCTGTAGCTCTGATCTAATAGTTTTTACTTGATACATTTTCAGTTAAACTTATCAATGTCATTGTTATGAGTGCTTTCGGACAATTTAATAAAAACTATGTGTATAAACAAAATCATAATGCATTCCAAACTCCAGATACCACTCAGGAAATGTGCCTACAACATTAACCTCCAGTGACACATTAACTAAGTAATTAATCATTATAAAAGCATTACATTTGAGTTGGGAATTGTGACATCACACCAGCGACCATCTATATGGTGCCTCGTTGACATGCAGCGTATCTGATCATCATATTTGCTGAAACGGATAAATCCATATCCTTTAGACTGGCCAGACTTAGGATCTCGCTTCACCTGAAACAAAGGTATAAAGTTTGCATGACAGTTGATTCTCATAAACTCAAACATTGATATCTCAAAGTCCTCTCTTAATTCAAAGAATATGGTTTGGATGCATTTCCTTTTTTCTTTAGATTTAAACTCCGGATATCTCAAACTACTGGTATCTCAAGGTAAATTTTCTGGGACAAGAAAATTTACTTTGAGATATCTGTAGTTTGTGAACTTCATCTCTGAGCTATCAAAAGCTGACTGTACTAAATTAATCCTTAAGGTGTATGGGTACACTGCCATGTTTTTCTGCCAGTTTTGCAAGTGGGAAGAACAGTTTTGTGACTTCCTGTTTGCTTTCTTCACCTGGATGATGAAACCCTTTGAAATGGTTCTGCTCTTTAAGGAAATAAATTTGCTCCAAGATAAACTACATGTATTATTTCCTTTATGAGTTGACCTCCAGAGAGAAGGGAGGCAAAATATGAAAATGGCAAAGTTGCTTCCCCTGAAAGTGTGCTGTTCACCTCAATATTGCAACACGTTAACCAATTACATTGTAACCAATTACTGTAAGCAAAAGCATCGCAAATGGCACATGATACCTATTTCACCAACTTTTTTCCTGGTGTATTCTTTTGCTTTCTACTTCCTTTTGTGGTCCCTGGTCAGAGGCAAACACCCTACAGAACTACAGGCAAAAACCACTGTTCAAATATTGACATGTCACTGTGCCATAACTGTCAAAAATCACCAAGTTTTGCCCACTGACAATCCCCAATGAGATATTCCCACGATCAATGCACATGCCAAATTTGAATAAATTCCTTTATCAAATACTTGTGCTGTTGGCCTAAAAGTAAATTTTATACATGTATATAGACCCAGGCAAGAGGACATAATCATGGGAGATAAAATTCTGAAAGTTTCTGTTACTCTGCTCAGTTCAAGTTATTCCAAACAGTAAAACAACTACAAGCCAAAACCATGTTGTTTTCTTCTTCTAAAACAACCCAAAAATCTAGAGCTATCTTATAGGAAGGATCTAGATTTTTGGGACTGTATTGGAATGTAGCCATCTTATCGCAGAATTACACAAGATCGGTTTACCCTTAAAGCGCCAAAAATTAAAATAGTTAATTTGCAAACAGTGTAGAGCTAGATGAGGTGCCCTCTACTGTTCGAATTCTCAATATGATATCGCTTTGACGAAACATTTTTTGAAATTCTGCAGACGTAAATTTTGTCGTCTGCTTTTTGGCACATTGAGGGTTAAGATAATTGGGGCCATTCTATAGGAAAAAAAACTTCTGTCTTACAACCCAATAAATATGGTAAATAATCTCAGATTCATCTGGGAGGCTATAAACCGGTTGTTCAATGCACTGTTAGCTTAACGAAATTGTTAGTCAACTTGTTAAGTCTTCTAATACACATAAAATTAAGTGTGCTATTTTTTGCCAGAAAAATGAGAGGAGCTTTTGCACTGCAAAAATGGTATTGATTTTGCATGCAATATGTTTTAAATGGTAATGTCTCGTTAACTAACAATGTTGTTAGTTTTGAACAACCGGACCCTGGTTGAATTTTCTAAACATGGGCAATAACTTTATGTAGAATGAACAGATTATTTTGGAGACTGACCTGAACAAGGAGTAATTCTCCAAACTGAGAGAAATATCTCTTGAGGTCCTCCTCTGTGCTCTTCCAAGGCAGTCCAAGGACAATCAGATCACTACACTTCTTTGTCTCTAGCCTCTTAGATTTGTTGGATGATATCCCATTGCATTCATCACCTTTTCTTTTATTATCTGTAATTACAACAAAGTCAAATTTTAACTAGAAAATGTGTTTGTGAAACACTGTGCCCCTAATTGTACACTTGCCCCTCCACAAGGTTCATACTTGAATGCTTTTAGTCAGAAAAGGTGTACAATTCAACCAAATATTTAAAAACATGTATAGAGATATTGGCTTGAAAGTTAATTATGTTACATGTAGCTACACTTTAGCCCCTGAACTGAATGCAAGATCATTAGCCTTGCTCAAGGCACTGGCATTCTCATCTTTTTTTTCTTTCTTTTTACAAGGCTGTAAGTGTCTAAATTGTGTGAGAAAAGCGACAAAAGCAAATAAGGGACAAAACCAAATAGTACAGAATCTGCTCAAGTTTATCAGGTCAGCTTGAATCCGGGTCAACTCGGCCTGGGGTCAACTCGGCCCGTGTCAACTCGGCCTGCTGCATATATATGTATGTATCAAAGTGCACTGTGCAACTAATTATTGCCGACTCACTTGATTAATCACCGTTTAAACTAAAACCCGCTTTAATTAGTATATTGATACAGGAGTTATTTAGTGGGGATCTTTAAGTATTTAACACATTCCCAGCAAACATTCATTGGCGTGATGAATTACGCGCAAATATTCTTTAATTTGAAACAATTTAAATGTTTGGTCATCGAGATTCTGTGATTCTGTTGATCACAGATCACTTATAAAACTCATCTTTAGGGAAACGTACGTAAGTAAGTATATATTATATTGCTTTTCAATTTCTTGGAAAAATAAGGTTTAAACTGAACAATTCTATCCACACAAAATATAACATTGGCATTATTGTAAAATAACAGGCTGAGTTGACCTGAAGCCGAGTTGACCCGTGACCATCAGCTTTATCTTGGTAGACAGCTGTGTGCCAAATAAGAAAATTCTAGCTTTTAAAGACAGCCCTCACAAGGTTTTGTGTCTAAAATGTTTGTATGCATAGGCCAAAGGCCCCGAATAATCCCCGACATACCAAATTTCTCTTTTATATGCCACATACCCTATGTGATCCCACCTACTGCAATTATCCTCTTTTGTAAAAGCTAACAGCGAACACACGAAGTATGTTCGCTTTACTGTATCAGTTTTGGTCCTATATACTTAGGCAGATAAAATGTGTGGTAACGATTATGGTTGCGGCCATCTTGGAGAACCGGAAGTTCGAAAGATATCGCGAGACTAGTCACGAACCAAGTGCTCTAATCGAATTTTTTTACGAGTCCACAAACTTATTTTTGCAATCACTCTATAAAGGAAATGTACATTAAATATTTCTCGCTACAATAATTCTCGTTTTTGTTAAATATGTTCGTAGAAAGGATAGCTCAAACTGTATACGTTTTTCTTTTGAGGTTTTGTCGTCTGCTCCTGACCGGAACTTAGTCTAGACCGGAACTGAGTTCCTAGGTAAAACCCCGTACCGTGGCGCGTCATGTGAATTGGAAACGACGGCGCACCCGAGAGCGCACCAGAGAGCCCACCTAGGTTATAATGGAGCAGGAATGGTGTGTTTGGCCAGTGTTAACAAGCACTTTGATTAAAAAGTTGATTTCTACAACTTTTTTAGTAAAATAATCATGACACAACCTTAACATCTATATTTTAGCCCATTTCAATTATCTTTGGAACTGAATAAATAACAATCAGATACAAAAACGAATTCTTTGATTTGCTAATCAAAGCAATCATCAGGAGTACAATTTTAAACACCATATGATTTAATACTCAGAATTACACTATTTATCTGAAGTGTCTCTCAGCTGCAGAAGATAAGGACTGCTGAGAGAGGGCAGCAGGATTGACTTCCGATATTATTTTGAAGACGGTTGAATCCCTGCCTCTTAATGGTGCAGATCGCTGAGGAAAGTGTGGACATTCAGATGATTAGTGCACCCAACCACTGTCACAAAGCAGCTTAATATTGTGACAGCAGACCATAAGGACACCTTAAGAAGGGGAGCCTACATATGTTTCCATTCTATCTGCATACCGAAAAAGTCTGCTAGGGTTCTTTCTTAATGGGCACTGCGGTTCTTCTTCAACATTTAAATTCAGACTCTTATCGATACTGGCATGACGTTCAAGCCTTCAAGCCCGTCTTAAGGATTGCAAAACCAGCCGAATAAACCTTATAAGGTGTATTTCATTTTTTTTTTTTTTTTTTTTTTCGTTTTTCATTTCATTCTTTTTCTTAAACTTTTTTTCTTTATTCTTTCTTTCCTACTATGCATTACTCCAGTGCATGACCCTGTTGCTGATGCCCTTTCCTGCACAATGAGGCTCATGTCGCTCATGGGTACTGGTGGCTTTGCAACGTCTTCAAATCAAATTAAATCAGTTAACTGTTCTTAAATCCAGTTACAGGGCTGGCCCCAAGTACAGTACAAAACATACAATACATGTACATAAAAACATTCGGTACATGCAAGTGATGTATTTTCTGACCATGACAGTGTATGGCTTACTTACTATATAATGTTAAAGTGAAACATCTCCAGAGGAAGCAATTCAGCCATCCCATCTCTGTGCCCCCTCCATCTCAAGACCAGCTCCCTAAGAAAAGAATTTGCCCCCATTCATTGAATTAAACGTTTTCCCCTACAGAAGACCCACCTGGAAGGGCTATGCCTCCCGAGGAAGCAAAAAAGAAATCAGAAAGGCTCCCTTCTTACGTAAAAGTGGCGAAAAATATGAAGGTGCACCACAGTTAGCTGCACCTGTAGTAGGAGGAGAAAAATCTGTATAGAAAATTTCATTGAGCGCCCCGACCGGGGATCGATCTCACAACCTCAAGATTATAAAGCGAGCACACAACCACTAGGTTAAAAGGTCCGGACCAGTTAGACTAGTCAGTTATACACTCTATATACCTATATCATATTTACACATCACTCATTGGCCGTACTACTACACTCCTCCATCCTACCAAAGAACATTTGTATCAAATGTTAAGGAAATGAAATTATAATCCAGGTTCTTTTTAACTCTGCAGCCATTGTTTCGCCCTTGAGCTCCAACGGTAATCACCCTGGTCACAGCACCACTGTAGTAGGAGAAAAATCTGTATAGAAAATTTCGTCGAGCGACCCCACCGGGGATCGATCTCACGACCCCAAGATTATACAGCAAGCACACAACCACTAGGCTAGAAGGTTTATACCAGTTAGACTGATCAGTTATATACTCTATATACCTATATACATATTTACACATAACTAATTGGCCGTACTACTAGTGTTTCCCCCAGAAGTGAAAAAGGGCATGGTAAATTTTCTCAGAAAAGGGCACTTCAGCGCGCGGAACTTTGCAGAAAGGGCACTGTATATGCTTTCATAAGAAAGTCAGTTTTACCTTGATATAAGCTGATTGACATTAATACTGCTAATGAAGCATAAAATCTTGTTGTAAGTCCTGTAATTAATTATCATACTTATTAATATTCCACCTTACTAGAGTCTGCATCTGATGACAATAAATAAATTCCATCTGCTCTCTGTATTTTTTTCTGTTGAGTATTAAAAGTCCTGTTTTTATTTTTATTTATTACTTGCATTATGATTATTTTTTTTTTTTTTCCATTTTCTATTTATTTATTTTTTTTATTTTTTTTCTTCTTAAAGTTCAATCAACATAATAGCCCGACACATTTTTAATATCCTAATAATAATTATAATTTATTTTCAATCTATTATGATTTATTTATTCATTTTTTTATTATTAAATTATTGTTGTTGTAATTCTCATTATTTTTATATCTATCTTGCACAGAATCTAGCTTTTGCAAAAGCTTATACTTGAGATTTTTCATACAGATTTGTCTCCCTTACATCTCTGTTTTCACTTACTTATGTATCCTATTTGATAAACAAATGAGTTTTGTTTTAAGGTACCCACAGTTAATAAAAAATGTTAGAATATTATATATAACAATGTTCAAAATTTGTTTTTTACACTAAAATTCCCATGCATAAAATAGAAATAACAAAACTTTTATTCGTGATTTTGAACACAATAAATTATCAAACTAACCCAAGTATAGAAATGAGCGTGATGAAGAGAAAACTACCTTACGGAAAAAGTGACAAGTGATGATACAGATCAGCATGCATATATGTGCAATCTAATCAGAGTTGCATATACAGTCTATGAGTACAAGAGAATCTTATTAGTGGAAACCGAATGCTCTGTATGTGTTGTGCATGCTTGTAGTGTAGTTGTGAAACAGGGGCTATCAGCGTCTTTTCACGTGACATATCTTATCCCTTTACACATTTGTCGGCATCTTTGATCTTCAGTTTAAACTGTTTCCATAATTCAGACAGCCAGGTGTTTTCACGGGTCAGAGAGTTTATTAGTGACCTGGATACCTGAATAACCGGATTAGTGTCAGCAATAAGGTGTTTGTTTATTGATCAGTCAAAACAACTGATGCTGTGAATACACATGTGGATCTCTCCTGACTTGGGGCAAAAGGGAATGATGTCGGAAAAGGGCATGGCGCTGGGAAAAAGGGCATGGCGCTGGGGAAAAGGGGCATGGCGCAGCGCCATGCTAAAAGGGGCTGGGGGAAACACTAACTACTACACTCCATTGAAAAGCTGGTGTTTTTTTTCACACCTTAACTGTTAAAGTATCTGAATGATAATGATAAGGTTAATGAGAACACCCTCAGGGAAAGCAGGCTGGCAAGCCCAGACTCTGTGACTTCAAAACTGGTGCCAACACCCAAAGGAAAGAATCTGCTCCCTATAGAGCAAATTTCCTCCATTCAGAGTGGACCCCCAGCCACCCACCCACACAAATAACAAGAGGACCATTGGTCCTGTAGCTCACCTGGGTCCATTCAGCCTCAGTACTCTAGGGTTAGTTACTCTAAGGCCATCAGTCAATTGGTTTTGGTGAAAACGATTTTTAAAGGTTTTAACCATATATGGGCATGGAGGACATGTTGGTCATGTGACCTGGACGTTTGAAAAAATTTTCATTTCCTTAACCCCTGGAGGCTCTATATGAAATTTGGTTTCAAAATTGGCCCAGGGGCTTTTGAGGAGATGGTTTGATATTGTCAAAATGACAGAGTTCTGGGTCAAAAGTCAAAGAATGACCTTGACCTCTTGTACTCACGAATCTTCATGTACTCATTAACATGACTGTATATACCGATTTTTAGGAATATATCTTCAAAACTTTCCATGAAATCTTATGTTCTAGCATTTTCCCACATTTGACCTTGCAGTAAAATAGTCAAGGTTAACCCAAGGTCATTATTTTGAACAATCTTGATAGTACTGGAATTCCCAATGCTACATACCAAGCTTCAAAGCCATCGGTCAATTGGTTCTGGAGAAGAAGATTTTTAAAGGTTTTAACCATATATGGTCCTGGCGGCCATGTTGGTCATGTTACCTGGACTGTTTGAACAAATTTTCATTCCCTCAATCCCTGGAGGCTTTATATGAAATTTCGTTACAACTGGCCCAGTTTTTTTAGGCATATATCTTCAAAACTTTCCATGAAATCTTATGTTCTAGCATTTTCCCACATTTGACCTTGCAGTAAAATAGCCAAGGTTAACCCAAGGTCATTATTTTGAACAATTTTGATAGTACTGGAATTCCCAATGCTACATACCAAGCTTCAAAGCTATCGGTCAATTGGTTCTGGAGAAGAAGATTTTTAAAGGTTTTAACCATATATGGTCCTGGCGGCCATGTTGGTCATGTGACCTGGACTGTTTGAACAAATTTTCATTTCCTCAATCCCTGGAGGCTTTATATGAAATTTCGTTACAACTGGCCCAGTTTTTTTTTTTAGGAGATTGTTTGATATTGTCAAAATATGAGAGTTCTGGGTCAAAGGTCAAAGAATGACCTTGACCTCTTGTACTCACAAATCTTCATGTACTCATTAAGATAACTGTATATACCAATTCTTAGGCATATCTCTTCAAAACTTTCCATGAAATCTTATGTTCTAGCATTTTCCCATATTTGACCTTGCCGTAAAAAAGGTCAAGGTCAACCCATGGTCATAATTTGAACAATCTTGACAGTACTCGAGTACCCAAAGCTACATACCAAGTTTCAAGGCCATCGGTCAATTGGTTCTTGAGAAGAAGATTTTTAAAGGTTTTTACCATATATGGGCATGGAGGACATGTTGGTCATGTGACCTGGACCGTATGAATACGTTTTTGTTCCCTCAACTCCTGGAGGCTCTATATGAAATTTGGTTTCAATTGGCCCAGGGGCTTTTGAGGAGATTGTTTGGAATTATCAAAATATGAGAGTTCTGGGTCAAAGGTCAAAGAATGACCTTGACCTCTTGTACTCATAAATCTTCATGTACTCATTAAGATGACTGTAGATACCAATTTTTATCCCAAAATCTTCGACAGTTTCCAAGATATCTTATGTTCTAGCATTTTGCCATATAAAAGCACAAAGGAAGCAAATTTGACCTTACCGTAAAAAAGGTCAAGGTCAACCCAAGGTCATAATTTGAACAATCTTGGTAGTACTCCCGTACCCGATGCTACATACCAAGTTTCAAGGCCATCAACCTACTGGTTCTGGAGAAGAAGATTTTTTTAGGTTTTTACCATATATGGGCATGGCGGCCATGTTGGTCATGTGACCAGGACCGTTTGAACAACTTTTTGTTCCTAAGGTCCCAGGAGGCTCTATATGAAATTTGGTTACAATCGGCCCAGCGGTTTCAGAGGAGAAGTCGTTTGAAATTGTGGACGGACGACGGACGGAGCCTGACCATACTATAAGCTCCCCCGGAGCCTCTGGCTCAGGTGAGCTAAAAATAGCCACACTGCCAACTTGAGTGCCAAGGTAAACATGCAAGACACATAAGTTGACTCTCCTTTGTAAAAAATGACAGAAACTTGCCCACACAGTATAGTTGCCTTATTTTAGTGCAGCATGGATGTCACACGAGCTGCACCAGTCTCTCAAGGATGTCACCATTAACATTATAGCATGATACAGTTTGCTAATCCAGGTGAGTGCCACTCGGGCCAATTTGACCCAAACTACAATGACAAAGGTGGTGCCTAGGGTAGCACTTCACCCCATCAAAGATCTTCAAGGACCGTAAAGAGTGTGTTCGCACAAAGGCAGTGCCTTAATTTCATATTACTTGTGTCAAGATATTCAAAACTCCTAAGTTACTCTTCCATTTAAGCCTATGTGCTTACCTTTTGGAAATACAACAATAAATGTTTTGCTTCCCCAATAATTCTCCGGAGGATGGAGTTTTCCGTCTGTGAGGCGAATACCTCTGTAATTTCCTGACTGCGGATTTCTGTATTTCAGACCACAGGCAAACGGAAACTGTGCGGCAAGTGTGGTAAGGAGAAGCGTTCCGTCTTCTTCGCTTGGAATTTCTATTGCTTCTTCTCCTTCTTCTTCCGTTACCTGAATGTACTGAGTCATTCTTCAGAAAAATAATAAAGAAATTTAGTTGAAAAGAAATTCCGCAGTCCGTAAACAGTAAAATGGTCGCTGCTGGAATTGTACTTTTTTAGATGTTCTGTTTTTGTGAGCGGCGTATATATGCGGTGCTGCTAAACACGGCATGTGTTGATAAGAGGTTTGGTACATCCTGTGTTATTTGCAGGTTTTGTGATGTTTATGGTGACAATCCTGTAGGCCTAATTGGATTTTAGACCAATAAAATATTTGTATTTTGTATTTTGATCAAAGAAGAGCACAGATACTCCAAAGTAACGTGAAACTAGACAAAGAACATTTGAGAATGAATTATAGTATACGAAATCACACTTTTCCATTGTATGAATTTCAGGTAGCATCTCATTTAAAATTCGAATAGAACATGTCATACTGCTCGCCATGTTCCGCAATGACGTCATAAATCTGTACAGTGACATACACATTCAGGGTATATGTCACTGATCTGTAACCATAGCAACTATGGAATTACCAACTGTTGCGCTAAGTACCTTGGCAGAATGATACGATGAACTCTGATATCGATATGAACTCTTAATTTCTATGGTAACAGATCTATCGCGTCATTGGTATTTTTCAATGACATTGCAAACTGATTTTTTTTGACAGTATCTTCAGATTTTTTCAAACAAATAGGGTATTATTCTCAAGTTATTTAATTCCGTATTAATTGTGTTTGTGAAATATACGGTTGGGACTTAGCCCAGCGGGCACATAACGTCGAATGACGTCGTACCGAAGTCGACGCCATGTCATGATGTCGCACCGACGTCATTTCAACGTCATGTGCCTGCTGGGAGGGTACCGCCATGTCCCAACCAATGCTTGCACATAGGGTACCGTTATGTCCCAAACAATGCTTGCCTCCAGACGGTTCTCAAGAGTTTCCGCTTCAGTACACCTCTTCGCAGATGATTGTCTACTGTACAGAGACTAAGTTATACGAGACCAGAAAGATGCAGAGTCATCTACAGGAATGGGAAAGAGATTGGCAGATGGTATTTAACCCAGACAAGTGTGAACACATCCAGATCACCAACAAGCGAAATGTCATACCAACTTCTTATAGCATTCATGGACAGACCTTGAAAGAAACGTCAAAGGCAAAGTACCTTGGAGTCACCATAGACAGTAAACTGTCCTGGATCAGCCATATTGATGCAGTGACGAAAAGGGCCAACCAGACTACAGCTTTCCTTCGCAGAATCATTCAAGCTGCCTAAAGGATGTTCAGGCCAAATGCTGGGGCTCTTCACAGTCATTGACAATGCGTACCTTACCGCTAACAGCCTCCAATATGTGAGGATGTGGCCAGGTTTTCGGAGTCTTTGGGCAATCTGGGCGGGACTCAACAGAAACGGTGCAGTCAGGACTGAACTCATGTGGTAAAGTCATCTCAAAATAATCTCCGGGCCAGATTACAGATGTAGACGGGGACCTTAAAACAACAGCTTGGGTGCGACGAATACGGTTGAGAGTAGAATCGAGAGCCGAGGAACCGTAACAGACCACATCAGAATCTCCTATAATGATTTCGTGCTTTGATGGTCTTAAGGAGATGTCATTGGTAGTCATGAAAGGTATACCAGCTAAAATGTCAATATCAAGGTCATTCACAACTAACGCTTCTAGCCTCAGATCAATATTGTTTCGTGATAATAATAACCGAGTTTCACCAGCAATGGACAAGGGTGTTACACCGTCAGCTTGCAAAGCTTTTTGAGCAGATTTAGTTATGGTAGCACCAATATGATTTGCAACAGAGGTCTTTATCATAGATATTTCTGCACCAGTGTCTAAAATTAACTGAAGGGGGTAATGTTTATAGAAGACTTTCATCTGTGGAGATTGCTACGTGCTTATGCGTCGCGATGTGGATATAACTCGAAGACTATGAGTAGGTTCATCATGTACATCTACGGCTGAAACTTCACTAGTAATTGTATCAGAAAAGTCATCGTCTGTATAATCCTCATATAACTCTGTAGCTTGGCGAATCTTACTGAAGAATAGTTTATCACTCTCTGGTAAGTATTTACATTTGCTCAGAAAGTGTTGTGCAGGACGTCCCGCCTGCTTGCACAAAGGACACGACACACAACTTTTAACCACAGGTTTACTGACCGTTCCAAGGCGGTAGTTCTGTTGTGGTTCTTTGTTGCCTGTTTTTGGTGTCAGAGTTTCTGTGATGTTTTACCTTATGTATGTTATTATTATTTTTGGTTCGGTTTGGGTTGCTGAGTGGCCACCTTTTGGGAACAAGCTGCTCACTCGGTTGGCCATATGTTCTCTGTATCTTGATTATTTGTAACCTTAGTTGTTTCCAACTATGGTTTGAGGGCTGGATTTGGATTTTGATTGTTTCAGTTCCTGGTCTTTGCATACTTTTTACTTTTAGATTCACATTTCAAAACGTTAACGTTTGACTTTCTGATGACAGATCGTAAAACTTTTCACTCTATAGAGGCATGAATCTCCCCAAGCAGACTATCCAGAGCCTGCGAGATCTCAGGTTTGATTGAAGACAATGTTTGAGACCTAAGCTCTGTTCCATATCGCTGTTTGACTAATGCAGGAAGATCAGGATGAATGAGCCTAAGCCATGTTAAAACTATAAAGTTTTCAAGAGTAGGTGATAGGTCTTCGTCAACGTCTGGAATGACACCATGATGACAAATGGAGCCATCAGATTTTATAAGATTGTCTTCTACAAAGCTATTTAATCTCTGAAAAAGATCTTCAGAACGTTCACCTGGCTCTAAATGAATGTTATTGAAGTCAAGAAAATGAGAGCCGCTGGACTGAAATCCAAAGTGGAGGCAAATAGACTGCCATATCTGAGTCACTGACGTTGAATTCTTGACGATAGTGTTTCTTGATATAATAGGACAGTAGTTAGCAATCTGTCCAAGCATCAGTTCTAAATGGGTTAATTTCTGAGCGGCAGTCCGCCTGGACGCTTCAGGAACAGTATTTTCGTCATCAGTGAGTCCACGCAGAGGAGTTGTGGCTGTCTTTTTTAGCCACGTAGTACCATCTAACAGAAAGGAGGCAAAGTTTGGATCAAGAGACAATGTGTACTGTAAGTTTTGCCTCCAAGCCTCGAATGATGTAATGGATTCGTTTTTCGTCAAAGACCATTGTTTGGGAGCACGGATTGCCATTCTGTGAATCAATGTAGTAACTGTATCTACTACAAAAGGTCCAGCACGTTTCTATATTACAGTTCCAGTTTTGAACTGTCTCGTTTAACCAAGTCTGGTAATGTGTCACAATATTGAATGAAAACAAGCGTAAAAGAGTAGTCTCTAGCTTCAGAGGAATAGGACGAAGTTCACTGCCACCACGCCAGTATAAGGTAACACAATATAACGAAGAAAACACTGCTGGGATTGATTTAATGAAAAAGTCCAGAAAACTCGCGCTCCAACAAATTGAGAAGCAAAAAGGGAATAATAAGGTAAGTAACTCAAGCTCTTGACAACCTCACTTGCTATAACAACAACTGCACTCTGGCGCATAGTTCGTCCACAGCTCGAGTATGCTTCGACGGTATGGGACCCAGTGACAAAATCCAACATCGCCAAATTGGAGTCTGTACAGAGGCGTGCCGCCAGATTTTGCTGCAATGACTACCGCCGAACCAGCGGTGTCATTTCAATGTTGCAAGAACTTGGTTGGGAGGACCTTCTCTCAAGGCGAGACCCGAGCAAAGTCACAATGATGTACAGGATCGTCAATAACCTCGTTGAAATCCCTTCAGGCCAGTACCTGACAGCCACAGGAGTAGCAACTAGAGGACACCATCAACGATTCCTGCCAATATTTTGTTCCATCAACGCCTACAAGAGATCCTTCTTTCCATCAACAGTTCGTCTCTGGAATGGTCTGCCTGCCAATGTCATATCAGCACCGACTTTGGATGACTTCAAGCTCCTTGTCAGTGCAGGTATCCTAAGACCGTGATTGTGAACAACATGTTTTTACCTGATTTTAAGAACCTCCAAGCACGAATGTTTTAAGGTTGTTCACAGTGCGACTATGCCAATATTGGCCATGCACTTAATTGGTAGATATAGATGTAGGTTCAAGTAAAGAAAATGATAATTATAGCCTCATCCCAGCGGACACGACACCGAAATGACGTCGTGGTGACGTCAATGTGACGTCATTGCTTCGCATCGACATCACTACGACGTTATCTGCCTGTTGGGATAGTACAAAGATTAAGGTATAAAATAATGTTTCAGCTGTGCACAACTGCATTGATTGGTGTAAAAACCGTCTTGTTAGTATTTCTCATGGTACCGAGGCAAATAAAAACTGTCAGATTTGTAAAGCTTACATGGCAAAAATACTAATAGCAATACATTAATGGTTATTATTCGTGTTAGCGCTGAGTAGGCCTGTACATTCCACGGTCAGATTCTGGAGGCAATCACCAATGTTAGATACTTCGGGTGGATTGTCCAAGAAGGGGTCGACCATTTGATCATCTGGGGGGGGGGGGGGACCTGCACAAAATTTAGTTAAAATATAGTCTGCAGATAATTCCATTGGAATTAGTTTAAACAATATTTTATTTCCATGCAAACATATATAATACATGTACATGAAATTGTTGGGATTAGGCTGCAAGCTAGAACTTATAGTCGCCTTCTCCATTGAAATTGAGTTTTCAAAATGTCGCTGGCTTCTTTGGGGGGCGGGGGGGGGGGTTGGAGGGGGAGGGGGAGGTGGGGCGCAAAGCCCCCAGCCCCCCTCTCCCATTCCCCTCTTATTTGATAATTGTTTTTCATATTACCTGTATTACCAAATCGTTACACCAACAGGGCGCGCCCAGATACATTATACAAAAAGCCCATATACATTATACAAAAACCCTTCCATTCGCATACATGTCTTATTAATTGATCTGGCTAATTGAGTGCAAAAAGTATTGGAGGCAAAGTCATTACGACAATGGTGGCCACGTTATCAGCAGTATAGGGATGTTGGTACCTATACCATGGATTAAGAGAATACAGTCACCCCTGTCTACAAAGACCACTCATGGGAAAGAGGAAATATGGTATTTGTTTACAGGTGGTCTTTATTCAGAGGGTCAGTTTTGCATTCACTGCTCGTACTCAAGAAGACAAGAGTTGTTTCAAAGCATTTTTTCTCCGAAATGTATTGGTTCCGCCCAATGACATCTGATTAATTAACTGATTAAATCGCCTAAAGTCGAGGTGGCATCTTTCAGTTTCTGAGTACGGACATGTTGGTGAACACCTTTATGCAAAAACTTTTTGTGCGGACTATTTTTATTTGGCAACCAGACTAACGCTAACGTGACATACTTATTACTCTTTTGAGTTCATACCCATTTCATGAAAACTTCCAATGAGAATTATTTGTATTTATCTGCGATTTGGAAAACTCTTTCATGTAGGAAGCTTATCCTGAAAAATCATATAAACCGCGACGAGTCTGTTGCATACGATGTAATGGTGTTTACTGAAAGCTGGCTCAACACAAGCGTATCCAATGACTCGATTTCGATCGAGCAGTTTCATGAACCATTAAGATGTGATAGGACCGCACGTATCGGCGGTGGTGTAGTTATTTACATACGCGACAGTATTTCTTTTAAACGGAGACATGATCTCGAGATCGCAAATTTAGAGGCAGTTTGGACTGAAGTAAGCCTCAGAGGAAAAACCCATCTTGACTTGGGGGTTCTATCGACCACCCAATAGTTCTGCAGAGTATTTTAATCTTATACAGGGCCATAAATGCGGGAATATCTGGCACTGTCATTTTAGGATAATAAAATACTTGATCTGATTCAGCAGTACGATCTTAAACAACTTATAACCGAGCCAACTCATTTTACTGAAAATTCCGTTTCCTTGCTAGACCTCATCCTAGTTCGAAATAAAAGAAACGTTATAATAACTAGTGGTGTTTGCGATACATTTACTGACAATCCGGTACGTTTGCGCTGTCCAGTCTCCAGTTACATATTTAATAAACAACATCCAAAATCATACAAGCGGCGTATCTGGAAATCTGGAAATTTGAAGATGCTGACTTCGATCTTTTTCGAAATACACTGTCGTTTACCGATTGGGAATATGTTTTAATCGAACATGATCTTGACGAATCGGTCGAAATTTTTAATAAAGTAAAAACGGAAGCAGCTGAATTATCAATTCCAAATAAAATTGCAACTATTCGCCAAAATGAATATCCGTGGATTAATGGTATGATAAGAAAACTAATACCAAAACGCAAACGATTATACCAAAAAGCAAAAAGAACAAACGATCACGATTATTGGCTGATATTTAAAAGGGCACGTAATTTAGTGATTAATGAAATTAGAAAATCTAAAGATCGATATTATGAGAAATTCGCGGAACAAATCAACTGTGATAAGGTAAACCCTAAATTATTTTGGAGGATTTCAAAACAGACCCTTATGCTTGACACATCGTCAGCCACAATTCCACCACTGAAAGCAAACGGGAATATAATTGAAAATGACATGGAAAAGGCATCTGCACTTAATGACTACTCTATATCCCAATCAACAGTTGATGATAATAATGTAGTGCTGCCTCCTATTCCTCCTCTTGATTTTGTTCTATCATTTTGACCCCCCCCCCCAATCTAATCCCCTCCAATAATCAAAGGCACCTCCTAATCACCTAATTATTAGGGGCCATAAAACAATGCAGAGCTGAAACCACTGCCTGCCTGTGGGGCTCCAGTGGGATAAATTCATGCATCAGTCAAAATGTAAGAGATCAGAACAATATATTCTATAATTTGTAAAATATAATTTGCTGATTAGCAGTCAAAGAATACTCAAATATGAATTAAAAAGGGAAAAATGAATTTAAAGGAAGAAAGTAAAATAATAACTGAATATATTTTACAAATATTTTCTTGTATAATCACTAACTACTATAACTTTTTTTTATTTCTCTAATATGTTATTTTAAATTTTACTTTCTTAAATTTTATTTTTATAATTTCTAGTTATTTATTTATTTTCATTTTTTATTTATTTATTTGTTTGAAACCTGTGTTTTCAGCAGTTTGGTGACATTAAACTTGTTTTTGCACCTTTTGAAAACTGTGAATTGGTCAAAGTTCATTTGTTTTTACAAGAACTGACACTGTAGTCTTTGTTGGTTTTAGACTGTGATTTGTTAATTATGAATTTAATTTTATCATTATCAATATTTTTTCCACAGAGTATATTATTCTATTTTGGCTTCTCTAATAATAAATTTTGATCATTGTGAAAAGGGAAAGATGTGAACTTAAGAATTTGTAAACATTACCAGAATATATATATCTAAAATGTTTTTCTACATCAAACTTTAATGAATACTAATGCCAGTAATTCAGTCAAGGTATCTCTGTTATTGATTTCCCCCAATTTGGACCTCCGAAAGAGACTGCTGGGACACTGGTCTAGAGAAGACAGGCTAGCCAGAGGAGACTGTTTATTGGATTAGATAAGGATTACATAACTTACTAATGACAAAAATCCAGGTCTTTAAGTCGATGTGATTTCCCCAAAACATGGAAAATGGCAAACGTTAACCGTGGCGTTCCGGTGTGATGTTCAACCCTGATTTGGGCCGGCAGAGCTCAGGTATAGACCCGTTTCGTACCGGTGGAGGCAGGGATTGGAACAGCATAAGCCGGTTTATCAGCCGGTTAAGCACCGTTTGTACCCGGAAAATGGCTTTACACCTACGGTAAGGGCCGGTAGATCTCAGTTTTATTAGGGACTGATCCGCTTTAACACGGTTCATGCGGGATGATCACGGATGCGCCACGGTAAAAGACGGTGAAGCTGCGGTGATGCTGCGTTTACATTTTGTTCCCGTCGGCCACGGCAATCACGTTTCAGGCCACCGTGGACAAAACGGGATGGACGTGAGACAACGCAGGGGGACGGGATGGGTAAACGTATTAGGCCATGATTGCCGTGGATGCCGGGCCAGATTTAAAACTGTCAAAATATTTGCCACGGCAGTCACGGTGCGGATGAGTAGGCCGTAGTAAAACGAGATGAACGCAGTAACGTTTCAGACTGACCTCCGCGGAGGTCTGTTGAAAAACAATTTGACTATTTTCCGGTAAGCAATTTGAATATATCCTGTCATGAATTTTCGCGGTTCACTGACAGGGTTCAGACAAGATTTTTTCGCTAGAAAAGGTATTCCTAAATTCGGAGAACGTCATGCTATATACATTTTACAGATGTACATGTATACTGAGACCAAATGACATGGAGCAGTTTGAAGCGGTGTTTTTTAAATTACTTTTGCCCTCCGGGTTCAGTACCGAAAACAAAACAAGGAAGGAGTCCTGCACAGTTAAATCGGCTTTTTTAGTGCATTTGCAGGCTTTTTGTGAAATCTTACCGATGCAGTAAGACACGTAGCTTTTCTAGCTGCATTCTAATCATGCTTTCAAGAATATGCATGCCTTTGTTACTACACGCCTACCCGATTTTTCTCGGCGGTCAATATGAACACGATGAGAACAATTTGACTAATGGAGATTAACATGGACAAATTTAATCAGCTAAAAAGAAGAAAATGCGTGCTGAATTTTCAGGAGCCAGATATCATATGATCTGAATGCATAATTTTATATGTCTTAAGTACACCAGATAACATTCTCTTTTTTATCGTGAAATGGTAGTACAATAGTGTTTTTTCACTTTCTTTGTTGTAAAACCAGACCTGTGGCTCTCATTTGCTTGTAAAATAAAACGAACCCATCCAGACTAATATTTGCAGGGAAGAGAACCGATATTCAAACAATTTAGTGTGAACCCATGAGAAGATATCATGCAAACATACCGGCATGCTTCCCCGCTGCGAGGTGATTACACGAATGTAGGACATTTCGGCCCCGGACGTTTCGGTCTAGGTCATTTCGGCCTTGGACAGCATGGCCATGGGGAAATGAAAATGTACCACTATAAACCATTTAAAGATACATAGATGTTTTTTTGCACACATGGCACAAAAATGCGTGATGGGGCTTTTAATCCAATCATATCTCTTAAAGTAAAAAATGGGTGCACCACAGATTAATCAGCTTTATATATAAAGTTATTATAGGCATCACATCAATGATAAAGGCCACACTAGCCCATGAGGGGGATGGCATATGTGCCAGATTAGGCTCAAACTGACTTCAAAAGTATTAAAGGGCTATAACCTAACAAAACACCTAACCAAACAGCATATAAGGCCCTAGTTCAAGTAGCTGAAATAGTTCTTCACAGTATTTTTTGCCTTGAAATGCCCAAAATGACCTTAAAGCTGTTGAAGGTCCATAAAACATCAAGAGAACATCAACAAATCATTTGACTTCATTAAAACTAGCTTTAAGTTACTCTTATGAGTACTTAATTTAATTATAAAAAGTATTTTTTGGATAACGGCCGAAATGTCAACCCTTGACAATTTCTGTTGCCGAAATGTCCGTAGCCGAACTGTCCTAGGCCGAAACGTCCTAGGCTGAAATGTCCGTGGCCGAAATGTCCGAGCACCGATTACACTCCTGAGGTGGCCGTTGCATAGAAACACGGGTAATCAACATGAAACAATAACAACATCGTTACGGCCGCCTTAGAATGACCTGTGAAGGCTGTGATGAAAAAAATCAACGGTAGGCTCAGTTTATAGTGACTTGTACTTAAAAATAGAATGCAAAATTTCCTACAAAATATAAACAGAAATGATATCACATGACCATAGAAAGCACATACTTACCACTGAGCACCTCGTTGGATCCTTTCAAATGTCCTTTTTGGGTCCTTGGAAACCCTTAGATACAAAAGTAAACACTCCAAAAACTGGCAGAAAACAGGGAGAGTAATAAAACAGTTTAATATTCGTTTTTTCTTTACAGAGACATCGTTCATCTGGGCAAAATCGGTTTGACGACGTACATGTACTTTCATTATTGCTTTCTACAAGTATTTATTAATTAGCTTTATGTGTATGAATTAACCACAGCAGACCCCAGGGGGCCAGGGTTATGTGCGCGTTATTATTGTCCCCATTCCTCTTTTGTTTTATCTAGTTGCTGATGTTTTAAAAAAATGCCGCTTTGTTTTAGTTATGGTTTCCTTGTGGCCCTCTGCTATGAAAAGCTGTTGTTTTACTGCTTGACTATGTTTTCGAAAATGTTTGTTCATAACTTCTACCTTTCTTTCTACTCTGTACTATTCAAAGTCGCTGAAACCTAATCGGAAGTTGAGCCTGCTCCCTTTAGTGAGCTAAAGTCGAAGGAGCTAACTAATTGGTCACAAAACCTTAACCAGTAATACACTAGTGAGTTCTTCCTACCTTAACCAGTAATACAGTGGACTCGACAGTATCGGATCAAGTTCAATAAAACTCCTGTGCTAAAAGTATGTATGTTATGACACATAACAATTGCAAAATATCTCTTCTATCTATCCATGTCAAAATATTTACGAAATTTATTCCTTTAAGGGCAGATAACTTATCGAGACTTACAGGGGGGGGGGGGGGGGGGTCTTACGACAGTAACGAATCAGGTGCGACAGTATCGGATCATATGATATTATTTGGTTTAAACATATTTATTTCAAACTTTTTCAATACATATAAACATTGATACAATACAAATAATGGGATTGCAACGAAAGCACGCGTACTTATAAAGTTCCTCTCCCTAAACATTTCTTACATGTATACATCATGGCGACAGTTTGTTAATTACAATAAACCAAATTATCAAGTAAATACATGACTGATATCATATTTCAAAAACAGATGGAAAAATGGTGAAAAAGATTTCCGAACATGAAACAGTAAAGAAAGAAAATGGAGAAAAAGAGCTGTGAGAGCGGACAGACAGAGAGAAAAATCAAAGAAAAAAAATAGAGATTTACAGACTATGCAGCTGAGAATAAGAGAGGGAGCGCGGATTCGCAGCGACAGTCGCATCAAACACAAACATTTCCATTACTGACAAGAACAAAACCAACCGCTTGCTATTTGATAAGATGATATGCTCAAAAACGTTTAGAATCCATAATAAATTTATGCACCTTTTCGAATATAGCCGTATTTGTATCAGTTGAAAGAGAATCGTTGCCATATAAAAGGAGAGACAACGAAGGGGTCTGATATTGTGACACTGTATTTAAGAGTTCAGTTCGTTGGACCTGATAGTACATGCAATGGAAAAAATAATGCTGAGCATTTTCTATGCTGCCACACTGACATAAAGGGGAATCGGAAATGTTTCTCAAGAAAAGATCTAAGTTGAGCGAGCTGCAATTGGTCCGTAATCTGGTGTGTAATACCTGAGCTTTCCTGCTGCCCACGTAGAAATGTTTTGGAATGCGCGTTTTGTCCTTGTTTAGAAAGCATTAAAAAAGTGTTTACTGAGTCAGATTGTTTTGCCTCGTCGTGTACGCTATTCCAGGCTCTGACAGTTGACGGCAGGAAAGAATTATAGTAAAGAGTTGTTCTTGCATCTACTGTTTGAAGATCATTAGAATTTCTGAGACTATAACGTGAAATATTACTAACAGACTGGGGTACTAAGGAAGACAGATATAAAGGAGTCAGATTATGGGTCATTTTGTAAAATAATGTTAGCTTGTGATCTGTGCGTCTCTTTTCAAGCGAATCCCATCCGATTTCCTTATAAAGATTAGAAATAGAAACAAGTCTAGTGGCTCCTGTGGCGATTCGAGCCGCTTCGTTCTGAATTTTGTCAAGCTCTTGTTTCTCGTAGAGTGTACAATTGTCCCATATGACGTCCCCGTATTCAATCAGTGGTCTAATAAATGCAATGTAAATAGTTTCAAGGGACCTTCTGTCTAATCTAAATTTTAATTTTCTCATAGTATTAATTCTAGTCCAAGCTTTATCAGTAATATATTTTATGTGTTGATGCCAAGTGCAGTCATTAGAGAAGTAAAGGCCGAGATGTTTGTGGGAATCGACTTCAGATATCTGATGGTTTTGCATGAAGACAGGTGGATGAAGAGGTCTATTTAATTTACGAGAAAAAAGTAAGGTTTCAGTTTTTGAAGGATTGAAGGTAACAAGCCAGGTGGACGCCCAAGCTGAGATTTTACCAAGATCTGCGTTAATGCATCCGGCTGATGTCACAGGATCGTCTACAATAATAAAGAGACTAGTGTCATCTGCAAACAATCGAATATTTGAGCCAATATCATTTACAATATCATTTATATACAACAGAAAGAGAAGTGGGCCTAAAATTGATCCCTGGGGTACTCCAGCACGAATATAGGTCCAATCAGAAACAGCACCAGGGAGAACAACTCGTTGTGTTCTGTCAGAGAGATAATCTGCAAACCAAGCATGGACGTTTCCTGAGACACCAGCCGCTTGAAGTTTAGCAAGGAGGCCAGCGTGCCACACACGGTCAAAAGCTTTGCTGATGTCGCAGAAAACAGCCCGTACTTCTTTGCCTGAATCGAGAGCTTGGCAAAAAGTGTTGTAGAGAAATGTTAACTGATTGACGGTTGAGTCTCCGGGAAGAAAACCAGATTGTAGAGAAGAAAGTAAATTGTTATCACGTAGATGGTTAAATAAGTATTTAAATACGAGTCTTTCCAAAACTTTGTCTTCCGAATTGAGCAAGGAAATGGGTCGATAGTTGGAAACATCAGAAAGGTCACCTTTTTTAGGAATAGGGCAAACATTGGCTTCCTTGTATGAAGAAGGAATTATACCCTCGCGCAGTGACTGATTGAAGAGAGAACAATAGGGTGGTGAAAGCTCTTTAGACAGTTCACGAAGAAGGCGGTTACTCAGGCCATTAGGACCTGAGGCTTTGGCAGCAGGCAGAGTTTTAAGAACCGATTCAACTTCTAATGGAGACAATACAATATTATTTAGAGGTGCACTGACAGTAGCTAGGGGAAGGTTTGGAATAAGGGCGTTCTGTTCGTTTAAAATCGTATGGCTTTGGAAATAATTGTTTAAAATGTTAGCCTTGTCGGTTTCTTCAGTGTATATACCGTCATTAAATTCGAGCGGGGGAATGGCTGTTTTGTAATTAGGAGCAATGAACGATTTTGACGATATTATTTTGTAGGAGAGTTTCTCGGAGGCATTCTGCCAACCTTCTTAGCGTCAATAATTTTGCTACATAAACAGTTGGACCTATTAAACTCTCAAAAAAAAAACTTGACGGCCTTTCAACGATATTTTTCATGTGGTACTTCAACAGCAAGGGTTATGTCTGTTCAATAAAAAATAAATGTAGACAAAAGTACAAGCATGCCAAAAATTCTTAACTCAGTAATCCCCTGCGCCACATAGCACGGAACTACTCAAGCAGTAAAGATCATAATCTGCCTTTGCAAAGTGTAGACCCTGATAAGACCATAGTGTCTGATCAGGATCAACAAATTTACGGTGATTTTCCGCCATAACGATATTTCAGTGTAATCAGTGTATAAACACTACATGGTCATTAAACGAGTTCTCCGGCATTAATCTGAGTCTACACAGTGAACAGATGTCCATTCGATGAACACCAGTCATTACTGGGTTCACAACACACATGCGAGCTGATCTCGAATGTATCTTCATAATGTGTAGCAGAAGCTTAGTTGTGCTACGCATAACCTTCATTATCATATGTTAGCATGTGGGATGTGGGATGGAAGTGTTTTTCAAAAAGGATGTTGTCTTAGTTTTATACTGATCTCCTTTGAAAAAAGGCACAGCAGCCACTCAGGTAGTTGATTTATGACTTGTTTTCAGCATCAGACCATACAACCAGCATGCAGTCTTCCAGCTGAGGCCTGTATTTCAGTTCAAATTACCGTATAATGGAAAATTTTCGCTTCGCCAAATTTTCGCGGATTTACCCCAAAATCATGAAGATTAATTTTCGCGGTTTTTAATTTTCGCGGATGTGAAAATCCATAAAAATAAGAATTGTATTTGTCCTATAAAATATTGGCTTGACTTAAAAATCAAGACGTACAAGGCGAGAGAAACGTAATGAAACAGTAATCACTTTGTTACATGTATTAATGCATTTGTTTAGATAGCATCGGCTCCTTTTGGGTTTTGGAGGATAACAATCTTTTTTTCACACACAAAAAAAAAACGTAAGAAAGACATTGGAACAAATCATTGTTTAGTACACAGGAACATTCAACTGAAATATGCAAGCAATTGATAGAATGGCTATAATTCAGGATAAAAGTAAATAAAACTCACAGCCAATTAAAAGTAATTCAATTGTACGTGCATAATCAGGTACATATGAACGTTAATCAAGCGAAAAAATGATAGCCTGTTCAAATTGTAATTATCTGCTAAGTAGCTGCTAACATAATTGCACCGAAAATAACAGCTCTATAGCTACCTATCTAATGGTTTTGTGGGTCGCTTTGAATACCACAATGTTGAATACAACACACTGTTTGACGATTCGAATTTCCTATTATTATTTTGTACAAACTTGGAACATATTTCGCGGAGTTTAATTTTCGCGGATAGCTACCGACCGCGAAATTCCGCGAAAATTAGGCGACGCGAAAATTTCCCATTATACGGTATATAATGATCCGTTACTGTCGCACATCAGTGCCCCACTTTTCAAGTCTGCAGTTTCATCAAATACTGGGATGTCACAAAAATAATGACTGCCTGCAATTTGAGTGATGCTAGGTCACATTACAAAGCAAAATTGGTTTCAATCGCCTAATGATCAAATAGTTTAAATAACCGAAATCTATTTTGGGGTTAGCGAGAACAGGCAAAATGCAAGCGCCGTTGAAGAGGGGCCGAGTTTTTCAACAACTCTGATTTGTTTGACAGCCGCAGATTTCGATCGAATTTTTAACCCTGCACTTTGCCATTGGTCTAACTTGATGACTGTCATATAATGGTAAAAAATATTTGCTTCATTTGTGAGAAAAATGGGCGATAACTTACGAGTGATCCGATACTATCGATGATCCGATACTGTCGAGTCCACTGTACACTAGTGAGTTCTTCCTACAAATTGGGATTTCCATGTAAAACGCAGTATGTGAAATTGAATAGTTTTATTCAGATTTTATATTTTCACATCAGAGTGAAGTTTGCTATAGAGACTTTATTTTGACTTCATTAAACCAAACACTTATTATATATGCATTGAAACAAGAATAACAGACTGGCTTTGCAGAACAAGAATTATTTTCCCGGGATGAAATGGAATCAAACTAACCTCACGTTTTTCAAATTGACCACAATGTCAAAACTTTTCTAATATAATATAATTATGAATAGGGAATTTGGTTTTAATTGCACATATTAACCTGCATCGGTTCGTGCTATGTTTACAAACAAACCAGTGTCACAGGTCTGGTTTTACAACAAAAGAAAAAAATATAAAGCACTATTGTGCTACTATTTCACGATAAAAAGACAATGTTACATGAGCAATATTATCTGATGTACTTTAGAAGTACGAAAACATGCTTTCAATCCGTTGCTACATAGTTTCTGAAAAGTAAATTTAGCATTTTCTTCTTTTTAGCTGATTAAATGTTTCCATGTTAATCTCCATTAGTCAAATTGTTCTCATCGTGTTCAAATTAATCGCCGAGAAAAATTGGGTAAGCATGTAGTAATATTCTTGAAAGTATGTTTAAAATGCAGCTATATAAGCTATGTGTCTTACTGCATCGGTAAGATTTCACAGAAAGTCTGCAAATGCACTCAAAAAGCCGATTTAACTGTGCAGGACTCCTTCCTAGTTTCGTTTTCGATACTGAACCTGGAGGACAAAAATAATTTAAAACACACCGCTTCTAACTGCTCCATGTCATTTGGTCTCAATATACAACTGTAAAATATATATAGCATGACATTCTCCGATTTTTAATACATTTTCTAGCGAGAAAAATCTTGTCTGAACCCTGTCAGTAAACCGCGAAAATTCATGACAGGATATATTCAAATTGCTTACCGGAAAATAGTCAAATTGTTTTTCAACAGACCTCCGTGGAGGTCAATTTGAAACTTTACCATCCGTGATTACAGACCGTAACAAAACGTGGAGGGGGGCCGTAGTGGGACGGTAAACATGTGTATATCCCGGCATCTGACGGCCCTTCAAGTTTTGTCACGGCTTACTGCGTTTGGTGCGCGTTTTATCAAGGTTGCTGCGCGTTTTGCCCACTCTGCCATGTTTTATCACGGTTTTCACAGGAAGCTATGGTGAATGGTAGTCGCTTTGTCGCGTTCAATCACGACGCGTCTCGGCATGTGACGGCTTACAGGCCGGCGCGCTACATAGCGCTTCATTTAAGTCTGAGCAATCAACGGCACATTACTTTATCTACAGTACGAACAAAGACGACTAAGTTGTGAAGAAAGATGGCCAAGCTATGCTACCGAAGAAGCCAAGACGTAGGAAGCACCCCTAACTCATACACACACACGCACGAACGCACACAGACACGAACACACACACTTCCCGTCCTGCATCACCACTATCAGCAGAGGAGCCTGAATGTCCTCGCCGTTCACCGCTGCCAGTTGAAGTTAAGCGAGCAGCTGCTGCTGCCCGAGTCTCTGGGCTTGATGTACGCACCCAGCAAACATGCAAACACAAAATGGGCGTTCATGATGTTTCGTCTAAGTCTCAGAATACAACAATTGCTGTTACTTGGGAGGCATTCTTTTTATACCGTGGGCACACACGTGCTCCAAAGCTGCCCGGCGTTCCCGTTTTATCCGTAGACACCTTGACAGAACGTGAAAAACGCGTCAGACCTTGATCAGAACGTGAGAAACATGAGGGAAGCCATTAGAACGAGACAGGCCTAGAGGGAACGTACTGGCATACGTTGTAGGCCGCAGGCCGAACCGTAGTGCACCTTTGAGCAGCCGGGCCGGGTAGCGCAATCGGTAGGGCACCTGACTCGTAAGTCAGAGGTCCTGGGTTCGAATCCCGGTCTGGCCACATACTTTCGTTTCTCCTTCCGCTGATTCAAGAAGGGCAGTTGTCAGTTACTGGCGGAAGTATGTGCACTTAGTACTGGTTAACCGCTTAGGAGGTCTAAGCCTGCCCAGGAATAGTGTGGTTAGGTTAACTGACCGTCCCGACATGACCTTAGTTGCTTACCGTGGACGTTAAGCATCAAATCAACCAACCAACCTTTGAGAAGCCCCTTTCCTCCCTCCACGGCCAGTCACGGGTACCGTGATAGACCGTGACAAAACTTAGCAAGACCTAACAAAACTTGAATACGGTGACAAAAATAGCCAAAATCCCACGGCGCACTACGATTGGGGTTAACGGGGCTGTCATGGCCGCGGTGAACATAATGTAAACGTAGACTCTGTAAAAAAAAATCCGTAGATTTTACGGAAGAATAACTGGAAACCAGCTGCCAATCCATTTCCCGTTATTTTTACGGGTGTTTGCCTGTAGATCATTGTTGAAAATTGCAATATGGTAGTGTTATGTTTACTGGCCGCACTCGAAAATACTTCAATACTTTTGAAGGGCAATATGACCAAAACAACACTTGTTCTATCCTATCCTACTCTGCCTGATAATTCCTGCAATTTTTTACGGGCCCTAGTAAAAATAACGGGTAATGGACTGGCAGCTTCTACCGTCAAATCTACGGGTTTTTTTACAGTGTGGTCATTAAGAGAAAAGGAATAATGATTTGTTTGTTTGTTTGATTTTACTTTTTTTTTCTCGGCGCAGCCGAGTATAATTTTACTTTTGTTCCACATTTCACAAGATTTCATTGGTCAAATAACGCGTATGTCAAAGTTTAGTCAATAATATCAAAGGACAACGAATATTTAATCTTCGTTTTCCCCCGTTGTAGTGCACTGCGTGGATAGTAACACTCTGTCACATGTTAATTCAAAATGTTTTTCTTGTTTGTGAATTTACAATGGAAATTTTATCGAAAACAGACGCAAATATCCAAACTTTCTTCTTTTTAGTGTCGATCTACTTTCGACTTCTACTTCCGGTTTAATACACTCAACCACACATTGCACCATGTTGGTAACTGTTTTGGAATCAGGTCAATCTCAAGATTGACCGCATTCCATTTTGAAATTCCAAATTGGACAGCTAAGTCTTGAGATAGGTCATTGTCACAACCTAGTGTCAAATTTAGGGTTGCGGGTGCATTTAGGTTGCACTGTGTTTGTGACCACTCATTAAAGCACCGAACTATCATACAAAATGATAGGGCATATACTAAAACCTGGAGTGGAGTTAACCTTTGGAGTGGAGTCTTGGAGTGGAGTGGGGTTTTTTTTGGTGTTTTTTGGAGTTGAGATTTGGTGTGAACTTAATCTGACTCTGCTAGGAAAAATGTCTGGAAAAGTAAACATGCCTAACCTTTCACCGGCAATGACCAGTTGCAAAGGGGCATGTTCTGATTCCTGAGCTGTCCTGGCCCGATTATGTGAAATGATATAACAGCTTGCTTGATGGCATAATACTATGGATCAAGCAAGGCCAGGCCAATTATACTTTGGGGAACCAGTAATTAAACATTATGGCCATACTGCATATAAACTATCAGCACCATACAGTCTTGGCAGTTTGAAATAGCCCCCTTGGGATACGATAATAAGTCATGTTAAATTCTAACAAAATTAAATTGTACATTTTGACTGTTGGAAAATATGTATACTTACTTACTTACTTACTTACTTACCCACTGGCTGGCTGGCGTGGTGGTCCACTTATATACTTACTTGATTGGGCCTGTATTTTCATTGACATGGCCAACTTATTTTTACACTGACAATGGACTCAGGAGCAGTAGATCTGGTTTTATTCCTATAGTCTCTGAGTCAAGGAGAGGTCATCTTTTGACCTTTTATGACTTATAACCTGACTCCAAAAACCACTCCAAAAAACCACTCCACTCCAAAAGTTAACTCCACTCTATGTTTTAGTACATGCCAAATGATAGAGAGACAAAGAGATTATGGAGATAGTTGAATGACAATGAGTTTTACGTCTCTATAATCCATAATTCAGACATATCGAACCGAAGGAATGATGATAATGAAAGGCGGTGTGCAACGGTGCTCCATTTTATTCGCCGCCGGCAGAATTCGTAACCGGCGCAGCGTGCACAGTAATAAGCTAGCGCTTACCCAACAGTTTACTGTCCGTCCAAGGAGCGGCTGTATAGTGTAGTGGATAACACCCCGACTACCCAGCCAGGGGTTGCAAGATCCATCCCCCGCTTCTCCGGTCTTTCGGATGAGACTTTAAACCGAGGTCCAGTCTCCATATGACCTCGTTGTTGGTGGGACGTTAAACCTGATTTCACTCACCCACCGTCCTTCCACAAGCGTCAGCGCCTACTAGCTCTCCCGTCTTCGGATCACGGGGTGGCGAGTTAAAGTCCCGCTGGAGCCGAGGTTCAGTCTAAACCTATATGGCGCTTCAGTGCATAGAGCCTGTCATAACCATATCCTCCCATCGCCCTGTGGCACTGATCTACTGTTGAAAAGGAAGTAAGATCGCCAAGTCATTCACCCATACAGCACAGCCACACAAAAATCTGTCTACAGGTGTTATCCCTGCAAACCGTAAAACTCTGAAACTTAGGACACTTTAAATGTTTACCTTCCCACTGGACAAACAGCCTTGAATCGACCTTGAATCAACCTTGATTCAACGTCATGGCGTTGAATCAAGGTTGATTCATGGTTGTGTGCCTGCTGGGGATCTCTGTCCTTTAAGAAAAATATTTTTGATTGCAAACAGTGTAGACACTAATCAAAATGCTCCTTTAGGAGCAGTCTGGTCTTGGTCTTCACTGTTTGCCCTGACCTATCTGTCCAAACATTTAGAGCTTCTACGATAAGAAAGTCCATGAGCTCATGCCATGCTTTAGGCTACGTCATTCTGAAATACATCGTGAAAAGAAAAAGAAACATCTAGAAGACTTTTTATACGGACAGTTAAAGCCTTGGACAGTCTATGCGACCTGGTTAGGGCATGTGCAGTGTTCTAACAACTGCAAAGGTCCAAGATCAGTCTGCAGTTTAAACAGAGCGTGCTATGTGCACAGGCGGATCTTCTTATACACAAAGTCCTTAAGATTAGTTTGTCACAACGCGGATCATATGCAGGATTAAGCATACAGACCTTTTCGTGAGCCAAAGTGGTCTGAAATGGCAATGGCTGAAATCACGCTCGTGCACTGTGCCTTGAGAAAAGCTGACTTCAGGCGCGTGCGAACTGCGTGTGTTAGACCAGCTTGCGCATTACCCAGCCTGGTCCGACCACGCTCATATCGTCCTGAGAATAAAAGATACATACCCTTGCAATACTGCGCATAGGCGGCAGTCTTCTCTGGGTATGTGTTGTGTACGCTTTGAAAGAAGATGTTTTTCTCAAGACGGACCCTGCATTTTGAGCGATCACATGTCTTGATCTCCCTTCATGTTCACATCGACCGCGAAAGTTGCAAGAAAGGGATCATAGATATGGTAAGTTGAATTTTTCTTTATTTATCATTCCAGCAGACACACGATGTTAAAACGACGTCTTCTCGACGTCGATACAACATTATGAAGCCCAGGTAGCTCAGTAGGTTAAGCGCTGGCCTGATGATCTAGCGGCCCTGGGTTCGAGTTCCGCTGTGAGCGGGAATCTTTCCAATCGTAAATGGGGTTCTGTTGCACACAGCCTTTCATTATCATCCATCCGTTGTCCTGATATGAAATACTGTTTAAAATAACGTAAAATCATAAGTCATTTATCCATCCATCCGTCGTTCCGACGTGATTTCGAATATATTCAACGATATGTGTACGCTTGGATGAGAATAAGGCTGGCCACTTAGACCTGACAATCAGACATTAGGAAAAGCATTAGATTAAGGGACGAGTCATATTTGTTATCGGGTGGTGGGGGTGGGGGTACATTTTCATTCGGTTCACCAAAATTTTTCCGACCCCCCACCCCAATCTCACCAGAAGTATTTTTCCGACCCCCCGCCGCCCCCCCCCCCCCCCCCCCCCCGCCCCGCGCCCCCAATCCTAGCTACCCTTCACATTTCGATTTCAATAAGTTGGTTTAAACAATATTTTATTCAAGATTTTATACAAACATATGAATAATAGACTGAAGCAATACAGGATCTGACAGTAAGCGTAACGCTTGTATGTAAGTCATCTCCTGAATATGTAAGTCATCTCCTGATTTCAATAAGTTGAATAAAGTGGTAAAACCGCCTTTTATAATGGTTTGAGTTCAGACGTTTTTACCACTCATAGGACTATGGATACTTCAAGTCAGTTCAGCCATCAAATCATTTGGGTTTGATTAATGAACATACCCATACCCCCAACCCTTTCTTTTTGGACAAAAAGGGGGTGGTCGGGTGGTGCGATGGTGTTTTGTGTAACTTCCAGTGCCGGGGCGTCCCACTGATTTGGAACGTTGCAGGGCAAGGGCCTACTGTGCTTGCAGTAGGTGCGGGTGGGGTTATTTGGACATTTTTTCTCTCGTCTATCATTTCTCCTCTTTCTCCCTCTCTGGTTGACGGCCTGTTATAGACTGAAATACTGTCTCAAAGGGACGTTAAATCCAAAACAATCAATCAATCAATCAATGGACAAAAAATTGTCGCCTTCGTGGCTTTCAGCATATGTGAACCTGGCCTCCAGCACTTTTAAAGTATCCATAGTCCTATGAGTGTAAAAACGTCTAAACTCAAACCATTATAAAAGGCGGTTCAGCCTTCGCGTTTGGTAATAACATATGGGTTGACGTGCATATACTGAGTCATTTAACTGGCAAAAAGGAGAGAAAACAAGTTTTTGGAAAATAATAACTCACTCCACAAATTATTATTTCCTGGTCTGGTTTCCCATCTAGCAATGTTATATAAACTTAGGCTGGATAGTGACTGGGTATCCACGCATGTACATTGTATTTTTACCACTTTATTCAACTTATTGAAATCGAAAGTATGTCAATTTAGTTGCCAACCAAAATGACCCAAATAAATTTTCAAACCCTTTTTGTGTGAAACTCAAGGATGTTTTATTTGGTTAAAGCTGGCTAATCTTGGTCATTTACAATGACGAAACTAAAGTGAGAAGCTTGCAGCGATACCTCATGATAAAATTTTTCATGTTGATAGAGCGATGGGGCCTTTAAATTTTTACTTGCAGAAGAGTTTCAATCTATATTAACATACCATGAAAATAACAAATAAAAAGGTGCTCTAGTATATAGAGCAAAGGAGGAAGCGCTGCGGAAAACAATATTTTAAGACTTGATTATCCATTTTTGTCGCACCTGCTTTAGCAAGGTGCGATATAGGAGTTCACTTTTCCGTCCGTCCGTCCGTCAGTCATTCCGTCCGTCAGTCCATCCGTCCGTCCACAATTACCTCGACCCTAGTGGTTAAGTCCATTTCTGTCAAACTATGATACCTACAATCATGAAATCTGGTAGAAAGTTTCTTCTTAGAATGTTCTCAAGGTACAGAGGGTGGACAGAAGTGTTCGTTAAATTGTGACGTTGCCGTTCACTTCAGTGCAATTCCACTTTTGTTGAAAAATTAATTATATGAGAAGCATAAACTATACCATAATGAAACTTATACTAATGTGTAGCTAAATGATTTATGCAATATACAATTTTTTTTTATGTGTTTGTGATCTCAATTTGCAGAGGTGTGATTATTTAAAGATCGCGTACTTTTTTAGAAAACCCTGTTTCCATTGACGTCAATGGTGACGTTAGCAAAATTTACCGCAAGAAAATACCGAAGTGAGGTTAAAGTAGTGCCAAATAGTAACTATAGATATCAGGAGAGCAAGAACTTTATTTATATTGCACTAATAATGTAGCTAGACATTGATGCAATTTTCATGGAAATATCTATTGTACTTTTCTTACAATTATTTTTGCGCTAGAAGAAAAAATGCATTAAAGTCAATAGTAACGTCACGATTTAACGAACACTTTTGTCCACCCTCTGTACATGTACGTTGCACTTTTTTTACCCTTGACCTACATTTCAGGCTCTGCTGACTTCGTAAAATTTAATGTCCAAAATTACCTCGACCATAGTGTATTAGTCCATTTCTCTCAAACTATGATACCTAGAATCATCAAACCTGGTATAACGTTTCTTCTTAGAATGTTCTCAAGGTGCATTGCACTTTTTTCTACCCTTGACCTATATTCAACCCTTTGCTGACTTCGTAAATTTCACGTCAACAAATTACAGCTACCGTAAATTTCACGTCAAAAAAATGCATCAATCCTAGCATTTAAGTCCATTTCTCTCAAAGTATGATACCTAGAATTATCAAACCTGGCAAAAAGTTTCTTCATAAAAAGGTCTCAAGGGTTGTTGCACTTCCTTCTGCCCCTTACCTTTATTTCAAGGAATGCTGACTTTGTAAAATTTTACATCCAACAAGGCATTGACCCTAGCAGTTAAGTCCATTTTTCTGTAAACACAATGGTAGAAGCATCAAACCTCTATGCTTGATGTACACTGCTCAAAATATTTGAAGGAACTCCTAATATTTTTCCATGGACAACAGTGCAACGCATCCCCACTTTGAGTTTATATACACGGATTTTCCATTTATTTTGCCATTTTTCTAAAGAGGGGCAAGGTTACTGACTGCACAGTTTTTGATCCAATATTTGCCCTGCCCTTGTCCTTGGACAGATTTAAGTAAAACTGGAATTTAGCTAAAAATTTGCAATTTTTCAGAACTGATGAAAAGCGTGAAAATTTCAACAAAAACCAAAAGAACCATTTTGTCTAAGAAAGTATATGTCTTTCAAGATGACCCTTATTGAGAAGATCCCTTTGACCTGAAGCTTATGCGATTTTATAGACTTCAGCAAAATGACTTAATTTCAGAAAATAAGAAAACTGCAAAACTTGTACCATGGAAATGAGCAGGGCATCTGTTGTGTTGAAATTCTGGTTGTATTAGACTTTGATTCTTCTTAAAAGTGCTCAAAAAAGATGGAAATTCTTGCCCACGGACGGGTCAAATTTATGGGCCGTTAAACTGGGCATATGTTGTAGTAACATCTATGGAAAAATGCCTGCTGTTCCTTTAAATATTTTTAGCAGTGTATACTTCATGTGCTCTGTTGGCTTCGGAAATTTGTAGGTCAACCTGGCATCCACATCTGAATGTACTCTAGCATTAAAGTACATTTGTCACAAACTAACCCACGTACAACAGTGCTGGAAATAGCCAGTGGCTCAGTGGCCAAATGCGCCTAAATTTTGTCTGGGGCCACCAAAAAGTTTCAAATTATGAACTTTAGTGGCCCAAATTTACCTGTCTGGCAATAATAAATGCATCGGATATTTAGATAGTGGCTAATTTGGGCCACTGAAAATGTGGCCTGCTGAACTTTTGGGCCACCACATTAATCTAGGGAGTGTCAAGCACTGGTACAATCATCAGACATGGCATAAAATGTTTTCTTAAGCTGGTCTCTTAGATTGTTTAACTACTTTATAGCGAACACACGAAGTATGTTCGCTTTACTGTATCAGTTTTGGTCCTATATATCCTTCAGTATTCCAAATTCGTTACGCTAAGCTTCCAAATAGTACTCGTGGAGAGAAATCAATAAAATACATATAAATATGTCACTTACCTAATACATTTATTTATTTTCTCACTGTAATTAGAATTCAATAAGTCTTTAACCTGTTATTTAGTTAAAAAAATACTCAGAAGTCACATGCCTCAGCCCCGATGCAAGCGGCCATCTTGAATGTTCCAAATTCGTGACGTCATCTATACTGCTGCTTACCGGTTACATTTAGGCCACATAAATTGAAGTTTTAGTTGCTTTGACTTTTGTTATCACTCACATTAGGAAAACCATGTCTGATCATGCTTAAACCTTAAAAACTATGTGAAAATGATAAAATCAGAAACAATTAAGGTTGAAAACAACTAAAGTTTCACAAATGATCTGTGTTAACTGGCCAACTCCTTGTTTTCTACTCTTCACCAGAGATACAGTGAGGACAGAAAAATGTGTCACCCCTCCTAATGACAGAAACACTGGTGCAGTATTTCAAATGAGCCCAGTGAGAACAGCCAACACCATCACACTTGACCCATTTGGTGAATATGACTGACACACTGTTTCTGACTTCAGCAGGGGTAAACTTCTTGCAGATGCAACACTTTTCATCATCAGTTATTTCCATGTCACTGTCATCAGTTTCATCAAGAGTATCAGTTATGTTGATATGGGAAGGCCCTGGCAAAACAACATTCTCTTTACTGGACTTTGCTTTTGACTGAGTTGGTTTTGATGAAGATTTTCCAAGCTGCTGGATGTACTTTCCATTTTGGGATTTTTTACCACCTTTATTTGACTTGCACTGTTCTGTTTGATGTGCAGATATTTTGTCAGCTATTTCAGATTCAGTGATTGGCTGACCAGACACTATACTTCCAAGGTGCTTTCTAGGTTTTTTATTGTTTTCTCTCTTAACTGCCAATAATGAACTGATTTTTGTTGCAAATAACAAACTTGGTGAATTGTTATCAGTTTGGTTATCATTTTCAGCACCTTTAGCAGCTACATTAACAACCTCATTCTTTGATTTTTCTCCGTCATCTGGTGTAATAAACACTTCTGCTGGCATGGTACTTTCTTTACTTATACTTGTTTTGTTCAAAGGAAATATTCCTGTTTTCAGAAAGGAGGCATGAAGATTTTCTGCAGACAGGGCCCTGGCATACACCTTGCAAGCTAAGCCACAAATGTCGTAGCGGGTAACTGCACAAGAGGTGGTACGCATAAATTTGTGACATTCATTGTGGTACATTTTCTGAAACGGACCGTAACAACCTACGTCCAGGGGTTGTAATATATGAGAAGTGTGAGCCGGCAATACAAAAAGCACAATTTCATGTAATTTTGCCCACTCAAGTAAACCAACTGAAATATGTGACTTATGTCCATCTAGTAGCAGAAGGAGATGTTGCCCTGGCTCACGCTGTGGAATATAGTTAATGAAGTGACCTTGTAAGTATTCCCGAAATATTGTAGAGTTTGACCAGCCACTATCCGACATAGTTCCAGCAGCTCCTGGTGTTGCTCCAGTCATCAGTTCAGGTAACATACGTTTACCAGCAAACACAAAATAGGGCGGCACTGCAACTCCACTCGCACTACCACAACCTAGAATTGTTGTTGTCTTGGATCGCCCAGCTGTCACAGACTGAGGATGATAATCCTTACCAGCGACAATGTATGGTGGCTTATGGTCCTGAGTTATGCCTTTTTCATCCACGTTATATATCAAGTGAGGTTTATCCTTTAAATCATACTTCACTAAAACCTTCTCTAATTCAACGAAGTAGCTTTCAACAGCTGCACTAGATGCTGACTTGGCACGCTGAATATCTAGTGACCGTGGTTTTAGAACTCGAAGTTCCGGCCATCTGCCAACAAATTTAACAAACCAGTTTAATGTTAATGGCTGATCTTTGGAACGTTTCCCAAGTTCAAAAGCGTAGTCACTGGCGACATCAACAACTTCTTGCCGACTGTACCCATAGCCTAATTTAGCAACCTCCTGCAAATGTTTAACAAGTTTAGCTTCCTCCTCAAGTGAAAGTACTGGTGCTCTGCCAGATGTGCTGGAATCTATATCTATCTTGCCCAGAACTCGGTCCCTAAGGGTCTGCATCGGCACTTGATATATCTTTGAGGCCTTGGAAACTGAAAACTGTTTCTCTTTAACAGCAAAGTAGGCATCAGTCAGGGTAGAAGGTGAGTATTGTCTGTACTTGACACTGGCTTTAAGAGGGTTAGCCTGAAAAGAGACAACCACTTCTTCTATTTTCTTCTTTATTACTTTTCTTTATTTAGTTGTCAATGTTCTAGTTTTATTCTGAGCATGTTTTAGAGTATTCTTAGTAAAACAGATGAAAAAATCAACAGATTGTTGTCCTCTAATAAAATAGACAATAAAATGGGCAAACTATAGCAGAGAGCCATGATGGCTTGCATTAATATAGTGTCAGGGAAGCAGGAAATTACCATAACTAATTCACAGCTCATAATTATGAAGGTATCTATTACATTTAGCCAGATTTTGTATACCTGTCTACCGGGAAAATCCTGAGTTTATGTTTGCAAAAGCAAAAATTTCATTACAGGTGCATAAGGACCCTATACTGCTATAAACCACAAAATTAATTTTCATTGGCCTAAATCGGTAGTGAAAATCACGTGACTTAAGCTGCCATGTTGTAAACAAGCAGACGCAGTCTTCTGGGTAGAGGTCAGTTAAGCTTTTTAAAATTTTACACTGTTTTAATTATCTCTTTGAATGGGAATAGCACAAATATGGATTTTTATCAACTTTTCTTGGTGACTGCATATATCTTACCTGTTTGAAACGCATTTTGACAAAGTATTTTGGATTCAAAATCGGATGACAGTTGAGAAACGTTTGACAGCTTCTTGTTGTCTGCAGCGACAAAAGCACGCGAGAAGAGCGCGAGAATAGTTACGTCACGAAATTAGAATATTAACGAATTTGGAATACTCGACGATACTTAGGCAGATAAAATGTGTGGTAACGATCATGGTTGCGGCCATCTTGGAGAACCGGAAGTTCGAAAATTATCGCGAGACTAGTCACGAACCAAGTGCTCTAATCGATTTTTTTTAAGAGTCCACAAACTTATTTTTGCAATCACTCTATAAAGGAAATGTACATTAAATATTTCTCGCTACAATAATTCTCGTTTTTGTTAATAATGTTCGTAGAAAGGATAGCTCAAACTGTAAATGTATTGTCGTCTGCTCGTGACCGGAACTTAGTCTAGACCGGAACTGAGTTCATAGGTAAAACCCCGTACCGTGGCGCGTCATGTGAATTGGAAACGACGGCGCACCCGAGAGCGCACCAGAGAGCCCACCTAGGTTAGAATGGAGAAGGAATGGTGTGTTTGGCCAGTGTTAACAAGCCATTTGATTAAAAAGTTGATTTCTACGACTATTTTTAGTAAAATAATCATGACACAGCCTTAACATCTATATTTTAGTCCATTTCAATTATCTTTGGAACTGAATAAATAACAATCAGATACACAAACGAATTCTTTGATTTGCTAATCAAAGCAATCATCATGAGTACAATTTTAAACACCATATGATTTAATACTCAGAATTACACTAATTATCTGAAGTGTCTCTCAGCTGCGGGATATAAGGACTGCTGAGAGAGGGCAGCAGGACTGACTTCCAATATTATTTTGAAGACGGTTGAATCCCTGCCTCTTAATGGTGCAGATCGCTGAGGAAAGTGTGGACTTCCAGATGATTAGTGCACCCCACCACTGTCACAAACCAGCTTAATATTGTGACGGGAGACCATAAGGACACCTTAAGAAAGCGACCCTACATATGTTTCCATTCTATCAGCATACCGAACAAGTCTGCTATGGTTCTTTCTTAATGTGCACTGCGGTTCTTCTTCGACTTTTAAATTCAGACTCTAATCGATACTGGCATGACGTTCAAGCCTTCAAGCCCGTCTTAAGGATTGCAAAACCAGCCGAATAAACCCTATAAGGTGTATTTTATTTTCTTTCTTTTCCTTTTTTTTTTTCGTTTTTCATTTCATTCTTTTTCTTAAACTTCTTTTTCTTTATTCTTTCTTTCCTACTATGCATTACTCCAGTGCATGACCCCGTTGCTGATGCCCTTTCCTGCACAATGAGGCTCATGTCGCTCATGGGTCCTGGTGGCTTAGCAACGTCTTCAAATCAAATCAAATCAGTTAACTGTTCTTAAATCCAGTTACAGGGCTGACCCCAAGTACAGTACAAAACATACAATACATAAAAACATTCCATCTCAATACCAGCTCCCTAAGAAAAGAATTTGCCCCCATTCATTGAATTAAACGCTTTCCCCTACAGAAGACCCATCTGGAAGGGCTATGCCTCCCGAGGAAGCAAAATAGAAATCAGAAAAGCTGCCTACTTACGTAAAAGTGGCGAAAAATATTAAGGTGCACCTGTAGTAGGAGGAGAAAAATCTGTAAAGAAAATTTCGTTGAGCGCCCCGACCGGGGATCAATCTCACAACCTCAAGATTATAAAGCAAGCACACAACCACTAGGCTAAAAGGTCCGGACCAATTAGACTAGTCAGTTATACACTCTATATACCTAAATACATATTTACACATCACTCATTGGCCGTACTACTACACTCCTCCATCCTACCAAAGAACATTTGTATCAAATGTTAAGGAAATGAAATTATAATCCAGGTTCTTTTTAACTCTGAAGCCATTGTTTCGCCCTTGGGCTCCAACGGTAATCACCCTGGTCACAGCACCACGTACTGTAGTAGGAGAAAAATCTGTAAAGAAAATTTCGTCGAGCGACCCCACCGGGAATCGATCTCACGACCCCAAGATTATAAAGCAAGCACACAACCACTAGCCTAGAAGGTCCGGACCAGTTAGACTGGTCAGTTATATACTCTATATACATATTTACACATAACTAATTGGCCGTACTACTACACTCCATTGAAAAGCTGGTGTTTTTTTTCCACACCTTAACTGTTAAAGTATCTGAATGATAACGATAAGGTTAATGAGACTACCCTCAAGGAAAGCAGGTTGGCAAACCCAGACTCTGTGACTTCAAAACTAGTGCCAACGCCCAAAGGAAAGAATCTGCTCCCTATAGAGCAAATTTTCTCCATTCAGAGTGGAACCCAGCCACCCTCCCACACAAATAAAAGTGGCCACACTGCCAACTTGAGTGCCAAGGTAAACATGCAAGAAGACACATAAGTTGACTCTCCTTTGTAAAAATGGCAGAAACTTGCGCACACAATATAGTTGCCTTATTTTTGGGCAGCATGGATATCACACGAGCTGCACTGGTCTCTCAAGGATGTCACCATTACCATTATAGCATGATACAGTTTGCTAATCCAGGTGAGTGCCACTCGGGCCAATTTGACCCAAACTACAATGACAAGGTGGTGCCTAGGGTAGCACTTCACCCCATCAAAGATCTTCAAGGACCGTAAAGAGTGTGTTCGCACAAAGGCAGTGCCTTAATTTCATATTATTTTTAATGATTATTTCGTACTCTGTTGACTGAATTTTATGTCCAGAATTGCATCCTTCTTAGCTTTCTAGTGACGCATCGTCTTGGCCCGATAAGTACCGGGGATTAGTAGCACTAGAAGCAAATCAAGGGGCGATATTTATCTACTTCCGCCAGACATGCGCAGTTAGGTGAATTATAGCTGAGCGCCTTGTTCAAATCCAAAGCGGTGACAGAAAGCGGTATCAATTTCCATCCCTCTTGCCTTGCTTCTAATCTACAAGGGAATTGTATAGTTTTATAAGGGGTAAAAACACAACAATGGCGACGAGGATGGCAAGGCCAGTTCGCTCAAATTCTTATACATGAAATCATCAAACCTAATCTTAAAGGTAGGTTCCTGTAGTTTTGAATGCGTCATAATTTTGATGATCTTTCATCCAAGTTGTTGGAAAGCACTTATAAAAGGGAATGAATAAGTTTCACTAAAAAGTGTAAATCAAGAAAATATTAGAAAAGTTGTTTTGCAAGGGATATCCTAATTCGGGTTACTAGAGTTACCGGAATACACCTTATTACCGGAATATACCGGAATACACCAAAATAAACATTTTTATTATCAAAATTAACTTAAATATTGGTAGAATAGATAAATAAGAACTATTTCCAGCTCAGATATTGCTATTTTTGCATCTGTAGTGAGAATAAATGGACCAGGGTATGGGCCTTGGATAGGTATCACTGTGCAGATTGCAAGCTGGTTAGGGTCTTTGTATGGGTCATTCACTTGCCGTTTTTTACACGCAGCTGTTACTAAAAGACATATTTAGGATAATATTACATTTATTCTGGTAATATTATAGTGTATTTCGGTATATAAAAATGTGTATTTTGGTATATTCCGGTAGATTCCGGTGTATTTTGGTATATTCCGGTAATTAAGTGTATTCCGGTATTTCTAGTAACCGTCCTAATTCTGCTTCGCACACCAGTTAGCGCTATTTTTAGTTCGCGCCAAAAATAGATAACGCAGCTGAGGTCTTGCTGCATTGCATTTTGGGATAGTTTTAACCCATCCAGCATGCCAGGACCTCTAGGAGAGCTCACGACAATAGGAAAATTGACCTTTGGAGAATGACATCAGAAATCGTGCACTTATAGACATAATAAACATTGTTATTTTTAGAACTGGAATTCCAACGATAGAAAATAAACCAAAAGGGAAAACGACTATTTTCTTCAACATCTGACGAGTTTCTCAGTAGAACAAATTCAGAAAAATAAGAGAATTCAATACTGCTCAGAAAAAGACGAAATTATTTTGTGGACATAATTGTTATCGCTCACGGGGGGGGGGTCACTTCCATTATAAAGCAGGGTACATATGTGCCGCTGGAATAGCCCTCCTTTTTGATCTCCCAGATACCTCAATAGGTATGGTTTGATTAGCCAATATACAGGAATAGGTCTTATTTCTCCAGGCTCTATACATAAATAGTTAGCATATCTGATTTTATAACCAGAGAGAAACAAATATCAATTACCAAATCAACAGGTGCACCAGCTGAAATACTCTCAGCACACTGTCTCAGCATGCATGAGTTCTGAATTATCTTAATGGCTCAATAACTCACAGAATTCTGACCTAATGATCTGTTATTATAAACAAATTGCCAAGAATGTTTACACATGATGTTTTGACAGCAGGACTGGTCCACTGCAAAATCAAGAGTTCAGAAAATAAAAACAATCATTTATGATCATTTTGATTCCTGTTACATGTTTTTATTCTGTGTCACTCGCTGCTTTATTTGCAATTCATTTTACAGCTAAATACAGTGACTATGTTATGAAAAAAAAACAATAAGAATTTGTGCATAGATGATTACAAATCCCATGCCACGTCCCCCCTCCCCATCCCACCAAGTAATAATGAAAATAGTTCAAAATACCCTTTCAGAATCATCCAGTTTCCAGTATTATTTTCTCACACTTAGTCCGAAGTGACTTTACAATTTAACTGTATTGTTTAGTATATTCTACAATGAAGGACATCAGAGGCATCAAGGCTTAATGGCAAATTCATGAGCTTAACTAAGCTCTTTTTTCTGCACTATATATGAATAGGGCCCAAATTTGATACAAAATATTTGAATGGGTGTATATTTTGGTATTTGGATTATACATGAATAGGGTGAGTTTTCAGAGTTCCAGCGGCACATCTGTACCCCTTTAAAGACCGAGTGATGGGCATTAAGATTAACAGAATGATAATGTGTGAATTTTCTGATGAAGACTGCCTAGTTAGGCCCTTGCAAAACTTTATATGATAGTAAAATACCTAAGTATGTTTTTGAAAGATATTGATCTCGGTCATTTGTATACCTTTATGTTTTGGGTTGTTGTTTTCATCATTTTACAAAGGGGAACAATTTGTGTTTTGTTTTCCTGGATAATGTAGCCTTTCCAAAAGGGACTCTACTGTTAAAAGAAAAAAATCTCCTCAAGGGGCAAGTTCTTCAGTTGATCTCCACTGTGAAGGGAGGCAAACATGAAATTGGCATGAGTTGTTTGCCCTGATAAAGTACCCATTCACCATAAGCACACTTTATGTGTGACACAGCTCTCACGAAAGTACTGTAAACCAGAAAATTTTAGCAAAGCTGAGTTTTAGAAATTGTTTCCAAGTTTTGTATTTACAGTACACGCAACGTGAAGACTTGATCTGACACGCTCTCGCGTGACACTTAAAATCGCGAGGAAGGGATTAAAATCCACGAGATTCTCTCGCAACTCTCACACATTTCGCACTAAACTTACTCGCGTGTTTGAAAATCGCCACGTTCCACGCAAGAAAATTCCTCGCATCTCGCGTGAAATTCATAGAGTGATGTATGCGAGAAACTTTCTCGCATCACGCGTGGAATTTTGTCCAGGTAGGAACAATGTACATGTAAGGTAAATGCAAGTTTCTATACATATACCTTTACAGACAAGGCATATGATTCGCAATGCATTTTTTTTGACACTGATAACGGTTCAATTAATACATTGTAAGCGTGCGTGAATAACCTAATTGATCGCATCCTCAACGCAAGTATTGTTTGACTGTTACGAATTAAGGATGTGTTGCTAAACAATCATGATCAGCATAATTTTGTTGCAGTTACGCAGCGAGTTAATTAGAGAGGCTTATGTTTGAAAGAATATTGTTAATAGGTTAGTTAGTAGCAAACGGAATTCTTTCAAATTCTAGAATGTTGACACAGACAAACATTTTCGCTCAGCCGCCACCGATAATAGCACAATCCATGTCAAAACAGTCACAAAGATCAAAGCGTTTCGATCAGCTTTTGAACTCAAAGATATACCGCTAGTGGCACGTGCCGAAAGATTTACTTATTAACCAATATAAACTTTCTGATGTAAGAGCTCTCAAGTTTCCATTAAAAGCGCACGTGACAACAATGACTTGATTAGCAAATGGGCTGTCTCAGAGGTGATTGACGTCCACTTAACCACTCTCTGAAATATGCAAATTTGTTAACCTGTTGGTTCAACAGCTAAAAAAAAAATAGGTCACAGCTGCATCCTCTTAATCAGTTCATTCAAGAAATATAGAAAATATGATTTTGCGTCGTGGATCAATAGTCAAAGTGTTTGGATTTTAAAAATGCATCAAAATGAATGAAAAATAAAAGGTGAGAAGTTTGTTTTTTATTCCGATCTCCGCGTGGCAAAATCACATTAGCTATATGAAAAACGAAACTGATTCTGCTGCGCGGAAAAATTCTCAAAGTATTCGGACTAATATACATAATATCTATATTCATATTTAGAGGTGACTGAACGCATTCAGGGCCTTCGCCGTAATAAAATGTGAAGACGGTAGCATTTGTTGAAATACGTAAACACAGCACGTTTATAGGTCAGTCTCGTGCCTTGATATCAAAGGACGCCGCTCAGAGCACAAAATGGTGAAAGGAATCTTATTCCATACACTGATAGCAAATATTAGGATCAGCCTGCGCAGTATTAAATACTATGCGACAAACTGGTATGCTTTACGCCTCATAGCGTGAGCGGTTGTTCGGCACTTTCGGCTATTTCCGAAATGGCGGAAATTGCCGATCGTAATTTCTGCCGCTAAAATTTTTTTAGTCGGCGCCAAAAAAGACCAGTTGGTTGGAAACCGGAATCACAACTTTTTTTAGGCCCAAAGTAAAAATATAAATGAATTACCTGTACAACATATAATGACCTGTGAAATTGACAGGAATCGTTAATCCTCTCCACTTGAAAACACGCGTCACGCGTGATTAAGTTTGACGCCGATGACTCACCTGAGCATACATGGAGTTAATCCTTTCTCTCGAAAGTTGCGTGTCTCGCGTGAAAAGAAATTGTTTTCTCGCGAGTTTAACGTTACGCATCTCGCGAGTGTCTCGCATCTCCCACGCATTTCACACGCAAAAACCCCACTAAACTTTCGTGGAAAAGATTAAAATTTCTCGCGAGAGCGTGTCAGATCAAGTCTTCACGTTGCGTGTACTATAGCTTCTCATAATGTTTCTTTGATTATAAGGCAACGACTATTTCACCTCAGCAGGGCTGTGGAAATATCAGAATTTTCTACTTGTACATGGACAAGTAAATCGACAAAATTAACTTGTCCAAACAATTATTTACTCTCCCAGAAAAAAGGTACATATGAAATAAGAAAAGAACAATAGATAACAAATAGAGGGAGAGTTGAACTTGATGACAGTTTTTGGCTAACTGTCACAAAGTTTTGAAGTAAAACATATGTTGTGGGCACCTATTAGAATTGCTTCAATGAGGCAATTCTAACAGGAACCCACAACATATGTTTTTATTGAAAATATCTCAGAATTATCCTGAGATACTTCCACTGATGACACTTTGAATACTTGTCCCAGGGCAAGTAAACTGAAATTTCTCACGTCCAGAGTGAAATGGGACAAGTCGGGCATAGTATTTCCACAGCCCTGACCTCAGTTTTACTTTCAAAACTTTGCATTCCTGACTGATTGATTATTTTGGGTTTAACAGCTCTTTGAGACAGTATTTCAGTTTATATCGGGCCGTATCCCAGAGAGAGGGAGAAAGAAGAGAGAAATGATAGATGAGAGAAAAATGTCCAAACACCCCCCACCCGCACCTACTGCAAGCACAGTAAGCCCTTGTCCTACTATTATCCAAATCAGCAGGACCCCCCGGCACTGGAAGTTACATGCAACACCATCGCACCACCCGACCACCCCCCTTGCATTCCTGAAGTTTCGAGTACATATTCGGAAATTTTCCCCGACTTAAAGTTCCATAATGACTGCATTTACTAGGACAGAAGTGCCCCAGAATCTATGATTTGGTTTAGATGAAGACAAGGAAATCTCAAGTCTCATGCTTGGCAAGTTTTGCATGGCACCTATTTAATTTGAAAAAAAAGGTCGAGCTTTCCTCTTAGGGATTTCAAAGAAATCACTATTTCTTCGCCCATTAATTTTCATTTGATTAAAAATAGATTTTGAACCAGGTCATTACTATATTCCTTCATTTGACTTTCTCTTAATGGTTCTGTCAGTAAGCCTAGGCTATGAAAGCTGTTTCAGTCTGTCAGTCATTGCTATTTTATCTATCTCTTCATACGGCATACACCCTCATATGAGTATTACGTGCTATTCAGAATGATACAAAATCAGGGTTCAGAGAATACAGTTTTCTACCCTGTACTCACAATAATATGTAATTGAAATTGAGCTGTAAAATCATGATCATGATAATAAGACATACGTCCGGGGGTAGGATCAATTCAGGTGAAAGAATTTATCCCGTGTCGTAATATTAACAGGAGATGCGCCCCTTTCTGTTTCACAGAGTCAGTTTTCCCAGCATATTCCAAGCAGGCACATGACGTCGAAACGACGTGATGACGTCGCATCAACGTCAATAAGACATATTTCCGACGCAATGTGTCCGCTGGTTGCTTGTAGTCAATGGAATGTGGATTATCTTATCTTTTCCACTCCATTCCACTCTCCATTCCCTTCCAGAATTCATACTCTGTGGCTGTTTAGAAATGTTTAAATCAATATTGTAATCATTAATTAAAACAAAGCAACAAAATAGTTATTAAAGTGCCAAATGATAATTAGCTCCGTAAAATGAGACTAGATCAACCACGGATGGATATGTAAAAGAAATGCACGTTTCCTGTTCGTGCCCTAATATCAGATGATTCCGGGACAACTCGGCCCATAACAATCTCGGCCCATTACCAACTCGGCCCATAGCTAGCAAACTCGGCCATGGGCAGAGAACGGTTTCGTTTTGAAGCTTTCACAATGGACTTTTTTTTATTTGAAAAGGCATCTCAGACAATAACTACATATAAATGACATGTATAATCATTACTTTGTATGAAAGACAGTGTTAAACAATATAGCCATCCACACTGACTCGGCACATAACAAACTCGGCCCATATGTTTAAACGATCACGCAGGGGGATTATATTTAATATATTTGCTGAATATCTAGAAAGAAGATAAAATGAAAACAATATTCATATGTTTCAAGTATTTAATGCTGACTGCATTTAGACTTCCTTCTATGAGAACTAATACCAGAGAGATGTATGGGAATCGATTCTATGGGAACAAATAGTTGTTCTTTTAATTCAGGCTAAATTTTTGTTTCTGAGAGGATTATCAAAGTTTGCTCTCTTATACTTGAAATCGTGTATATATCAATACTTTACCTATGGGATGGCTGATTTAGTATGGAAATTTGACTTGACCCCCCCCCCCCCCCCCTTAAAAATAAACAAATTTCTGAAATAATTTTTATTTATAGTCGCTTGTTTTTATTAACAACTAACATAAGCCCTTTAGAGCTTTTACTGCAACTTATTAAGACTATATACACCTAAAAACAAATATTAAAAAATCTTCTTCTGTAAAACTACTGGTCCCATGGTTCTCAAATTTCACATGGAGCATGATTTGACTCCAGGGTCTCAGAATTGTAAAATTGGGTCAGGTTGAAAATCCAAGATGGCCGCCATTACTAAAAATAGCAAAAACAAGAAAATAAACTTCTTCTCCAGAACCACTGGGTATATTTGTCTGAATTTTGGCATGGAACATCAGTGAAACCTCGGTATTCAAAATTATAAAAATGAAAAAAATCTGTAGCGGAGTTTTGTCACAGTGACCTACTTTCTGTTTACGTGTGTAATTTTGCTCAAATGCCAATGTCAAAAAATGACCTATTTAAACAACTTCAAACAAGTTCTTCTCTAAAACCACTGAGCCCATGGATCTCAAATTTCACATGGAGCATGACCAGACTGCAGGGTTTCAAAATTGTAAAATTGGGTCAGGTCAAGAATCCAAGATGGCTGCCGTTACTAAAAATAGCAAAAACAACAAAAATCAACTTCTTCTCCAGAACCATTTGGTATATTTGGTTGAAAGTTTGCATGGAACATCAGTGGGACCTTGGTATTAAAATTTGTAAAAATAAAAAAAATCTGTAGCGGAATTAGGTCACAGTGACCTACTTAGCGTTAACAAGGCCGATTTTGCTCAAATGTCAATATCTAAAGAAACAGGCCTCGTACTTTTCAGGCTTTTGCAGGATTTCAGGCTTTCATTTCTTGAATTTTACTTGATTTCAGGCTTTGATTTTTAAGTTTTCAGTGTTTTTTTCTGCTTAAAAAGGGCTATTTTAGGCTGCGAAAGCAGGCATTTCAGGCTTGGAAAAGCTTTGTCAGTATGAGGCCTGAAGAAAATGCAGCCAATTCTGACCAGATTTGGTCAGAATTGGTTCTTGAATGGAATTATTTCAATTTTGTGCCAGTTGACTATCCAAGATGGCCACCATGGGGGCCGTTACTAAAAATAGCACAAACATAAAAATGACAATTACTCAAGAACCCTTGAATGGAATTGGACCAATTTTGTGTCAGAATGTTCCTTGCATGAAGCTGTTTCGATTAATTGCAATTTGGCATCCCAAGATGGCCGCCAGCTGGTGTTACTAAAAATAGCACAAACATAAAAATGACAATTACTCAAGAACCCTTGAATGGAATTGGACCAATTTTGTGTCAGAATGTTCCTTGCATGAAGTCGTTTTGATTAATTGCAATTTGGCATTCCATGATGGCCGCCATCTGCCGTTACTAAAAATAGCACAAAACATGAAAATGACAATATCTCAGTAACCGCTGAATGGATTTTGACGAAATTTGTGTCAAAATGATTCTTGCATTGAGATGTTTCAAAAATGTCCAAATGTTGACCATTCATATTGGCCTCTGTTACTAAAAATAGAAAAATGTGAAAATTAGAAAATCTCAATGGAGTTGGATTAATTTTGTGTCAGAATGGTCCTTTCATTAAGCTTTTTCGATTTTTTTGCATTTTGGCATTCCAAGATGGCCGCCATCTGCCATTACTAAAAATAGCACAAAACATGAAAATGACAATATCTCAGTAACCGCTGAATGGATTTTGACGAAATTTGTGTCAAAATGATTCTTGCATTGAGATGTTTCAAAAATATCTAACTGTAAGACCAGTCATATTGGCCTCTGTTACTAAAAATAGAAAAATGTGAAAATCAGAAAATCTCAATGGAATTGGACCAAATTTGTGTCAAAATGGTCCTTGCATGAAGGCTTTTCGATTTTTTGCATTTTAGCAATCCAAGGTGGCCGCCATCTGCCATTACTAAAAATAGCACAAAACATGAAACTGGCAATATCTCAGTAATCCCTGAATGGATTTTGATGAAATTTGTGGCAAAATGATTCTTGCATTGAGGTGTTTCAAAAGTAAATATATAAAGACCAGGCAAGTTGGCCTCTGTCACTAAAAGTATCAAAATGTGAAAATGAGAAATTCTCAGTGGAATTGGACCAATTTTGTATCAGAATGGTTCCGTTGCACAATAGCCAGGTGAGCGATATCAGGCCCATTTGGGCCTCTTAATTATTTATTTATTTATTTCATTTTTAGCTCGCCTGAACGAAAGTTCAGGAAGAGCTATTGTTGTCACCACGGCGTCAGCGTCCGCGTCCGGATTGGATGTTTTGGTTAAAGTTTTTTAAAGACCTATATCTCCTTAACCCGTGGATGGATTCTTTTGATACTTGCACTGTAGCTAGGTATTGGTCTAAGGTTTAACAGGGTACTAGGGATGGGTATCGCCACTGAAAACCGTATCGCGATATATCACGATACACTGGTCCGTATCGGGATATGTATCACGATATATCGGGACTTCTGTTTAAGTATGTACTTCCATGTTACATGCTTTTACTGTGTTGTTTGCTTCTGTCTTTTATTAAATGATTGTAATAAAAATGAACATCCCATTCTTTACCTGTTTATTTTAACACTGTTACACCAAAACAATTATAACCAGCTCATGAACTCTATTAAAATGCAACTGTTACATCATCATATTTCAATTCTCATATCGACGTTACCCCCGCACCTCAGCGGAACGTATCCATAGCCGCAGTAACGGGGCGCCGAGCGTCCGTCCATTGCAACTGTTACTGGTCTGCGATCTCATTTTATTTAACTAATTGACTTACTTACTGACGTGACCCTGGTGACCATGCATCTGGTGCATGACTTCTTTATTTGTTATTCTGCCCTGACCCAGCTTTGCCCCAAGGCGAGAATGAAAAAAACATGCAGATTTTCAACACCAGTTGTCATCAAAGATCAAAAGAATTGACACGTGTCTGAAGTCTAGGTGAATTATTTTATCGGTGACATGAAAAGGAAATACACTAAATAATCGGACAGTAATTGCTGAGCAAATGTTGTAGACCCAGATCAGAAAGCGCATTGGAGCAGTGTGATCAGGATCTGCAGTCTAGTATGTCAACAAAATAATGAAACTTCCCGTAAGTGAAAATGTGATATACACACACAAAAAAAATGTTCTAAAAGATGATCGAATATTTACGTAAGTTTTGAATGGGAATATGTGTGAAAATGATCATACCGTTGGAGTGATAACGATCAATTGGATACTGACAAAAGGATTAAACTGGACACTATTATCTACAAACACGGTAATTTTTGTTTACATCTTCTTTGTGGGTGATGATTACGGAGATAAAAGACAAAAGAGGAAGCGAGCCTCTGGCAAAAGTAAACAATCAAAACCTGTTTTTAAAGACTATTGGCTTTAATTTACTTTACTACCTAGATCCGTTTTATAAAAAAAAGAATATTTGGGGCAAAATACTAACAAAATGAAAAGGAAACTGTTAATTAAAAGCATATAAAACGTTTTCCCGAGAATGTCCGGAAACACCCGAAATTTACCGAGCGTACCGGTATGGCCAAAACGTATCGTGATTCGTATCGTTGGAATTTTGAATCGCGATTTACCGGTATACCGGTTATATCGCGCACCCCTACAGGGTACCACCCCCACCCCACTCCGTGACCTTGATGTCAAGGTCATGGACTTAGAAAATTGGTAATTTTTTTTGACGGGATGTTTTGGTTAAAGTTTTATAAAGCCCAATATCTCCTTAACCCATGGATGGATTCCTTTGATACTTGCACTAAAGTTAGGTATTGGTCTAAAGTTTTCGAAGGTACCACCCCCACCCCCCTCTGTGACCTTGATGTCAAGGTCATGGACTTAGAACATTGTCTTTTTATTGATCGGATGTTTTGGTTAAAGTTTTTTAAAGACACGTATCTCCTGAACCCATAGATGAATTCTTTTTATATTTGCACTGTAGTTAGATCTACAGAGTACTACCCCAACCCCGCTCAGTGATCTTGATGTCAAGGTCAGAGACTTGGGAATTTTTTTTCTTTTTTAAAGTTTTGTAATTGCATACTGATTCATAATGCTTTGCAGAGATTTAGTTTATACTTGAAATGATGTTAGACTCTTTTTTGAGTTTTTACAAAACACCTTATCTTACCCCACTGGATGACCTTGAAGTCAAGGTCATCGACTTGGAATTTTGTCTTAAAGATTTTGGTTAAAGTTTTATATTTATGAAGACATAATTTCACAGTGCCACGATGATGGACTCAGTTGATACTAGTACTTGGACTGATGTTACATGTAGATAATGGTTCAGGGTTTTGATACATCCTAGTAGCCCCCCCCCCCCCCTCCCCCTTCCCCCTACTCGTCAGTTTTTTTTACCGCAAGCTCATGGGCTTTGAAATTTCATTTCATTTTCTTTTTATTTTAATTTTATTTTTAAGACTTATTTCTGAGATAGCTTTTGTTTATAAATGTGTTTTATGCATAGCAGTCCACATAGCCCCCCCCCCCCTCCCCCTTCTCGTCAGTTTTTTTACCTCAATCTTGTGGACTTTGAAATTTCATTTCATTTTTTTATTTTAATTTTATTTTAAGACTTATTTCTGAGATAGCTTTTGTTTATAAATGTGTTTTCATTATGGACATGCTTGCCTGAAGTTTTATGCATAGAGTGCACACCACCATAGCGGCTGTGTGATGGGCAAGCACCAATTCAGGCGAGCTATGCTGTCAGGCGACAGCTCTTGTTGTTACTGAACTTGCTACGTGCGGGACATTTTCCCTGGTTATCTCAACATAAGAATACATGTACCAATATTAGTATAGTATAGTAGTCAAAATGAATATATGCTGTGGGTACTCATCTTCTTAGTTGGGGCTAAAGGACTCCGATTGGAATACTCTTGGTATAGGTGATATCGTTATCATTTGATCAGCGACATGACAAAACCAACAGAGTGGCATGTGCGCTCCGCAAAGACTTAGATCAGTCTGAACATCCGCCCAGTCTGATCAAGAGCCTTTGCTGTGCGCTTTGGGTGTACCCAAGGGTCTAAGCCACCTCCATGCCGACAGTGAAGACTCTGATCAGACTGGGGGGATGCCCACGCTGCTCTGAGTCTTTGTTTGGCGCACATGTCACTTTGTTTTGTCGTGTCGCGGCTCAATGTTAAAGGAAGGGCTCTTTTCTTGCAGTTTTCATTAAAATTACTGAAACAGCCCAGGCATGTCAGAAAGCTTTATTTTTCCGAGTAATTACCCTTAAGTTGTGGCATCAGGATATACCGAAAAGTGTTTCAACTAGGGGATTCGAAGTTTTGTCAGCTAATTGGAGATGATGACTAGAGCTGATTAATTTTTTAATGAAATCCATTTTAGACTCAGAGTCTTTTTTTTTTTTTTTTTTTTTTGAAAGTTTCTGCATTTTAAATTGGTAAGCAAGATAAAGGAAAAGTATTTGAACTAGGACAGCGGTGATTGGAGCTGTTGGGTAGGAAAACTGTATAACTTTTGAACGATTTTCGTCATTTTTAGGAGGGATTTTCCAGTATCCTTTTGTGGAACATATAGGTACATGTATATGACTTGGTTTGCAATAGGTACATGCAGATTCTGAATGGTGCTAATGACCAAGGTCTAGGTCACAGCTTTATAGTTGATATGATCTGGATGCTGTTGTTGGCCTAAGGTCAAGGACACAGACTTAAAGTTTTGTGTTAAGTTTATATTCTTTTGTATTTCCAATATCCTATGATGGACCCTATTTATGTTATGTAATTAGTTTTTTTCGAGGTTCATGCAGATTATTTGACATCATGTGGATGCTGCTGCTGACCAAGATCAAGGTCGCAGCTTTATACATTTGCATTAAAAACTTTTGTTAAGTTTTACTCGTTACTGATATTTGTTATGTACTTTGATAGAGCCTTCTGATGTATGACTAGGTTTACTTCGAGGTTCATACCATAATAGTAGGCGGTGGCTTCATCAAGCGGTGTATACGTGCTAACTTGCTCTAGTTAACCCATTTATGCCTACACGACAAAACCAACAAAGAGGTTGTGCGCCCAGTGCAGACTCAGATCAGCCTGGGCATCCGCCCAGTCCGATCAGTCTTCGCTGTCCGCATGGGGGTAGCTTAGACCCTTAGCTGCCTTTTGAGCGTTTAGCGAAGTGTCTGATCGGACTGGGCGGATACCCAGGCCGATCTGAGTCTGTGCTGAGCGCACAACCACGTCACAATGTTGCTTTTTTCGTGTTGAGCATTAATAGGACATATGCAAACAGTGCATGCCCTGATCAGACGCCGCAAATTGCTACACTATATGCATAAGATAAATGGGTATTTCTCTTTAGAATAAAATAAAAATGAGCCGCGACGCGAGAAAACCAACAATGTGTTTATGCGCCCAGCGCAGACTCAGATAAGCCTGGGCATCCGCCCAGTCTGATCAGAGTCTTCGCTGTCCGCGTGGAGGTAGCTTAGACCCTTAGCTATCCTTTAAACGCTTAGCGCCGTCTCTCATCAGACTGGGCGGATGCCCAGGCTGATCCGAGTCTGCGCTGGGCGCACAACCACTTTGTTGGTTTTCTCGCGTCGCGGCTCATTAATGATAAAATCAACTAAACCAGACACCTCTTAATTGACAAATGGACTCATCCGTTTGAAAAGGAATAGTCAACAGGGCATAAATGGGTTAAGATAATGATTAATCATATGCGTTCTGTTAGAGTTATGACCTTTGATCACTACTTGGTTTGTAGCCATGAACCATTTTTAATCCAATTACCGAATAGCTTACATTAACATACGTCGAAGTGGAAGAAGGGGGCGGGTAGGGGGTGAGGGGGGAGGGGCGTTTTGCCATTGATCTTTAATCGTCTCGCCTTCGACAAGAAGAAACAAGATGCAGGTAATACTCTTCCGGCGTCGTCTCTTCGGCTGCGTAAATTTTTAATCGAGTTTCTGGTGAGACGATAGGCCGCATTCTGCGGTATGCTTGTTATGTAATGTTCTGATTGTGTATATTTATGTGTCTGCAGAATGTGATGATGTATCGTGAGGCACTGTAACAAGAACTGAAGTCCCTGTGGGTTGAAAAAGCCACAACTGACCAAAGTAAAGAAGAAGTTCAGGGCAAATACCAGGATAAACAGGATATGGTAAGAATCAGTAGAACAAAATAGCTGAGCCGCGACACGAGAAAAAAAGTGGTTGTGCGTCCAGCGCAGACTCAGATCAGCCTGAGCATCCGCCCAGTCGGATCAGACTCTCCGCTAAGGACTTTCAGGGTAGCTAAGGGTCTAAGCTACCACCATGCGGACAGCAAAGACTCTGATCAGACTGGGCTGATGCCTAGGCTGGTCTGACTCTGCGCTGGGTGCACAACCACTTCTTTAGTTTTGTCGTGTCGCGGCTCATATGGTGATATGTTTGACTACCTTAAAAATTCTAAAATCTGGGACCCCTAAACTACCAATGATAATACTGTAAGGCAAACAGAGTTAGTCTTGATTAGACTGCTCCTTTGAGAGGAGTCTGATCTGGGACTGCACTGTTTGCTTATCATCTGACACAATACTTAAAATTATCACGGTACTTTTATTCCGTTACCTACAAAATATGTTATGGGTACTCTCTTTATTGGATGGATGACTTTTTTATGGTTTTACAGCCTTTTCTACAGTATTTTAATTAGATCGATCAGATGGAAGGGTAACATAAAGGAAAAGAACGCTGACTCTAAAACATCAGGTCTCTCACCGTTGTGTGTTCAAGCCTCGCTGGCGCACATGCGAGAAAGCCAAGTTCTGCATACGGAAGTTCAGGTGTGTTTTTATATCCCCCGCCGAAGGCGGAGGGATATAGTTTTTTCGATGTCCGTCCGGCTGTCTGTCTGTCCGTCCTTCCATCCGTCCGTCCTTCTGTCCGCCCTTCCGTCCGTCCTTCCGTCCGGAGCCATAAATAAGTAGCCACTGGACGGAATTTCATGAAACTTAAAATAAATATATATCACTATAACACGCTGCGGCACATGAAGTTTCAACAGACTGGCTTCAGTAGTGTATGAGTTATTGCCCTTTAATTGACTTAATATCAGTGAAATGATCCATAACCAAGTAACCAATTATCAATACTTCATGAAATTTAAACTGAATATGTATCACCATATCGCGGATATGCACATAAAGATTCATCAGAATGGCATTAATAGTGCATGAGTTATTGCCCTTGAATCAATGTGAGATTGCCACTTCCAGCCATAACTAAGTTATCAATGAATAGAATTCTATGAAAATTATACTAAATATGTGTCACCATAACACATTGGTGCATCTTACAGTTTGTCGGAATTGCTTCAGTAAGCAATGAGTTATTGCCCTTGAATTGGTTTAAAATCAACAAATTGAGTCATAACTAAGTAACCAATCAATGGAATATCATGACACCTATAATAATTATATATTGCCATGAGACAGCAGTGCACATTAAGTTTTGTCATAATCTCTTCAGTAGTGCATGATTTAACGCCCTTGAATTGATCCACAACTTAGCCATTAGTAGGGTGCTGGCAAACAAAATTTCTTGTAACGGAATTAAAAATGTATCATCATAGTGCAGTGATGCTGAGGCAAGTGTTTAAGAAGAACAGCTTCAGCTTATTCCTTACTTATCTTAGAGTTATTGCCCTTGATTTTATGAACAATCCACAAGTTCAGTCTCCTAGGTAACCAGTGAACAAAATTTTATGAAACTTAAAATTTTATGAAACTTAGAACAACCATAAATAAATCAGGGCCACTTCGGTGGAGGATATAAATTCACGGAATTTTCTTGTTTTTCCCGGGAGCTCCGGCTTTTGCCCACCTCTGCTTTACAATTGGCTCGAAATAAGTGAAAATTATCCTAGCCCCAGGGTGGGGCCAAGGGTCAGTAATTAGGACTTAGGCAATTTCATTATGTCAAAGTTTTGTGTTAAACCTTTTTGATTGCTCATAACTCATGTAACTACATTGAAGATTCTTCCATATTGGTTCATGATATCTCTGCATCATTACTTTTGATCTGGACAGCAGAAGCTGCAGGGTCAAGCTCATGGGTGGGGCCAGGTGTCAATAACTAGGACTTAGCCATTTGTTGTATAGGTTTGGGTTATAGTTCCAATATACTTGAATGGAGCCTAATGATAATACTAGGTTTATTTCATACTATACTAAAAAGACTGTTCCTCCAGAGAAAATTTCATAGTTGTAAAGAATCTCCTTCATAGAGATTTAGCCTTAGCAACAGCATAGCAACAACTTAAGTTGGTTTATAAATATGGCCCCAGATCGAACTGCATGGACAAGAAAAATTGCAGGCTGGACGGAGCGCATGATGTTGCCATTTTAATAAGTTACTGTTATTGTCTCGCCTGCGAAGCAGAGGCGAGACATATGTATTGCTTTTCCGGTGTCGTCGTCGTTGGCGGCGGCGTAAACTTTGTCGATGTTTGGTGTTTAGGTCATTTTCTCAGAAGCTATAAGGGCTAGAGCCATGAAACTTGGGTCATGCATACATCTGGAAGAGTACAACTGAAAGCCATCATCAATGTTGAGTCTTGACCTACATTTTACGGTTGACTGACTTCGCAATTTTTTGTCGAGTTTTCGGGTTTAGGTCATTTTCTTAGAAACTTTAAGGGCTAGAGCCATGAAACTTGGTACATGCATACATCTGGATGAGGAGATCTCAAAGCTATCATCAATACTGAGTCTTGACCTATATTTTACAGTTGACTGACTTTGCAATTTTTTGTCGAGTTTTCGGGTTTAGGTCATTTTTTCAGAAACTTTAAGGGCTAGAGCCATGAAACTTGGGTCATGCATACATCTGGAAGAGTAGAACTCAAAGTCATCATCAATATTGAGTCTTGACCTAGATTTTGCGGTTGACTGACTTTGCTTTTTTTGTCAAGTTTTCAGGTCGAGGTCATTTTCTCAGAAACTAAAGGGGCTAAGGCCATGAAACTTGGCTCATTTGTACATCTGTCAGAGTGAATCTCAAAACCATCATCAATATTGAGTCTTGACCTACATTTTACGGTTGACTGACTTTGCAATTTTTTGTCGAGTTTTTGTGTTTAGGTCATTTTCTCAGAAACTATAAGGGCTAGAGCCATGAAACTAGGTTCATGCATACGTCTCGAAGAGTAAATCTGAAAGCCATTATTAAGATTGAGTCTTGACCTACATTTTACGGAAGACTGACTTTGCTATTTTTTTGTTAAGTTTTAGCGTTTAGGTCTTTCTCAGAAACTTTAAGGGCTAGAGCCATGATACTTGGTTCATGCATTCATCTGGAAGAGAACTCAAGTCATCATCAATATTGAGTCTTTACCAACATTTTGTGGTTGACTGACTTTGCAATTTTTTGTCAAGTTTTCTCAGAAACTGTGAGGGCTAAAGCCAAGAAACTTGGTTCATGCATACATCTTTGCTGATTTAGCTCTGTTTTGTGACAAAGCGCCAGCAGGGGAGACACCGCATTCCGCGGAATTCTTGTCATTATACATTACCAAACAAATGTGGTTGCTAGGCAACAAAGGAAATTTACAGAATTTTAGCAGATTTCTAGTTTTGGGCGTTTTCCTCTGGAATTCAGAGGCTTCAAATGATAGTAAACGAGACTCGTCTTTTATATTTTCTTTAACTGTTGTATTTCAACTTCTCGCAAATACTTTTTGATAACTTATAAATTCCATTCAAGGAAATCAATGGCTGACAAATCAAAATTTGGTCAACTTGTCCGGTACTCAGATTCTTCTACAAAACGCTGAAATCCGTAGGTTTTCCCTATATATCCTATACATTTTTCTGGGCAAGTAAGAAAAGTTTTTACTTGCCCAGCAAAAATTTTAACATGTCCCGGGCAGCCGGACAATGGATTTGTCAGGCCCTGGGAAATGCTTCAGCTGTTGTGAACGGATTTTTTAAAATACTCATTTAAAATGATATTGTCGATTCCCCCGAAATACAGGGTGATTTTACATGGAGTAATAATAATACATGTATCTTGACTGACAACAATATCTTAATTTCCAGATACTTCCACCAAAATTCAAATATGTGAATAGTTTTTAGCTCGTCTGAACGAAAGTTCAGGAAGAGCTATTGTTGTCACCATGGCGTCGGCGTCAGCGTCTGCGTCCGCGTCGGCGTTCGAATTGGATGTTTTGGTTAAAGTTTTTTAAAGACCTCTATCTCCTTAACCCATGGATGGATTCTTTTGATACTTGCACTGTAGCTAGATATTGGTCTAAGGTTTAACAGGGTACCACCCCCACCCCACTCTGTGACATTGATGTCAAGGTCATGGACTTAGAAAATTGGTGGTGTTTTGGACTGGATGTTTTGGTTAAAGTTTTATAAAGCCCAATATCTCCTGAACCCATGGATGGATTCCTTTGATACTTGCACTAAAGTTAGATATTGGTCTAAAGTTTTCGAAGGTACTACCCCCACCCCCCTCTGTGAGCTTGATGTCAAGGTCATGGACTTAGAATATTGTCTTTTTATTGATTGGATGTTTTGGTTAAAGTTTTTTAAAGACACATATCTCCTGAACCCAGAGTTGAATTCTTTTTATATTTGCACTGTAGTTAGATCTACAGAGTACTACCCCAACCCCGCTCAGTGATCTTGATGTCAAGGTCAGGGACTTAGGAAATTTTTGTCTTTTTTAAAGTTTTGTAATTGCATACTGATTCATAATGCTTTGCAGAGATTTAGTTTATACTTGAACTGATGTTAGACTCTTTTTTGAGTTTTTACAAAACACCTTATACTTACCCCACTGGGTGACCTTGAAGTCAAGGTCATCGACTTAGAATTTTGTTTTAAAGATTTTGGTTAAAGTTTTATATTTATGAAGACATAATTTCACAGTGCCACGATGATGGACTCATTTGATACTAATACTTGGGCTGATGTTAGATAATGGTTCAGGGTTTTGATACATCCTAGCCCCCCCTCCCCCCCTAACTCCCCCCTACCCATCATTTTTTTTACCTCAAGCTCATGGACTTTGAAATTTCATTTCATTTTAGCTCACCTGGCCCGAAGGGCCATAGTGAGCTATTGTCATACCAATGCGTGCGTCGTGCGTCGTCACGGAATTTGTCCGTCAACACCTAAAACAAATATTCAAACATCTTCTGTAAAACTACTGGTCCCATTGTTCTCAAATTTCACATGGAGCATGACCTGACTCTAGGGTCTCAGAATTATAAAATTGGGTCAGGTTGAAAATCCAAGATGGCCGCCGTTTCTAAAAATAGCAAAAACAACAAAATAAACTTCTTCTCCAGAACCACTGGGTATATTTGTCTGAATTTTGGCATGGAACATCAGTGAAACCTTGGTATACAAAATTGTAAAAATGAAAAAAAATCTGTAGCGGAGTTTTGTCACAGTGACCTACTTTCTGTTTACGTGTGTAATTTTGCTCAAATGCCAATGTCAAAAAATGACCTATTTAAACAACTGCAAACAACTTCTTCTCTAAAACCACTAAGCCCATGGATCTCAAATTTCACATGTAGCATGACCAGACTGCAGGGTTTCAAAATTGTAAAATTGGGTCAGGTCAAGAATCCAAGATGGCTGCTGTTACTAAAAATAGCAAAAACAACAAAATCAACTTCTTCTCCAGAACCATTTGGTATATTTGGTTGAAAGTTTGCATGGAACATAAGTGGGACCTTCATATTAAAAATTGTAAAAATAAAAAAAATCTATAGCGGAATTAGGTCACAGTGACCTACTTAGCGTTTACAAGGCCGATTTTGCTCAAATGTCAATATCTAAAGAAAATGCAACCACTTATGACCAGATTTGGTCAGAAATGGTTCTTGAATGGAATTATTTCAATTTTGTGCCAGTTGACTATCCAAGATGGGCACCATGGGGGCCGTTACTAAAAATAGCACAAACATAAAAATGACAATTTCTCAAGAACCCTTGAATGGAATTGGACCAATTTTGCGTCAGAATGTTCCTTGAATGAAGCCGTTTCGATTAATTGCAATTTGGCATTCCAAGATGGCCGCCATCTGGTGTTACTAAAAATAGCACAAACATAAAAATGACAATTTCTCAAGAACCCTTGAATGGAATTGGACCAATTTTGTGTCAGAATGTTCCTTGCATGAAGTCGTTTCGATTAATTGCAATTTGGCATTCCAAGATGGCCGCCATCTGCCTTTACTAAAAATAGCACAAAACATGAAAATGACAATATCTCAGTAACCGCTGAATGGATTTTGATGAAATTTGTGTCAAAATGATTCTTGCATTGAGATGTTTCAAAAATATCTGACTGTAGACCAGTCATATTGGCCTCTGTTACTAAAAATAGAAAAATGTGAAAATTAGAAAATCTCAATGGAATTGGACCAAATTTGTGTCAAAATGGTCCTTGCATGAAGGCTTTTCGATTTTTTGCATTTAAGCAATCCAAGATGGCCGCCATCTGCAGTTACTAAAAATAGCACAAAACACCAAACAGGCAATATCTAAGTAACCTCTGAATGGATTTTGATGAAATTTGTGGCAAAATGATTCTTGCATTGAGGTGTTTCAAAAGTAAATATATAAAGACCAGGCAAGTTGGCCTCTGTTACTAAAAGTAGCAAAATGTGAAAATGAGAAATTCTCAGTGGAATTGGACCAATTTTGTATCAGATTCGTCCCTTTGCACAATAGCCAGGTGAGCGATATCAGGCCCATTTGGGCCTCTTGTTTTTATTTCAATTTTATTTTAAGACTTATTTCTGAGATAGCTTTTGTGTTTTCATTATGGACATGCTTGCATGAAGTTTTATGCATAGCAGTCCACATAGCCCCCCCACCCCCCATCCGTCATTTTTTTTTTTTTTACCTCAAGCTCATGGACTTTGAAATTTCATTTCATTTTTTTTATTCTAATTTTATTTTAAGACTTATTTCTGAGATAGCTTTTGTTTATAAATGTGTTTTCATTATGGACATGCTTGCATGAAGTTTTATGCATAGCAGTCCACACCACCATAGGGGCTGAGTGATGGGCAAGCACCAATTCAGGCGAGCTATGCTGTCAGGCGACAGCTCTTGTTTTAACTAACCTTAAAAACCTTGGACATGCGACTAGAAGCCACCGCCTCACCCCTACTGTTCGTATTCTTCTGTTGCCTAGCAACAGGATTTTGCAAGACTGGAAAGAAGGGAAGATGCATTAGCAGTATTGGACTGCCTATTTCACTATTGAATGTCATTTGAGCCGCGACACGAGAAAACCAACAATGTGGTTATGCGCCTAGCACTGACTCATATCAGCCTGGGCATCCGCCTAGTTTGACCAGACTCTTCGTTAAGTGCTCAAAGGGTAGATTAGGAACTAAGCTTCCTCCATGCGGACGGCGAAGACTCTGATCAGACTGGGCGCACAACCACATTGTTGGTTTTGTCGTGCCGTTGCTCATTTGCCTGAAGCTCAGTCGTCTACATGACTTATTGGATGACCCTTGTAAAAGGTGAAAAGTGAAAACTTCAACCTGTTTGCGACGATTTTAATACATGCTGTTCGGGGGTGGCGTAAGGTCCCTTTCTAAATCAATTATCGTGCACATGCCTCGACTATATTAAACATGGGGACTAAGCATGCGCATTCCAAACATGCCTTAAGGTGTATGGGTATATCTTCATTTTCCCAACACGACATAACCAACAAAGTGGCGTGTGCGTCCAGCAGAGACTCAGGTCATCCGCCCAAGCTGATCAGTCTTTGCTGTGTGATTTCAGGGTAGCTAAGGGTCCAAGCTTACTCCATGCAGTAGCACAATCGATAGGGCACCTGACTCATAAGTCAGAGGTCCTGGGTTCGAAATCCGGTTTGGCCACATACTTTCGTTTCTCCGTCCGCTGATTCAAGAAGGGCAGTTGGGAGTTACTGGCGTATGTGCACTTAGTACTGGTTAACCGCTTAGGAGGTCTAAGCCTTCCCAGGAATAGTGTGGTTAGGTTAACTGACCGTCCTGACATAACCATAGTTGTTTACCATGGACGTTAAGCAACAAATCAATTACTCCATGCAGACAGCAAAGATCCTGATCAGACTGACGGACGTCCAGGCTGATCTGAGTCTTCGCTGGGCGCACATGCCGCTTTGTTGGTAATGCCAGGTCACGGCTCATTTTTACAGTGTTGATTGCTATCTAAACTAAAATACATGTATATATAAAAGGAAGTGTCTGCTGACAACCGGTTGTCACCAGACTTTTTGGACCAAAACCGTCTGCTGACAACCGGTTGTCACCAGACTTTTTGGGCCAAAAACGTCTGCTGACAACCAGCCATATATTTTCTATTAAATGGTTTTTAAATAGGTTTCCTTTAGCTTAATTTATATCAATATGTTATAAATATAACATAAATTTTCTCATAGTTAAGGCAAATGACTGTTTTTACTAGCATTCTTGCAGTTTTTGGCATTGTGTTATAGAGGTGCAACGATTCACTCCGGTGCATCGAAAATCCGGTTCACAAGGGCCGATTCGATTCCGATAACAACTCCACTAATTTCGATTCGATTCACAATGCCCCGCATGGGCCCTCAATTAAAATGGAAGTCTGTGTTTTAGATCCGCTCTTAATATTATAACGCTGTTTATAACGTAACGTACGATTGGTCGGTAATAATTAGGTCATCCAATCAATACGGGTGTTTCGTTTCCTTATCGGTAGGGTTATCAAAATGGCGTCTAACGATGACTCGCAGAAACCTGTGCTCAAAGATGCACCCAAAGATAAATAGAAGTGTAAATATAACAAAATAAAGTGATAAACATGATGAATTAAGGTAGCATAAAATCAATCATGAATCGAATCGAATTAATCGAATCGAGGTGTCTGAAATCGAATCGAATCGGTCGTTGGGTGAATCGTTGCAGCTCTATTGTGTTACATATATATGAGGACTGTTTGTACTTCAATGTATGGAAACAAAATAATGTTGCCTTTAAATTTAGTCCTTGTCTATTGCCTGTTGTTGTTTGTGATATATTATCTGACTAACATTATCGCTCTGTGCATGATAATAATACCTACATATGGTCTGTCTCCCATTACAATTAAATCCTAGAATTAAGGTGTGAAAATCAAACAAAGGTGTTGTGTTTGTTTAGCAGTTAGTTCTGAATGGCTTCTTAATGCATTTATCATCATATCATTTTATTTTATTCATATGATCTTTATTTATCCATCTGAAACATAAATGGCTCTTGTCATTGAGCATAGCCAAGTCACTCGAATCAAATATTTACACCATAACATCAAGACACCAGCATCCTTACCCTATCATATTGGGGTTTTAGAATTGATCAGCCGTGGCCCATACTGGAAGAGATTGCTGCTTCATTTGATGTTAGTAAAATAAACTGAAACTTAAGAATTCAAGGGAAGTGTGGGGGGTGGGGGATTATGCCCCCGTAATGACAGTCAGGGGCATTAAGATTTGCTCCTGTCCATCTGTCTATCCATCCATTCATTACACTTTAGGGTATAGAGTTTGTGTAATCAACTTCCCGTACAGTTTTCTATGGATCTTTTTCAAACTTTGCACACATGCTGTGAACATAATGAAGATGTGCATATGGCCTTTTGATGGGGTTGAAATTAATTTTGACAGAATTACAGCATATTGAACTTAGTCATTTTGGGCATATTTTTGGCGGTGTGGGGTATGGAGTTTGTGTAGCCAACTCCTCTGACAGTCTATGATGGATTCTTTTCAAACTTTGTACACATGTTGTGGACATAGTGAAGATGTGCATGAGGCTTTTTGATGGCTTAAATTTTATTTTGATAGAATTATGGCCTATTGAACTTAGTCATTTTGGGCAGCCTATTTGCCTTACAGGATATGGAGTTTGTGTAATCAACTTCTCTTACAGTTTTCACTTGATCTTTTTCAAACTTTATGCACATGTTACGGACATAATTAAAATGTGCATGTGGCATTTTGATGAAGAATAGATTAATTTTGACAGAATGACTGCCTTTTGAACTTAGTCATTTTTGGCAGCCTTTTTAGTGTGTCTTTGCGAAGCAAAGGAGGGCTTATTGTATGATAGTATAGGGAGTTTAAGTGTAATCAACTACTCCTGTAGTTGTCTGTGGATTCTTTTCAAACTCTGTACTCATGTTGTGGACACAATCAAAATGAGCATGTAGCTTTTTGATGGAGCTAAAATAAATTGTGACAGAATTAAATTTTGATAGAATTATGGCCTTTTGAACCTAGTCATTGACAGCATCTTTTTTGTGCTTTAGGGATGGAGCTTGTGTATTCAACTCTTTCACAGCTTTCAATAGAATTTTTAGAGCATTTGCATAAACATTGAAAACAAAATGCCAATATGTATGTCGTTTAAATAGTATTTGTTGATAATAGACAATATTGTGATGTATACAGCTGTGTGACAGGCACCGCATGGGGGCATCAATCTTGTCTTACAGACACAATTTACTAGTTTGTTTTTAACTCACCTGAGCCATAGGCTCAAGGTGAGCTATTGTGATTAGTCAATGTCCAAAGTCCGTCTTGTTTTGTCCATCATCAACAATTTGCTTTAGATGAGAACTTCTCCAAAACCGCTAGGCCTAGGGCTTAGATATTGAAAATCTTCTGCTTCAGAAACACTGGGCTCAGCTGCTTGATATTTGGTATGAAGCAATGTCTAGTAGACCTTTTCCAAGTTTGTTCACGTGGAGACCCTAGGGTCCAAAATGGCCCTGCAGCAGGGGTTTTGGGTTCCAAAATAAAATATTCTTCTCCAGAAGTGCTAGAATCAGATGCTTCAAATTTGGTATGTAGCATTGCCTAGTGGTCATTTACCAACTTTGTTCAAATGGTAGCCCTAGGGCCCCAAATAACCTGCCCCAGGAGGTCCTCGGTTTGCTTGAACCGTAGAAATACATATGAAAATATTCAAAAATCTTCTTCAGAACCACCGGGCTCAGATGCTTGATATTTGGTATGTAGCTCTGCTTAGTAGTCTTTTACCAAGTATATTCAAATTGTTACATAAGCCTCAGGGTTCAAAATGACCCTGCCCCATTGGGTCCTACGTTTGAACCATAGAAATGCATAAGAAAATATTCAAAAATCTTTTTAGCTCACCTGAGCCATAGGCTGAAGATGAGCTATTGTGATCAGTCAATCATGCCGTGAGTTGTGCCTTTTCTGTCATCAACAATTTGCTTCAAAGGACTTTGTCTCCTAAACTTGACCAAACTTGGCAGGAATGAACCTTATATGACCCTGTTTGAAAGTTGTTCAAATGGTTCTAGTCCATAGCATAACTAGGTCAAATGAGCTGAAATAGGTTTTTGGAATGAGAACTTTGAAAATTTTCTGGTCTAAAACCCTTGAGCCTTGATATTTGGTATGTATCATCACCAGGTGGTCCTCTACCAAGTTTGATCAAATTATGGTCTTAGGGCCAAAATGGCCTTGCCCTGGGGTCACGTTTTTACAAAGGCTTTTATAGGGAAAACATAAAAAAAATCTTCATGCCTAAAACCACTGGGTGCAGGGCCTTGGTAATTGATATGTGACATCACCTAGTTGTCCACTACCAAGTTTGTTCAAATTATGGCCCTAGGGTCAGATGCCCTGCCCTGGGGGTCACATGTTTCACAAAGGCTTATTTTGGTGTAGATATTTAACTTCATTATTGGTTTCCATTATCCATACATAAAGTACAAACAGTCCACATATATATGTAAAACAATGACAAGAGTGCAAGACTTATGCAAGTAAAAATGGTCATTTTCCTTAGTTCCTGGCCTAGCGATAACAATTATGTTCACAAAATAATTTTGTCTTTTTCTGGGTAGTATTGAATTCTCTTATTTTTCTGAAACTGTTGCTACTGAGAAAATCGTCAGATGTTGCAGAAAATAGTCATTTTCCCTTTGGTTTATTTTCTTTTGTTGGAATCCCAGTTCTAAAAATAAATATGTATATATGTCTACAAGTCCGCAGTTTCTGATGTCATTTGCCAACGATTAATTTTCTCTTGCCCTGAGCTCTTCCAGAGGTCCTGGCATGGCGGATGGGTTAAAACTATCCCGAAATGCGATTCGGCATGACGTCAGCTGTGCTATCTATTTTTGGCGCGAACTAAAAATAGCGCTAACTGGTGTGCGAAGCAGAGTTAGGAAATCCCTTGCAAAACGACTTTTCTACGATTTTTTGATTTACACTTTTTAGTGAAACTTATTCATTTCCTCTTTATAAGTGCTTTCCAACAACTTGGATAAAAATCATCAAAATTATGATGCTTTCCAAAGTACAGGAACCTACCTTTAACTATGAGAAGCTTTATCATGTTTATGTTACATTTTTAACATATTGATAACATATTAAAACAAATTCAGTTAAATTAAACCCTATTTAAAACCATTTAAATAGAAATTATATAGCTGGTTGTCAGCAGACGTTTTTGGTCCAAAAAGTCTGGTGACAACCGGTTGTCAGCAGACGGTTTTGGTCCAAAAAGTCTGGTGACAACCGGTTGTCAGCAGACCTCGCCTATATAAAAAGAAAAGCCACTCGTAAACCTCTCAAGCCTTTTCAAAAGCAACTTTTATTTCTCCGAAAACACATATTTTACAGCTCAGGTTACACATTTTACCCAATGTTGTAAGTTTTGCGCGTTTTCTTTGTTAGCGCGCCTTTGCAAAGCAAAGGAGAGATTATGCTATACCCCGGCGTCGTAGTCCGAGTAGGCGTTAGCGTTAGCGTCATCTTTGGAGTCCGTGATCAGGTTAACCAATGTTAACAAGTTGCGTTTAACCCGATGTTCAACTCTTTATCTTACGAGGATCATCCAAAAAGTTCTGTCACTGGCTTTATAACTTGCTCACTGACGTGATAGCTGACCACGGTTTGCAACAATCAAAAGAACAATCTTTTATTATACCCCGCCACACGTAAGTGGCTGGGTATTATGTTTTCACGTTGACCGTCCGTGTGTCCGTCCGTCTGTATGAGCTAACGGGAGAGACAATAGGTGGCTAGAAATTTGGACATTTTGCCACTTAAGTAATTAGAATTTTGCCACCTAAGAGCCAATTTTAGCCACTTAATGTCCCAACCGTAAGGACGTCTGTCCGTTTGTCCATCCATCGTATGTAATCTCCGTCTGTCCGCATTTCGTTTCCGTTCGATAACTTAAGTATTTATTAACGGATTGAGTTCAAATTTTGCATATGTATTTGTATCAAGAATGTCTCGCTTGGGATTGTTAATGGGCAAATTTTGGTGATTTCTGACAGAGTTATGGCACTTGCCAATGTACAAAAAATGGTTTTTGGCCTTTAGTCCCTTCACTACTTAGAATATCATGGTGAAACTTTACAAAATGATCAAAGCAATAACAACAATGTGTAACCATAACAATTTAGTCCTCATGGGTTATCTGCCCCTACCCTGGGGCTGTATACGTGTATAAAATCGCGAAAAAATCTATATGAAAATAGGTTTCAAAGCATTTTTTTCTGAAATTTAAAGCAAATGATTAGAGTAAAAAAGCCTTCTGTGATGCTCGAAATTTACCCCATGTGGGTTATCTGTTCCTGCCCCGGGCTATGCAGATGCACAAAATGATAAAACAAATCTATATAAAATTACGATTTAAATAGATTTTTAGCTCCCCTGAGCCGAAGGTTCGGGGGGAGCTTATAGGATGGTAGTCTCCGGCGTCCGTCGTCCGTCGTCCGTCGTCAACATTTTCAAAGGACTTCTTCTCTGAAACTACTGGGCCAATTTCAATTAAACTTCATATACAGCCTGTAGGCAAAGGGGGAAAGACAGTTTATATATTTGGTCTAGGTCACATGACCAAGATGGCCGCCATGCCCATATATGGTAAAAACCTTAAAAAATCTTCTTCTCCAGAACCACTGGGCCGATTGCCTTGAAACTTGGTATGTAGCATCTGGGGAACTAGTACTACAAAGTTTATATAAATGAAGACCCTGCCTTGACCTTGACCTATTTTATGGCAAGGTCAAATTTGGTCCCTTAGGCTTTTGAATGGGAAAAACTGAAAAAGTAAGTTTTTACATTGCTATTGTGCTATGTAATATGGAAATGCAATCAAATTCAACCCCTATGAAGTTCTAGAGGTCAAGGTCATCTAATGACCTTGGCCAAAGGTCACCTGTCTGTTGCTGGTCAACATTTTCAAAGGGCTTCTTCTCTGAAACTACTGGGCCAATTTCAATTTAACTTCATATGCAGCCTTCAGGCAAAGGGGGAAAGAAAGTTTATATATATTTGGTCCAGGTCACATGACCAAGATGGCCGCCATGCCCATATATGGTAAAAACCTTAAAAAATCTTCTTCTCCAGAACCACTGGGCCGATTGCCTTGAAACTTGGTATGTAGCATCTTGGACACTAGTACTACAAAGTTTATATAAATAAAGACCCTGACTTGACCTTGACCTATTTTATGGCAATGTCAAATTTGGTCCCTTAGGCTATTGAATGGGAAAAACTGAAAAAGTAAGTTTTTACATTGCTATTGTGCTATATAATATGGAAATGCATTCAAATTCAACCCCTTTGAAGTCCTAGAGGTCAAGGTTATCTAATGACCTTGGCCAAAGGTCACCTGTCTGTTGTCGGTCAACATTTTCAAAGGTCTTCTTCTCTGAAACTGCTGGGCCAATTTCAATTAAACTTCATATGCAGCCTCCAGGCAAAGGGGGAAAGAAAGTTTATATATTTGGTCCAGGTCACATGACCAAGATGGCCGCCATGCCCATATATGGTAAAAGCCTTAAAAAAAATCTTCTCCTCCAGAACCACTGGGCCGATTGCCTTGAAAAGTGGTATGTAGCATCTGGGGAACAAGTACTACAAAGTTTATATAAATGAAGACCCTGACTTGACCTTGACCTATTTTATGGCAAGGTCAAATTTGGTCCCGTAGGCTTTTGAATGGGAAAAACTGAAAGAGTAAGCTTTTATGTTGCTATTGTGCTATGTAATATGGAAATGCATTCAAATTCAACCCCTATGAAGTTCTAGAGGTCAAGGTCATCTAATGACCTTGGCCAAAGGTCACCTGTCTGTTGTCAGTCAACATTTTCAAATGTCTTCTTCTCTGAAACTACTGGGCCAATTTCAATTTAACTTCATATGCAGCCTCTAGGCAAAGGGGGAAAGAAAGTTTATATATTTGGTCCAGGTCACATGACCAAGATGGCCGCCATGCCCATATATGGTAAAAGCCTTAAAAAAAATCTTCTCCTCCAGAACCACTGGGCCGATTGCCTTGAAACTTGGTATGTAGCATCTTGGACTCTAGTACTACAAAGTTTATATAAATGAAGACCCTGACTTGACCTTGACCTATTTTATGGCAAGGTCAAATTTGGTCCCGTAGGCTTTTGAATGGGAAAAACTGAAAAAGTGGAATTTTCTGTTTCTATTGTGCTCTGTGATATGGAAATGCATTCAAGTACAATCTGTATGAATTCTAGAGTGCAAGGTCATTAAGTGACTGTGGCCAAAGGTCACGTATCTGCCATTATTTTCAAAGGACCTCCTCTGAAATGTCTGGGCCAATTTCAATTAAATTTCATATGCAGCCCTCAGGCAAAGTGGGAAAGAAAGTTTAAATATTATTTCCACATCACATGACTAAGATGACGGCCATGCCCCTATATGGTTAAAACCATAAAAAAATTTCTTCTCCAGAACCACGGGGCCGATTGCAAGTTGGTATGTAGCACATAAGACTCTAGTACTGCAAAGTTTATATAACTGATGATCCTGAGTTGACCTTGACCATTTATATGGAAAGGTCTAATTTACCCCCTCAGGCTTTTGAATGGGAAAAGCTGTAAAAGTGCATTTTTCTGTTGCTATTAGACTCTATGATATAAAAATGCAATTGGCCTCAATTCCTTTGAGTTCAAGAGGTCAAGGTCATTTAGTGACCTTGGCCAATGGTCACCTGTGTTGAATATTTAAAGTTCTTTTACTCAGAAACTATTAGGTCTGGTTGTTTTGCTATCACCATTTTGGCACTGTTATTTTATGTCTACAAAAGATGGGTAAGTTCATAGCTAAAGCAAATGTCCAAAAAGTTCATATCACATTAAAGTCTCAGGGCTCAGGGGAGCGTTCAGGACCTAATGGTCCTCTTGTTCTGAAACTTGCAACTATTCATAGAAGTAATGAAAGCCTCTTGAGATTATCAAAATTTGACCCCATTTGGCCTATCTGTCCCTGCCCCATGGCCACATACATGTATAAAAAATAAATATAAAAAAATAAATCAGCAAAAGATGGACAAGTGAAATTGGTTTTCAGTGGTGGGACATCACGCAGTCGTTTACGATGCTTTTATCTTTATACTGATATCAGGTACATGGTAAAAATGCAATTTGGTTGTGTAATAAGCTCAAATACTGTACAGACCTCGTATTTGACACTAGCCTATTTTTGTGTTTTTTAGCTCACCAGAGCCGAAGGCTCCGGGGGAGCTTATAGGATAGGCAGTTGTCCGTCGTCGTATGTCGTCTGTCGTCCGTCAACACTTTTAAACAACATCTCCTCTGAAACCACTGGGCCGATTGGGCCCAAATTTCATCTGTAGCATCTTTGGGCTGGGGGATTGAAAGTTTGTGTTTTTTATGAAAATCCGCCATTTAGTTTGGTTGCTATGTCAACTTAGAGTTCCCATATACTTACAATGGGGAAAATTGAAAAATGGCATTTTCTGCCAAGCCATTGCAGATATGTTGACAAAACTTTTATAGTAATGTTCCTTGAGAAGTCTTCTATCAGCTGTATGTTTTTTGGCCCACTGCCCCTTTTATTGGTTGCCATGGAAACCAAAATGCAATCAAAAAGGAAAAAAAAGCTTAAAAATTATCTCCTCTGAAACCACTGGGCCAATAAGGCCCAGATTTCATCTGTAGTATCCTTAGGCTGGGGGATTGAAAGTTTGTGTTTTTTATGAAAATCTGCTTTTTAGTTTGGTTGCTATGGCAACTTAGAGTTCCCATAGGGTTATAATTGGGAAAATTGAAAAATGGCATTTACTGCCAAGCCATTGCAGATATGTTGACAACTTTTATAAAAATATTCCTTGAGAAGTGTTCTATCAGCTATATGTTTTCGGTCACTTCACTTTTTATTATTGGTTGTCATGGAAGCCATAAAGCAAAAGATGGAAAAAAATGCCTTAAAAAATGATCTCTTCTGAAGCCACTAGACTGATTGGGCTCAGATTTTATCTTTAGTATCCTTGGGCTGGGGAAGTGAAAATTTGTGTTTTTCTTTTATGAAAATCAGCTCTTTCGTTTGGTTGCTATGGCAAATTAGAGTTGCATTGACTTACAATGGGGAAAATTAAAAGAATGGCATTTACTGCAATCAAAATATGGAAAATAGTTATATATTTTGTTATCAACTCAACAGACTGTCAGACTGAGACTTTGTAGTAGTGTATTTTGTATTAGCCTGTACAAATGTGACAGCAGTTTTGAAAGCAGTTTTGAGCTAGAGATCTGGTGAGCTTTGTGGCCCGTGGGCCTCTTGTTTGTTTTTCTGCTGGCTTGTGATTCATGCTACATATCTCGACAACTACATATTGCATGATGCTGAAATTTTCAGGGTTGCTGTGGAATACTGTTTGAATTTTTTGAACAAATGGATTTTGCATTAGAGACCTTCGAACGGGTAAAACTTTTATCAGCCTGCTCATCCGTTTATATTAATTGGTTCGCATGAATATTTTACAAGCCCTGGAGAAATTAAAATTCAAAGAATAAGCGGACCGATTATACATAAGGTAATTTCACGCAGTGCGGAATATTAAAGTATCTGTCCCAATACTTAGACTTTTACTGTTTCCCTTATTCATTGATCGCAGACATTTTATTAACATTGTGTAAGGTTCATTTACTGCATCAGTATGCCAGTGCTTAAGCAACTGAGCTACCGGGGCTCCCTCTTGGTAAGGGACAAGAGGTGCGGGGGATGTGGGGTGGGGTTACATACAGTCGGCCTGTAACTGTCACCAGGCTACGGGAAACCTTTACCTTTACAGATGGTCATCCAAGGTGTCTTGCAAACGTCATCATATTTTATTGATCGTGGTAAGGTAATCAAAGTGCGCTGTATGAACAGATCAAGCACTATATATACGTGTGTTAAGTAGGGCTTCTACGTTTACACGGATAAACGGTAACGGTTCGTGTATATGTGCTAAACGTTTACAAAATTCACATATCGTTTAACCGAACCTGAACACACTGTAAACCACCAACAAGTTATAATATCTGATACAGTCGTCAGTAGTCAATCTTAAAGTACTTGACGGCGTCCTCGGAAACATCTAATATTAAAATCTTTATTTTGTAACTTCTGTGTACCTTACGCAAAGCATGACCTGTACACATTTTGCCAGAAAATTGTTACGTCATAATCGGCAGCTAATTGTATAAGGTACAGATCAAAGGCAAGGTTATGTCTGCCGACAACACGTGTTGTGCAATACCTCGGTACCTGTGTTTCACAGGATAAGCTTACCGCGAAAGTGAGATAATTGCAACTTGTAACGTTGACAGTAAGTATCAATTAAGATGATAATTATGTCCGATGTTTTATAAATCTAATCCATGTAATTATCAAATATGGTGGAAATAATTGCTGCCGTCGGAAATTGGTCAATAGTAAATACGTTTTTTAATACCGTCGGTTACTGTAAACTTCGAGTTGACCCCCGAAAATGAAAGCGCATTATTGGATGACACTGTGGTAACATAATCATAATAATTATAAGGTATGGGGGGCGTCTCATAGATGTCCGATACTAAGAATAAAATTTCAGTGGTAATGGTCGTTTAAACGGCATCGTTTCGTTTTCTAGCGCTCGTGTAAACGTTTACAATATTTTGTAAACGTAGAAGCCCTAGTGTTAAGATTCATACATGTGACACAACTGAGGGTTTTCAGCAATCGGAGCACGCTCGGCCAATTCCGTGGATCAGACCCTGGGCGTATGTACAGTGGAGCAATATGCAGCAAAATCCAACATTTTGTTCAGCCGAAAGTATACGCCGAAGCCGTAGCTCTCTATGTCTACGATGGATAATTAATTCTCGACCTGCGACCTTTTTCAGCTGTTGCACGGACATTCATTTAATGCTTTGCTGTTGTTAAAACAAAATAGTCAATTATTAATGCCGAGACAGAAAATACATTTTTTTTTTTTCATTTTATTATTTACTCGGTGCGACAGTGCCGCCATCTTTGTTTATGTCGTTGTGACGTAAGTAGTCCCACGTCATACATCAGAGGTTGATTCACGGAATTTCCCGAGTGGTGTTCCGATTGGGTTTTCCGATTGGGTTTTCAGATGCATAGGCAAACCACTATTGACGTCACAAAGTAGGGATAACACGTAATGTAAAGTAGTTCCTAAGAAAATTACAAGATCCTCATCTGTAGGTAAATCGTGTTGGGATTATGAGAAACATGATTGTTTTGTTTTTTTCAGATGGGACTGGAAATGAAGATTATAGATCAGCGATGTTTAAAAAACAATGAAAATGAACCTACTTTTTTGTCTTGATTAGTCAATAAGAGAAAATGGCGAACTTGAAAGTGCATTGGGAAACTCCAAATTAACAATTTGGAGAAGTCACTGGAAAAACGCTGTGGTAATGGTATGGTGGAAGTTGGCAAGGTTTGTTCGAGTCTATCTGTGAAGAACATCATTCGGTAAGTAAACTACACTTTGGAAAGCATCTATGTCAGTGGGCGAAGTATAGTTAGCAAAAGGTAGACTCAGGTGAAACTGACCCAATATTTGGTCTGTAACTAATAGGTATATCGGCCCACACCCCGGGAGTCGACTAGACGAAACTTGCGGAATATTTGCTCTGTCTGTAATAGGTATATCAGCCCAACTCCCCAGGAGGCATATGACGTTAGGTCAACATTGAATCGACGTTGATTCAACGCCCCATGACATTGAATCGACGTTGATTCAATGTTGATTGACCGTTGTGTGCGGGACGCGTCCACCCCTTTGGTTTAAGCTGAGTTAGGTTGTGTTGTGATTGGTTGATTTCTTTCTCGCAAATGAGTTGCAATAAATGTAAAGTCAGGCATAAGGTAGACTCAGGTGAAACTTGCCCAATATTTGCTCAAATTGAATCACCGTTGATTCAACTTCATGGGGTTGAATCGACGCAAAAAATGGAAGGTCAGGAATAAGGTAGACTCAGATGAAACTTGCGGAATATTTGTCTGGAGGCATATGATTCAATGTTGATTGACCGTTGTGTGCGGGACGCGTCCACCCCTTTGGTTTCTCTCTTCCCCTGTCCTACACGTGTCAAAATAAAAGGTATGTTAAGCTGAGTTAGGTAGTTTTGTGATTGGTTGATTTCTTTCTCACAAATGAGTTGCAGTAAATGTAAAGTCAGGCATAAGGTAGACTCAGGTGAAACTGGTTCAATATTTGCTCTGTCTCTTGATTTCCTTCGCATAAATGAGTTGCAATAAATGTAAAGTCAGGCATAAGGTAGACTCAGGTGAAACTTGCCCAATATTTGCTCAAATTGAATCACCGTTGATTCAACTTCATGGGGTTGAATCGACGCAAAAAATGGAAGGTCAGGAATAAGGTAGACTCAGATGAAACTTGCGGAATATTTGTCTGGAGGCATATGATTCAATGTTGATTGACTGTTGTGTGCGGGACGCGTCCACCCCTTTGGTTTATCTCTTCCCCTGTCCTACACGTGTCAAAATAAAAGGTATGTTAAGCTGAGTTAGGTAGTTTTGTGATTGGTTGATTTCTTTCTCACAAATGAGTTGCAGTTAATGTAAAGTCAGGCATAAGGTAGACTCAGGTGAAACTGGTTCAATATTTGCTCTGTCTCTTGATTTCCTTCGCATAAATGAGTTGCAATAAATGTAAGGTCAGGCATAAGGTAGACTCAGATGATAAAACTTGCCGAATATTTGCTCAAATTGAATCACTGTTCATTCAACTTCATGGGGTTGAATCGACGCAATAAATGTAAGGTCAGGCAGAAGGTAAATGTAAGGTCAGGCATAAGGTAGACTCGATGATAAAACTTGCCAAATATTTGCTCAAATTGAATCACCGTTGGTTCAACTTCATGGGGTTGAATCGACGCAATAAATGTAAGGTCAGGCATAAGGTAAATGTAAGGTCAGGCATAAGGTAGACTCAGATGATAAAACTTGCCAAATATTTGCTTAAATTGAATCACCGTTGGTTCAACTTCATGGGGTTGAATCGACGCAATAAATGTAAGGTCAGGCATAAGGTAAATGTAAGGTCAGGCATAAGGTAGACTCAGATAATAAAACTTGCCAAATATTTGCTTAAATTGAATCACCGTTGGTTCAACTTCATGGGGTTGAATCGACGCAATAAATGTAAGGTCAGGCATAAGGTAAATGTAAGGTCAGGCATAAGGTAGACTCAGATGATAAAACTTGCCAAATATTTGCTCAAATTGAATCACTGTTCATTCAACTTCATGGGGTTGAATCGACGCAATAAATGTAAGGTCAGGCATTAGGTAAATGTAAGGTCAGGCATAAGGTACACTCAGATGATAAAACTTGCCAAATATTTGCTTAAATTAAATCAACGTTGGTTCAACTTCATGGGGTTGAATCGACGCAATAAATGTAAGGTCAGGCATAAGGTAAATGTAAGGTCAGGCATAAGGTAGACTCAGATGATAAAACTTGCCAAATATTTGCTCAAATTGAATCACTGTTCATTCAACTTCATGGGGTTGAATCGACGCAATAAATGTAAGGTCAGGCATAAGGTAAATGTAAGGTCAGGCATAAGGTAGACTCAGATGATAAAACTTGCCAAATATTTGCTCAAATTGAATCACCTTTGGTTCAACTTCATGGGGTTGAATCGACGCAATAAATGTAAGGTCAGGCATAAGGTAAATGTAAGGTCAGGCATAAGGTAGACTCAGGTGAAACTTGCCCAATATTTGCTCTGTCTCTAATAGTAAGTTAATCTCGGTTAGTTTGTATTGTGATTGGTTATGTCATGTGATAATAGTTGCTTTATAACCTAAGAGTGTTGGACTTCTTTTGGTGATTTTGTTTTTTCCATTTTCAGATACTATGAGGAAGGGGAGTGTGGGAGCTGAACAAAAACGTAAGTATTCTTTGATTTCCTTCTCACAAACTAGTTGCAATAAATGTAAAGTCAGGCATAAGGTAGACTCAGATGAAACTTGTGGAATATTTGTTTTGAGGCATATGACGTTAGGTCAACATTGAATCGACGTTGAGTCAACGCCCCATGACATTGAATCGACGTTGCTTCAGTGTTGATTGACCGTTGTGTGCGGGACCCGTCCACCCCTTTGGTTTCTCTCTTCCCCTGTCCTACAAGTGTCAAAATAAAAGGTATGTTAAGCTGAGTTAGTTTGTTTTGTGATTGGTTGATTTCCTTCGCACAAATGAGTTGCAATAAATGTAAGGTCAGGCATAAGGTAGACTCAGATGAAACTTGTGGAATATTTGTTTTGAGGCATATGACGTTAGGTCAACATTGAATCGACGTTGAGTCAACGCCCCATGACATTGAATCGACGTTGCTTCAGTGTTGATTGACCGTTGTGTGCGGGACCCGTCCACCCCTTTGGTTTCTCTCTTCCCCTGTCCTACAAGTGTCAAAATAAAAGGTATGTTAAGCTGAGTTAGTTTGTTTTGTGATTGGTTGATTTCCTTCGCACAAATGAGTTGCAATAAATGTAAGGTCAGGCATAAGGTAGACTCAGATGAAACTTGCGGAATATTTGTCTGGAGGCATATGACGTTAGGTCAACATTGAATCGACGTTGAGTCAACGCCCCATGACATTGAATCAACGTTGATTCAGTGTTGATTGACCGTTGTGTGGGGGACGTGTCCATCCCTTTGGTTTCTCTCTTCCGCTGTCCTACAAGTGTCAAAATAAAAGATATGTTTAGCTGAGTTAGTTTGTTTTGTGATTGGTTGATTTCCTTCGCACAAATGAGTTGCAATAAATGTAAGGTCAGGCATAAGGTAGACTCAGATGAAACTTGCGGAATATTTGTCTGGAGGCATATGACGTTAGGTCAACATTGAATCGACGTTGAATCAACGCCCCATGACATTGAATCAACGTTGATTCAGTGTTGTTTGAACGTTGTGTGCGGGACACGTCCACCCCTTTGGTTTCTCTCTTCCCCTGTCCTACAAGTGTCAAAATAAAAGGTATGTTAAGCTGAGTTAGTTTGTTTTGTGATTTGTTGATTTCCTTCGCATAAATGAGTTGCAATAAATGTAAGGTCAGGCATAAGGTAGACTCAGATGAAACTTGCGGAATATTTGTCTGGATGCATATGACGTTAGGTCAACATTGAATCGACGTTGAGTCAACGCCCCATGACATTGAATCGATGTTGATTCAGTGTTGATTGACCGTTGTGTGCGGGACGCGTCCACCCCTTTGGTTTCTTTCTTCCCCTGTCCTACACTTGTCAAAATAAAAGGTATGTTAAGCTGAGTTAGGTTGTTTTGTGATTGGTTGATTTCTTTCTCACAAATGAATTGCAGTAAATGTAAAGTCAGGCATAAGGTAGACTCAGGTGAAACTGGTTCAATATTTGCTGTCTCTTGATTTCCTTCGCATAAATGAGTTGCAATAAATGTAAGGTCAGGCATAAGGTAGACTCAGATGATAAAACTTGCCAAATATTTGCTCAAATTGAATCACTGTTCATTCAACTTCATGGGGTTGAATCGACGCAATAAATGTAAGGTCAGGCATAAGGTAAATGTAAGGTCAGGCATAAGGTAGACTCAGATGATAAAACTTGCCAAATATTTGCTCAAATTGAATCACTGTTCATTCAACTTCATGGGGTTGAATCGACGCAATAAATGTAAGGTCAGGCATAAGGTAAATGTAAGGTCAGGCATAAGGTAGACTCAGACGATAAAACTTGCCAAATATTTGCTCAAATTGAATCACCGTTGGTTCAACTTCATGGGGTTGAATCGACGCAATAAATGTAAGGTCAGGCATTAGGTAAATGTAAGGTCAGGCATAAGGTAGACTCAGATGATAAAACTTGCCAAATATTTGCTCAAATTGAATCACTGTTCATTCAACTTCATGGGGTTGAATCGACGCAATAAATGTAAGGTCAGGCATAAGGTAAATGTAAGGTCAGGCATAAGGTAGACTCAGATGATAAAACTTGCCAAATATTTGCTTAAATTGAATCACCGTTGGTTCAACTTCATGGGGTTGAATCGACGCAATAAATGTAAGGTCAGGCATAAGGTAAATGTAAGGTCAGGCATAAGGTAGACTCAGATGATAAAACTTGCCAAATATTTGCTCAAATTGAATCACCGTTGGTTCAACTTCATGGGGTTGAATCGACGCAATAAATGTAAGGTCAGGCATAAGGTAAATGTAAGGTCAGGCATAAGGTAGACTCAGATAATAAAACTTGCCAAATATTTGCTTAAATTGAATCACCGTTGGTTCAACTTCATGGGGTTGAATCGACGCAATAAATGTAAGGTCAGGCATAAGGTAAATGTAAGGTCAGGCATAAGGTAGACTCAGATGATAAAACTTGCCAAATATTTGCTTAAATTGAATCACCGTTGGTTCAACTTCATGGGGTTGAATCGACGCAATAAATGTAAGGTCAGGCATTAGGTAAATGTAAGGTCAGGCATAAGGTAGACTCAGATGATAAAACTTGCCAAATATTTGCTTAAATTAAATCAACGTTGGTTCAACTTCATGGGGTTGAATCGACGCAATAAATGTAAGGTCAGGCATTAGGTAAATGTAACGTCAGGCATAAGGTAGACTCAGATGATAAAACTTGCCAAATATTTGCTCAAATTGAATCACTGTTCATTCAACTTCATGGGGTTGAATTTACGCAATAAATGTAAGGTCAGGCATAAGGTAAATGTAGGGTCGGGCATAAGGTAGACTCAGATAATAAAACTTGCCAAATATTTGCTTAAATTGAATCACCGTTGGTTCAACTTCATGGGGTTGAATCGACGCAATAAATGTAAGGTCAGGCATAAGGTAAATGTAAGGTCAGGCATAAGGTAGACTCAGATGATAAAACTTGCCAAATATTTGCTCAAATTGAATCACTGTTTGTTCAACTTCATGGGGTTGAATCGACGCAATAAATGTAAGGTCAGGCATAAGGTAAATGTAAGGTCAGGCATAAGGTAGACTCAGATGATAAAACTTGCCAAATATTTGCTCAAATTGAATCACCGTTTGTTCAACTTCATGGGGTTGAATCGCCGCAATAAATGTAAGGTCAGGCATTAGGTAAATGTAAGGTCAGGCATAAGGTAGACTCAGATGATAAAACTTGCCAAATATTTGCTCAAATTGAATCACTGTTCATTCAACTTCATGGGGTTGAATCGACGCAATAAATGTAAGGTCAGGCATAAGGTAAATGTAAGGTCAGGCATAAGGTAGACTCAGATGATAAAACTTGCCAAATATTTGCTCAAATTGAATCACTGTTCATTCAACTTCATGGGGTTGAATCGACGCAATAAATGTAAGGTCAGGCATAAGGTAAATGTAAGGTCAGGCATAAGGTAGACTCAGATAATAAAACTTGCCAAATATTTGCTTAAATTGAATCACCGTTGGTTCAACTTCATGGGGTTGAATCGCCGCAATAAATGTAAGGTCAGGCATAAGGTAAATGTAAGGTCAGGCATAAGGTAGACTCAGATGATAAAACTTGCCAAATATTTGCTCAAATTGAATCACTGTTTGTTCAACTTCATGGGGTTGAATCGACGCAATAAATGTAAGGTCAGGCATAAGGTAAATGTAAGGTCAGGCATAAGGTAGACTCAGATGATAAAACTTGCCAAATATTTGCTTAAATTGAATCACCGTTGGTTCAACTTCATGGGGTTGAATCGACGCAATAAATGTAAGGTCAGGCATAAGGTAAATGTAAGGTCAGGCATAAGGTAGACTCAGATGATAAAACTTGCCAAATATTTGCTTAAATTGAATCACCGTTGGTTCAACTTCATGGGCTTGAATCGACGCAATAAATGTAAGGTCAGGCATAAGGTAAATGTAAGGTCAGGCATATGGTAGACTCAGATAATAAAACTTGCCAAATATTTGCTTAAATTGAATCACCGTTGGTTCAACTTCATGGGGTTGAATCGACGCAATAAATGTAAATTCAGGCATAAGGTAAATGTAAGGTCAGGCATAAGGTAGACTCAGATGATAAAACTTGCCAATATTTGCTTAAATTGAATCACCGTTGGTTCAACTTCATGGGGTTGAATCGACGCAATAAATGTAAGGTCAGGCATAAGGTAAATGTAAGGTCAGGCATAAGGTAGACTCAGATGATAAAACTTGCCAAATATTTGCTTAAATTAAATCAACGTTGGTTCAACTTCATGGGGTTGAATCGACGCAATAAATGTAAGGTCAGGCATAAGCTAAATGTAACGTCAGGCATAAGGTAGACTCAGATGATAAAACTTGCCAAATATTTGCTCAAATTGAATCACTGTTCATTCAACTTCATGGGGTTGAATCGACGCAATAAATGTAAGGTCAGGCATAAGGTAAATGTAAGGTCAGGCATAAGGTAGACTCAGATGATAAAACTTGCCAAATATTTGCTCAAATTGAATCACCTTTGGTTCAACTTCATGGGGTTGAATCGACGCAATAAATGTAAGGTCAGGCATAAGGTAAATGTAAGGTCAGGCATAAGGTAGACTCAGGTGAAACTTGCCCAATATTTGCTCTGTCTCTAATAGTAAGTTAATCTCGGTTAGTTTGTATTGTGATTGGTTATGTCATGTGATAATAGTTGCTTTATAACCTAAGAGTGTTGGACTTCTTTTGGTGATTTTGTTTTTTCCATTTTCAGATACTATGAGGAAGGGGAGTGTGGGAGCTGAACAAAAACGTAAGTATTCTTTGATTTCCTTCTCACAAACTAGTTGCAATAAATGTAAAGTCAGGCATAAGGTAGACTCAGATGAAACTTGTGGAATATTTGTTTTGAGGCATATGACGTTAGGTCAACATTGAATCGACGTTGAGTCAACGCCCCATGACATTGAATCGACGTTGCTTCAGTGTTGATTGACCGTTGTGTGCGGGACCCGTCCACCCCTTTGGTTTCTCTCTTCCCCTGTCCTACAAGTGTCAAAATAAAAGGTATGTTAAGCTGAGTTAGTTTGTTTTGTGATTGGTTGATTTCCTTCGCACAAATGAGTTGCAATAAATGTAAGGTCAGGCATAAGGTAGACTCAGATGAAACTTGTGGAATATTTGTTTTGAGGCATATGACGTTAGGTCAACATTGAATCGACGTTGAGTCAACGCCCCATGACATTGAATCGACGTTGCTTCAGTGTTGATTGACCGTTGTGTGCGGGACCCGTCCACCCCTTTGGTTTCTCTCTTCCCCTGTCCTACAAGTGTCAAAATAAAAGGTATGTTAAGCTGAGTTAGTTTGTTTTGTGATTGGTTGATTTCCTTCGCACAAATGAGTTGCAATAAATGTAAGGTCAGGCATAAGGTAGACTCAGATGAAACTTGCGGAATATTTGTCTGGAGGCATATGACGTTAGGTCAACATTGATTCGACGTTGAGTCAACGCCCCATGACATTGAATCAACGTTGATTCAGTGTTGATTGACCGTTGTGTGGGGGACGTGTCCATCCCTTTGGTTTCTCTCTTCCGCTGTCCTACAAGTGTCAAAATAAAAGATATGTTTAGCTGAGTTAGTTTGTTTTGTGATTGGTTGACTTCGCACAAATGAGTTGCAATAAATGTAAGGTCAGGCATAAGGTAGACTCAGATGAAACTTGTGGAATATTTGTCTGGAGGCATATGACGTTAGGTCAACATTGAATCGACGTTGAATCAACGCCCCATGACATTGAATCAACGTTGATTCAGTGTTGATTGACCGTTGTGTGCGGGACACGTCCACCCCTTTGGTTTCTCTCTTCCCCTGTCCTACAAGTGTCAAAATAAAAGGTATGTTAAGCTGAGTTAGTTTGTTTTGTGATTTGTTGATTTCCTTCGCATAAATGAGTTGCAATAAATGTAAGGTCAGGCATAAGGTAGACTCAGATGAAACTTGCGGAATATTTGTCTGGATGCATATGACGTTAGGTCAACATTGAATCGACGTTGAGTCAACGCCCCATGACATTGAATCGATGTTGATTCAGTGTTGATTGACCGTTGTGTGCGGGACGCGTCCACCCCTTTGGTTTCTTTCTTCCCCTGTCCTACACTTGTCAAAATAAAAGGTATGTTAAGCTGAGTTAGGTTGTTTTGTGATTGGTTGATTTCTTTCTCACAAATGAATTGCAGTAAATGTAAAGTCAGGCATAAGGTAGACTCAGGTGAAACTGGTTCAATATTTGCTGTCTCTTGATTTCCTTCGCATAAATGAGTTGCAATAAATGTAAGGTCAGGCATAAGGTAGACTCAGATGATAAAACTTGCCAAATATTTGCTCAAATTGAATCACTGTTCATTCAACTTCATGGGGTTGAATCGACGCAATAAATGTAAGGTCAGGCATAAGGTAAATGTAAGGTCAGGCATAAGGTAGACTCAGATGATAAAACTTGCCAAATATTTGCTCAAATTGAATCACTGTTCATTCAACTTCATGGGGTTGAATCGACGCAATAAATGTAAGGTCAGGCATAAGGTAAATGTAAGGTCAGGCATAAGGTAGACTCAGATGATAAAACTTGCCAAATATTTGCTCAAATTGAATCACCGTTGGTTCAACTTCATGGGGTTGAATCGACGCAATAAATGTAAGGTCAGGCATTAGGTAAATGTAAGGTCAGGCATAAGGTAGACTCAGATGATAAAACTTGCCAAATATTTGCTCAAATTGAATCACTGTTCATTCAACTTCATGGGGTTGAATCGACGCAATAAATGTAAGGTCAGGCATAAGGTAAATGTAAGGTCAGGCATAAGGTAGACTCAGATGATAAAACTTGCCAAATATTTGCTTAAATTGAATCACCGTTGGTTCAACTTCATGGGGTTGAATCGACGCAATAAATGTAAGGTCAGGCATAAGGTAAATGTAAGGTCAGGCATAAGGTAGACTCAGATGATAAAACTTGCCAAATATTTGCTCAAATTGAATCACCGTTGGTTCAACTTCATGGGGTTGAATCGACGCAATAAATGTAAGGTCAGGCATAAGGTAAATGTAAGGTCAGGCATAAGGTAGACTCAGATAATAAAACTTGCCAAATATTTGCTTAAATTGAATCACCGTTGGTTCAACTTCATGGGGTTGAATCGACGCAATAAATGTAAGGTCAGGCATAAGGTAAATGTAAGGTCAGGCATAAGGTAGACTCAGATGATAAAACTTGCCAAATATTTGCTTAAATTGAATCACCGTTGGTTCAACTTCATGGGGTTGAATCGACGCAATAAATGTAAGGTCAGGCATTTGGTAAATGTAAGGTCAGGCATAAGGTAGACTCAGATGATAAAACTTGCCAAATATTTGCTTAAATTAAATCAACGTTGGTTCAACTTCATGGGGTTGAATCGACGCAATAAATGTAAGGTCAGGCATTAGGTAAATGTAACGTCAGGCATAAGGTAGACTCAGATGATAAAACTTGCCAAATATTTGCTCAAATTGAATCACTGTTCATTCAACTTCATGGGGTTGAATTTACGCAATAAATGTAAGGTCAGGCATAAGGTAAATGTAAGGTCGGGCATAAGGTAGACTCAGATAATAGAACTTGCCAAATATTTGCTTAAATTGAATCACCGTTGGTTCAACTTCATGGGGTTGAATACACGCAATAAATGTAAGGTCAGGCATAAGGTAAATGTAAGGTCAGGCATAAGGTAGACTCAGATGATAAAACTTGCCAAATATTTGCTCAAATTGAATCACTGTTCATTCAACTTCATGGGGTTGAATCGACGCAATAAATGTAAGGTCAGGCATAAGGTAAATGTAAGGTCAGGCATAAGGTAGACTCAGATGATAAAACTTGCCAAATATTTGCTCAAATTGAATCACCGTTTGTTCAACTTCATGGGGTTGAATCGCCGCAATAAATGTAAGGTCAGGCATTAGGTAAATGTAAGGTCAGGCATAAGGTAGACTCAGATGATAAAACTTGCCAAATATTTGCTCAAATTGAATCACTGTTCATTCAACTTCATGGGGTTGAATCGACACAATAAATGTAAGGTCAGACATAAGGTAAATGTAAGGTCAGGCATAAGGTAGACTCAGATGATAAAACTTGCCAAATATTTGCTCAAATTGAATCACTGTTCATTCAACTTCATGGGGTTGAATCGACGCTATAAATTTAAGGTCAGGCATAAGGTAAATGTAAGGTCAGGCATAAGGTAGACTCAGATAATAAAACTTGCCAAATATTTGCTTAAATTGAATCACCGTTGGTTCAACTTCATGGGGTTGAATCGACGCAATAAATGTAAGGTCAGGCATAAGGTAAATGTAAGGTCAGGCATAAGGTAGACTCAGATGATAAAACTTGCCAAATATTTGCTCAAATTGAATCACTGTTTGTTCAACTTCATGGGGTTGAATCGACGCAATAAATGTAAGGTCAGGCATAAGGTAAATGTAAGGTCAGGCATAAGGTAGACTCAGATGATAAAACTTGCCAAATATTTGCTTAAATTGAATCACCGTTGGTTCAACTTCATGGGGTTGAATCGACGCAATAAATGTAAATTCAGGCATAAGGTAAATGTAAGGTCAGGCATAAGGTAGACTCAGATGATAAAACTTGCCAAATATTTGCTTAAATTGAATCACCGTTGGTTCAACTTCATGGGCTTGAATCGACGCAATAAATGTAAGGTCAGGCATAAGGTAAATGTAAGGTCAGGCATAAGGTAGACTCAGATAATAAAACTTGCCAAATATTTGCTTAAATTGAATCACCGTAAGTTCAACTTCATGGGGTTGAATCGACGCAATAAATGTAAATTCAGGCATAAGGTAAATGTAAGGTCAGGCATAAGGTAGACTCAGATGATAAAACTTGCCAAATATTTGCTTAAATTGAATCACCGTTGGTTCAACTTCATGGGGTTGAATCGACGCAATAAATGTAAGGTCAGGCATAAGGTAAATGTAAGGTCAGGCATAAGGTAGACTCAGATGATAAAACTTGCCAAATATTTGCTTAAATTAAATCAACGTTGGTTCAACTTCATGGGGTTGAATCGACGCAATAAATGTAAGGTCAGGCATAAGCTAAATGTAACGTCAGGCATAAGGTAGACTCAGATGATAAAACTTGCCAAATATTTGCTCAAATTGAATCACTGTTCATTCAACTTCATGGGGTTGAATCGACGCAATAAATGTAAGGTCAGGCATAAGGTAAATGTAAGGTCAGGCATAAGGTAGACTCAGATGATAAAACTTGCCAAATATTTGCTCAAATTGAATCACCTTTGGTTCAACTTCATGGGGTTGAATCGACGCAATAAATGTAAGGTCAGGCATAAGGTAAATGTAAGGTCAGGCATAAGGTAGACTCAGATAATAAAACTTGCCAAATATTTGCATAAATTGAATCACCCTTGGTTCAACTTCATGGGGTTGAATCGACGCAATAAATGTAAGGTCAGGCATAAGGTAAATGTAAGGTCAGGCATAAGGTAGACTCAGATGATAAAACTTGCCAAATATTTGCTCAAATTGAATCACTGTTTGTTCAACTTCATGGGGTTGAATCGACGCAATAAATGTAAGGTCAGGCATAAGGTAAATGTAAGGTCAGGCATAAGGTAGACTCAGATGATAAAACTTGCCAAATATTTGCTTAAATTGAATCACCGTTGGTTCAACTTCATGGGGTTGAATTGACGCAATAAATGTAAATTCAGGCATAAGGTAAATGTAAGGTCAGGCATAAGGTAGACTCAGATGATAAAACTTGCCAAATATTTGCTTAAATTGAATCACCGTTGGTTCAACTTCATGGGCTTGAATCGACGCAATAAATGTTAGGTCAGGCATAAGGTAAATGTAAGGTCAGGCATAAGGTAGACTCAGATAATAAAACTTGCCAAATATTTGCTTAAATTGAAGCACCGTTGGTTCAACTTCATGGGGTTGAATCGACGCAATAAATGTAAATTCAGGCATAAGGTAAATGTAAGGTTAGGCATAAGGTAGACTCAGATGATAAAACTTGCCAAATATTTGCTTAAATTGAATCACCGTTGGTTCAACTTCATGGGGTTGAATCGACGCAATAAATGTAAGGTCAGGCATAAGGTAAATGTAAGGTCAGGCATAAGGTAGACTCAGATAATAAAACTTGCCAAATATTTGCTTAAATTGAATCACCGTTGGTTCAACTTCATGGGGTTGAATCGACGCAATAAATGTAAGGTCAGGCATAAGGTAAATGTAAGGTCAGGCATAAGGTAGACTCAGATAATAAAACTTGCCAAATATTTGCTTAAATTGAATCACCGTTGGTTCAACTTCATGGGGTTGAATCGACGCAATAAATGTAAGGTCAGGCATAAGGTAAATGTAAGGTCAGGCATAAGGTAGACTCAGATGATAAAACTTGCCAAATATTTGCTCAAATTGAATCACTGTTCATTCAACTTCATGGGGTTGAATCGACGCAATAAATGTAAGGTCAGGCATTAGGTAAATGTAAGGTCAGGCATAAGGTACACTCAGATGATAAAACTTGCCAAATATTTGCTTAAATTAAATCAACGTTGGTTCAACTTCATGGGGTTGAATCGACGCAATAAATGTAAGGTCAGGCATAAGCTAAATGTAACGTCAGGCATAAGGTAGACTCAGATGATAAAACTTGCCAAATATTTGCTCAAATTGAATCACTGTTCATTCAACTTCATGGGGTTGAATCGACGCAATAAATGTAAGGTCAGGCATAAGGTAAATGTAAGGTCAGGCATAAGGTAGACTCAGATGATAAAACTTGCCAAATATTTGCTCAAATTGAATCACCTTTGGTTCAACTTCATGGGGTTGAATCGACGCAATAAATGTAAGGTCAGGCATAAGGTAAATGTAAGGTCAGGCATAAGGTAGACTCAGGTGAAACTTGCCCAATATTTGCTCTGTCTCTAATAGTAAGTTAATCTCGGTTAGTTTGTATTGTGATTGGTTATGTCATGTGATAATAGTTGCTTTATAACCTAAGAGTGTTGGACTTCTTTTGGTGATTTTGTTTTTTCCATTTTCAGATACTATGAGGAAGGGGAGTGTGGGAGCTGAACAAAAACGTAAGTATTCTTTGATTTCCTTCTCACAAACTAGTTGCAATAAATGTAAAGTCAGGCATAAGGTAGACTCAGATGAAACTTGTGGAATATTTGTTTTGAGGCATATGACGTTAGGTCAACATTGAATCGACGTTGAGTCAACGCCCCATGACATTGAATCGACGTTGCTTCAGTGTTGATTGACCGTTGTGTGTGGGACCCGTCCACCCCTTTGGTTTCTCTCTTCCCCTGTCCTACACTTGTCAAAATAAAAGGTATGTTAAGCTGAGTTAGTTTGTTTTGTGATTGGTTGATTTCCTTCGCACAAATGAGTTGCAATAAATGTAAGGTCAGGCATAAGGTAGACTCAGATGAAACTTGTGGAATATTTGTTTTGAGGCATATGACGTTAGGTCAACATTGAATCGACGTTGAGTCAACGCCCCATGACATTGAATCGACGTTGCTTCAGTGTTGATTGACCGTTGTGTGCGGGACCCGTCCACCCCTTTGGTTTCTCTCTTCCCCTGTCCTACAAGTGTCAAAAGTTTCTCTCTTCCCCTGTCCTACAAGTGTCAAAATAAAAGGTATGTTAAGCTGAGTTAGTTTGTTTTGTGATTGGTTGATTTCCTTCGCACAAATGAGTTGCAATAAATGTAAGGTCAGGCATAAGGTAGACTCAGATGAAACTTGTGGAATATTTGTTTTGAGGCATATGACGTTAGGTCAACATTGAATCGACGTTGAGTCAACGCCCCATGACATTGAATCGACGTTGCTTCAGTGTTGATTGACCGTTGTGTGCGGGACCCGTCCACCCCTTTGGTTTCTCTCTTCCCCTGTCCTACAAGTGTCAAAATAAAAGGTATGTTAAGCTGAGTTAGTTTGTTTTGTGATTGGTTGATTTCCTTCGCACAAATGAGTTGCAATAAATGTAAGGTCAGGCATAAGGTAGACTCAGATGAAACTTGCGGAATATTTGTCTGGAGGCATATGACGTTAGGTCAACATTGATTCGACGTTGAGTCAACGCCCCATGACATTGAATCAACGTTGATTCAGTGTTGATTGACCGTTGTGTGGGGGACGTGTCCATCCCTTTGGTTTCTCTCTTCCGCTGTCCTACAAGTGTCAAAATAAAAGATATGTTTAGCTGAGTTAGTTTGTTTTGTGATTGGTTGATTTCCTTCGCACAAATGAGTTGCAATAAATGTAAGGTCAGGCATAAGGTAGACTCAGATGAAACTTGCGGAATATTTGTCTGGAGGCATATGACGTTAGGTCAACATTGAATCGACGTTGAATCAACGCCCCATGACATTGAATCAACGTTGATTCAGTGTTGATTGACCGTTGTGTGCGGGACACGTCCACCCCTTTGGTTTCTCTCTTCCCCTGTCCTACAAGTGTCAAAATAAAAGGTATGTTAAGCTGAGTTAGTTTGTTTTGTGATTTGTTGATTTCCTTCGCATAAATGAGTTGCAATAAATGTAAGGTCAGGCATAAGGTAGACTCAGATGAAACTTGCGGAATATTTGTCTGGATGCATATGACGTTAGGTCAACATTGAATCGACTTTGAGTCAACGCCCCATGACATTGAATCGATGTTGATTCAGTGTTGATTGACCGTTGTGTGCGGGACACGTCCACCCCTTTGGTTTCTTTCTTCCCCTGTCCTACACTTGTCAAAATAAAAGGTATGTTAAGCTGAGTTAGGTTGTTTTGTGATTGGTTGATTTCTTTCTCACAAATGAATTGCAGTAAATGTAAAGTCAGGCATAAGGTAGACTCAGGTGAAACTGGTTCAATATTTGCTGTCTCTTGATTTCCTTCGCATAAATGAGTTGCAATAAATGTAAGGTCAGGCATAAGGTAGACTCAGATGATAAAACTTGCCAAATATTTGCTCAAATTGAATCACTGTTCATTCAACTTCATGGGGTTGAATCGACGCAATAAATGTAAGGTCAGGCATAAGGTAAATGTAAGGTCAGGCATAAGGTAGACTCAGATGATAAAACTTGCCAAATATTTGCTCAAATTGAATCACTGTTCATTCAACTTCATGGGGTTGAATCGACGCAATAAATGTAAGGTCAGGCATAAGGTAAATGTAAGGTCAGGCATAAGGTAGACTCAGATGATAAAACTTGCCAAATATTTGCTCAAATTGAATCACCGTTGGTTCAACTTCATGGGGTTGAATCGACGCAATAAATGTAAGGTCAGGCATTAGGTAAATGTAAGGTCAGGCATAAGGTAGACTCAGATGATAAAACTTGCCAAATATTTGCTCAAATTGAATCACCGTTGGTTCAACTTCATGGGGTTGAATCGACGCAATAAATGTAAGGTCAGGCATAAGGTAAATGTAAGGTCAGGCATAAGGTAGACTCAGATGATAAAACTTGCCAAATATTTGCTTAAATTGAATCACCGTTGGTTCAACTTCATGGGGTTGAATCGACGCAATAAATGTAAGGTCAGGCATAAGGTAAATGTAAGGTCAGGCATAAGGTAGACTCAGTTGATAAAACTTGCCAAATATTTGCTCAAATTGAATCACCGTTGGTTCAACTTCATGGGGTTGAATCGACGCAATAAATGTAAGGTCAGGCATAAGGTAAATGTAAGGTCAGGCATAAGGTAGACTCAGATAATAAAACTTGCCAAATATTTGCTTAAATTGAATCACCGTTGGTTCAACTTCATGGGGTTGAATCGACGCAATAAATGTAAGGTCAGGCATAAGGTAAATGTAAGGTCAGGCATAAGGTAGACTCAGATGATAAAACTTGCCAAATATTTGCTTAAATTGAATCACCGTTGGTTCAACTTCATGGGGTTGAATCGACACAATAAATGTAAGGTCAGGCATTAGGTAAATGTAAGGTCAGGCATAAGGTAGACTCAGATGATAAAACTTGCCAAATATTTGCTTAAATTAAATCAACGTTGGTTCAACTTCATGGGGTTGAATCGACGCAATAAATGTAAGGTCAGGCATTAGGTAAATGTAACATCAGGCATAAGGTAGACTCAGATGATAAAACTTGCCAAATATTTGCTCAAATTGAATCACTGTTCATTCAACTTCATGGGGTTGAATTTACGCAATAAATGTAAGGTCAGGCATAAGGTAAATGTAAGGTCGGGCATAAGGTAGACTCAGATAATAAAACTTGCCAAATATTTGCTTAAATTGAATCACCGTTGGTTCAACTTCATGGGGTTGAATCGACGCAATAAATGTAAGGTCAGGCATAAGGTAAATGTAAGGTCAGGCATAAGGTAGACTCAGATGATAAAACTTGCCAAATATTTGCTCAAATTGAATCACTGTTCATTCAACTTCATGGGGTTGAATCGACGCAATAAATGTAAGGTCAGGCATAAGGTAAATGTAAGGTCAGGCATAAGGTAGACTCAGATGATAAAACTTGCCAAATATTTGCTCAAATTGAATCACCGTTTGTTCAACTTCATGGGGTTGAATCGCCGCAATAAATGTAAGGTCAGGCATTAGGTAAATGTAAGGTCAGGCATAAGGTAGACTCAGATGATAAAACTTGCCAAATATTTGCTCAAATTGAATCACTGTTCATTCAACTTCATGGGGTTGAATCGACGCAATAAATGTAAGGTCAGGCATAAGGTAAATGTAAGGTCAGGCATAAGGTAGACTCAGATGATAAAACTTGCCAAATATTTGCTCAAATTGAATCACTGTTCATTCAACTTCATGGGGTTGAATCGACGCAATAAATGTAAGGTCAGGCATAAGGTAAATGTAAGGTCAGGCATAAGGTAGACTCAGATAATAAAACTTGCCAAATATTTGCTTAAATTGAATCACCGTTGGTTCAACTTCATGGGGTTGAATCGACGCAATAAATGTAAGGTCAGGCATAAGGTAAATGTAAGGTCAGGCATAAGGTAGACTCAGATGATAAAACTTGCCAAATATTTGCTCAAATTGAATCACCGTTTGTTCAACTTCATGGGGTTGAATCGACGCAATAAATGTAAGGTCAGGCATAAGGTAAATGTAAGGTCAGGCATAAGGTAGACTCAGATGATAAAACTTGCCAAATATTTGCTTAAATTGAATCACCGTTGGTTCAACTTCATGGGGTTGAATCGACGCAATAAATGTAAATTCAGGCATAAGGTAAATGTAAGGTCAGGCATAAGGTAGACTCAGATGATAAAACTTGCCAAATATTTGCTTAAATTGAATCACCGTTGGTTCAACTTCATGGGGTTGAATCGACGCAATAAATGTAAGGTCAGGCATAAGGTAAATGTAAGGTCAGGCATAAGGTAGACTCAGATGATAAAACTTGCCAAATATTTGCTTAAATTAAATCAACGTTGGTTCAACTTCATGGGGTTGAATCGACGCAATAAATGTAAGGTCAGGCATAAGCTAAATGTAACGTCAGGCATAAGGTAGACTCAGATGATAAAACTTGCCAAATATTTGCTCAAATTGAATCACTGTTCATTCAACTTCATGGGGTTGAATCGACGCAATAAATGTAAGGTCAGGCATAAGGTAAATGTAAGGTCAGGCATAAGGTAGACTCAGATGATAAAACTTGCCAAATATTTGCTCAAATTGAATCACCTTTGGTTCAACTTCATGGGGTTGAATCGACGCAATAAATGTAAGGTCAGGCATAAGGTAAATGTAAGGTCAGGCATAAGGTAGACTCAGGTGAAACTTGCCCAATATTTGCTCTGTCTCTAATAGTAAGTTAATCTCGGTTAGTTTGTATTGTGATTGGTTATGTCATGTGATAATAGTTGCTTTATAACCTAAGAGTGTTGGACTTCTTTTGGTGATTTTGTTTTTTCCATTTTCAGATACTATGAGGAAGGGGAGTGTGGGAGCTGAACAAAAACGTAAGTATTCTTTGATTTCCTTCTCACAAACTAGTTGCAATAAATGTAAAGTCAGGCATAAGGTAGACTCAGATGAAACTTGTGGAATATTTGTTTTGAGGCATATGACGTTAGGTCAACATTGAATCGACGTTGAGTCAACGCCCCATGACATTGAATCGACGTTGCTTCAGTGTTGATTGACCGTTGTGTGCGGGACCCGTCCACCCCTTTGGTTTCTCTCTTCCCCTGTCCTACAAGTGTCAAAATAAAAGGTATGTTAAGCTGAGTTAGTTTGTTTTGTGATTGGTTGATTTCCTTCGCACAAATGAGTTGCAATAAATGTAAGGTCAGGCATAAGGTAGACTCAGATGAAACTTGTGGAATATTTGTTTTGAGGCATATGACGTTAGGTCAACATTGAATCGACGTTGAGTCAACGCCCCATGACATTGAATCGACGTTGCTTCAGTGTTGATTGACCGTTGTGTGCGGGACCCGTCCACCCCTTTGGTTTCTCTCTTCCCCTGTCCTACAAGTGTCAAAATAAAAGGTATGTTAAGCTGAGTTAGTTTGTTTTGTGATTGGTTGATTTCCTTCGCACAAATGAGTTGCAATAAATGTAAGGTCAGGCATAAGGTAGACTCAGATGAAACTTGCGGAATATTTGTCTGGAGGCATATGACGTTAGGTCAACATTGATTCGACGTTGAGTCAATGCCCCATGACATTGAATCAACGTTGATTCAGTGTTGATTGACCGTTGTGTGGGGGACGTGTCCATCCCTTTGGTTTCTCTCTTCCGCTGTCCTACAAGTGTCAAAATAAAAGATATGTTTAGCTGAGTTAGTTTGTTTTGTGATTGGTTGATTTCCTTCGCACAAATGAGTTGCAATAAATGTAAGGTCAGGCATAAGGTAGACTCAGATGAAACTTGCGGAATATGACGTTAGGTCAACATTGAATCGACGTTGAATCAACGCCCCATGACATTGAATCAACGTTGATTCAGTGTTGATTGACCGTTGTGTGCGGGACACGTCCACCCCTTTGGTTTCTCTCTTCCCCTGTCCTACAAGTGTCAAAATAAAAGGTATGTTAAGCTGAGTTAGTTTGTTTTGTGATTTGTTGATTTCCTTCGCATAAATGAGTTGCAATAAATGTAAGGTCAGGCATAAGGTAGACTCAGATGAAACTTGCGGAATATTTGTCTGGATGCATATGACGTTAGGTCAACATTGAATCGACGTTGAGTCAACGCCCCATGACATTGAATCGATGTTGATTCAGTGTTGATTGACCGTTGTGTGCGGGACGCTTCCACCCCTTTGGTTTCTTTCTTCCCCTGTCCTACACTTGTCAAAATAAAAGGTATGTTAAGCTGAGTTAGGTTGTTTTGTGATTGGTTGATTTCTTTCTCACAAATGAATTGCAGTAAATGTAAAGTCAGGCATAAGGTAGACTCAGGTGAAACTGGTTCAATATTTGCTGTCTCTTGATTTCCTTCGCATAAATGAGTTGCAATAAATGTAAGGTCAGGCATAAGGTAGACTCAGATGATAAAACTTGCCAAATATTTGCTCAAATTGAATCACTGTTCATTCAACTTCATGGGGTTGAATCGACGCAATAAATGTAAGGTCAGGCATAAGGTAAATGTAAGGTCAGGCATAAGGTAGACTCAGATGATAAAACTTGCCAAATATTTGCTCAAATTGAATCACTGTTCATTCAACTTCATGGGGTTGAATCGACGCAATAAATGTAAGGTCAGGCATAAGGTAAATGTAAGGTCAGGCATAAGGTAGACTCAGATGATAAAACTTGCCAAATATTTGCTCAAATTGAATCACCGTTGGTTCAACTTCATGGGGTTGAATCGACGCAATAAATGTAAGGTCAGGCATTAGGTAAATGTAAGGTCAGGCATAAGGTAGACTCAGATGATAAAACTTGCCAAATATTTGCTCAAATTGAATCACTGTTCATTCAACTTCATGGGGTTGAATCGACGCAATAAATGTAAGGTCAGGCATAAGGTAAATGTAAGGTCAGGCATAAGGTAGACTCAGATGATAAAACTTGCCAAATATTTGCTTAAATTGAATCACCGTTGGTTCAACTTCATGGGGTTGAATCTACGCAATAAATGTAAGGTCAGGCATAAGGTAAATGTAAGGTCAGGCATAAGGTAGACTCAGATGATAAAACTTGCCAAATATTTGCTCAAATTGAATCACCGTTGGTTCAACTTCATGGGGTTGAATCGACGCAATAAATGTAAGGTCAGGCATAAGGTAAATGTAAGGTCAGGCATAAGGTAGACTCAGATAATAAAACTTGCCAAATATTTGCTTAAATTGAATCACCGTTGGTTCAACGTCATGGGGTTGAATCGACGCAATAAATGTAAGGTCAGGCATAAGGTAAATGTAAGGTCAGGCATAAGGTAGACTCAGATGATAAAACTTGCCAAATATTTGCTTAAATTGAATCACCGTTGGTTCAACTTCATGGGGTTGAATCGACGCAATAAATGTAAGGTCAGGCATTAGGTAAATGTAAGGTCAGGCATAAGGTAGACTCAGATGATAAAACTTGCCAAATATTTGCTTAAATTAAATCAACGTTGGTTCAACTTCATGGGGTTGAATCGACGCAATAAATGTAAGGTCAGGCATTAGGTAAATGTAACGTCAGGCATAAGGTAGACTCAGATGATAAAACTTGCCAAATATTTGCTCAAATTGAATCACTGTTCATTCAACTTCATGGGGTTGAATTTACGCAATAAATGTAAGGTCAGGCACAAGGTAAATGTAAGGTCGGGCATAAGGTAGACTCAGATAATAAAACTTGCCAAATATTTGCTTAAATTGAATCACCGTTGGTTCAACTTCATGGGGTTGAATCGACGCAATAAATGTAAGGTCAGGCATAAGGTAAATGTAAGGTCAGGCATAAGGTAGACTCAGATGATAAAACTTGCCAAATATTTGCTCAAATTGAATCACTGTTCATTCAACTTCATGGGGTTGAATCGACGCAATAAATGTAAGGTCAGGCATAAGGTAAATGTAAGGTCAGGCATAAGGTAGACTCAGATGATAAAACTTGCCAAATATTTGCTCAAATTGAATCACCGTTTGTTCAACTTCATGGGGTTGAATCGCCGCAATAAATGTAAGGTCAGGCATTAGGTAAATGTAAGGTCAGGCATAAGGTAGACTCAGATGATAAAACTTGCCAAATATTTGCTCAAATTGAATCACTGTTCATTCAACTTCATGGGGTTGAATCGACGCAATAAATGTAAGGTCAGGCATAAGGTAAATGTAAGGTCAGGCATAAGGTAGACTCAGATGATAAAACTTGCCAAATATTTGCTCAAATTGAATCACTGTTCATTCAACTTCATGGGGTTGAATCGACGCAATAAATGTAAGGTCAGGCATAAGGTAAATGTAAGGTCAGGCATAAGGTAGACTCAGATAATAAAACTTGCCAAATATTTGCTTAAATTGAATCACCGTTGGTTCAACTTCATGGGGTTGAATCGACGCAATAAATGTAAGGTCAGGCATAAGGTAAATGTAAGGTCAGGCATAAGGTAGACTCAGATGATAAAACTTGCCAAATATTTGCTCAAATTGAATCACTGTTTGTTCAACTTCATGGGGTTGAATCGACGCAATAAATGTAAGGTCAGGCATAAGGTAAATGTAAGGTCAGGCATAAGGTAGACTCAGATGATAAAACTTGCCAAATATTTGCTTAAATTGAATCACCGTTGGTTCAACTTCATGGGGTTGAATCGACGCAATAAATGTAAATTCAGGCATAAGGTAAATGTAAGGTCAGGCATAAGGTAGACTCAGATGATAAAACTTGCCAAATATTTGCTTAAATTGAATCACCGTTGGTTCAACTTCATGGGGTTGAATTGACGCAATAAATGTAAGGTCAGGCATAAGGTAAATGTAAGGTCAGGCATAAGGTAGACTCAGATAATAAAACTTGCCAAATATTTGCTTAAATTGAATCACCGTTGGTTCAACTTCATGGGGTTGAATCGACGCAATAAATGTAAATTCAGGCATAAGGTAAATGTAAGGTCAGGCATAAGGTAGACTCAGATGATAAAACTTGCCAAATATTTGCTTAAATTGAATCACCGTTGGTTCAACTTCATGGGGTTGAATCGACGCAATAAATGTAAGGTCAGGCATAAGGTAAATGTAAGGTCAGGCATAAGGTAGACTCAGATGATAAAACTTGCCAAATATTTGCTTAAATTAAATCAACGTTGGTTCAACTTCATGGGGTTGAATCAACGCAATAAATGTAAGGTCAGGCATAAGCTAAATGTAAGGTCAGGCATAAGGTAGACTCAGATGATAAAACTTGCCAAATATTTGCTCAAATTGAATCACCGTTGGATCAACTTCATGGGGTTGAATCGACGCAATAAATGTAAGGTCAGGCATAAGGTAAATGTAAGGTCAGGCATAAGGTAGACTCAGATGATAAAACTTGCCAAATATTTGCTCAAATTGAATCACCTTTGGTTCAACTTCATGGGGTTGAATCGACGCAATAAATGTAAGGTCAGGCATAAGGTAAATGTAAGGTCAGGCATAAGGTAGACTCAGGTGAAACTTGCCCAATATTTGCTCTGTCTCTAATAGTAAGTTAATCTCGGTTAGTTTGTATTGTGATTGGTTATGTCATGTGATAATAGTTGCTTTATAACCTAAGAGTGTTGGACTTCTTTTGGTGATTTTGTTTTTTCCATTTTCAGATACTATGAGGAAGGGGAGTGTGGGAGCTGAACAAAAACGTAAGTATTCTTTGATTTCCTTCTCACAAACTAGTTGCAATAAATGTAAAGTCAGGCATAAGGTAGACTCAGATGAAACTTGTGGAATATTTGTTTTGAGGCATATGACGTTAGGTCAACATTGAATCGACGTTGAGTCAACGCCCCATGACATTGAATCGACGTTGCTTCAGTGTTGATTGACCGTTGTGTGCGGGACCCGTCCACCCCTTTGGTTTCTCTCTTCCCCTGTCCTACAAGTGTCAAAATAAAAGGTATGTTAAGCTGAGTTAGTTTGTTTTGTGATTGGTTGATTTCCTTCGCACAAATGAGTTGCAATAAATGTAAGGTCAGGCATAAGGTAGACTCAGATGAAACTTGTGGAATATTTGTTTTGAGGCATATGACGTTAGGTCAACATTGAATCGACGTTGAGTCAACGCCCCATGACATTGAATCGACGTTGCTTCAGTGTTGATTGACTGTTGTGTGCGGGACCCGTCCACCCCTTTGGTTTCTCTCTTCCCCTGTCCTACAAGTGTCAAAATAAAAGGTATGTTAAGCTGAGTTAGTTTGTTTTGTGATTGGTTGATTTCCTTCGCACAAATGAGTTGCAATAAATGTAAGGTCAGGCATAAGGTAGACTCAGATGAAACTTGTGGAATATTTGTCTGGAGGCATATGACGTTAGGTCAACATTGATTCGACGTTGAGTCAACGCCCCATGACATTGAATCAACGTTGATTCAGTGTTGATTGACCGTTGTGTGGGGGACGTGTCCATCCCTTTAGTTTCTCTCTTCCGCTGTCCTACAAGTGTCAAAATAAAAGATATGTTTAGCTGAGTTAGTTTGTTTTGTGATTGGTTGATTTCCTTCGCACAAAGAGTTGCAATAAATGTAAGGTCAGGCATAAGGTAGACTCAGATGAAACTTGCGGAATATTTGTCTGGAGGCATATGACGTTAGGTCAACATTGAATCGACGTTGAATCAACGCCCCATGACATTGAATCAACGTTGATTCAGTGTTGATTGACCGTTGTGTGCGGGACACGTCCACCCCTTTGGTTTCTCTCTTCCCCTGTCCTAGAAGTGTCAAAATAAAAGGTATGTTAAGCTGAGTTAGTTTGTTTTGTGATTTGTTGATTTCCTTCGCATAAATGAGTTGCAATAAATGTAAGGTCAGGCATAAGGTAGACTCAGATGAAACTTGCGGAATATTTGTCTGGATGCATATGACGTTAGGTCAACATTGAATCGACGTTGAGTCAACGCCCCATGACATTGAATCGATGTTGATTCAGTGTTGATTGACCGTTGTGTGCGGGACACGTCCACCCCTTTGGTTTCTTTCTTCCCCTGTCCTACACTTGTCAAAATAAAAGGTATGTTAAGCTGAGTTAGGTTGTTTTGTGATTGGTTGATTTCTTTCTCACAAATGAATTGCAGTAAATGTAAAGTCAGGCATAAGGTAGACTCAGGTGAAACTGGTTCAATATTTGCTGTCTCTTGATTTCCTTCGCATAAATGAGTTGCAATAAATGTAAGGTCAGGCATAAGGTAGACTCAGATGATAAAACTTGCCAAATATTTGCTCAAATTGAATCACTGTTCATTCAACTTCATGGGGTTGAATCGACGCAATAAATGTAAGGTCAGGCATAAGGTAAATGTAAGGTCAGGCATAAGGTAGACTCAGATGATAAAACTTGCCAAATATTTGCTCAAATTGAATCACTGTTCATTCAACTTCATGGGGTTGAATCGACGCAATAAATGTAAGGTCAGGCATAAGGTAAATGTAAGGTCAGGCATAAGGTAGACTCAGATGATAAAACTTGCCAAATATTTGCTCAAATTGAATCACCGTTGGTTCAATTTCATGGGGTTGAATCGACGCAATAAATGTAAGGTCAGGCATTAGGTAAATGTAAGGTCAGGCATAAGGTAGACTCAGATGATAAAACTTGCCAAATATTTGCTCAAATTGAATCACCGTTGGTTTAACTTCATGGGGTTGAATCGACGCAATAAATGTAAGGTCAGGCATAAGGTAAATGTAAGGTCAGGCATAAGGTAGACTCAGATGATAAAACTTGCCAAATATTTGCTTAAATTGAATCACCGTTGGTTCAACTTCATGGGGTTGAATCGACGCAATAAATGTAAGGTCAGGCATAAGGTAAATGTAAGGTCAGGCATAAGGTAGACTCAGATAATAAAACTTGCCAAATATTTGCTTAAATTGAATCACCGTTGGTTCAACTTCATGGGGTTGAATCGACGCAATAAATGTAAGGTCAGGCATAAGGTAAATGTAAGGTCAGGCATAAGGTAGACTCAGATGATAAAACTTGCCAAATATTTGCTTAAATTGAATCACCGTTGGTTCAACTTCATGGGGTTGAATCGACGCAATAAATGTAAGGTCAGGCATTAGGTAAATGTAAGGTCAGGCATAAGATAGACTCAGATGATAAAACTTGCCAAATATTTGCTTAAATTAAATCAACGTTGGTTCAACTTCATGGGGTTGAATCGACGCAATAAATGTAAGGTCAGGCATTAGGTAAATGTAAGGTCAGGCATAAGGTAGACTCAGATGATAAAACTTGCCAAATATTTGCTTAAATTGAATCACCGTTGGTTCAACTTCATGGGGTTGAATCGACGCAATAAATGTAAGGTCAGGCATAAGGTAAATGTAAGGTCAGGCATAAGGTAGACTCAGTTGATAAAACTTGCCAAATATTTGCTCAAATTGAATCACCGTTGGTTCAACTTCATGGGGTTGAATCGACGCAATAAATGTAAGGTCAGGCATAAGGTAAATGTAAGGTCAGGCATAAGGTAGACTCAGATAATAAAACTTGCCAAATATTTGCTTAAATTGAATCACCGTTGGTTCAACTTCATGGGGTTGAATCGACGCAATAAATGTAAGGTCAGGCATAAGGTAAATGTAAGGTCAGGCATAAGGTAGACTCAGATGATAAAACTTGCCAAATATTTGCTCAAATTGAATCACTGTTCATTCAACTTCATGGGGTTGAATCGACGCAATAAATGTAAGGTCAGGCATAAGGTAAATGTAAGGTCAGGCATAAGGTAGACTCAGATGATAAAACTTGCCAAATATTTGCTCAAATTGAATCACCGTTTGTTCAACTTCATGGGGTTGAATCGCCGCAATAAATGTAAGGTCAGGCATTAGGTAAATGTAAGGTCAGGCATAAGGTAGACTCAGATGATAAAACTTGCCAAATATTTGCTCAAATTGAATCACTGTTCATTCAACTTCATGGGGTTGAATCGACGCAATAAATGTAAGGTCAGGCATAAGGTAAATGTAAGGTCAGGCATAAGGTAGACTCAGATGATAAAAATTGCCAAATATTTGCTCAAATTGAATCACTGTTCATTCAACTTCATGGGGTTGAATCGACGCAATAAATGTAAGGTCAGGCATAAGGTAAATGTAAGGTCAGGCATAAGGTAGACTCAGATAATAAAACTTGCCAAATATTTGCTTAAATTGAATCACCGTTGGTTCAACTTCATGGGGTTGAATCGACGCAATAAATGTAAGGTCAGGCATAAGGTAAATGTAAGGTCAGGCATAAGGTAGACTCAGATGATAAAACTTGCCAAATATTTGCTCAAATTGAATCACTGTTTGTTCAACTTCATGGGGTTGAATCGACGCAATAAATGTAAGGTCAGGCATAAGGTAAATGTAAGGTCAGGCATAAGGTAGACTCAGATGATAAAACTTGCCAAATATTTGCTTAAATTGAATCACCGTTGGTTCAACGTCATGGGGTTGAATCGACGCAATAAATGTAAATTCAGGCATAAGGTAAATGTAAGGTCAGGCATAAGGTAGACTCAGATGATAAAACTTGCCAAATATTTGCTTAAATTGAATCACCGTTGGTTCAACTTCATGGGCTTGAATCGACGCAATAAATGTAAGGTCAGGCATAAGGTAAATGTAAGGTCAGGCATAAGGTAGACTCAGATAATAAAACTTGCCAAATATTTGCTTAAATTGAATCACCGTTGGTTCAACTTCATGGGGTTGAATCGACGCAATAAATGTAAATTCAGGCATAAGGTAAATGTAAGGTCAGGCATAAGGTAGACTCAGATGATAAAACTTGCCAAATATTTGCTTAAATTGAATCACCGTTGGTTCAACTTCATGGGGTTGAATCGACGCAATAAATGTAAGGTCAGGCATAAGGTAAATGTAAGGTCAGGCATAAAGTAGACTCAGATGATAAAACTTGCCAAATATTTGCTTAAATTAAATCAACGTTGGTTCAACTTCATGGGGTTGAATCGACGCAATAAATGTAAGGTCAGGCATAAGCTAAATGTAACGTCAGGCATAAGGTAGACTCAGATGATAAAACTTGCCAAATATTTGCTCAAATTGAATCACTGTTCATTCAACTTCATGGGGTTGAATCGACGCAATAAATGTAAGGTCAGGCATAAGGTAAATGTAAGGTCAGGCATAAGGTAGACTCAGATGATAAAACTTGCCAAATATTTGCTCAAATTGAATCACCTTTGGTTCAACTTCATGGGGTTGAATCGACGCAATAAATGTAAGGTCAGGCATAAGGTAAATGTAAGGTCAGGCATAAGGTAGACTCAGGTGAAACTTGCCCAATATTTGCTCTGTCTCTAATAGTAAGTTAATCTCGGTTAGTTTGTATTGTGATTGGTTATGTCATGTGATAATAGTTGCTTTATAACCTAAGAGTGTTGGACTTCTTTTGGTGATTTTGTTTTTTCCATTTTCAGATACTATGAGGAAGGGGAGTGTGGGAGCTGAACAAAAACGTAAGTATTCTTTGATTTCCTTCTCACAAACTAGTTGCAATAAATGTAAAGTCAGGCATAAGGTAGACTCAGATGAAACTTGTGGAATATTTGTTTTGAGGCATATGACGTTAGGTCAACATTGAATCGACGTTGAGTCAACGCCCCATGACATTGAATCGACGTTGCTTCAGTGTTGATTGACCGTTGTGTGCGGGACCCGTCCACCCCTTTGGTTTCTCTCTTCCCCTGTCCTACAAGTGTCAAAATAAAAGGTATGTTAAGCTGAGTTAGTTTGTTTTGTGATTGGTTGATTTCCTTCGCACAAATGAGTTGCAATAAATGTAAGGTCAGGCATAAGGTAGACTCAGATGAAACTTGTGGAATATTTGTTTTGAGGCATATGACGTTAGGTCAACATTGAATCGACGTTGAGTCAACGCCCCATGACATTGAATCGACGTTGCTTCAGTGTTGATTGACCGTTGTGTGCGGGACCCGTCCACCCCTTTGGTTTCTCTCTTCCCCTGTCCTACAAGTGTCAAAATAAAAGGTATGTTAAGCTGAGTTAGTTTGTTTTGTGATTGGTTGATTTCCTTCGCACAAATGAGTTGCAATAAATGTAAGGTCAGGCATAAGGTAGACTCAGATGAAACTTGCGGAATATTTGTCTGGAGGCATATGACGTTAGGTCAACATTGATTCGACGTTGAGTCAATGCCCCATGACATTGAATCAACGTTGATTCAGTGTTGATTGACCGTTGTGTGGGGGACGTGTCCATCCCTTTGGTTTCTCTCTTCCGCTGTCCTACAAGTGTCAAAATAAAAGATATGTTTAGCTGAGTTAGTTTGTTTTGTGATTGGTTGATTTCCTTCGCACAAATGAGTTGCAATAAATGTAAGGTCAGGCATAAGGTAGACTCAGATGAAACTTGCGGAATATGACGTTAGGTCAACATTGAATCGACGTTGAATCAACGCCCCATGACATTGAATCAACGTTGATTCAGTGTTGATTGACCGTTGTGTGCGGGACACGTCCACCCCTTTGGTTTCTCTCTTCCCCTGTCCTACAAGTGTCAAAATAAAAGGTATGTTAAGCTGAGTTAGTTTGTTTTGTGATTTGTTGATTTCCTTCGCATAAATGAGTTGCAATAAATGTAAGGTCAGGCATAAGGTAGACTCAGATGAAACTTGCGGAATATTTGTCTGGATGCATATGACGTTAGGTCAACATTGAATCGACGTTGAGTCAACGCCCCATGACATTGAATCGATGTTGATTCAGTGTTGATTGACCGTTGTGTGCGGGACGCGTCCACCCCTTTGGTTTCTTTCTTCCCCTGTCCTACACTTGTCAAAATAAAAGGTATGTTAAGCTGAGTTAGGTTGTTTTGTGATTGGTTGATTTCTTTCTCACAAATGAATTGCAGTAAATGTAAAGTCAGGCATAAGGTAGACTCAGGTGAAACTGGTTCAATATTTGCTGTCTCTTGATTTCCTTCGCATAAATGAGTTGCAATAAATGTAAGGTCAGGCATAAGGTAGACTCAGATGATAAAACTTGCCAAATATTTGCTCAAATTGAATCACTGTTCATTCAACTTCATGGGGTTGAATCGACGCAATAAATGTAAGGTCAGGCATAAGGTAAATGTAAGGTCAGGCATAAGGTAGACTCAGATGATAAAACTTGCCAAATATTTGCTCAAATTGAATCACTGTTCATTCAACTTCATGGGGTTGAATCGACGCAATAAATGTAAGGTCAGGCATAAGGTAAATGTAAGGTCAGGCATAAGGTAGACTCAGATGATAAAACTTGCCAAATATTTGCTCAAATTGAATCACCGTTGGTTCAACTTCATGGGGTTGAATCGACGCAATAAATGTAAGGTCAGGCATTAGGTAAATGTAAGGTCAGGCATAAGGTAGACTCAGATGATAAAACTTGCCAAATATTTGCTCAAATTGAATCACTGTTCATTCAACTTCATGGGGTTGAATCGACGCAATAAATGTAAGGTCAGGCATAAGGTAAATGTAAGGTCAGGCATAAGGTAGACTCAGATGATAAAACTTGCCAAATATTTGCTTAAATTGAATCACCGTTGGTTCAACTTCATGGGGTTGAATCTACGCAATAAATGTAAGGTCAGGCATAAGGTAAATGTAAGGTCAGGCATAAGGTAGACTCAGATGATAAAACTTGCCAAATATTTGCTCAAATTGAATCACCGTTGGTTCAACTTCATGGGGTTGAATCGACGCAATAAATGTAAGGTCAGGCATAAGGTAAATGTAAGGTCAGGCATAAGGTAGACTCAGATAATAAAACTTGCCAAATATTTGCTTAAATTGAATCACCGTTGGTTCAACGTCATGGGGTTGAATCGACGCAATAAATGTAAGGTCAGGCATAAGGTAAATGTAAGGTCAGGCATAAGGTAGACTCAGATGATAAAACTTGCCAAATATTTGCTTAAATTGAATCACCGTTGGTTCAACTTCATGGGGTTGAATCGACGCAATAAATGTAAGGTCAGGCATTAGGTAAATGTAAGGTCAGGCATAAGGTAGACTCAGATGATAAAACTTGCCAAATACTTGCTTAAATTAAATCAACGTTGGTTCAACTTCATGGGGTTGAATCGACGCAATAAATGTAAGGTCAGGCATTAGGTAAATGTAACGTCAGGCATAAGGTAGACTCAGATGATTAAACTTGCCAAATATTTGCTCAAATTGAATCACTGTTCATTCAACTTCATGGGGTTGAATTTACGCAATAAATGTAAGGTCAGGCACAAGGTAAATGTAAGGTCGGGCATAAGGTAGACTCAGATAATAAAACTTGCCAAATATTTGCTTAAATTGAATCACCGTTGGTTCAACTTCATGGGGTTGAATCGACGCAATAAATGTAAGGTCAGGCATAAGGTAAATGTAAGGTCAGGCATAAGGTAGACTCAGATGATAAAACTTGCCAAATATTTGCTCAAATTGAATCACTGTTCATTCAACTTCATGGGGTTGAATCGACGCAATAAATGTAAGGTCAGGCATAAGGTAAATGTAAGGTCAGGCATAAGGTAGACTCAGATGATAAAACTTGCCAAATATTTGCTCAAATTGAATCACCGTTTGTTCAACTTCATGGGGTTGAATCGCCGCAATAAATGTAAGGTCAGGCATTAGGTAAATGTAAGGTCAGGCATAAGGTAGACTCAGATGATAAAACTTGCCAAATATTTGCTCAAATTGAATCACTGTTCATTCAACTTCATGGGGTTGAATCGACGCAATAAATGTAAGGTCAGGCATAAGGTAAATGTAAGGTCAGGCATAAGGTAGACTCAGATGATAAAACTTGCCAAATATTTGCTCAAATTGAATCACTGTTCATTCAACTTCATGGGGTTGAATCGACGCAATAAATGTAAGGTCAGGCATAAGGTAAATGTAAGGTCAGGCATAAGGTAGACTCAGATAATAAAACTTGCCAAATATTTGCTTAAATTGAATCACCGTTGGTTCAACTTCATGGGGTTGAATCGACGCAATAAATGTAAGGTCAGGCATAAGGTAAATGTAAGGTCAGGCATAAGGTAGACTCAGATGATAAAACTTGCCAAATATTTGCTCAAATTGAATCACTGTTTGTTCAACTTCATGGGGTTGAATCGACGCAATAAATGTAAGGTCAGGCATAAGGTAAATGTAAGGTCAGGCATAAGGTAGACTCAGATGATAAAACTTGCCAAATATTTGCTTAAATTGAATCACCGTTGGTTCAACTTCATGGGGTTGAATCGACGCAATAAATGTAAATTCAGGCATAAGGTAAATGTAAGGTCAGGCATAAGGTAGACTCAGATGATAAAACTTGCCAAATATTTGCTTAAATTGAATCACCGTTGGTTCAACTTCATGGGGTTGAATTGACGCAATAAATGTAAGGTCAGGCATAAGGTAAATGTAAGGTCAGGCATAAGGTAGACTCAGATAATAAAACTTGCCAAATATTTGCTTAAATTGAATCACCGTTGGTTCAACTTCATGGGGTTGAATCGACGCAATAAATGTAAATTCAGGCATAAGGTAAATGTAAGGTCAGGCATAAGGTAGACTCAGATGATAAAACTTGCCAAATATTTGCTTAAATTGAATCACCGTTGGTTCAACTTCATGGGGTTGAATCGACGCAATAAATGTAAGGTCAGGCATAAGGTAAATGTAAGGTCAGGCATAAGGTAGACTCAGATGATAAAACTTGCCAAATATTTGCTTAAATTAAATCAACGTTGGTTCAACTTCATGGGGTTGAATCAACGCAATAAATGTAAGGTCAGGCATAAGCTGAATGTAACGTCAGGCATAAGGTAGACTCAGATGATAAAACTTGCCAAATATTTGCTCAAATTGAATCACTGTTCATTCAACTTCATGGGGTTGAATCGACGCAATAAATGTAAGGTCAGGCATAAGGTAAATGTAAGGTCAGGCATAAGGTAGACTCAGATGATAAAACTTGCCAAATATTTGCTCAAATTGAATCACCTTTGGTTCAACTTCATGGGGTTGAATCGACGCAATAAATGTAAGGTCAGGCATAAGGTAAATGTAAGGTCAGGCATAAGGTAGACTCAGGTGAAACTTGCCCAATATTTGCTCTGTCTCTAATAGTAAGTTAATCTCGGTTAGTTTGTATTGTGATTGGTTATGTCATGTGATAATAGTTGCTTTATAACCTAAGAGTGTTGGACTTCTTTTGGTGATTTTGTTTTTTCCATTTTCAGATACTATGAGGAAGGGGAGTGTGGGAGCTGAACAAAAACGTAAGTATTCTTTGATTTCCTTCTCACAAACTAGTTGCAATAAATGTAAAGTCAGGCATAAGGTAGACTCAGATGAAACTTGTGGAATATTTGTTTTGAGGCATATGACGTTAGGTCAACATTGAATCGACGTTGAGTCAACGCCCCATGACATTGAATCGACGTTGCTTCAGTGTTGATTGACCGTTGTGTGCGGGACCCGTCCACCCCTTTGGTTTCTCTCTTCCCCTGTCCTACAAGTGTCAAAATAAAAGGTATGTTAAGCTGAGTTAGTTTGTTTTGTGATTGGTTGATTTCCTTCGCACAAATGAGTTGCAATAAATGTAAGGTCAGGCATAAGGTAGACTCAGATGAAACTTGTGGAATATTTGTTTTGAGGCATATGACGTTAGGTCAACATTGAATCGACGTTGAGTCAACGCCCCATGACATTGAATCGACGTTGCTTCAGTGTTGATTGACTGTTGTGTGCGGGACCCGTCCACCCCTTTGGTTTCTCTCTTCCCCTGTCCTACAAGTGTCAAAATAAAAGGTATGTTAAGCTGAGTTAGTTTGTTTTGTGATTGGTTGATTTCCTTCGCACAAATGAGTTGCAATAAATGTAAGGTCAGGCATAAGGTAGACTCAGATGAAACTTGCGGAATATTTGTCTGGAGGCATATGACGTTAGGTCAACATTGATTCGACGTTGAGTCAACGCCCCATGACATTGAATCAACGTTGATTCAGTGTTGATTGACCGTTGTTTGTTTTGTGATTGGTTGATTTCCTTCGCACAAAGAGTTGCAATAAATGTAAGGTCAGGCATAAGGTAGACTCAGATGAAACTTGCGGAATATTTGTCTGGAGGCATATGACGTTAGGTCAACATTGAATCGACGTTGAATCAACGCCCCATGACATTGAATCAACGTTGATTCAGTGTTGATTGACCGTTGTGTGCGGGACACGTCCACCCCTTTGGTTTCTCTCTTCCCCTGTCCTAGAAGTGTCAAAATAAAAGGTATGTTAAGCTGAGTTAGTTTGTTTTGTGATTTGTTGATTTCCTTCGCATAAATGAGTTGCAATAAATGTAAGGTCAGGCATAAGGTAGACTCAGATGAAACTTGCGGAATATTTGTCTGGATGCATATGACGTTAGGTCAACATTGAATCGACGTTGAGTCAACGCCCCATGACATTGAATCGATGTTGATTCAGTGTTGATTGACCGTTGTTTGCGGGACACGTCCACCCCTTTGGTTTCTTTCTTCCCCTGTCCTACACTTGTCAAAATAAAAGGTATGTTAAGCTGAGTTAGGTTGTTTTGTGATTGGTTGATTTCTTTCTCACAAATGAATTGCAGTAAATGTAAAGTCAGGCATAAGGTAGACTCAGGTGAAACTGGTTCAATATTTGCTGTCTCTTGATTTCCTTCGCATAAATGAGTTGCAATAAATGTAAGGTCAGGCATAAGGTAGACTCAGATGATAAAACTTGCCAAATATTTGCTCAAATTGAATCACTGTTCATTCAACTTCATGGGGTTGAATCGACGCAATAAATGTAAGGTCAGGCATAAGGTAAATGTAAGGTCAGGCATAAGGTAGACTCAGATGATAAAACTTGCCAAATATTTGCTCAAATTGAATCACTGTTCATTCAACTTCATGGGGTTGAATCGACGCAATAAATGTAAGGTCAGGCATAAGGTAAATGTAAGGTCAGGCATAAGGTAGACTCAGATGATAAAACTTGCCAAATATTTGCTCAAATTGAATCACCGTTGGTTCAATTTCATGGGGTTGAATCGACGCAATAAATGTAAGGTCAGGCATTAGGTAAATGTAAGGTCAGGCATAAGGTAGACTCAGATGATAAAACTTGCCAAATATTTGCTCAAATTGAATCACCGTTGGTTTAACTTCATGGGGTTGAATCGACGCAATAAATGTAAGGTCAGGCATAAGGTAAATGTAAGGTCAGGCATAAGGTAGACTCAGATGATAAAACTTGCCAAATATTTGCTTAAATTGAATCACCGTTGGTTCAACTTCATGGGGTTGAATCGACGCAATAAATGTAAGGTCAGGCATAAGGTAAATGTAAGGTCAGGCATAAGGTAGACTCAGATAATAAAACTTGCCAAATATTTGCTTAAATTGAATCACCGTTGGTTCAACTTCATGGGGTTGAATCGACGCAATAAATGTAAGGTCAGGCATAAGGTAAATGTAAGGTCAGGCATAAGGTAGACTCAGATGATAAAACTTGCCAAATATTTGCTTAAATTGAATCACCGTTGGTTCAACTTCATGGGGTTGAATCGACGCAATAAATGTAAGGTCAGGCATTAGGTAAATGTAAGGTCAGGCATAAGATAGACTCAGATGATAAAACTTGCCAAATATTTGCTTAAATTAAATCAACGTTGGTTCAACTTCATGGGGTTGAATCGACGCAATAAATGTAAGGTCAGGCATTAGGTAAATGTAACGTCAGGCATAAGGTAGACTCAGATGATAAAACTTGCCAAATATTTGCTCAAATTGAATCACTGTTCATTCAACTTCATGGGGTTGAATTTACGCAATAAATGTAAGGTCAGGCATAAGGTAAATGTAAGGTCGGGCATAAGGTAGACTCAGATAATAAAACTTGCCAAATATTTGCTTAAATTGAATCACCGTTGGTTCAACTTCATGGTGTTGAATCGACGCAATAAATGTAAGGTCAGGCATAAGGTAAATGTAAGGTCAGGCATAAGGTAGACTCAGATGATAAAACTTGCCAAATATTTGCTCAAATTGAATCACTGTTCATTCAACTTCATAGGGTTGAATCGACGCAATAAATGTAAGGTCAGGCATAAGGTAAATGTAAGGTCAGGCATAAGGTAGACTCAGATGATAAAACTTGCCAAATATTTGCTCAAATTGAATCACCGTTTGTTCAACTTCATGGGAATGAATCGCCGCAATAAATGTAAGGTCAGGCATTAGGTAAATGTAAGGTCAGGCATAAGGTAGACTCAGATGATAAAACTTGCCAAATATTTGCTCAAATTGAATCACTGTTCATTCAACTTCATGGGGTTGAATCGACGCAATAAATGTAAGGTCAGGCATAAGGTAAATGTAAGGTCAGGCATAAGGTAGACTCAGATGATAAAACTTGCCAAATATTTGCTCAAATTGAATCACTGTTCATTCAACTTCATGGGGTTGAATCGACGCAATAAATGTAAATTCAGGCATAAGGTAAATGTAAGGTCAGGCATAAGGTAGACTCAGATAATAAAACTTGCCAAATATTTGCTTAAATTGAATCACCGTTGGTTCAACTTCATGGGGTTGAATCGACGCAATAAATGTAAGGTCAGGCATAAGGTAAATGTAAGGTCAGGCATAAGGTAGACTCAGATGATAAAACTTGCCAAATATTTGCTCAAATTGAATCACTGTTTGTTCAACTTCACGGGGTTGAATCGACGCAATAAATGTAAGGTCAGGCATAAGGTAAATGTAAGGTCAGGCATAAGGTAGACTCAGATGATAAAACTTGCCAAATATTTGCTTAAATTGAATCACCGTTGGTTCAACTTCATGGGGTTGAATCGACGCAATAAATGTAAATTCAGGCATAAGGTAAATGTAAGGTCAGGCATAAGGTAGACTCAGATGATAAAACTTGCCAAATATTTGCTTAAATTGAATCACCGTTGGTTCAACTTCATGGGCTTGAATCGACGCAATAAATGTAAGGTCAGGCATAAGGTAAATGTAAGGTCAGGCATAAGGTAGACTCAGATAATAAAACTTGCCAAATATTTGCTTAAATTGAATCACCGTTGGTTCAACTTCATGGGGTTGAATCGACGCAATAAATGTAAATTCAGGCATAAGGTAAATGTAAGGTCAGGCATAAGGTAGACTCAGATGATAAAACTTGCCAAATATTTGCTTAAATTGAATCACCGTTGGTTCAACTTCATGGGGTTGAATCGACGCAATAAATGTAAGGTCAGGCATAAGGTAAATGTAAGGTCAGGCATAAGGTAGACTCAGATAATAAAACTTGCCAAATATTTGCTTAAATTGAATCACCGTTGGTTCAACTTCATGGGGTTGAATCGACGCAATAAATGTAAGGTCAGGCATAAGGTAAATGTAAGGTCAGGCATAAGGTAGACTCAGATGATAAAACTTGCCAAATATTTGCTTAAATTGAATCACCGTTTGTTCAACTTCATGGGGTTGAATCGACGCAATAAATGTAAGGTCAGGCATTAGGTAAATGTAAGGTCAGGCATAAGGTAGACTCAGATGATAAAACTTGCCAAATATTTGCTTAAATTGAATCACCGTTGGTTCAACTTCATGGGGTTGAATCGACGCAATAAATGTAAGGTCAGGCATTAGGTAAATGTAACGTCAGGCATAAGGTAGACTCAGATGATAAAACTTGCCAAATATTTGCTCAAATTGAATCACTGTTCATTCAACTTCATGGGGTTGAATTTACGCAATAAATGTAAGGTCAGGCATAAGGTAAATGTAAGGTCGGGCATAAGGTAGACTCAGATAATAAAACTTGCCAAATATTTGCTTAAATTGAATCACCGTTGGTTCAACTTCATGGTGTTGAATCGACGCAATAAATGTAAGGTCAGGCATAAGGTAAATGTAAGGTCAGGCATAAGGTAGACTCAGATGATAAAACTTGCCAAATATTTGCTCAAATTGAATCACTGTTCATTCAACTTCATGGGGTTGAATCGACGCAATAAATGTAAGGTCAGGCATAAGGTAAATGTAAGGTCAGGCATAAGGTAAATGTAAGGTCAGGCATAAGGTAGACTCAGATGATAAAACTTGCCAAATATTTGCTCAAATTGAATCACCGTTTGTTCAACTTCATGGGAATGAATCGCCGCAATAAATGTAAGGTCAGGCATAAGGTAAATGTAAGGTCAGGCATAAGGTAGACTCAGATGATAAAACTTGCCAAATATTTGCTCAAATTGAATCACTGTTCATTCAACTTCATGGGGTTGAATCGACGCAATAAATGTAAGGTCAGGCATAAGGTAAATGTAAGGTCAGGCATAAGGTAGACTCAGATGATAAAACTTGCCAAATATTTGCTCAAATTGAATCACTGTTCATTCAACTTCATGGGGTTGAATCGACGCAATAAATGTAAATTCAGGCATAAGGTAAATGTAAGGTCAGGCATAAGGTAGACTCAGATAATAAAACTTGCCAAATATTTGCTTAAATTGAATCACCGTTGGTTCAACTTCATGGGGTTGAATCGACGCAATAAATGTAAGGTCAGGCATAAGGTAAATGTAAGGTCAGGCATAAGGTAGACTCAGATGATAAAACTTGCCAAATATTTGCTCAAATTGAATCACTGTTTGTTCAACTTCATGGGGTTGAATCGACGCAATAAATGTAAGGTCAGGCATAAGGTAAATGTAAGGTCAGGCATAAGGTAGACTCAGATGATAAAACTTGCCAAATATTTGCTTAAATTGAATCACCGTTGGTTCAACTTCATGGGGTTGAATCGACGCAATAAATGTAAATTCAGGCATAAGGTAAATGTAAGGTCAGGCATAAGGTAGACTCAGATGATAAAACTTGCCAAATATTTGCTTAAATTGAATCACCGTTGGTTCAACTTCATGGGCTTGAATCGACGCAATAAATGTAAGGTCAGGCATAAGGTAAATGTAAGGTCAGGCATAAGGTAGACTCAGATAATAAAACTTGCCAAATATTTGCTTAAATTGAATCACCGTTGGTTCAACTTCATGGGGTTGAATCGACGCAATAAATGTAAATTCAGGCATAAGGTAAATGTAAGGTCAGGCATAAGGTAGACTCAGATAATAAAACTTGCCAAATATTTGCTTAAATTGAATCACCGTTGGTTCAACTTCATGGGGTTGAATCGACGCAATAAATGTAAGGTCAGGCATAAGGTAAATGTAAGGTCAGGCATAAGGTAGACTCAGATAATAAAACTTGCCAAATATTTGCTTAAATTGAATCACCGTTGGTTCAACTTCATGGGGTTGAATTGACGCAATAAATGTAAGGTCAGGCATAAGGTAAATGTAAGGTCAGGCATAAGGTAGACTCAGATGATAAAACTTGCCAAATATTTGCTCAAATTGAATCACTGTTCATTCAACTTCATGGGGTTGAATCGACGCAATAAATGTAAGGTCAGGCATTAGGTAAATGTAAGGTCAGGCATAAGGTACACTCAGATGATAAAACTTGCCAAATATTTGCTCAAATTAAATCAACGTTGGTTCAACTTCATGGGGTTGAATCGACGCAATAAATGTAAGGTCAGGCATAAGCTAAATGTAACGTCAGGCATAAGGTAGACTCAGATGATAAAACTTGCCAAATATTTGCTCAAATTGAATCACTGTTCATTCAACTTCATGGGGTTGAATCGACGCAATAAATGTAAGGTCAGGCATAAGGTAAATGTAAGGTCAGGCATAAGGTAGACTCAGATGATAAAACTTGCCAAATATTTGCTCAAATTGAATCACCTTTGGTTCAACTTCATGGGGTTGAATCGACGCAATAAATGTAAGGTCAGGCATAAGGTAAATGTAAGGTCAGGCATAAGGTAGACTCAGGTGAAACTTGCCCAATATTTGCTCTGTCTCTAATAGTAAGTTAATCTCGGTTAGTTTGTATTGTGATTGGTTATGTCATGTGATAATAGTTGCTTTATAACCTAAGAGTGTTGGACTTCTTTTGGTGATTTTGTTTTTTCCATTTTCAGATACTATGAGGAAGGGGAGTGTGGGAGCTGAACAAAAACGTAAGTATTCTTTGATTTCCTTCTCACAAACTAGTTGCAATAAATGTAAAGTCAGGCATAAGGTAGACTCAGATGAAACTTGTGGAATATTTGTTTTGAGGCATATGACGTTAGGTCAACATTGAATCGACGTTGAGTCAATGCCCCATGACATTGAATCGACGTTGCTTCAGTGTTGATTGACCGTTGTGTGCGGGACCCGTCCACCCCTTTGGTTTCTCTCTTCCCCTGTCCTACAAGTGTCAAAATAAAAGGTATGTTAAGCTGAGTTAGTTTGTTTTGTGATTGGTTGATTTCCTTCGCACAAATGAGTTGCAATAAATGTAAGGTCAGGCATAAGGTAGACTCAGATGAAACTTGTGGAATATTTGTTTTGAGGCATATGACGTTAGGTCAACATTGAATCGACGTTGAGTCAACGCCCCATGACATTGAATCGACGTTGCTTCAGTGTTGATTGACCGTTGTGTGCGGGACCCGTCCACCCCTTTGGTTTCTCTCTTCCCCTGTCCTACAAGTGTCAAAATAAAAGGTATGTTAAGCTGAGTTAGTTTGTTTTGTGATTGGTTGATTTCCTTCGCACAAATGAGTTGCAATAAATGTAAGGTCAGGCATAAGGTAGACTCAGATGAAACTTGCGGAATATTTGTCTGGAGGCATATGACGTTAGGTCAACATTGATTCGACGTTGAGTCAACGCCCCATGACATTGAATCAACGTTGATTCAGTGTTGATTGACCGTTGTGTGGGGGACGTGTCCATCCCTTTGGTTTCTCTCTTCCGCTGTCCTACAAGTGTCAAAATAAAAGGTATGTTAAGCTGAGTTAGTTTGTTTTGTGATTTGTTGATTTCCTTCGCATAAATGAGTTGCAATAAATGTAAGGTCAGGCATAAGGTAGACTCAGATGAAACTTGCGGAATATTTGTCTGGAGGCATATGACGTTAGGTCAACATTGAATCGACGTTGAATCAACGCCCCATGACATTGAATCAACGTTGATTCAGTGTTGATTGACCGTTGTGTGCGGGACACGTCCACCCCTTTGGTTTCTCTCTTCCCCTGTCCTACAAGTGTCAAAATAAAAGGTATGTTAAGCTGAGTTAGTTTGTTTTGTGATTTGTTGATTTCCTTCGCATAAATGAGTTGCAATAAATGTAAGGTCAGGCATAAGGTAGACTCAGATGAAACTTGCGGAATATTTGTCTGGATGCATATGACGTTAGGTCAACATTGAATCGACGTTGAGTCAACGCCCCATGACATTGAATCGATGTTGATTCAGTGTTGATTGACCGTTGTGTGCGGGACGCGTCCACCCCTTTGGTTTCTTTCTTCCCCTGTCCTACACTTGTCAAAATAAAAGGTATGTTAAGCTGAGTTAGGTTGTTTTGTGATTGGTTGATTTCTTTCTCACAAATGAATTGCAGTAAATGTAAAGTCAGGCATAAGGTAGACTCAGGTGAAACTGGTTCAATATTTGCTGTCTCTTGATTTCCTTCGCATAAATGAGTTGCAGTAAATGTAAGGTCAGGCATAAGGTAGACTCAGATGATAAAACTTGCCAAATATTTGCTCAAATTGAATCACTGTTCATTCAACTTCATGGGGTTGAATCGACGCAATAAATGTAAGGTCAGGCATAAGGTAAATGTAAGGTCAGGCATAAGGTAGACTCAGATGATAAAACTTGCCAAATATTTGCTCAAATTGAATCACCGTTGGTTCAACTTCATGGGGTTGAATCGACGCAATAAATGTAAGGTCAGGCATTAGGTAAATGTAAGGTCAGGCATAAGGTAGACTCAGATGATAAAACTTGCCAAATATTTGCTCAAATTGAATCACTGTTCATTCAACTTCATGGGGTTGAATCGACGCAATAAATGTAAGGTCAGGCATAAGGTAAATGTAAGGTCAGGCATAAGGTAGACTCAGATGATAAAACTTGCCAAATATTTGCTCAAATTGAATCACCGTAGGTTCAACCTCATGGGGTTGAATCGACGCAATAAATGTAATGTCAGGCATAAGGTAAATGTAAGGTCAGGCATAAGGTAGACTCAGATGATAAAACTTGCCAAATATTTGCTCAAATTGAATCACCGTTGGTTCAACTTCATGGGGTTGAATCGACGCAATAAATGTAAGGTCAGGCATAAGGTAAATGTAAGGTCAGGCATAAGGTAGACTCAGATAATAAAACTTGCCAAATATTTGCTTAAATTGAATCACCGTTGGTTCAACTTCATGGGGTTGAATCGACGCAATAAATGTAAGGTCCTGCATAAGGTAAATGTAAGGTCAGGCATAAGGTAGACTCAGATGATAAAACTTGCCAAATATTTGCTTAAATTGAATCACCTTTGGTTCAACTTCATGGGGTTGAATCGACGCAATAAATGTAAGGTCAGGCATTAGGTAAATGTAAGGTCAGGCATAAGGTAGACTCAGATGATAAAACTTGCCAAATATTTGCTTAAATTAAATCAACGTTGGTTCAACTTCATGGGGTTGAATCGACGCAATAAATGTAAGGTCAGGCATTAGGTAAATGTAACGTCAGGCATAAGGTAGACTCAGATGATAAAACTTGCCAAATCTTTGCTCAAATTGAATCACTGTTCATTCAACTTCATGGGGTTGAATTTACGCAATAAATGTAAGGTCAGGCATAAGGTAAATGTAAGGTCGGGCATAAGGTAGACTCAGATAATAAAACTTGCCAAATATTTGCTTAAATTGAATCACCGTTGGTTCAACTTCATGGGGTTGAATCGACGCAATAAATGTAAGGTCAGGCATAAGGTAGACTCAGATGATAAAACTTGCCAAATATTTGCTCAAATTGAATCACTGTTCATTCAACTTCATGGGGTTGAATCGACGCAATAAATGTAAGGTCAGGCATAAGGTAAATGTAAGGTCAGGCATAAGGTAGACTCAGATGATAAAACTTGCCAAATATTTGCTCAAATTGAATCACCGTTTGTTCAACTTCATGGGGTTGAATCGACGCAATAAATGTAAGGTCAGGCATTAGGTAAATGTAAGGTCAGGCATAAGGTAGACTCAGATGATAAAACTTGCCTAATATTTGCTCAAATTGAATCACTGTTCATTCAACTTCATGGGGTTGAATCGACGCAATAAATGTAAGGTCAGGCATAAGGTAAATGTAAGGTCAGGCATAAGGTAGACTCAGATAATAAAACTTGCCAAATATTTGCTTAAATTGAATCACCTTTGGTTCAACTTCATGGGGTTGAATCGACGCAATAAATGTAAGGTCAGGCATAAGGTAAATGTAAGGTCAGGCATAAGGTAGACTCAGATGATAAAACTTGCCAAATATTTGCTCAAATTGAATCACTGTTTGTTCAACTTCATGGGGTTGAATCGACGCAATAAATGTAAGGTCAGGCATAAGGTAAATGTAAGGTCAGGCATAAGGTAGACTCAGATGATAAAACTTGCCAAATATTTGCTTAAATTGAATCACCGTTGGTTCAACTTCATGGGGTTGAATCGACGCAATAAATGTAAATTCAGGCATAAGGTAAATGTAAGGTCAGGCATAAGGTAGACTCAGATGATAAAACTTGCCAAATATTTGCTTAAATTGAATCACCGTTGGTTCAACTTCATGGGCTTGAATCGACGCAATAAATGTTAGGTCAGGCATAAGGTAAATGTAAGGTCAGGCATAAGGTAGACTCAGATAATAAAACTTGCCAAATATTTGCTTAAATTGAATCACCGTTGGTTCAACTTCATGGGGTTGAATCGACGCAATAAATGTAAATTCAGGCATAAGGTAAATGTAAGGTCAGGCATAAGGTAGACTCAGATGATAAAACTTGCCAAATATTTGCTTAAATTGAATCACCGTTGGTTCAACTTCATGGGGTTGAATCGACGCAATAAATGTAAGGTCAGGCATAAGGTAAATGTAAGGTCAGGCATAAGGTAGACTCAGATAATAAAACTTGCCAAATATTTGCTTAAATTGAATCACCGTTGGTTGAACTTCATGGGGTTGAATCGACGCAATAAATGTAAGGTCAGGCATAAGGTAAATGTAAGGTCAGGCATAAGGTAGACTCAGATAATAAAACTTGCCAAATATTTGCTTAAATTGAATCACCGTTGGTTCAACTTCATGGGGTTGAATCGACGCAATAAATGTAAGGTCAGGCATAAGGTAAATGTAAGGTCAGGCATAAGGTAGACTCAGATGATAAAACTTGCCAAATATTTGCCCAAATTGAATCACTGTTCATTCAACTTCATGGGGTTGAATCGACGCAATAAATGTAAGGTCAGGCATTAGGTAAATGTAAGGTCAGGCATAAGGTACACTCAGATGATAAAACTTGCCAAATATTTGCTTAAATTAAATCAACGTTGGTTCAACTTCATGGGGTTGAATCGACGCAATAAATGTAAGGTCAGGCATAAGCTAAATGTAAGGTCAGGCATAAGGTAGACTCAGATGATAAAACTTGCCAAATATTTGCTCAAATTGAATCACTGTTCATTCAACTTCATGGGGTTGAATCGACGCAATAAATGTAAGGTCAGGCATAAGGTAAATGTAAGGTCAGGCATAAGGTAGACTCAGATGATATAACTTGCCAAATATTTGCTCAAATTGAATCACCTTTGGTTCAACTTCATGGGGTTGAATTGACGCAATAAATGTAAGGTCAGGCATAAGGTAAATGTAAGGTCAGGCATAAGGTAGACTCAGGTGAAACTTGCCCAATATTTGCTCTGTCTCTAATAGTAAGTTAATCTCGGTTAGTTTGTATTGTGATTGGTTATGTCATGTGATAATAGTTGCTTTATAACCTAAGAGTGTTGGACTTCTTTTGGTGATTTTGTTTTTTCCATTTTCAGATACTATAAGGAAGGGGAGTGTGGGAGCTGAACAAAAACGTAAGTATTCTTTGATTTCCTTCTCACAAACTAGTTGCAATAAATGTAAAGTCAGGCATAAGGTAGACTCAGATGAAACTTGTGGAATATTTGTTTTGAGGCATATGACGTTAGGTCAACATTGAATCGACGTTGAGTCAACGCCCCATGACATTGAATCGACGTTGCTTCAGTGTTGATTGACCGTTGTGTGCGGGACCCGTCCACCCCTTTGGTTTCTCTCTTCCCCTGTCCTACAAGTGTCAAAATAAAAGGTATGTTAAGCTGAGTTAGTTTGTTTTGTGATTGGTTGATTTCCTTCGCACAAATGAGTTGCAATAAATGTAAGGTCAGGCATAAGGTAGACTCAGATGAAACTTGTGGAATATTTGTTTTGAGGCATATGACGTTAGGTCAACATTGAATCGACGTTGAGTCAACGCCCCATGACATTGAATCGACGTTGCTTCAGTGTTGATTGACCGTTGTGTGCGGGACCCGTCCACCCCTTTGGTTTCTCTCTTCCCCTGTCCTACAAGTGTCAAAATAAAAGGTATGTTAAGCTGAGTTAGTTTGTTTTGTGATTGGTTGATTTCCTTCGCACAAATGAGTTGCAATAAATGTAAGGTCAGGCATAAGGTAGACTCAGATGAAACTTGCGGAATATTTGTCTGGAGGCATATGACGTTAGGTCAACATTGATTCGACGTTGAGTCAACGCCCCATGACATTGAATCAACGTTGATTCAGTGTTGATTGACCGTTGTGTGGGGGACGTGTCCATCCCTTTGGTTTCTCTCTTCCGCTGTCCTACAAGTGTCAAAATAAAAGATATGTTTAGCTGAGTTAGTTTGTTTTGTGATTGGTTGATTTCCTTCGCACAAATGAGTTGCAATAAATGTAAGGTCAGGCATAAGGTAGACTCAGATGAAACTTGCGGAATATTTGTCTGGAGGCATATGACGTTAGGTCAACATTGAATCGACGTTGAATCAACGCCCCATGACATTGAATCAACGTTGATTCAGTGTTGATTGACCGTTGTGTGCGGGACACGTCCACCCCTTTGGTTTCTCTCTTCCCCTGTCCTACAAGTGTCAAAATAAAAGGTATGTTAAGCTGAGTTAGTTTGTTTTGTGATTTGTTGATTTCCTTTGCATAAATGAGTTGCAATAAATGTAAGGTCAGGCATAAGGTAGACTCAGATGAAACTTGCGGAATATTTGTCTGGATGCATATGACGTTAGGTCAACATTGAATCGACGTTGAGTCAACGCCCCATGACATTGAATCGATGTTGATTCAGTGTTGATTGACCGTTGTGTGCGGGACGCGTCCACCCCTTTGGTTTCTTTCTTCCCCTGTCCTACACTTGTCAAAATAAAAGGTATGTTAAGCTGAGTTAGGTTGTTTTGTGATTGGTTGATTTCTTTCTCACAAATGAATTGCAGTAAATGTAAAGTCAGGCATAAGGTAGACTCAGGTGAAACTGGTTCAATATTTGCTGTCTCTTGATTTCCTTCGCATAAATGAGTTGCAATAAATGTAAGGTCAGGCATAAGGTAGACTCAGATGATAAAACTTGCCAAATATTTGCTCAAATTGAATCACTGTTCATTCAACTTCATGGGGTTGAATCGACGCAATAAATGTAAGGTCAGGCATAAGGTAAATGTAAGGTCAGGCATAAGGTAGACTCAGATGATAAAACTTGCCAAATATTTGCTCAAATTGAATCACTGTTCATTCAACTTCATGGGGATGAATCGACGCAATAAATGTAAGGTCAGGCATAAGGTAAATGTAAGGTCAGGCATAAGGTAGACTCAGACGATAAAACTTGCCAAATATTTGCTCAAATTGAATCACCGTTGGTTCAACTTCATGGGGTTGAATCGACGCAATAAATGTAAGGTCAGGCATTACGTAAATGTAAGGTCAGGCATAAGGTAGACTCAGATGATAAAACTTGCCAAATATTTGCTCAAATTGAATCACTGTTCATTCAACTTCATGGGGTTGAATCGACGCAATAAATGTAAGGTCAGGCATAAGGTAAATGTAAGGTCAGGCATAAGGTAGACTCAGATGATAAAACTTGCCAAATATTTGCTTAAATTGAATCACCGTTGGTTCAACTTCATGGGGTTGAATCGACGCAATAAATGTAAGGTCAGGCATAAGGTAAATGTAAGGTCAGGCATAAGGTAGACTCAGATGATAAAACTTGCCAAATATTTGCTCAAATTGAATCACCTTTGGTTCAACTTCATGGGGTTGAATCGACGCAATAAATGTAAGGTCAGGCATAAGGTAAATGTAAGGTCAGGCATAAGGTAGACTCAGATAATAAAACTTGCCAAATATTTGCTTAAATTGAATCACCGTTGGTTCAACTTCATGGGATAATCGACGCAATAAATGTAAGGTCAGGCATAAGGTAAAAGTAAGGTCAGGCATAAGGTAGACTCAGATGATAAAACTTGCCAAATATTTGCTTAAATTGAATCACCGTTGGTTCAACTTCATGGGGTTGAATCGACGCAATAAATGTAAGGTCAGGCATTAGGTAAATGTAAGGTCAGGCATAAGGTAGACTCAGATGATAAAACTTGCCAAATATTTGCTTAAATTAAATCAACGTTGGTTCAACTTCATGGGGTTGAATCGACGCAATAAATGTAAGGTCAGGCATTAGGTAAATGTAACGTCAGGCATAAGGTAGACTCAGATGATAAAACTTGCCAAATATTTGCTCAAATTGAATCACTGTTCATTCAACTTCATGGGGTTGAATTTACGCAATAAATGTAAGGTCAGGCATAAGGTAAATGTAAGGTCGGGCATAAGGTAGACTCAGATAATAAAACTTGCCAAATATTTGCTTAAATTGAATCACCGTTGGTTCAACTTCATGGTGTTGAATCGACGCAATAAATGTAAGGTCAGGCATAAGGTAAATGTAAGGTCAGGCATAAGGTAGACTCAGATGATAAAACTTGCCAAATATTTGCTCAAATTGAATCACTGTTCATTCAACTTCATGGGGTTGAATCGACGCAATAAATGTAAGGTCAGGCATAAGGTAAATGTAAGGTCAGGCATAAGGTAGACTCAGATGATAAAACTTGCCAAATATTTGCTCAAATTGAATCACCGTTTGTTCAACTTCATGGGAATGAATCGCCGCAATAAATGTAAGGTCAGGCATTAGGTAAATGTAAGGTCAGGCATAAGGTAGACTCAGATGATAAAACTTGCCAAATATTTGCTCAAATTGAATCACTGTTCATTCAACTTCATGGGGTTGAATCGACGCAATAAATGTAAGGTCAGGCATAAGGTAAATGTAAGGTCAGGCATAAGGTAGACTCAGATGATAAAACTTGCCAAATATTTGCTCAAATTGAATCACTGTTCATTCAACTTCATGGGGTTGAATCGACGCAATAAATGTAAATTCAGGCATAAGGTAAATGTAAGGTCAGGCATAAGGTAGACTCAGATAATAAAACTTGCCAAATATTTGCTTAAATTGAATCACCGTTGGTTCAACTTCATGGGGTTGAATCGACGCAATAAATGTAAGGTCAGGCATAAGGTAAATGTAAGGTCAGGCATAAGGTAGACTCAGATGATAAAACTTGCCAAATATTTGCTCAAATTGAATCACTGTTTGTTCAACTTCATGGGGTTGAATCGACGCAATAAATGTAAGGTCAGGCATAAGGTAAATGTAAGGTCAGGCATAAGGTAGACTCAGATGATAAAACTTGCCAAATATTTGCTTAAATTGAATCACCGTTGGTTCAACTTCATGGGGTTGAATCGACGCAATAAATGTAAATTCAGGCATTAGGTAAATGTAAGGTCAGGCATAAGGTAGACTCAGATGATAAAACTTGCCAAATATTTGCTTAAATTGAATCACCGTTGGTTCAACTTCATGGGCTTGAATCGACGCAATAAATGTAAGGTCAGGCATAAGGTAAATGTAAGGTCAGGCATAAGGTAGACTCAGATAATAAAACTTGCCAAATATTTGCTTAAATTGAATCACCGTTGGTTCAACTTCATGGGGTTGAATCGACGCAATAAATGTAAATTCAGGCATAAGGTAAATGTAAGGTCAGGCATAAGGTAGACTCAGATGATAAAACTTGCCAAATATTTGCTTAAATTGAATCACCGTTGGTTCAACTTCATGGGGTTGAATCGACGCAATAAATGTAAGGTCAGGCATAAGGTAAATGTAAGGTCAGGCATAAGGTTGACTCAGATAATAAAACTTGCCAAATATTTGCTTAAATTGAATCACCGTTGGTTCAACTTTATGGGGTTGAATCGACGCAATAAATGTAAGGTCAGGCATAAGGTAAATGTAAGGTCAGGCATAAGGTAGACTCAGATAATAAAACTTGCCAAATATTTGCTTAAATTGAATCACCGTTGGTTCAACTTCATGGGGTTGAATTGACGCAATAAATGTAAGGTCAGGCATAAGGTAAATGTAAGGTCAGGCATAAGGTAGACTCAGATGATAAAACTTGCCAAATATTTGCTCAAATTGAATTACTGTTCATTCAACTTCATGGGGTTGAATCGACGCAATAAATGTAAGGTCAGGCATAAGGTAAATGTAAGGTCAGGCATAAGGTACACTCAGATGATAAAACTTGCCAAATATTTGCTTAAATTAAATCAACGTTGGTTCAACTTCATGGGGTTGAATCGACGCAATAAATGTAAGGTCAGGCATAAGCTAAATGTAACGTCAGGCATAAGGTAGACTCAGATAATAAAACTTGCCAAATATTTGCTTAAATTGAATCACCGTTGGTTCAACTTCATGGGGTTGAATCGACGCAATAAATGTAAGGTCAGGCATAAGGTAAATGTAAGGTCAGGCATAAGGTAGACTCAGATGATAAAACTTGCCAAATATTTGCTCAAATTGAATCACTGTTTGTTCAACTTCATGGGGTTGAATCGACGCAATAAATGTAAGGTCAGGCATAAGGTAAATGTAAGGTCAGGCATAAGGTAGACTCAGATGATAAAACTTGCCAAATATTTGCTTAAATTGAATCACCGTTGGTTCAACTTCATGGGGTTGAATCGACGCAATAAATGTAAATTCAGGCATTAGGTAAATGTAAGGTCAGGCATAAGGTAGACTCAGATGATAAAACTTGCCAAATATTTGCTTAAATTGAATCACCGTTGGTTCAACTTCATGGGCTTGAATCGACGCAATAAATGTAAGGTCAGACATAAGGTAAATGTAAGGTCAGGCATAAGGTAGACTCAGATAATAAAACTTGCCAAATATTTGCTTAAATTGAATCACCGTTGGTTCAACTTCATGGGGTTGAATCGACGCAATAAATGTAAATTCAGGCATAAGGTAAATGTAAGGTCAGGCATAAGGTAGACTCAGATGATAAAACTTGCCAAATATTTGCTTAAATTGAATCACCGTTGGTTCAACTTCATGGGGTTGAATCGACGCAATAAATGTAAGGTCAGGCATAAGGTAAATGTAAGGTCAGGCATAAGGTAGACTCAGATAATAAAACTTGCCAAATATTTGCTTAAATTGAATCACCGTTGGTTCAACTTTATGGGGTTGAATCGACGCAATAAATGTAAGGTCAGGCATAAGGTAAATGTAAGGTCAGGCATAAGGTAGACTCAGATAATAAAACTTGCCAAATATTTGCTTAAATTGAATCACCGTTGGTTCAACTTCATGGGGTTGAATTGACGCAATAAATGTAAGGTCAGGCATAAGGTAAATGTAAGGTCAGGCATAAGGTAGACTCAGATGATAAAACTTGCCAAATATTTGCTCAAATTGAATCACTGTTCATTCAACTTCATGGGGTTGAATCGACGCAATAAATGTAAGGTCAGGCATAAGGTAAATGTAAGGTCAGGCATAAGGTACACTCAGATGATAAAACTTGCCAAATATTTGCTTAAATTAAATCAACGTTGGTTCAACTTCATGGGGTTGAATCGACGCAATAAATGTAAGGTCAGGCATAAGCTAAATGTAACGTCAGGCATAAGGTAGACTCAGATGATAAAACTTGCCAAATATTTGCTCAAATTGAATCACTGTTCATTCAACTTCATGGGGTTGAATCGACGCAATAAATGTAAGGTCAGGCATAAGGTAAATGTAAGGTCAGGCATAAGGTAGACTCAGATGATAAAACTTGCCAGATATTTGCTCAAATTGAATCACCTTTGGTTCAACTTCATGGGGTTGAATCGACGCAATAAATGTAAGGTCAGGCATAAGGTAAATGTAAGGTCAGGCATAAGGTAGACTCAGGTGAAACTTGCCCAATATTTGCTCTGTCTCTAATAGTAAGTTAATCTCGGTTAGTTTGTATTGTGATTGGTTATGTCATGTGATAATAGTTGCTTTATAACCTAAGAGTGTTGGACTTCTTTTGGTGATTTTGTTTTTTCCATTTTCAGATACTATGAGGAAGGGGAGTGTGGGAGCTGAACAAAAACGTAAGTATTCTTTGATTTCCTTCTCACAAACTAGTTGCAATAAATGTAAAGTCAGGCATAAGGTAGACTCAGATGAAACTTGTGGAATATTTGTTTTGAGGCATATGACGTTAGGTCAACATTGAATCGACGTTGAGTCAACGCCCCATGACATTGAATCGACGTTGCTTCAGTGTTGATTGACCGTTGTGTGCGGGACCCGTCCACCCCTTTGGTTTCTCTCTTCCCCTGTCCTACAAGTGTCAAAATAAAAGGTATGTTAAGCTGAGTTAGTTTGTTTTGTGATTGGTTGATTTCCTTCGCACAAATGAGTTGCAATAAATGTAAGGTCAGGCATAAGGTAGACTCAGATGAAACTTGTGGAATATTTGTTTTGAGGCATATGACGTTAGGTCAACATTGAATCGACGTTGAGTCAACGCCCCATGACATTGAATCGACGTTGCTTCAGTGTTGATTGACCGTTGTGTGCGGGACCCGTCCACCCCTTTGGTTTCTCTCTTCCCCTGTCCTACAAGTGTCAAAATAAAAGGTATGTTAAGCTGAGTTAGTTTGTTTTGTGATTGGTTGATTTCCTTCGCACAAATGAGTTGCAATAAATGTAAGGTCAGGCATAAGGTAGACTCAGATGAAACTTGCGGAATATTTGTCTGGAGGCATATGACGTTAGGTCAACATTGATTCGACGTTGAGTCAACGCCCCATGACATTGAATCAACGTTGATTCAGTGTTGATTGACCGTTGTGTGGGGGACGTGTCCATCCCTTTGGTTTCTCTCTTCCCCTGTCCTACAAGTGTCAAAATAAAAGGTATGTTAAGCTGAGTTAGTTTGTTTTGTGATTTGTTGATTTCCTTCGCATAAATGAGTTGCAATAAATGTAAGGTCAGGCATAAGGTAGACTCAGATGAAACTTGCGGAATATTTGTCTGGATGCATATGACGTTAGGTCAACATTGAATCGACGTTGAGTCAACGCCCCATGACATTGAATCGATGTTGATTCAGTGTTGATTGACCGTTGTGTGCAGGACGCGTCCACCCCTTTGGTTTCTTTCTTCCCCTGTCCTACACTTGTCAAAATAAAAGGTATGTTAAGCTGAGTTAGGTTGTTTTGTGATTGGTTGATTTCTTTCTCACAAATGAATTGCAGTAAATGTAAAGTCAGGCATAAGGTAGACTCAGGTGAAACTGGTTCAATATTTGCTGTCTCTTGATTTCCTTCGCATAAATGAGTTGCAATAAATGTAAGGTCAGGCATAAGGTAGACTCAGATGATAAAACTTGCCAAATATTTGCTCAAATTGAATCACTGTTCATTCAACTTCATGGGGTTGAATCGACGCAATAAATGTAAGGTCAGGCATAAGGTAAATGTAAGGTCAGGCATAAGGTAGACTCAGATGATAAAACTTGCCAAATATTTGCTCAAATTGAATCACCGTTGGTTCAACTTCATGGGGTTGAATCGACGCAATAAATGTAAGGTCAGGCATTAGGTAAATGTAAGGTCAGGCATAAGGTAGACTCAGATGATAAAACTTGCCAAATATTTGCTCAAATTGAATCACTGTTCATTCAACTTCATGGGGTTGAATCGACGCAATAAATGTAAGGTCAGGCATAAGGTAAATGTAAGGTCAGGCATAAGGTAGACTCAGATGATAAAACTTGCCAAATATTTGCTCAAATTGAATCACCGTTGGTTCAACTTCATGGGGTTGAATCGACGCAATAAATGTAATGTCAGGCATAAGGTAAATGTAAGGTCAGGCATAAGGTAGACTCAGATGATAAAACTTGCCAAATATTTGCTCAAATTGAATCACCGTTGGTTCAACTTCATGGGGTTGAATCGACGCAATAAATGTAAGGTCAGGCATAAGGTAAATGTAAGGTCAGGCATAAGGTAGACTCAGATAATAAAACTTGCCAAATATTTGCTTAAATTGAATCACCGTTGGTTCAACTTCATGGGGTTGAATCGACGCAATAAATGTAAGGTCCTGCATAAGGTAAATGTAAGGTCAGGCATAAGGTAGACTCAGATGATAAAACTTGCCAAATATTTGCTTAAATTGAATCACCTTTGGTTCAACTTCATGGGGTTGAATCGACGCAATAAATGTAAGGTCAGGCATTAGGTAAATGTAAGGTCAGGCATAAGGTAGACTCAGATGATAAAACTTGCCAAATATTTGCTTAAATTAAATCAACGTTGGTTCAACTTCATGGGGTTGAATCGACGCAATAAATGTAAGGTCAGGCATTAGGTAAATGTAACGTCAGGCATAAGGTAGACTCAGATGATAAAACTTGCCAAATATTTGCTCAAATTGAATCACTGTTCATTCAACTTCATGGGGTTGAATTTACGCAATAAATGTAAGGTCAGGCATAAGGTAAATGTAAGGTCGGGCATAAGGTAGACTCAGATAATAAAACTTGCCAAATATTTGCTTAAATTGAATCACCGTTGGTTCAACTTCATGGGGTTGAATCGACGCAATAAATGTAAGGTCAGGCATAAGGTAAATGTAAGGTCAGGCATAAGGTAGACTCAGATGATAAAACTTGCCAAATATTTGCTCAAATTGAATCACTGTTCATTCAACTTCATGGGGTTGAATCGACGCAATAAATGTAAGGTCAGGCATAAGGTAAATGTAAGGTCAGGCATAAGGTAGACTCAGATGATAAAACTTGCCAAATATTTGCTCAAATTGAATCACCGTTTGTTCAACTTCATGGGGTTGAATCGACGCAATAAATGTAAGGTCAGGCATTAGGTAAATGTAAGGTCAGGCATAAGGTAGACTCAGATGATAAAACTTGCCTAATATTTGCTCAAATTGAATCACTGTTCATTCAACTTCATGGGGTTGAATCGACGCAATAAATGTAAGGTCAGGCATAAGGTAAATGTAAGGTCAGGCATAAGGTAGACTCAGATAATAAAACTTGCCAAATATTTGCTTAAATTGAATCACCGTTGGTTCAACTTCATGGGGTTGAATCGACGCAATAAATGTAAGGTCAGGCATAAGGTAAATGTAAGGTCAGGCATAAGGTAGACTCAGATGATAAAACTTGCCAAATATTTGCTCAAATTGAATCACCGTTGGTTCAACTTCATGGGGTTGAATCGACGCAATAAATGTAAGGTCAGGCATAAGGTAAATGTAAGGTCAGGCATAAGGTAGACTCAGATAATAAAACTTGCCAAATATTTGCTTAAATTGAATCACCGTTGGTTCAACTTCATGGCGTTGAATCGACGCAATAAATGTAAGGTCAGGCATAAGGTAAATGTAAGGTCAGGCATAAGGTAGACTCAGATGATAAAACTTGCCAAATATTTGCTTAAATTGAATCACCGTTGGTTCAACTTCATGGGGTTGAATCGACGCAATAAATGTAAGGTCAGGCATTAGGTAAATGTAAGGTCAGGCATAAGGTAGACTCAGATGATAAAACTTGCCAAATATTTGCTTAAATTAAATCAACGTTGGTTCAACTTCATGGGGTTGAATCGACGCAATAAATGTAAGGTCAGGCATTAGGTAAATGTAACGTCAGGCATAAGGTAGACTCAGATGATAAAACTTGCCAAATATTTGCTCAAATTGAATCACTGTTCATTCAACTTCATGGGGTTGAATTTACGCAATAAATGTAAGGTCAGGCATAAGGTAAATGTAAGGTCGGGCATAAGGTAGACTCAGATAATAAAACTTGCCAAATATTTGCTTAAATTGAATCACCGTTGGTTCAACTTCATGGTGTTGAATCGACGCAATAAATGTAAGGTCAGGCATAAGGTAAATGTAAGGTCAGGCATAAGGTAGACTCAGATGATAAAACTTGCCAAATATTTGCTCAAATTGAATCACTGTTCATTCAACTTCATGGGGTTGAATCGACGCAATAAATGTAAGGTCAGGCATAAGGTAAATGTAAGGTCAGGCATAAGGTAAATGTAAGGTCAGGCATAAGGTAGACTCAGATGATAAAACTTGCCAAATATTTGCTCAAATTGAATCACCGTTTGTTCAACTTCATGGGAATGAATCGCCGCAATAAATGTAAGGTCAGGCATTAGGTAAATGTAAGGTCAGGCATAAGGTAGACTCAGATGATAAAACTTGCCAAATATTTGCTCAAATTGAATCACTGTTCATTCAACTTCATGGGGTTGAATCGACGCAATAAATGTAAGGTCAGGCATAAGGTAAATGTAAGGTCAGGCATAAGGTAGACTCAGATGATAAAACTTGCCAAATATTTGCTCAAATTGAATCACTGTTCATTCAACTTCATGGGGTTGAATCGACGCAATAAATGTAAATTCAGGCATAAGGTAAATGTAAGGTCAGGCATAAGGTAGACTCAGATAATAAAACTTGCCAAATATTTGCTTAAATTGAATCACCGTTGGTTCAACTTCATGGGGTTGAATCGACGCAATAAATGTAAGGTCAGGCATAAGGTAAATGTAAGGTCAGGCATAAGGTAGACTCAGATGATAAAACTTGCCAAATATTTGCTCAAATTGAATCACTGTTTGTTCAACTTCATGTGGTTGAATCGACGCAATAAATGTAAGGTCAGGCATAAGGTAAATGTAAGGTCAGGCATAAGGTAGACTCAGATGATAAAACTTGCCAAATATTTGCTTAAATTGAATCACCGTTGGTTCAACTTCATGGGGTTGAATCGACGCAATAAATGTAAATTCAGGCATAAGGTAAATGTAAGGTCAGGCATAAGGTAGACTCAGATGATAAAACTTGCCAAATATTTGCTTAAATTGAATCACCGTTGGTTCAACTTCATGGGCTTGAATCGACGCAATAAATGTAAGGTCAGGCATAAGGTAAATGTAAGGTCAGGCATAAGGTAGACTCAGATAATAAAACTTGCCAAATATTTGCTTAAATTGAATCACCGTTGGTTCAACTTCATGGGGTTGAATCGACGCAATAAATGTAAATTCAGGCATAAGGTAAATGTAAGGTCAGGCATAAGGTAGACTCAGATAATAAAACTTGCCAAATATTTGCTTAAATTGAATCACCGTTGGTTCAACTTCATGGGGTTGAATCGACGCAATAAATGTAAGGTCAGGCATAAGGTAAATGTAAGGTCAGGCATAAGGTAGACTCAGATAATAAAACTTGCCAAATATTTGCTTAAATTGAATCACCGTTGGTTCAACTTCATGGGGTTGAATTGACGCAATAAATGTAAGGTCAGGCATAAGGTAAATGTAAGGTCAGGCATAAGGTAGACTCAGATGATAAAACTTGCCAAATATTTGCTCAAATTGAATCACTGTTCATTCAACTTCATGGGGTTGAATCGACGCAATAAATGTAAGGTCAGGCATTAGGTAAATGTAAGGTCAGGCATAAGGTACACTCAGATGATAAAACTTGCCAAATATTTGCTCAAATTAATTCAACGTTGGTTCAACTTCATGGGGTTGAATCGACGCAATAAATGTAAGGTCAGGCATAAGCTAAATGTAACGTCAGGCATAAGGTAGACTCAGATGATAAAACTTGCCAAATATTTGCTCAAATTGAATCACTGTTCATTCAACTTCATGGGGTTGAATCGACGCAATAAATGTAAGGTCAGGCATAAGGTAAATGTAAGGTCAGGCATAAGGTAGACTCAGATGATAAAACTTGCCAAATATTTGCTCAAATTGAATCACCTTTGGTTCAACTTCATGGGGTTGAATCGACGCAATAAATGTAAGGTCAGGCATAAGGTAAATGTAAGGTCAGGCATAAGGTAGACTCAGGTGAAACTTGCCCAATATTTGCTCTGTCTCTAATAGTAAGTTAATCTCGGTTAGTTTGTATTGTGATTGGTTATGTCATGTGATAATAGTTGCTTTATAACCTAAGAGTGTTGGACTTCTTTTGGTGATTTTGTTTTTTCCATTTTCAGATACTATGAGGAAGGGGAGTGTGGGAGCTGAACAAAAACGTAAGTATTCTTTGATTTCCTTCTCACAAACTAGTTGCAATAAATGTAAAGTCAGGCATAAGGTAGACTCAGATGAAACTTGTGGAATATTTGTTTTGAGGCATATGACGTTAGGTCAACATTGAATCGACGTTGAGTCAATGCCCCATGACATTGAATCGACGTTGCTTCAGTGTTGATTGACCGTTGTGTGCGGGACCCGTCCACCCCTTTGGTTTCTCTCTTCCCCTGTCCTACAAGTGTCAAAATAAAAGGTATGTTAAGCTGAGTTAGTTTGTTTTGTGATTGGTTGATTTCCTTCGCACAAATGAGTTGCAATAAATGTAAGGTCAGGCATAAGGTAGACTCAGATGAAACTTGTGGAATATTTGTTTTGAGGCATATGACGTTAGGTCAACATTGAATCGACGTTGAGTCAACGCCCCATGACATTGAATCGACGTTGCTTCAGTGTTGATTGACCGTTGTGTGCGGGACCCGTCCACCCCTTTGGTTTCTCTCTTCCCCTGTCCTACAAGTGTCAAAATAAAAGGTATGTTAAGCTGAGTTAGTTTGTTTTGTGATTGGTTGATTTCCTTCGCACAAATGAGTTGCAATAAATGTAAGGTCAGGCATAAGGTAGACTCAGATGAAACTTGCGGAATATTTGTCTGGAGGCATATGACGTTAGGTCAACATTGATTCGACGTTGAGTCAACGCCCCATGACATTGAATCAACGTTGATTCAGTGTTGATTGACCGTTGTGTGGGGGACGTGTCCATCCCTTTGGTTTCTCTCTTCCGCTGTCCTACAAGTGTCAAAATAAAAGATATGTTTAGCTGAGTTAGTTTGTTTTGTGATTGGTTGATTTCCTTCGCACAAATGAGTTGCAATAAATGTAAGGTCAGGCATAAGGTAGACTCAGATGAAACTTGCGGAATATTTGTCTGGAGGCATATGACGTTAGGTCAACATTGAATCGACGTTGAATCAACGCCCCATGACATTGAATCAACGTTGATTCAGTGTTGATTGACCGTTGTGTGCGGGACACGTCCACCCCTTTGGTTTCTCTCTTCCCCTGTCCTACAAGTGTCAAAATAAAAGGTATGTTAAGCTGAGTTAGTTTGTTTTGTGATTTGTTGATTTCCTTCGCATAAATGAGTTGCAATAAATGTAAGGTCAGGCATAAGGTAGACTCAGATGAAACTTGCGGAATATTTGTCTGGATGCATATGACGTTAGGTCAACATTGAATCGACGTTGAGTCAACGCCCCATGACATTGAATCGATGTTGATTCAGTGTTGATTGACCGTTGTGTGCGGGACGCGTCCACCCCTTTGGTTTCTTTCTTCCCCTGTCCTGCACTTGTCAAAATAAAAGGTATGTTAAGCTGAGTTAGGTTGTTTTGTGATTGGTTGATTTCTTTCTCACAAATGAATTGCAGTAAATGTAAAGTCAGGCATAAGGTAGACTCAGGTGAAACTGGTTCAATATTTGCTGTCTCTTGATTTCCTTCGCATAAATGAGTTGCAATAAATGTAAGGTCAGGCATAAGGTAGACTCAGATGATAAAACTTGCCAAATATTTGCTCAAATTGAATCACTGTTCATTCAACTTCATGGGGTTGAATCGACGCAATAAATGTAAGGTCAGGCATAAGGTAAATGTAAGGTCAGGCATAAGGTAGACTCAGATGATAAAACTTGCCAAATATTTGCTCAAATTGAATCACCGTTGGTTCAACTTCATGGGGTTGAATCGACGCAATAAATGTAAGGTCAGGCATTAGGTAAATGTAAGGTCAGGCATAAGGTAGACTCAGATGATAAAACTTGCCAAATATTTGCTCAAATTGAATCACTGTTCATTCAACTTCATGGGGTTGAATCGACGCAATAAATGTAAGGTCAGGCATAAGGTAAATGTAAGGTCAGGCATAAGGTAGACTCAGATGATAAAACTTGCCAAATATTTGCTCAAATTGAATCACCGTTGGTTCAACTTCATGGGGTTGAATCGACGCAATAAATGTAATGTCAGGCATAAGGTAAATGTAAGGTCAGGCATAAGGTAGACTCAGATGATAAAACTTGCCAAATATTTGCTCAAATTGAATCACCGTTGGTTCAACTTCATGGGGTTGAATCGACGCAATAAATGTAAGGTCAGGCATAAGGTAAATGTAAGGTCAGGCATAAGGTAGACTCAGATAATAAAACTTGCCAAATATTTGCTTAAATTGAATCACCGTTGGTTCAACTTCATGGGGTTGAATCGACGCAATAAATGTAAGGTCCTGCATAAGGTAAATGTAAGGTCAGGCATAAGGTAGACTCAGATGATAAAACTTGCCAAATATTTGCTTAAATTGAATCACCTTTGGTTCAACTTCATGGGGTTGAATCGACGCAATAAATGTAAGGTCAGGCATTAGGTAAATGTAAGGTCAGGCATAAGGTAGACTCAGATGATAAAACTTGCCAAATATTTGCTTAAATTAAATCAACGTTGGTTCAACTTCATGGGGTTGAATCGACGCAATAAATGTAAGGTCAGGCATTAGGTAAATGTAACGTCAGGCATAAGGTAGACTCAGATGATAAAACTTGCCAAATCTTTGCTCAAATTGAATCACTGTTCATTCAACTTCATGGGGTTGAATTTACGCAATAAATGTAAGGTCAGGCATAAGGTAAATGTAAGGTCGGGCATAAGGTAGACTCAGATAATAAAACTTGCCAAATATTTGCTTAAATTGAATCACCGTTGGTTCAACTTCATGGGGTTGAATCGACGCAATAAATGTAAGGTCAGGCATAAGGTAAATGTAAGGTCAGGCATAAGGTAGACTCAGATGATAAAACTTGCCAAATATTTGCTCAAATTGAATCACTGTTCATTCAACTTCATGGGGTTGAATCGACGCAATAAATGTAAGGTCAGGCATAAGGTAAATGTAAGGTCAGGCATAAGGTAGACTCAGATGATAAAACTTGCCAAATATTTGCTCAAATTGAATCACCGTTTGTTCAACTTCATGGGGTTGAATCGACGCAATAAATGTAAGGTCAGGCATTAGGTAAATGTAAGGTCAGGCATAAGGTAGACTCAGATGATAAAACTTGCCTTATATTTGCTCAAATTGAATCACTGTTCATTCAACTTCATGGGGTTGAATCGACGCAATAAATGTAAGGTCAGGCATAAGGTAAATGTAAGGTCAGGCATAAGGTAGACTCAGATAATAAAACTTGCCAAATATTTGCTTAAATTGAATCACCTTTGGTTCAACTTCATGGGGTTGAATCGACGCAATAAATGTAAGGTCAGGCATAAGGTAAATGTAAGGTCAGGCATAAGGTAGACTCAGATGATAAAACTTGCCAAATATTTGCTCAAATTGAATCACTGTTTGTTCAACTTCATGGGGTTGAATCGACGCAATAAATGTAAGGTCAGGCATAAGGTAAATGTAAGGTCAGGCATAAGGTAGACTCAGATGATAAAACTTGCCAAATATTTGCTTAAATTGAATCACCGTTGGTTCAACTTCATGGGGTTGAATCGACGCAATAAATGTAAATTCAGGCATAAGGTAAATGTAAGGTCAGGCATAAGGTAGACTCAGATGATAAAACTTGCCAAATATTTGCTTAAATTGAATCACCGTTGGTTCAACTTCATGGGCTTGAATCGACGCAATAAATGTTAGGTCAGGCATAAGGTAAATGTAAGGTCAGGCATAAGGTAGACTCAGATAATAAAACTTGCCAAATATTTGCTTAAATTGAATCACCGTTGGTTCAACTTCATGGGGTTGAATCGACGCAATAAATGTAAATTCAGGCATAAGGTAAATGTAAGGTCAGGCATAAGGTAGACTCAGATGATAAAACTTGCCAAATATTTGCCTAAATTGAATCACCGTTGGTTCAACTTCATGGGGTTGAATCGACGCAATAAATGTAAGGTCAGGCATAAGGTAAATGTAAGGTCAGGCATAAGGTAGACTCAGATAATAAAACTTGCCAAATATTTGCTTAAATTGAATCACCGTTGGTTCAACTTCATGGGGTTGAATCGACGCAATAAATGTAAGGTCAGGCATAAGGTAAATGTAAGGTCAGGCATAAGGTAGACTCAGATAATAAAACTTGCCAAATATTTGCTTAAATTGAATCACCGTTGGTTCAACTTCATGGGGTTGAATCGACGCAATAAATGTAAGGTCAGGCATAAGGTAAATGTAAGGTCAGGCATAAGGTAGACTCAGATGATAAAACTTGCCAAATATTTGCTCAAATTGAATCACTGTTCATTCAACTTCATGGGGTTGAATCGACGCAATAAATGTAAGGTCAGGCATTAGGTAAATGTAAGGTCAGGCATAAGGTACACTCAGATGATAAAACTTGCCAAATATTTGCTTAAATTAAATCAACGTTGGTTCAACTTCATGGGGTTGAATCGACGCAATAAATGTAAGGTCAGGCATAAGCTAAATGTAAGGTCAGGCATAAGGTAGACTCAGATGATAAAACTTGCCAAATATTTGCTCAAATTGAATCACTGTTCATTCAACTTCATGGGGTTGAATCGACGCAATAAATGTAAGGTCAGGCATAAGGTAAATGTAAGGTCAGGCATAAGGTAGACTCAGATGATATAACTTGCCAAATATTTGCTCAAATTGAATCACCTTTGGTTCAACTTCATGGGGTTGAATTGACGCAATAAATGTAAGGTCAGGCATAAGGTAAATGTAAGGTCAGGCATAAGGTAGACTCAGGTGAAACTTGCCCAATATTTGCTCTGTCTCTAATAGTAAGTTAATCTCGGTTAGTTTGTATTGTGATTGGTTATGTCATGTGATAATAGTTGCTTTATAACCTAAGAGTGTTGGACTTCTTTTGGTGATTTTGTTTTTTCCCTTTTCAGATACTATAAGGAAGGGGAGTGTGGGAGCTGAACAAAAACGTAAGTATTCTTTGATTTCCTTCTCACAAACTAGTTGCAATAAATGTAAAGTCAGGCATAAGGTAGACTCAGATGAAACTTGTGGAATATTTGTTTTGAGGCATATGACGTTAGGTCAACATTGAATCGACGTTGAGTCAACGCCCCATGACATTGAATCGACGTTGCTTCAGTGTTGATTGACCGTTGTGTGCGGGACCCGTCCACCCCTTTGGTTTCTCTCTTCCCCTGTCCTACAAGTGTCAAAATAAAAGGTATGTTAAGCTGAGTTAGTTTGTTTTGTGATTGGTTGATTTCCTTCGCACAAATGAGTTGCAATAAATGTAAGGTCAGGCATAAGGTAGACTCAGATGAAACTTGTGGAATATTTGTTTTGAGGCATATGACGTTAGGTCAACATTGAATCGACGTTGAGTCAACGCCCCATGACATTGAATCGACGTTGCTTCAGTGTTGATTGACCGTTGTGTGCGGGACCCGTCCACCCCTTTGGTTTCTCTCTTCCCCTGTCCTACAAGTGTCAAAATAAAAGGTATGTTAAGCTGAGTTAGTTTGTTTTGTGATTGGTTGATTTCCTTCGCACAAATGAGTTGCAATAAATGTAAGGTCAGGCATAAGGTAGACTCAGATGAAACTTGCGGAATATTTGTCTGGAGGCATATGACGTTAGGTCAACATTGATTCGACGTTGAGTCAACGCCCCATGACATTGAATCAACGTTGATTCAGTGTTGATTGACCGTTGTGTGGGGGACGTGTCCATCCCTTTGGTTTCTCTCTTCCGCTGTCCTACAAGTGTCAAAATAAAAGATATGTTTAGCTGAGTTAGTTTGTTTTGTGATTGGTTGATTTCCTTCGCACAAATGAGTTGCAATAAATGTAAGGTCAGGCATAAGGTAGACTCAGATGAAACTTGCGGAATATTTGTCTGGAGGCATATGACGTTAGGTCAACATTGAATCGACGTTGAATCAACGCCCCATGACATTGAATCAACGTTGATTCAGTGTTGATTGACCGTTGTGTGCGGGACACGTCCACCCCTTTGGTTTCTCTCTTCCCCTGTCCTACAAGTGTCAAAATAAAAGGTATGTTAAGCTGAGTTAGTTTGTTTTGTGATTTGTTGATTTCCTTTGCATAAATGAGTTGCAATAAATGTAAGGTCAGGCATAAGGTAGACTCAGATGAAACTTGCGGAATATTTGTCTGGATGCATATGACGTTAGGTCAACATTGAATCGACGTTGAGTCAACGCCCCATGACATTGAATCGATGTTGATTCAGTGTTGATTGACCGTTGTGTGCGGGACGCGTCCACCCCTTTGGTTTCTTTCTTCCCCTGTCCTACACTTGTCAAAATAAAAGGTATGTTAAGCTGAGTTAGGTTGTTTTGTGATTGGTTGATTTCTTTCTCACAAATGAATTGCAGTAAATGTAAAGTCAGGCATAAGGTAGACTCAGGTGAAACTGGTTCAATATTTGCTGTCTCTTGATTTCCTTCGCATAAATGAGTTGCAATAAATGTAAGGTCAGGCATAAGGTAGACTCAGATGATAAAACTTGCCAAATATTTGCTCAAATTGAATCACTGTTCATTCAACTTCATGGGGTTGAATCGACGCAATAAATGTAAGGTCAGGCATAAGGTAAATGTAAGGTCAGGCATAAGGTAGACTCAGATGATAAAACTTGCCAAATATTTGCTCAAATTGAATCACTGTTCATTCAACTTCATGGGGTTGAATCGACGCAATAAATGTAAGGTCAGGCATAAGGTAAATGTAAGGTCAGGCATAAGGTAGACTCAGACGATAAAACTTGCCAAATATTTGCTCAAATTGAATCACCGTTGGTTCAACTTCATGGGGTTGAATCGACGCAATAAATGTAAGGTCAGGCATTACGTAAATGTAAGGTCAGGCATAAGGTAGACTCAGATGATAAAACTTGCCAAATATTTGCTCAAATTGAATCACTGTTCATTCAACTTCATGGGGTTGAATCGACGCAATAAATGTAAGGTCAGGCATAAGGTAAATGTAAGGTCAGGCATAAGGTAGACTCAGATGATAAAACTTGCCAAATATTTGCTTAAATTGAATCACCGTTGGTTCAACTTCATGGGGTTGAATCGACGCAATAAATGTAAGGTCAGGCATAAGGTAAATGTAAGGTCAGGCATAAGGTAGACTCAGATGATAAAACTTGCCAAATATTTGCTCAAATTGAATCACCTTTGGTTCAACTTCATGGGGTTGAATCGACGCAATAAATGTAAGGTCAGGCATAAGGTAAATGTAAGGTCAGGCATAAGGTAGACTCAGATAATAAAACTTGCCAAATATTTGCTTAAATTGAATCACCGTTGGTTCAACTTCATGGGATAATCGACGCAATAAATGTAAGGTCAGGCATAAGGTAAATGTAAGGTCAGGCATAAGGTAGACTCAGATGATAAAACTTGCCAAATATTTGCTTAAATTGAATCACCGTTGGTTCAACTTCATGGGGTTGAATCGACGCAATAAATGTAAGGTCAGGCATTAGGTAAATGTAAGGTCAGGCATAAGGTAGACTCAGATGATAAAACTTGCCAAATATTTGCTTAAATTAAATCAACGTTGGTTCAACTTCATGGGGTTGAATCGACGCAATAAATGTAAGGTCAGGCATTAGGTAAATGTAACGTCAGGCATAAGGTAGACTCAGATGATAAAACTTGCCAAATATTTGCTCAAATTGAATCACTGTTCATTCAACTTCATGGGGTTGAATTTACGCAATAAATGTAAGGTCAGGCATAAGGTAAATGTAAGGTCGGGCATAAGGTAGACTCAGATAATAAAACTTGCCAAATATTTGCTTAAATTGAATCACCGTTGGTTCAACTTCATGGGGTTGAATCGACGCAATAAATGTAAGGTCAGGCATAAGGTAAATGTAAGGTCAGGCATAAGGTAGACTCAGATGATAAAACTTGCCAAATATTTGCTCAAATTGAATCACTGTTCATTCAACTTCATGGGGTTGAATCGACGCAATAAATGTAAGGTCAGGCATAAGGTAAATGTAAGGTCAGGCATAAGGTAGACTCAGATATTAAAACTTGCCAAATATTTGCTCAAATTGAATCACCGTTTGTTCAACTTCATGGGGTTGAATCGCCGCAATAAATGTAAGGTCAGGCATTAGGTAAATGTAAGGTCAGGCATAAGGTAGACTCAGATGATAAAACTTGCCAAATATTTGCTCAAATTGAATCACTGTTCATTCAACTTCATGGGGTTGAATCGACGCAATAAATGTAAGGTCAGGCATTAGGTAAATGTAACGTCAGGCATAAGGTAGACTCAGATGATAAAACTTGCCAAATCTTTGCTCAAATTGAATCACTGTTCATTCAACTTCATGGGGTTGAATCGACGCAATAAATGTAAGGTCAGGCATAAGGTAAATGTAAGGTCAGGTAGACTCAGATAATAAAACTTGCCAAATATTTGCTTAAATTGAATCACCGTTGGTTCAACTTCATGGGGTTGAATCGACGCAATAAATGTAAGGTCAGGCATAAGGTAAATGTAAGGTCAGGCATAAGGTAGACTCAGATGATAAAACTTGCCAAATATTTGCTCAAATTGAATCACTGTTTGTTCAACTTCATGGGGTTGAATCGACGCAATAAATGTAAGGTCAGGCATAAGGTAAATGTAAGGTCAGGCATAAGGTAGACTCAGATGATAAAACTTGCCAAATATTTGCTTAAATTGAATCACCGTTGGTTCAACTTCATGGGGTTGAATCGACGCAATAAATGTAAGGTCAGGCATAAGGTAAATGTAAGGTCAGGCATAAGGTAGACTCAGATGATAAAACTTGCCAAATATTTGCTTAAATTGAATCACCGTTGGTTCAACTTCATGGGCTTGAATCGACGCAATAAATGTAAGGTCAGGCATAAGGTAAATGTAAGGTCAGGCATAAGGTAGACTCAGATAATAAAACTTGCCAAATATTTGCTTAAATTGAATCACCGTTGGTTCAACTTCATGGGGTTGAATCGACGCAATAAATGTAAATTCAGGCATAAGGTAAATGTAAGGTCAGGCATAAGGTAGACTCAGATGATAAAACTTGCCAAATATTTGCTTAAATTGAATCACCGTTGGTTCAACTTCATGGGGTTGAATCGACGCAATAAATGTAAGGTCAGGCATAAGGTAAGTGTAAGGTCAGGCATAAGGTAGACTCAGATGATAAAACTTGCCAAATATTTGCTTAAATTAAATCAACGTTGGTTCAACTTCATGGGGTTGAATCGACGCAATAAATGTAAGGTCAGGCATAAGCTAAATGTAACGTCAGGCATAAGGTAGACTCAGATGATAAAACTTGCCAAATATTTGCTCAAATTGAATCACTGTTCATTCAACTTCATGGGGTTGAATCGACGCAATAAATGTAAGGTCAGGCATAAGGTAAATGTAAGGTCAGGCATAAGGTAGACTCAGATGATAAAACTTGCCAAATATTTGCTCAAATTGAATCACCTTTGGTTCAACTTCATGGGGTTGAATCGACGCAATAAATGTAAGGTCAGGCATAAGGTAAATGTAAGGTCAGGCATAAGGTAGACTCAGGTGAAACTTGCCCAATATTTGCTCTGTCTCTAATAGTAAGTTAATCTCGGTTAGTTTGTATTGTGATTGGTTATGTCATGTGATAATAGTTGCTTTATAACCTAAGAGTGTTGGACTTCTTTTGGTGATTTTTTTTTTTTCATTTTCAGATACTATGAGGAAGGGGAGTGTGGGAGCTGAACAAAAATGTAAGTATTCTTTGATTTCCTTCTCACAAACTAGTTGCAATAAATGTAAAGTCAGGCATAAGGTAGACTCAGATGAAACTTGTGGAATATTTGTTTTGAGGCATATGACGTTAGGTCAACATTGAATCGACGTTGAGTCAACGCCCAATGACATTGAATCGACGTTGCTTCAGTGTTGATTGACCGTTGTGTGCGGGACCCGTCCACCCCTTTGGTTTCTCTCTTCCCCTGTCCTACAAGTGTCAAAATAAAAGGTATGTTAAGCTGAGTTAGTTTGTTTTGTGATTGGTTGATTTCCTTCGCACAAATGAGTTGCAATAAATGTAAGGTCAGGCATAAGGTAGACTCAGATGAAACTTGTGGAATATTTGTTTTGAGGCATATGACGTTAGGTCAACATTGAATCGACGTTGAGTCAACGCCCCATGACATTGAATCGACGTTGCTTCAGTGTTGATTGACCGTTGTGTGCGGGACCCGTCCACCCCTTTGGTTTCTCTCTTCCCCTGTCCTACAAGTGTCAAAATAAAAGGTATGTTAAGCTGAGTTAGTTTGTTTTGTGATTGGTTGATTTCCTTCGCACAAATGAGTTGCAATAAATGTAAGGTCAGGCATAAGGTAGACTCAGATGAAACTTGCGGAATATTTGTCTGGAGGCATATGACGTTAGGTCAACATTGATTCGACGTTGAGTCAACGCCCCATGACATTGAATCAACGTTGATTCAGTGTTGATTGACCGTTGTGTGGGGGACGTGTCCATCCCTTTGGTTTCTCTCTTCCGCTGTCCTACAAGTGTCAAAATAAAAGATATGTTTAGCTGAGTTAGTTTGTTTTGTGATTGGTTGATTTCCTTCGCACAAATGAGTTGCAATAAATGTAAGGTCAGGCATAAGGTAGACTCAGATGAAACTTGCGGAATATTTGTCTGGAGGCATATGACGTTAGGTCAACATTGAATCGACGTTGAATCAACGCCCCATGACATTGAATCAACGTTGATTCAGTGTTGATTGACCGTTGTGTGCGGGACACGTCCACCCCTTTGGTTTCTCTCTTCCCCTGTCCTACAAGTGTCAAAATAAAAGGTATGTTAAGCTGAGTTAGTTTGTTTTGTGATTTGTTGATTTCCTTCGCATAAATGAGTTGCAATAAATGTAAGGTCAGGCATAAGGTAGACTCAGATGAAACTTGCGGAATATTTGTCTGGATGCATATGACGTTAGGTCAACATTGAATCGACGTTGAGTCAACGCCCCATGACATTGAATCGATGTTGATTCAGTGTTGATTGACCGTTGTGTGCGGGACGCGTCCACCCCTTTGGTTTCTTTCTTCCCCTGTCCTACACTTGTCAAAATAAAAGGTATGTTAAGCTGAGTTAGGTTGTTTTGTGATTGGTTGATTTCTTTCTCACAAATGAATTGCAGTAAATGTAAAGTCAGGCATAAGGTAGACTCAGGTGAAACTGGTTCAATATTTGCTGTCTCTTGATTTCCTTCGCATAAATGAGTTGCTATAAATGTAAGGTCAGGCATAAGGTAGACTCAGATGATAAAACTTGCCAAATATTTGCTCAAATTGAATCACTGTTCATTCAACTTCATGGGGTTGAATCGACGCAATAAATGTAAGGTCAGGCATAAGGTAAATGTAAGGTCAGGCATAAGGTAGACTCAGATGATAAAACTTGCCAAATATTTGCTCAAATTGAATCACTGTTCATTCAACTTCATGGGGTTGAATCGACGCAATAAATGTAAGGTCAGGCATAAGGTAAATGTAAGGTCAGGCATAAGGTAGACTCAGATGATAAAACTTGCCAAATATTTGCTCAAATTGAATCACCGTTGGTTCAACTTCATGGGGTTGAATCGACGCAATAAATGTAAGGTCAGGCATTAGGTAAATGTAAGGTCAGGCATAAGGTAGACTCAGATGATAAAACTTGCCAAATATTTGCTCAAATTGAATCACTGTTCATTCAACTTCATGGGGTTGAATCGACGCAATAAATGTAAGGTCAGGCATAAGGTAAATGTAAGGTCAGGCATAAGGTAGACTCAGATAATAAAACTTGCCAAATATTTGCTTAAATTGAATCACCGTTGGTTCAACTTCATGGGGTTGAATCGACGCAATAAATGTAAGGTCAGGCATAAGGTAAATGTAAGGTCAGGCATAAGGTAGACTCAGATGATAAAACTTGCCAAATATTTGCTTAAATTGAATCACCGTTGGTTCAACTTCATGGGGTTGAATCGACGCAATAAATGTAAGGTCAGGCATTAGGTAAATGTAACGTCAGGCATAAGGTAGACTCAGATGATAAAACTTGCCAAATATTTGCTTAAATTAAATCAACGTTGGTTCAACTTCATGGGTTGAATCGACGCAATAAATGTAAGGTCAGGCATTAGGTAAATGTAACGTCAGGCATAAGGTAGACTCAGATGATAAAACTTGCCAAATATTTGCTCAAATTGAATCACTGTTCATTCAACTTCATGGGGTTGAATTTACGCAATAAATGTAAGGTCAGGCATAAGGTAAATGTAAGGTCGGGCATAAGGTAGACTCAGATAATAGAACTTGCCAAATATTTGCTTAAATTGAATCACCGTTGGTTCAACTTCATGGGGTTGAATCGACGCAATAAATGTAAGGTCAGGCATAAGGTAAATGTAAGGTCAGGCATAAGGTAGACTCAGATGATAAAACTTGCCAAATATTTGCTCAAATTGAATCACTGTTCATTCAACTTCATTGGGTTGAATCGACGCAATAAATGTAAGGTCAGGCATAAGGTAAATGTAAGGTCAGGCATAAGGTAGACTCAGATGATAAAACTTGCCAAATATTTGCTCAAATTGAATCACCGTTTGTTCAACTTCATGGGGTTGAATCGCCGCAATAAATGTAAGGTCAGGCATTAGGTAAATGTAAGGTCAGGCATAAGGTAGACTCAGATGATAAAACTTGCCAAATATTTGCTCAAATTGAATCACTGTTCATTCAACTTCATGGGGTTGAATCGACGCAATAAATGTAAGGTCAGACATAAGGTAAATGTAAGGTCAGGCATAAGGTAGACTCAGATGATAAAACTTGCCAAATATTTGCTCAAATTGAATCACTGTTCATTCAACTTCATGGGGTTGAATCGACGCAATAAATGTAAGGTCAGGCATAAGGTAAATGTAAGGTCAGGCATAAGGTAGACTCAGATAATAAAACTTGCCAAATATTTGCTTAAATTGAATCACCGTTGGTTCAACTTCATGGGGTTGAATCGACGCAATAAATGTAAGGTCAGGCATAAGGTAAATGTAAGGTCAGGCATAAGGTAGACTCAGATGATAAAACTTGCCAAATATTTGCTCAAATTGAATCACTGTTTGTTCAACTTCATGGGGTTGAATCGACGCAATAAATGTAAGGTCAGGCATAAGGTAAATGTAAGGTCAGGCATAAGGTAGACTCAGATGATAAAACTTGCCAAATATTTGCTTAAATTGAATCACCGTTGGTTCAACTTCATGGGGTTGAATCGACGCAATAAATGTAAATTCAGGCATAAGGTAAATGTAAGGTCAGGCATAAGGTAGACTCAGATGATAAAACTTGCCAAATATTTGCTTAAATTGAATCACCGTTGGTTCAACTTCATGGGCTTGAATCGACGCAATAAATGTAAGGTCAGGCATAAGGTAAATGTAAGGTCAGGCATAAGGTAGACTCAGATAATAAAACTTGCCAAATATTTGCTTAAATTGAATCACCGTAAGTTCAACTTCATGGGGTTGAATCGACGCAATAAATGTAAATTCAGGCATAAGGTAAATGTAAGGTCAGGCATAAGGTAGACTCAGGTGAAACTTGCCCAATATTTGCTCAAATTGAATCACTGTTCATTCAACTTCATGGGGTTGAATCGACGCAATAAATGTAAGGTCAGGCATAAGGTTAATGTAAGGTCAGGCATAAGGTAGACTCAGATGATAAAACTTGCCAAATATTTGCTCAAATTGAATCACCTTTGGTTCAACTTCATGGGGTTGAATCGACGCAATAAATGTAAGGTCAGGCATAAGGTAAATGTAAGGTCAGGCATAAGGTAGACTCAGATAATAAAACTTGCCAAATATTTGCTTAAATTGAATCACCGTTGGTTCAACTTCATGGGGTTGAATCGACGCAATAAATGTAAGGTCAGGCATAAGGTTAATGTAAGGTCAGGCATAAGGTAGACTCAGATGATAAAACTTGCCAAATATTTGCTCAAATTGAATCACCTTTGGTTCAACTTCATGGGGTTGAATCGACGCAGGTCAGGCATAAGGTAGACTCAGATGATAAAACTTGCCAAATATTTGCTCAAATTGAATCACTGTTTGTTCAACTTCATGGGGTTGAATCGACGCAATAAATGTAAGGTCAGGCATAAGGTAAATGTAAGGTCAGGCATAAGGTAGACTCAGATGATAAAACTTGCCAAATATTTGCTTAAATTGAATCACCGTTGGTTCAACTTCATGGGGTTGAATTGACGCAATAAATGTAAATTCAGGCATAAGGTAAATGTAAGGTCAGGCATAAGGTAGACTCAGATGATAAAACTTGCCAAATATTTGCTTAAATTGAATCACCGTTGGTTCAACTTCATGGGCTTGAATCGACGCAATAAATGTTAGGTCAGGCATAAGGTAAATGTAAGGTCGGGCATAAGGTAGACTCAGATAATAAAACTTGCCAAATATTTGCTTAAATTGAAGCACCGTTGGTTCAACTTCATGGGGTTGAATCGACGCAATAAATGTAAATTCAGGCATAAGGTAAATGTAAGGTTAGGCATAAGGTAGACTCAGATGATAAAACTTGCCAAATATTTGCTTAAATTGAATCACCGTTGGTTCAACTTCATGGGGTTGAATCGACGCAATAAATGTAAGGTCAGGCATAAGGTAAATGTAAGGTCAGGCATAAGGTAGACTCAGATAATAAAACTTGCCAAATATTTGCTTAAATTGAATCACCGTTGGTTCAACTTCATGGGGTTGAATCGACGCAATAAATGTAAGGTCAGGCATAAGGTAAATGTAAGGTCAGGCATAAGGTAGACTCAGATAATAAAACTTGCCAAATATTTGCTTAAATTGAATCACCGTTGGTTCAACTTCATGGGGTTGAATCGACGCAATAAATGTAAGGTCAGGCATAAGGTAAATGTAAGGTCAGGCATAAGGTAGACTCAGATGATAAAACTTGCCAAATATTTGCTCAAATTGAATCACTGTTCATTCAACTTCATGGGGTTGAATCGACGCAATAAATGTAAGGTCAGGCATTAGGTAAATGTAAGGTCAGGCATAAGGTACACTCAGATGATAAAACTTGCCAAATATTTGCTTAAATTAAATCAACGTTGGTTCAACTTCATCGGGTTGAATCGACGCAATAAATGTAAGGTCAGGCATAAGCTAAATGTAACGTCAGGCATAAGGTAGACTCAGATGATAAAACTTGCCAAATATTTGCTCAAATTGAATCACTGTTCATTCAACTTCATGGGGTTGAATCGACGCAATAAATGTAAGGTCAGGCATAAGGTAAATGTAAGGTCAGGCATAAGGTAGACTCAGATGATAAAACTTGCCAAATATTTGCTCAAATTGAATCACCTTTGGTTCAACTTCATGGGGTTGAATCGACGCAATAAATGTAAGGTCAGGCATAAGGTAAATGTAAGGTCAGGCATAAGGTAGACTCAGGTGAAACTTGCCCAATATTTGCTCTGTCTCTAATAGTAAGTTAATCTCGGTTAGTTTGTATTGTGATTGGTTATGTCATGTGATAATAGTTGCTTTATAACCTAAGAGTGTTGGACTTCTTTTGGTGATTTTGTTTTTTCCATTTTCAGATACTATGAGGAAGGGGAGTGTGGGAGCTGAACAAAAACGTAAGTATTCTTTGATTTCCTTCTCACAAACTAGTTGCAATAAATGTAAAGTCAGGCATAAGGTAGACTCAGATGAAACTTGTGGAATATTTGTTTTGAGGCATATGACGTTAGGTCAACATTGAATCGACGTTGAGTCAACGCCCCATGACATTGAATCGACGTTGCTTCAGTGTTGATTGACCGTTGTGTGCGGGACCCGTCCACCCCTTTGGTTTCTCTCTTCCCCTGTCCTACAAGTGTCAAAATAAAAGGTATGTTAAGCTGAGTTAGTTTGTTTTGTGATTGGTTGATTTCCTTCGCACAAATGAGTTGCAATAAATGTAAGGTCAGGCATAAGGTAGACTCAGATGAAACTTGTGGAATATTTGTTTTGAGGCATATGACGTTAGGTCAACATTGAATCGACGTTGAGCCAACGCCCCATGACATTGAATCGACGTTGCTTCAGTGTTGATTGACCGTTGTGTGCGGGACCCGTCCACCCCTTTGGTTTCTCTCTTCCCCTGTCCTACAAGTGTCAAAATAAAAGGTATAATAAGCTGAGTTAGTTTGTTTTGTGATTGGTTGATTTCCTTCGCACAAATGAGTTGCAATAAATGTAAGGTCAGGCATAAGGTAGACTCAGATGAAACTTGCGGAATATTTGTCTGGAGGCATATGACGTTAGGTCAACATTGATTCGACGTTGAGTCAATGCCCCATGACATTGAATCAACGTTGATTCAGTGTTGATTGACCGTTGTGTGGGGGACGTGTCCATCCCTTTGGTTTCTCTCTTCCGCTGTCCTACAAGTGTCAAAATAAAAGATATGTTTAGCTGAGTTAGTTTGTTTTGTGATTGGTTGATTTCCTTCGCACAAATGAGTTGCAATAAATGTAAGGTCAGGCATAAGGTAGACTCAGATGAAACTTGCGGAATATTTGTCTGGAGGCATATGACGTTAGGTCAACATTGAATCGACGTTGAATCAACGCCCCATGACATTGAATCAACGTTGATTCAGTGTTGATTGACCGTTGTGTGCGGGACACGTCCACCCCTTTGGTTTCTCTCTTCCCCTGTCCTACAAGTGTCAAAATAAAAGGTATGTTAAGCTGAGTTAGTTTGTTTTGTGATTTGTTGATTTCCTTCGCATAAATGAGTTGCAATAAATGTAAGGTCAGGCATAAGGTAGACTCAGATGAAACTTGCGGAATATTTGTCTGGATGCATATGACGTTAGGTCAACATTGAATCGACGTTGAGTCAACGCCCCATGACATTGAATCGATGTTGATTCAGTGTTGATTGACCGTTGTGTGCGGGACGCGTCCACCCCTTTGGTTTCTTTCTTCCCCTGTCCTACACTTGTCAAAATAAAAGGTATGTTAAGCTGAGTTAGGTTGTTTTGTGATTGGTTGATTTCTTTCTCACAAATGAATTGCAGTAAATGTAAAGTCAGGCATAAGGTAGACTCAGGTGAAACTGGTTCAATATTTGCTGTCTCTTGATTTCCTTCGCATAAATGAGTTGCAATAAATGTAAGGTCAGGCATAAGGTAGACTCAGATGATAAAACTTGCCAAATATTTGCTCAAATTGAATCACTGTTCATTCAACTTCATGGGGTTGAATCGACGCAATAAATGTAAGGTCAGGCATAAGGTAAATGTAAGGTCAGGCATAAGGTAGACTCAGATGATAAAACTTGCCAAATATTTGCTCAAATTGAATCACTGTTCATTCAACTTCATGGGGTTGAATCGACGCAATAAATGTAAGGTCAGGCATAAGGTAAATGTAAGGTCAGGCATAAGGTAGACTCAGATGATAAAACTTGCCAAATATTTGCTCAAATTGAATCACCGTTGGTTCAACTTCATGGGGTTGAATCGACGCAATAAATGTAAGGTCAGGCATTAGGTAAATGTAAGGTCAGGCATAAGGTAGACTCAGATGATAAAACTTGCCAAATATTTGCTTAAATTGAATCACCCTTTGTTCAACTTCATGGGGTTGAATCGACGCAATAAATGTAAGGTCAGGCATAAGGTAAATGTAAGGTCAGGCATAAGGTAGACTCAGATGATAAAACTTGCCAAATATTTGCTTAAATTGAATCACCGTTGGTTCAACTTCATGGGGTTGAATCTACGCAATAAATGTAAGGTCAGGCATAAGGTAAATGTAAGGTCAGGCATAAGGTAGACTCAGATGATAAAACTTGCCAAATATTTGCTCAAATTGAATCACCGTTGGTTCAACTTCATGGGGTTGAATCGACGCAATAAATGTAAGGTCAGGCATAAGGTAAATGTAAGGTCAGGCATAAGGTAGACTCAGATAATAAAACTTGCCAAATATTTGCTTAAATTGAATCACCGTTGGTTCAACGTCATGGGGTTGAATCGACGCAATAAATGTAAGGTCAGGCATAAGGTAAATGTAAGGTCAGGCATAAGGTAGACTCAGATGATAAAACTTGCCAAATATTTGCTTAAATTGAATCACCGTTGGTTCAACTTCATGGGGTTGAATCGACGCAATAAATGTAAGGTCAGGCATTAGGTAAATGTAAGGTCAGGCATAAGGTAGACTCAGATGATAAAACTTGCCAAATATTTGCTTAAATTAAATCAACGTTGGTTCAACTTCATGGGGTTGAATCGACGCAATAAATGTAAGGTCAGGCATTAGGTAAATGTAACGTCAGGCATAAGGTAGACTCAGATGATAAAACTTGCCAAATATTTGCTCAAATTGAATCACTGTTCATTTAACTTCATGGGGTTGAATTTACGCAATAAATGTAAGGTCAGGCACAAGGTAAATGTAAGGTCGGGCATAGGGTAGACTCAGATAATAAAACTTGCCAAATATTTGCTTAAATTGAATCACCGTTGGTTCAACTTCATGGGGTTGAATCGACGCAATAAATGTAAGGTCAGGCATAAGGTAAATGTAAGGTCAGGCATAAGGTAGACTCAGATGATAAAACTTGCCAAATATTTGCTCAAATTGAATCACTGTTCATTCAACTTCATGGGGTTGAATCGACGCAATAAATGTAAGGTCAGGCATAAGGTAAATGTAAGGTCAGGCATAAGGTAGACTCAGATGATAAAACTTGCCAAATATTTGCTCAAATTGAATCACCGTTGGTTCAACTTCATGGGGTTGAATCGACGCAATAAATGTAAGGTCAGGCATTAGGTAAATGTAAGGTCAGGCATAAGGTAGACTCAGATGATAAAACTTGCCAAATATTTGCTCAAATTGAATCACTGTTCATTCAACTTCATGGGGTTGAATCGACGCAATAAATGTAAGGTCAGGCATAAGGTAAATGTAAGGTCAGGCATAAGGTAGACTCAGATGATAAAACTTGCCAAATATTTGCTTAAATTGAATCACCGTTGGTTCAACTTCATGGGGTTGAATCTACGCAATAAATGTAAGGTCAGGCATAAGGTAAATGTAAGGTCAGGCATAAGGTAGACTCAGATGATAAAACTTGCCAAATATTTGCTCAAATTGAATCACCGTTGGTTCAACTTCATGGGGTTGAATCGACGCAATAAATGTAAGGTCAGGCATAAGGTAAATGTAAGGTCAGGCATAAGGTAGACTCAGATAATAAAACTTGCCAAATATTTGCTTAAATTGAATCACCGTTGGTTCAACGTCATGGGGTTGAATCGACGCAATAAATGTAAGGTCAGGCATAAGGTAAATGTAAGGTCAGGCATAAGGTAGACTCAGATGATAAAACTTGCCAAATATTTGCTTAAATTGAATCACCGTTGGTTCAACTTCATGGGGTTGAATCGACGCAATAAATGTAAGGTCAGGCATTAGGTAAATGTAAGGTCAGGCATAAGGTAGACTCAGATGATAAAACTTGCCAAATATTTGCTTAAATTAAATCAACGTTGGTTCAACTTCATGGGGTTGAATCGACGCAATAAATGTAAGGTCAGGCATTAGGTAAATGTAACGTCAGGCATAAGGTAGACTCAGATGATAAAACTTGCCAAATATTTGCTCAAATTGAATCACTGTTCATTCAACTTCATGGGGTTGAATTTACGCAATAAATGTAAGGTCAGGCACAAGGTAAATGTAAGGTCGGGCATAAGGTAGACTCAGATAATAAAACTTGCCAAATATTTGCTTAAATTGAATCACCGTTGGTTCAACTTCATGGGGTTGAATCGACGCAATAAATGTAAGGTCAGGCATAAGGTAAATGTAAGGTCAGGCATAAGGTAGACTCAGATGATAAAACTTGCCAAATATTTGCTCAAATTGAATCACTGTTCATTCAACTTCATGGGGTTGAATCGACGCAATAAATGTAAGGTCAGGCATAAGGTAAATGTAAGGTCAGGCATAAGGTAGACTCAGATGATAAAACTTGCCAAATATTTGCTCAAATTGAATCACCGTTTGTTCAACTTCATGGGGTTGAATCGCCGCAATAAATGTAAGGTCAGGCATTAGGTAAATGTAAGGTCAGGCATAAGGTAAACTCAGATGATAAAACTTGCCAAATATTTGCTCAAATTGAATCACTGTTGATTCAACTTCATGGGGTTGAATCGACGCAATAAATGTAAGGTCAGGCATAAGGTAAATGTAAGGTCAGGCATAAGGTAGACTCAGATGATAAAACTTGCCAAATATTTGCTCAAATTGAATCACTGTTCATTCAACTTCATGGGGTTGAATCGACGCAATAAATGTAAGGTCAGGCATAAGGTAAATGTAAGGTCAGGCATAAGGTAGACTCAGATAATAAAACTTGCCAAATATTTGCTTAAATTGAATCACCGTTGGTTCAACTTCATGGGGTTGAATCGACGCAATAAATGTAAGGTCAGGCATAAGGTAAATGTAAGGTCAGGCATAAGGTAGACTCAGATGATAAAACTTGCCAAATATTTGCTCAAATTGAATCACTGTTTGTTCAACTTCATGGGGTTGAATCGACGCAATAAATGTAAGGTCAGGCATAAGGTAAATGTAAGGTCAGGCATAAGGTAGACTCAGATGATAAAACTTGCCAAATATTTGCTTAAATTGAATCACCGTTGGTTCAACTTCATGGGGTTGAATCGACGCAATAAATGTAAATTCAGGCATAAGGTAAATGTAAGGTCAGACATAAGGTAGACTCAGATGATAAAACTTGCCAAATATTTGCTTAAATTGAATCACCGTTGGTTCAACTTTATGGGGTTGAATCGACGCAATAAATGTAAGGTCAGGCATAAGGTAAATGTAAGGTCAGGCATAAGGTAGACTCAGATAATAAAACTTGCCAAATATTTGCTTAAATTGAATCACCGTTGGTTCAACTTCATGGGGTTGAATCGACGCAATAAATGTAAATTCAGGCATAAGGTAAATGTAAGGTCAGGCATAAGGTAGACTCAGATGATAAAACTTGCCAAATATTTGCTTAAATTGAATCACCGTTGGTTCAACTTCATGGGGTTGAATCGACGCAATAAATGTAAGGTCAGGCATAAGGTAAATGTAAGGTCAGGCATAAGGTAGACTCAGATGATAAAACTTGCCAAATATTTGCTTAAATTAAATCAACGTTGGTTCAACTTCATGGGGTTGAATCGACGCAATAAATGTAAGGTCAGGCATAAGCTAAATGTAACGTCAGGCATAAGGTAGACTCAGATGATAAAACTTGCCAAATATTTGCTCAAATTGAATCACTGTTCATTCAACTTCATGGGGTTGAATCGACGCAATAAATGTAAGGTCAGGCATAAGGTAAATGTAAGGTCAGGCATAAGGTAGACTCAGATGATAAAACTTGCCAAATATTTGCTCAAATTGAATCACCTTTGGTTCAACTTCATGGGGTTGAATCGACGCAATAAATGTAAGGTCAGGCATAAGGTAAATGTAACGTCAGGCATAAGGTAGACTCAGATGATAAAACTTGCCAAATATTTGCTCAAATTGAATCACTGTTCATTCAACTTCATGGGGTTGAATCGACGCAATAAATGTAAGGTCAGGCATAAGGTAAATGTAAGGTCAGGCATAAGGTAGACTCAGATGATAAAACTTGCCAAATATTTGCTCAAATTGAATCACCTTTGGTTCAACTTCATGGGGTTGAATCGACGCAATAAATGTAAGGTCAGGCATAAGGTAAATGTAAGGTCAGGCATAAGGTAGACTCAGGTGAAACTTGCCCAATATTTGCTCTGTCTCTAATAGTAAGTTAATCTCGGTTAGTTTGTATTGTGATTGGTTATGTCATGTGATAATAGTTGCTTTATAACCTAAGAGTGTTGGACTTCTTTTGGTGATTTTGTTTTTTCCATTTTCAGATACTATGAGGAAGGGGAGTGTGGGAGCTGAACAAAAACGTAAGTATTCTTTGATTTCCTTCTCACAAACTAGTTGCAATAAATGTAAAGTCAGGCATAAGGTAGACTCAGATGAAACTTGTGGAATATTTGTTTTGAGGCATATGACGTTAGGTCAACATTGAATCGACGTTGAGTCAACGCCCCATGACATTGAATCGACGTTGCTTCAGTGTTGATTGACCGTTGTGTGCGGGACCCGTCCACCCCTTTGGTTTCTCTCTTCCCCTGTCCTACAAGTGTCAAAATAAAAGGTATGTTAAGCTGAGTTAGTTTGTTTTGTGATTGGTTGATTTCCTTCGCACAAATGAGTTGCAATAAATGTAAGGTCAGGCATAAGGTAGACTCAGATGAAACTTGTGGAATATTTGTTTTGAGGCATATGACGTTAGGTCAACATTGAATCGACGTTGAGTCAATGCCCCATGACATTGAATCGACGTTGCTTCAGTGTTGATTGACCGTTGTGTGCGGGACCCGTCCACCCCTTTGGTTTCTCTCTTCCCCTGTCCTACAAGTGTCAAAATAAAAGGTATGTTAAGCTGAGTTAGTTTGTTTTGTGATTGGTTGATTTCCTTCGCACAAATGAGTTGCAATAAATGTAAGGTCAGGCATAAGGTAGACTCAGATGAAACTTGCGGAATATTTGTCTGGAGGCATATGACGTTAGGTCAACATTGATTCGACGTTGAGTCAACGCCCCATGACATTGAATCAACGTTGATTCAGTGTTGATTGACCGTTGTGTGGGGGACGTGTCCATCCCTTTGGTTTCTCTCTTCCGCTGTCCTACAAGTGTCAAAATAAAAGATATGTTTAGCTGAGTTAGTTTGTTTTGTGATTGGTTGATTTCCTTCGCACAAATGAGTTGCAATAAATGTAAGGTCAGGCATAAGGTAGACTCAGATGAAACTTGCGGAATATTTGTCTGGAGGCATATGACGTTAGGTCAACATTGAATCGACGTTGAATCAACGCCCCATGACATTGAATCAACGTTGATTCAGTGTTGATTGACCGTTGTGTGCGGGACACGTCCACCCCTTTGGTTTCTCTCTTCCCCTGTCCTACAAGTGTCAAAATAAAAGGTATGTTAAGCTGAGTTAGTTTGTTTTGTGATTTGTTGATTTCCTTCGCATAAATGAGTTGCAATAAATGTAAGGTCAGGCATAAGGTAGACTCAGATGAAACTTGCGGAATATTTGTCTGGATGCATATGACGTTAGGTCAACATTGAATCGACGTTGAGTCAACGCCCCATGACATTGAATCGATGTTGATTCAGTGTTGATTGACCGTTGTGTGCGGGACGCGTCCACCCCTTTGGTTTCTTTCTTCCCCTGTCCTGCACTTGTCAAAATAAAAGGTATGTTAAGCTGAGTTAGGTTGTTTTGTGATTGGTTGATTTCTTTCTCACAAATGAATTGCAGTAAATGTAAAGTCAGGCATAAGGTAGACTCAGGTGAAACTGGTTCAATATTTGCTGTCTCTTGATTTCCTTCGCATAAATGAGTTGCAATAAATGTAAGGTCAGGCATAAGGTAGACTCAGATGATAAAACTTGCCAAATATTTGCTCAAATTGAATCACTGTTCATTCAACTTCATGGGGTTGAATCGACGCAATAAATGTAAGGTCAGGCATAAGGTAAATGTAAGGTCAGGCATAAGGTAGACTCAGATGATAAAACTTGCCAAATATTTGCTCAAATTGAATCACCGTTGGTTCAACTTCATGGGGTTGAATCGACGCAATAAATGTAAGGTCAGGCATTAGGTAAATGTAAGGTCAGCCATAAGGTAGACTCAGATGATAAAACTTGCCAAATATTTGCTCAAATTGAATCACTGTTCATTCAACTTCATGGGGTTGAATCGACGCAATAAATGTAAGGTCAGGCATAAGGTAAATGTAAGGTCAGGCATAAGGTAGACTCAGATGATAAAACTTGCCAAATATTTGCTCAAATTGAATCACCGTTGGTTCAACTTCATGGGGTTGAATCGACGCAATAAATGTAATGTCAGGCATAAGGTAAATGTAAGGTCGGGCATAAGGTAGACTCAGATAATAAAACTTGCCAAATATTTGCTTAAATTGAATCACCGTTGGTTCAACTTCATGGGGTTGAATCGACGCAATAAATGTAAGGTCAGGCATAAGGTAAATGTAAGGTCAGGCATAAGGTAGACTCAGATGATAAAACTTGTCAAATATTTGCTCAAATTGAATCACTGTTCATTCAACTTCATGGGGTTGAATCGACGCAATAAATGTAAGGTCAGGCATAAGGTAAATGTAAGGTCAGGCATAAGGTAGACTCAGATGATAAAACTTGCCAAATATTTGCTCAAATTGAATCACCGTTTGTTCAACTTCATGGGGTTGAATCGACGCAATAAATGTAAGGTCAGGCATTAGGTAAATGTAAGGTCAGGCATAAGGTAGACTCAGATGATAAAACTTGCCTAATATTTGCTCAAATTGAATCACTGTTCATTCAACTTCATGGGGTTGAATCGACGCAATAAATGTAAGGTCAGGCATAAGGTAAATGTAAGGTCAGGCATAAGGTAGACTCAGATAATAAAACTTGCCAAATATTTGCTTAAATTGAATCACCGTTGGTTCAACTTCATGGGGTTGAATCGACGCAATAAATGTAAGGTCAGGCATAAGGTAAATGTAAGGTCAGGCATAAGGTAGACTCAGATGGTAAAACTTGCCAAATATTTGCTCAAATTGAATCACTGTTCATTCAACTTCATGGGGTTGAATCGACGCAATAAATGTAAGGTCAGGCATAAGGTAAATGTAAGGTCAGGCATAAGGTAGACTCAGATGATAAAACTTGCCAAATATTTGCTCAAATTGAATCACCGTTTGTTCAACTTCATGGGAATGAATCGCCGCAATAAATGTAAGGTCAGGCATTAGGTAAATGTAAGGTCAGGCATAAGGTAGACTCAGATGATAAAACTTGCCAAATATTTGCTCAAATTGAATCACTGTTCATTCAACTTCATGGGGTTGAATCGACGCAATAAATGTAAGGTCAGGCATAAGGTAAATGTAAGGTCAGGCATAAGGTACTCAGATGATAAAACTTGCCAAATATTTGCTCAAATTGAATCACTGTTCATTCAACTTCATGGGGTTGAATCGACGCAATAAATGAAAATTCAGGCATAAGGTAAATGTAAGGTCAGGCATAAGGTAGACTCAGATAATAAAACTTGCCAAATATTTGCTTAAATTGAATCACCGTTGGTTCAACTTCATGGGGTTGAATCGACGCAATAAATGTAAGGTCAGGCATAAGGTAAATGTAAGGTCAGGCATAAGGTAGACTCAGATGATAAAACTTGCCAAATATTTGCTCAAATTGAATCACTGTTTGTTCAACTTCATGGGGTTGAATCGACGCAATAAATGTAAGGTCAGGCATAAGGTAAATGTAAGGTCAGGCATAAGGTAGACTCAGATGATAAAACTTGCCAAATATTTGCTTAAATTGAATCACCGTTGGTTCAACTTCATGGGGTTGAATCGACGCAATAAATGTAAGGTCAGGCATAAGGTAAATGTAAGGTCAGGCATAAGGTAGACTCAGATAATAAAACTTGCCAAATATTTGCTTAAATTGAATCACCGTTGGTTCAACTTCATGGGGTTGAATCGACGCAATAAATGTAAGGTCAGGCATAAGGTAAATGTAAGGTCAGGCATAAGGTAGACTCAGATAATAAAACTTGCCAAATATTTGCTTAAATTGAATCACCGTTGGTTCAACTTCATGGGGTTGAATTGACGCAATAAATGTAAGGTCAGGCATAAGGTAAATGTAAGGTCAGGCATAAGGTAGACTCAGATGATAAAACTTGCCAAATATTTGCTCAAATTGAATCACTGTTCATTCAACTTCATGGGGTTGAATCGACGCAATAAATGTAAGGTCAGGCATTAGGTAAATGTAAGGTCAGGCATAAGGTACACTCAGATGATAAAACTTGCCAAATATTTGCTTAAATTAAATCAACGTTGGTTCAACTTCATGGGGTTGAATCGACGCAATAAATGTAAGGTCAGGCATAAGCTAAATGTAACGTCAGGCATAAGGTAGACTCAGATGATAAAACTTGCCAAATATTTGCTCAAATTGAATCACTGTTCATTCAACTTCATGGGGTTGAATCGACGCAATAAATGTAAGGTCAGGCATAAGGTAAATGTAAGGTCAGGCATAAGGTAGACTCAGATGATAAAACTTGCCAAATATTTGCTCAAATTGAATCACCGTTGGTTCAACTTCATGGGGTTGAATCGACGCAATAAATGTAAGGTCAGGCATAAGGTAAATGTAAGGTCAGGCATAAGGTAGACTCAGGTGGAACTTGCCCAATATTTGCTCTGTCTCTAATAGTAAGTTAATCTCGGTTAGTTTGTATTGTGATTGGTTATGTCATGTGATAATAGTTGCTTTATAACCTAAGAGTGTTGGACTTCTTTTGGTGATTTTGTTTTTTCCATTTTCAGATACTATGAGGAAGGGGAGTGTGGGAGCTGAACAAAAACGTAAGTATTCTTTGATTTCCTTCTCACAAACTAGTTGCAATAAATGTAAAGTCAGGCATAAGGTAGACTCAGATGAAACTTGTGGAATATTTGTTTTGAGGCATATGACGTTAGGTCAACATTGAATCGACGTTGAGTCAACGCCCCATGACATTGAATCGACGTTGCTTCAGTGTTGATTGACCGTTGTGTGCGGGACCCGTCCACCCCTTTGGTTTCTCTCTTCCCCTGTCCTACAAGTGTCAAAATAAAAGGTATGTTAAGCTGAGTTAGTTTGTTTTGTGATTGGTTGATTTCCTTCGCACAAATGAGTTGCAATAAATGTAAGGTCAGGCATAAGGTAGACTCAGATGAAACTTGTGGAATATTTGTTTTGAGGCATATGACGTTAGGTCAACATTGAATCGACGTTGAGTCAATGCCCCATGACATTGAATCGACGTTGCTTCAGTGTTGATTGACCGTTGTGTGCGGGACCCGTCCACCCCTTTGGTTTCTCTCTTCCCCTGTCCTACAAGTGTCAAAATAAAAGGTATGTTAAGCTGAGTTAGTTTGTTTTGTGATTGGTTGATTTCCTTCGCACAAATGAGTTGCAATAAATGTAAGGTCAGGCATAAGGTAGACTCAGATGAAACTTGCGGAATATTTGTCTGGAGGCATATGACGTTAGGTCAACATTGATTCGACGTTGAGTCAACGCCCCATGACATTGAATCAACGTTGATTCAGTGTTGATTGACCGTTGTGTGGGGGACGTGTCCATCCCTTTGGTTTCTCTCTTCCGCTGTCCTACAAGTGTCAAAATAAAAGATATGTTTAGCTGAGTTAGTTTGTTTTGTGATTGGTTGATTTCCTTCGCACAAATGAGTTGCAATAAATGTAAGGTCAGGCATAAGGTAGACTCAGATGAAACTTGCGGAATATTTGTCTGGAGGCATATGACGTTAGGTCAACATTGAATCGACGTTGAATCAACGCCCCATGACATTGAATCAACGTTGATTCAGTGTTGATTGACCGTTGTGTGCGGGACACGTCCACCCCTTTGGTTTCTCTCTTCCCCTGTCCTACAAGTGTCAAAATAAAAGGTATGTTAAGCTGAGTTAGTTTGTTTTGTGATTTGTTGATTTCCTTCGCATAAATGAGTTGCAATAAATGTAAGGTCAGGCATAAGGTAGACTCAGATGAAACTTGCGGAATATTTGTCTGGATGCATATGACGTTAGGTCAACATTGAATCGACGTTGAGTCAACGCCCCATGACATTGAATCGATGTTGATTCAGTGTTGATTGACCGTTGTGTGCGGGACGCGTCCACCCCTTTGGTTTCTTTCTTCCCCTGTCCTACACTTGTCAAAATAAAAGGTATGTTAAGCTGAGTTAGGTTGTTTTGTGATTGGTTGATTTCTTTCTCACAAATGAATTGCAGTAAATGTAAAGTCAGGCATAAGGTAGACTCAGGTGAAACTGGTTCAATATTTGCTGTCTCTTGATTTCCTTCGCATAAATGAGTTGCAATAAATGTAAGGTCAGGCATAAGGTAGACTCAGATGATAAAACTTGCCAAATATTTGCTCAAATTGAATCACTGTTCATTCAACTTCATGGGGTTGAATCGACGCAATAAATGTAAGGTCAGGCATAAGGTAAATGTAAGGTCAGGCATAAGGTAGACTCAGATGATAAAACTTGCCAAATATTTGCTCAAATTGAATCACCGTTGGTTCAACTTCATGGGGTTGAATCGACGCAATAAATGTAAGGTCAGGCATTAGGTAAATGTAAGGTCAGGCATAAGGTAGACTCAGATGATAAAACTTGCCAAATATTTGCTCAAATTGAATCACTGTTCATTCAACTTCATGGGGTTGAATCGACGCAATAAATGTAAGGTCAGGCATAAGGTAAATGTAAGGTCAGGCATAAGGTAGACTCAGATGATAAAACTTGCCAAATATTTGCTCAAATTGAATCACCGTTGGTTCAACTTCATGGGGTTGAATCGACGCAATAAATGTAATGTCAGGCATAAGGTAAATGTAAGGTCAGGCATAAGGTAGACTCAGATGATAAAACTTGCTAAATATTTGCTCAAATTGAATCACCGTTGGTTCAACTTCATGGGGTTGAATCGACGCAATAAATGTAAGGTCAGGCATAAGGTAAATGTAAGGTCATGCATAAGGTAGACTCAGATAATAAAACTTGCCAAATATTTGCTTAAATTGAATCACCGTTGGTTCAACTTCATGGGGTTGAATCGACGCAATAAATGTAAGGTCCTGCATAAGGTAAATGTAAGGTCAGGCATAAGGTAGACTCAGATGATAAAACTTGCCAAATATTTGCTTAAATTGAATCACCTTTGGTTCAACTTCATGGGGTTGAATCGACGCAATAAATGTAAGGTCAGGCATTAGGTAAATGTAAGGTCAGGCATAAGGTAGACTCAGATGATAAAACTTGCCAAATATTTGCTTAAATTAAATCAACGTTGGTTCAACTTCATGGGGTTGAATCGACGCAATAAATGTAAGGTCAGGCATTAGGTAAATGTAACGTCAGGCATAAGGTAGACTCAGATGATAAAACTTGCCAAATATTTGCTCAAATTGAATCACTGTTCATTCAACTTCATGGGGTTGAATTTACGCAATAAATGTAAGGTCAGGCATAAGGTAAATGTAAGGTCGGGCATAAGGTAGACTCAGATAATAAAACTTGCCAAATATTTGCTTAAATTGAATCACCGTTGGTTCAACTTCATGGGGTTGAATCGACGCAATAAATGTAAGGTCAGGCATAAGGTAAATGTAAGGTCAGGCATAAGGTAGACTCAGATGATAAAACTTGCCAAATATTTGCTCAAATTGAATCACTGTTCATTCAACTTCATGGGGTTGAATCGACGCAATAAATGTAAGGTCAGGCATAAGGTAAATGTAAGGTCAGGCATAAGGTAGACTCAGATGATAAAACTTGCCAAATATTTGCTCAAATTGAATCACCGTTTGTTCAACTTCATGGGGTTGAATCGACGCAATAAATGTAAGGTCAGGCATTAGGTAAATGTAAGGTCAGGCATAAGGTAGACTCAGATGATAAAACTTGCCTAATATTTGCTCAAATTGAATCACTGTTCATTCAACTTCATGGGGTTGAATCGACGCAATAAATGTAAGGTCAGGCATAAGGTAAATGTAAGGTCAGGCATAAGGTAGACTCAGATAATAAAACTTGCCAAATATTTGCTTAAATTGAATCACCGTTGGTTCAACTTCATGGGGTTGAATCGACGCAATAAATGTAAGGTCAGGCATAAGGTAAATGTAAGGTCAGGCATAAGGTAGACTCAGATGATAAAACTTGCCAAATATTTGCTCAAATTGAATCACCGTTGGTTCAACTTCATGGGGTTGAATCGACGCAATAAATGTAAGGTCAGGCATAAGGTAAATGTAAGGTCAGGCATAAGGTAGACTCAGATAATAAAACTTGCCAAATATTTGCTTAAATTGAATCACCGTTGGTTCAACTTCATGGGGTTGAATCGACGCAATAAATGTAAGGTCAGGCATAAGGTAAATGTAAGGTCAGGCATAAGGTAGACTCAGATGATAAAACTTGCCAAATATTTGCTTAAATTGAATCACCGTTGGTTCAACTTCATGGGGTTGAATCGACGCAATAAATGTAAGGTCAGGCATTAGGTAAATGTAAGGTCAGGCATAAGGTAGACTCAGATGATAAAACTTGCCAAATATTTGCTTAAATTAAATCAACGTTGGTTCAACTTCATGGGGTTGAATCGACGCAATAAATGTAAGGTCAGGCATTAGGTAAATGTAACGTCAGGCATAAGGTAGACTCAGATGATAAAACTTGCCAAATATTTGCTCAAATTGAATCACTGTTCATTCAACTTCATGGGGTTGAATTTACGCAATAAATGTAAGGTCAGGCATAAGGTAAATGTAAGGTCGGGCATAAGGTAGACTCAGATAATAAAACTTGCCAAATATTTGCTTAAATTGAATCACCGTTGGTTCAACTTCATGGGGTTGAATCGACGCAATAAATGTAAGGTCAGGCATAAGGTAAATGTAAGGTCAGGCATAAGGTAGACTCAGATGGTAAAACTTGCCAAATATTTGCTCAAATTGAATCACTGTTCATTCAACTTCATGGGGTTGAATCGACGCAATAAATGTAAGGTCAGGCATAAGGTAAATGTAAGGTCAGGCATAAGGTAGACTCAGATGATAAAACTTGCCAAATATTTGCTCAAATTGAATCACTGTTCATTCAACTTCATGGGGTTGAATCGACGCAATAAATGTAAGGTCAGGCATAAGGTAAATGTAAGGTCAGGCATAAGGTAGACTCAGATGATAAAACTTGCCAAATATTTGCTCAAATTGAATCACCGTTGGTTCAATTTCATGGGGTTGAATCGACGCAATAAATGTAAGGTCAGGCATTAGGTAAATGTAAGGTCAGGCATAAGGTAGACTCAGATGATAAAACTTGCCAAATATTTGCTCAAATTGAATCACCGTTGGTTTAACTTCATGGGGTTGAATCGACGCAATAAATGTTAGGTCAGGCATAAGGTAAATGTAAGGTCAGGCATAAGGTAGACTCAGATGATAAAACTTGCCAAATATTTGCTTAAATTGAATCACCGTTGGTTCAACTTCATGGGGTTGAATCGACGCAATAAATGTAAGGTCAGGCATAAGGTAAATGTAAGGTCAGGCATAAGGTAGACTCAGATGATAAAACTTGCCAAATATTTGCTCAAATTTAATCACCGTTGGTTCAACTTCATGGGGTTGAATCGACGCAATAAATGTAAGGTCAGGCATTAGGTAAATGTAAGGTCAGGCATAAGGTAGACTCAGATAATAAAACTTGCCAAATATTTGCTTAAATTGAATCACCGTTGGTTCAACTTCATGGGGTTGAATCGACGCAATAAATGTAAGGTCAGGCATAAGGTAAATGTAAGGTCAGGCATAAGGTAGACTCAGATGATAAAACTTGCCAAATATTTGCTTAAATTGAATCACCGTTGGTTCAACTTCATGGGGTTGAATCGACGCAATAAATGTAAGGTCAGGCATTAGGTAAATGTAAGGTCAGGCATAAGGTAGACTCAGATGATAAAACTTGCCAAATATTTGCTTAAATTAAATCAACGTTGGTTCAACTTCATGGGGTTGAATCGACGCAATAAATGTAAGGTCAGGCATTAGGTAAATGTAACGTCAGGCATAAGGTAGACTCAGATGATAAAACTTGCCAAATATTTGCTCAAATTGAATCACTGTTCATTCAACTTCATGGGGTTGAATTTACGCAATAAATGTAAGGTCAGGCATAAGGTAAATGTAAGGTCGGGCATAAGGTAGACTCAGATAATAAAACTTGCCAAATATTTGCTTAAATTGAATCACCGTTGGTTCAACTTCATGGGGTTGAATCGACGCAATAAATGTAAGGTCAGGCATAAGGTAAATGTAAGGTCAGGCATAAGGTAGACTCAGATGATAAAACTTGCCAAATATTTGCTCAAATTGAATCACTGTTCATTCAATTTCATGGGGTTGAATCGACGCAATAAATGTAAGCTCAGGCATAAGGTAAATGTAAGGTCAGGCATAAGGTAGACTCAGATGATAAAACTTGCCAAATATTTGCTCAAATTGAATCACCGTTTGTTCAACTTCATGGGAATGAATCGCCGCAATAAATGTAAGGTCAGGCATTAGGTAAATGTAAGGTCAGGCATAAGGTAGACTCAGATGATAAAACTTGCGAAATATTTGCTCAAATTGAATCACTGTTCATTCAACTTCATGGGGTTGAATCGACGCAATAAATGTAAGGTCAGGCATAAGGTAAATGTAAGGTCAGGCATAAGGTAGACTCAGATGATAAAACTTGCCAAATATTTGCTCAAATTGAATCACTGTTCATTCAACTTCATGGGGTTGAATCGACGCAATAAATGTAAGGTCAGGCATAAGGTAAATGTAAGGTCAGGCATAAGGTAGACTCAGATGATAAAACTTGCCAAATATTTGCTCAAATTGAATCACCGTTGGTTCAACTTCATGGGGTTGAATCGACGCAATAAATGTAAGGTCAGGCATTAGGTAAATGTAAGGTCAGGCATAAGGTAGACTCAGATGATAAAACTTGCCAAATATTTGCTCAAATTGAATCACTGTTCATTCAACTTCATGGGGTTGAATCGACGCAATAAATGTAAGGTCAGGCATAAGGTAAATGTAAGGTCAGGCATAAGGTAGACTCAGATGATAAAACTTGCCAAATATTTGCTCAAATTGAATCACCGTTGGTTCAACTTCATGGGGTTGAATCGACGCAATAAATGTAATGTCAGGCATAAGGTAAATGTAAGGTCAGGCATAAGGTAGACTCAGATGATAAAACTTGCTAAATATTTGCTCAAATTGAATCACCGTTGGTTCAACTTCATGGGGTTGAATCGACGCAATAAATGTAAGGTCAGGCATAAGGTAAATGTAAGGTCATGCATAAGGTAGACTCAGATAATAAAACTTGCCAAATATTTGCTTAAATTGAATCACCGTTGGTTCAACTTCATGGGGTTGAATCGACGCAATAAATGTAAGGTCCTGCATAAGGTAAATGTAAGGTCAGGCATAAGGTAGACTCAGATGATAAAACTTGCCAAATATTTGCTTAAATTGAATCACCTTTGGTTCAACTTCATGGGGTTGAATCGACGCAATAAATGTAAGGTCAGGCATTAGGTAAATGTAAGGTCAGGCATAAGGTAGACTCAGATGATAAAACTTGCCAAATATTTGCTTAAATTAAATCAACGTTGGTTCAACTTCATGGGGTTGAATCGACGCAATAAATGTAAGGTCAGGCATTAGGTAAATGTAACGTCAGGCATAAGGTAGACTCAGATGATAAAACTTGCCAAATATTTGCTCAAATTGAATCACTGTTCATTCAACTTCATGGGGTTGAATTTACGCAATAAATGTGAGGTCAGGCATAAGGTAAATGTAAGGTCGGGCATAAGGTAGACTCAGATAATAAAACTTGCCAAATATTTGCTTAAATTGAATCACCGTTGGTTCAACTTCATGGGGTTGAATCGACGCAATAAATGTAAGGTCAGGCATAAGGTAAATGTAAGGTCAGGCATAAGGTAGACTCAGATGATAAAACTTGCCAAATATTTGCTCAAATTGAATCACTGTTCATTCAACTTCATGGGGTTGAATCGACGCAATAAATGTAAGGTCAGGCATAAGGTAAATGTAAGGTCAGGCATAAGGTAGACTCAGATGATAAAACTTGCCAAATATTTGCTCAAATTGAATCACCGTTTGTTCAACTTCATGGGGTTGAATCGACGCAATAAATGTAAGGTCAGGCATTAGGTAAATGTAAGGTCAGGCATAAGGTAGACTCAGATGATAAAACTTGCCTAATATTTGCTCAAATTGAATCACTGTTCATTCAACTTCATGGGGTTGAATCGACGCAATAAATGTAAGGTCAGGCATAAGGTAAATGTAAGGTCAGGCATAAGGTAGACTCAGATAATAAAACTTGCCAAATATTTGCTTAAATTGAATCACCGTTGGTTCAACTTCATGGGGTTGAATCGACGCAATAAATGTAAGGTCAGGCATAAGGTAAATGTAAGGTCAGGCATAAGGTAGACTCAGATGATAAAACTTGCCAAATATTTGCTCAAATTGAATCACCGTTGGTTCAACTTCATGGGGTTGAATCGACGCAATAAATGTAAGGTCAGGCATAAGGTAAATGTAAGGTCAGGCATAAGGTAGACTCAGATTATAAAACTTGCCAAATATTTGCTTAAATTGAATCACCGTTGGTTCAACTTCATGGGGTTGAATCGACGCAATAAATGTAAGGTCAGGCATAAGGTAAATGTAAGGTCAGGCATAAGGTAGACTCAGATGATAAAACTTGCCAAATATTTGCTCAAATTGAATCACCGTTGGTTCAACTTCATGGGGTTGAATCGACGCAATAAATGTAAGGTCAGGCATAAGGTAAATGTAAGGTCAGGCATAAGGTAGACTCAGATAATAAAACTTGCCAAATATTTGCTTAAATTAAATCAACGTTGGTTCAACTTCATGGGGTTGAATCGACGCAATAAATGTAAGGTCAGGCATAAGGTAAATGTAAGGTCAGGCATAAGGTAGACTCAGATGATAAAACTTGCCAAATATTTGCTTAAATTGAATCACCGTTGGTTCAACTTCATGGGATTGAATCGACGCAATAAATGTAAGGTCAGGCATTAGGTAAATGTAAGGTCAGGCATAAGGTAGACTCAGATGATAAAACTTGCCAAATATTTGCTTAAATTAAATCAACGTTGGTTCAACTTCATGGGGTTGAATCGACGCAATAAATGTAAGGTCAGGCATTAGGTAAATGTAACGTCAGGCATAAGGTAGACTCAGATGATAAAACTTGCCAAATATTTGCTCAAATTGAATCACTGTTCATTCAACTTCATGGGGTTGAATTTACGCAATAAATGTAAGGTCAGGCATAAGGTAAATGTAAGGTCGGGCATAAGGTAGACTCAGATAATAAAACTTGCCAAATATTTGCTTAAATTGAATCACCGTTGGTTCAACTTCATGGGGTTGAATCGACGCAATAAATGTAAGGTCAGGCATAAGGTAAATGTAAGGTCAGGCATAAGGTAGACTCAGATGGTAAAACTTGCCAAATATTTGCTCAAATTGAATCACTGTTCATTCAACTTCATGGGGTTGAATCGACGCAATAAATGTAAGGTCAGGCATAAGGTAAATGTAAGGTCAGGCATAAGGTAGACTCAGATGATAAAACTTGCCAAATATTTGCTCAAATTGAATCACTGTTCATTCAACTTCATGGGGTTGAATCGACGCAATAAATGTAAGGTCAGGCATAAGGTAAATGTAAGGTCAGGCATAAGGTAGACTCAGATGATAAAACTTGCCAAATATTTGCTCAAATTGAATCACCGTTGGTTCAATTTCATGGGGTTGAATCGACGCAATAAATGTAAGGTCAGGCATTAGGTAAATGTAAGGTCAGGCATAAGGTAGACTCAGATGATAAAACTTGCCAAATATTTGCTCAAATTGAATCACCGTTGGTTTAACTTCATGGGGTTGAATCGACGCAATAAATGTTAGGTCAGGCATAAGGTAAATGTAAGGTCAGGCATAAGGTAGACTCAGATGATAAAACTTGCCAAATATTTGCTTAAATTGAATCACCGTTGGTTCAACTTCATGGGGTTGAATCGACGCAATAAATGTAAGGTCAGGCATAAGGTAAATGTAAGGTCAGGCATAAGGTAGACTCAGATGATAAAACTTGCCAAATATTTGCTCAAATTTAATCACCGTTGGTTCAACTTCATGGGGTTGAATCGACGCAATAAATGTAAGGTCAGGCATTAGGTAAATGTAAGGTCAGGCATAAGGTAGACTCAGATAATAAAACTTGCCAAATATTTGCTTAAATTGAATCACCGTTGGTTCAACTTCATGGGGTTGAATCGACGCAATAAATGTAAGGTCAGGCATAAGGTAAATGTAAGGTCAGGCATAAGGTAGACTCAGATGATAAAACTTGCCAAATATTTGCTTAAATTGAATCACCGTTGGTTCAACTTCATGGGGTTGAATCGACGCAATAAATGTAAGGTCAGGCATTAGGTAAATGTAAGGTCAGGCATAAGGTAGACTCAGATGATAAAACTTGCCAAATATTTGCTTAAATTAAATCAACGTTGGTTCAACTTCATGGGGTTGAATCGACGCAATAAATGTAAGGTCAGGCATTAGGTAAATGTAACGTCAGGCATAAGGTAGACTCAGATGATAAAACTTGCCAAATATTTGCTCAAATTGAATCACTGTTCATTCAACTTCATGGGGTTGAATTTACGCAATAAATGTAAGGTCAGGCATAAGGTAAATGTAAGGTCGGGCATAAGGTAGACTCAGATAATAAAACTTGCCAAATATTTGCTTAAATTGAATCACCGTTGGTTCAACTTCATGGGGTTGAATCGACGCAATAAATGTAAGGTCAGGCATAAGGTAAATGTAAGGTCAGGCATAAGGTAGACTCAGATGATAAAACTTGCCAAATATTTGCTCAAATTGAATCACCGTTGGTTCAACTTCATGGGGTTGAATCGACGCAATAAATGTAAGCTCAGGCATAAGGTAAATGTAAGGTCAGGCATAAGGTAGACTCAGATGATAAAACTTGCCAAATATTTGCTCAAATTGAATCACCGTTTGTTCAACTTCATGGGAATGAATCGCCGCAATAAATGTAAGGTCAGGCATTAGGTAAATGTAAGGTCAGGCATAAGGTAGACTCAGATGATAAAACTTGCGAAATATTTGCTCAAATTGAATCACTGTTCATTCAACTTCATGGGGTTGAATCGACGCAATAAATGTAAGGTCAGGCATAAGGTAAATGTAAGGTCAGGCATAAGGTAGACTCAGATGATAAAACTTGCCAAATATTTGCTCAAATTGAATCACTGTTCATTCAACTTCATGGGGTTGAATCGACGCAATAAATGTAAATTCAGGCATAAGGTAAATGTAAGGTCAGGCATAAGGTAGACTCAGATGATAAAACTTGCCAAATATTTGCTCAAATTGAATCACCGTTTGTTCAACTTCATGGGAATGAATCGCCGCAATAAATGTAAGGTCAGGCATTAGGTAAATGTAAGGTCAGGCATAAGGTAGACTCAGATGATAAAACTTGCGAAATATTTGCTCAAATTGAATCACTGTTCATTCAACTTCATGGGGTTGAATCGACGCAATAAATGTAAGGTCAGGCATAAGGTAAATGTAAGGTCAGGCATAAGGTAGACTCAGATAATAAAACTTGCCAAATATTTGCTTAAATTGAATCACCGTTGGTTCAACTTCATGGGGTTGAATCGACGCAATAAATGTAAGGTCAGGCATAAGGTAAATGTAAGGTCAGGCATAAGGTAGACTCAGATGATAAAACTTGCCAAATATTTGCTCAAATTGAATCACTGTTTGTTCAACTTCATGGGGTTGAATCGACGCAATAAATGTAAGGTCAGGCATAAGGTAAATGTAAGGTCAGGCATAAGGTAGACTCAGATGATAAAACTTGCCAAATATTTGCTTAAATTGAATCACCGTTGGTTCAACTTCATGGGCTTGAATCGACGCAATAAATGTAAGGTCAGGCATAAGGTAAATGTAAGGTCAGGCATAAGGTAGACTCAGATAATAAAACTTGCCAAATATTTGCTTAAATTGAATCACCGTTGGTTCAACTTCATGGGGTTGAATCGACGCAATAAATGTAAATTCAGGCATAAGGTAAATGTAAGGTCAGGCATAAGGTAGACTCAGATGATAAAACTTGCCAAATATTTGCTTAAATTGAATCACCGTTGGTTCAACTTCATGGGGTTGAATCGACGCAATAAATGTAAGGTCAGGCATAAGGTAAATGTAAGGTCAGGCATAAGGTAGACTCAGATAATAAAACTTGCCAAATATTTGCTTAAATTGAATCACCGTTGGTTCAACTTCATGGGGTTGAATCGACGCAATAAATGTAAGGTCAGGCATAAGGTAAATGTAAGGTCAGGCATAAGGTAGACTCAGATAATAAAACTTGCCAAATATTTGCTTAAATTGAATCACCGTTGGTTCAACTTCATGGGGTTGAATTGACGCAATAAATGTAAGGTCAGGCATAAGGTAAATGTAAGGTCAGGCATAAGGTAGACTCAGATGATAAAACTTGCCAAATATTTGCTCAAATTGAATCACTGTTCATTCAACTTCATGGGGTTGAATCGACGCAATAAATGTAAGGTCAGGCATTAGGTAAATGTAAGGTCAGGCATAAGGTACACTCAGATGATAAAGCTTGCCAAATATTTGCTTAAATTAAATCAACGTTGGTTCAACTTCATGGGGTTGAATCGACGCAATAAATGTAAGGTCAGGCATAAGCTAAATGTAACGTCAGGCATAAGGTAGACTCAGATGATAAAACTTGCCAAATATTTGCTCAAATTGAATCACTGTTCATTCAACTTCATGGGGTTGAATCGACGCAATAAATGTAAGGTCAGGCATAAGGTAAATGTAAGGTCAGGCATAAGGTAGACTCAGATGATAAAACTTGCCAAATATTTGCTCAAATTGAATCACCTTTGGTTCAACTTCATGGGGTTGAATCGACGCAATAAATGTAAGGTCAGGCATAAGGTAAATGTAAGGTCAGGCATAAGGTAGACTCAGGTGAAACTTGCCCAATATTTGCTCTGTCTCTAATAGTAAGTTAATCTCGGTTAGTTTGTATTGTGATTGGTTATGTCATGTAATAATAGTTGCTTTATAACCTAAGAGTGTTGGACTTCTTTTGGTGATTTTGTTTTTTCCATTTTCAGATACTATGAGGAAGGGGAGTGTGGGAGCTGAACAAAAACGTAAGTATTCTTTGATTTCCTTCTCACAAACTAGTTGCAATAAATGTAAAGTCAGGCATAAGGTAGACTCAGATGAAACTTGTGGAATATTTGTTTTGAGGCATATGACGTTAGGTCAACATTGAATCGACGTTGAGTCAACGCCCCATGACATTGAATCGACGTTGCTTCAGTGTTGATTGACCGTTGTGTGCGGGACCCGTCCACCCCTTTGGTTTCTCTCTTCCCCTGTCCTACAAGTGTCAAAATAAAAGGTATGTTAAGCTGAGTTAGTTTGTTTTGTGATTGGTTGATTTCCTTCGCACAAATGAGTTGCAATAAATGTAAGGTCAGGCATAAGGTAGACTCAGATGAAACTTGTGGAATATTTGTTTTGAGGCGTATGACGTTAGGTCAACATTGAATCGACGTTGAGTCAACGCCCCATGACATTGAATCGACGTTGCTTCAGTGTTGATTGACCATTGTGTGCGGGACCCGTCCACCCCTTTGGTTTCTCTCTTCCCCTGTCCTACAAGTGTCAAAATAAAAGGTATGTTAAGCTGAGTTAGTTTGTTTTGTGATTGGTTGATTTCCTTCGCACAAATGAGTTGCAATAAATGTAAGGTCAGGCATAAGGTAGACTCAGATGAAACTTGCGGAATATTTGTCTGGAGGCATATGACGTTAGGTCAACATTGATTCGACGTTGAGTCAACGCCCCATGACATTGAATCAACGTTGATTCAGTGTTGATTGACCGTTGTGTGGGGGACGTGTCCATCCCTTTGGTTTCTCTCTTCCGCTGTCCTACAAGTGTCAAAATAAAAGATATGTTTAGCTGAGTTAGTTTGTTTTGTGATTGGTTGATTTCCTTCGCACAAATGAGTTGCAATAAATGTAAGGTCAGGCATAAGGTAGACTCAGATGAAACTTGCGGAATATTTGTCTGGAGGCATATGACGTTGGGTCAACATTGAATCGACGTTGAATCAACGCCCCATGACATTGAATCAACGTTGATTCAGTGTTGATTGACCGTTGTGTGCGGGACACGTCCACCCCTTTGGTTTCTCTCTTCCCCTGTCCTACAAGTGTCAAAATAAAAGGTATGTTAAGCTGAGTTAGTTTGTTTTGTGATTTGTTGATTTCCTTCGCATAAATGAGTTGCAATAAATGTAAGGTCAGGCATAAGGTAGACTCAGATGAAACTTGCGGAATATTTGTCTGGATGCATATGACGTTAGGTCAACATTGAATCGACGTTGAGTCAACGCCCCATGACATTGAATCGATGTTGATTCAGTGTTGATTGACCGTTGTGTGCGGGACGCGTCCACCCCTTTGGTTTCTTTCTTCCCCTGTCCTACACTTGTCAAAATAAAAGGTATGTTAAGCTGAGTTAGGTTGTTTTGTGATTGGTTGATTTCTTTCTCACAAATGAATTGCAGTAAATGTAAAGTCAGGCATAAGGTAGACTCAGGTGAAACTGGTTCAATATTTGCTGTCTCTTGATTTCCTTCGCATAAATGAGTTGCAATAAATGTAAGGTCAGGCATAAGGTAGACTCAGATGATAAAACTTGCCAAAATTTTGCTCAAATTGAATCACTGTTCATTCAACTTCATGGGGTTGAATCGACGCAATAAATGTAAGGTCAGGCATAAGGTAAATGTAAGGTCAGGCATAAGGTAGACTCAGATGATAAAACTTGCCAAATATTTGCTCAAATTGAATCACCGTTGGTTCAACTTCATGGGGTTGAATCGACGCAATAAATGTAAGGTCAGGCATTAGGTAAATGTAATGTCAGGCATAAGGTAGACTCAGATGATAAAACTTGCCAAATATTTGCTCAAATTGAATCACTGTTCATTCAACTTCATGGGGTTGAATCGACGCAATAAATGTAAGGTCAGGCATAAGGTAAATGTAAGGTCAGGCATAAGGTAGACTCAGATGATAAAACTTGCCAAATATTTGCTCAAATTGAATCACCGTTGGTTCAACTTCATGGGGTTGAATCGACGCAATAAATGTAATGTCAGGCATAAGGTAAATGTAAGGTCAGGCATAAGGTAGACTCAGATGATAAAACTTGCCAAATATTTGCTCAAATTGAATCACCGTTGGTTCAACTTCATGGGGTTGAATCGACGCAATAAATGTAAGGTCAGGCATAAGGTAAATGTAAGGTCAGGCATAAGGTAGACTCAGATAATAAAACTTGCCAAATATTTGCTTAAATTGAATCACCGTTGGTTCAACTTCATGGGGTTGAATCGACGCAATAAATGTATGGTCCTGCATAAGGTAAATGTAAGGTCAGGCATAAGGTAGACTCAGATGATAAAACTTGCCAAATATTTGCTTAAATTGAATCACCTTTGGTTCAACTTCATGGGGTTGAATCGACGCAATAAATGTAAGGTCAGGCATTAGGTAAATGTAAGGTCAGGCATAAGGTAGACTCAGATGATAAAACATGCCAAATATTTGCTTAAATTAAATCAACGTTGGTTCAACTTCATGGGGTTGAATCGACGCAATAAATGTAAGGTCAGGCATTAGGTAAATGTAACGTCAGGCATAAGGTAGACTCAGATGATAAAACTTGCCAAATATTTGCTCAAATTGAATCACTGTTCATTCAACTTCATGGGGTTGAATTTACGCAATAAATGTAAGGTCAGGCATAAGGTAAATGTAAGGTCGGGCATAAGGTAGACTCAGATAATAAAACTTGCCAAATATTTGCTTAAATTGAATCACCGTTGGTTCAACTTCATGGGGTTGAATCGACGCAATAAATGTAAGGTCAGGCATAAGGTAAATGTAAGGTCAGGCATAAGGTAGACTCAGATGATAAAACTTGCCAAATATTTGCTCAAATTGAATCACTGTTCATTCAACTTCATGGGGTTGAATCGACGCAATAAATGTAAGGTCAGGCATAAGGTAAATGTAAGGTCAGGCATAAGGTAGACTCAGATGATAAAACTTGCCAAATATTTGCTCAAATTGAATCACCGTTTGTTCAACTTCATGGGGTTGAATCGACGCAATAAATGTAAGGTCAGGCATTAGGTAAATGTAAGGTCAGGCATAAGGTAGACTCAGATGATAAAACTTGCCTAATATTTGCTCAAATTGAATCACTGTTCATTCAACTTCATGGGGTTGAATCGACGCAATAAATGTAAGGTCAGGCATAAGGTAAATGTAAGGTCAGGCATAAGGTAGACTCAGATAATAAAACTTGCCAGATATTTGCTTAAATTGAATCACCGTTGGTTCAACTTCATGGGGTTGAATCGACGCAATAAATGTAAGGTCAGGCATAAGGTAAATGTAAGGTCAGGGATAAGGTAGACTCAGATGATAAAACTTGCCAAATATTTGCTCAAATTGAATCACTGTTTGTTCAACTTCATGGGGTTGAATCGACGCAATAAATGTAAGGTCAGGCATAAGGTAAATGTAAGGTCAGGCATAAGGTAGACTCAGATGATAAAACTTGCCAAATATTTGCTTAAATTGAATCACCGTTGGTTCAACTTCATGGGGTTGAATCGACGCAATAAATGTAAATTCAGGCATAAGGTAAATGTAAGGTCAGGCATAAGGTAGACTCAGATGATAAAACTTGCCAAATATTTGCTTAAATTGAATCACCGTTGGTTCAACTTCATGGGCTTGAATCGACGCAATAAATGTAAGGTCAGGCATAAGGTAAATGTAAGGTCAGGCATAAGGTAGACTCAGATAATAAAACTTGCCAAATATTTGCTTAAATTGAATCACCGTTGGTTCAACTTCATGGGGTTGAATCGACGCAATAAATGTAAATTCAGGCATAAGGTAAATGTAAGGTCAGGCATAAGGTAGACTCAGATGATAAAACTTGCCAAATATTTGCTTAAATTGAATCACCGTTGGTTCAACTTCATGGGGTTGAATCGACGCAATAAATGTAAGGTCAGGCATAAGGTAAATGTAAGGTCAGGCATAAGGTAGACTCAGATAATAAAACTTGCCAAATATTTGCTTAAATTGAATCACCGTTGGTTCAACTTCATGGGGTTGAATCGACGCAATAAATGTAAGGTCAGGCATAAGGTAAATGTAAGGTCAGGCATAAGGTAGACTCAGATAATAAAACTTGCCAAATATTTGCTTAAATTGAATCACCGTTGGTTCAACTTCATGGGGTTGAATCGACGCAATAAATGTAAGGTCAGGCATAAGGTAAATGTAAGGTCAGGCATAAGGTAGACTCAGATGATAAAACTTGCCAAATATTTGCTCAAATTGAATCACTGTTCATTCAACTTCATGGGGTTGAATCGACGCAATAAATGTAAGGTCAGGCATTAGGTAAATGTAAGGTCAGGCATAAGGTACACTCAGATGATAAAACTTGCCAAATATTTGCTTAAATTAAATCAACGTTGGTTCAACTTCATGGGGTTGAATCGACGCAATAAATGTAAGGTCAGGCATAAGCTAAATGTAAGGTCAGGCATAAGGTAGACTCAGATGATAAAACTTGCCAAATATTTGCTCAAATTGAATCACTGTTCATTCAACTTCATGGGGTTGAATCGACGCAATAAATGTAAGGTCAGGCATAAGGTAAATGTAAGGTCAGGCATAAGGTAGACTCAGATGATATAACTTGCCAAATATTTGCTCAAATTGAATCACCTTTGGTTCAACTTCATGGGGTTGAATTGACGCAATAAATGTAAGGTCAGGCATAAGGTAAATGTAAGGTCAGGCATAAGGTAGACTCAGGTGAAACTTGCCCAATATTTGCTCTGTCTCTAATAGTAAGTTAATCTCGGTTAGTTTGTATTGTGATTGGTTATGTCATGTGATAATAGTTGCTTTATAACCTAAGAGTGTTGGACTTCTTTTGGTGATTTTGTTTTTTCCATTTTCAGATACTATAAGGAAGGGGAGTGTGGGAGCTGAACAAAAACGTAAGTATTCTTTGATTTCCTTCTCACAAACTAGTTGCAATAAATGTAAAGTCAGGCATAAGGTAGACTCAGATGAAACTTGTGGAATATTTGTTTTGAGGCATATGACGTTAGGTCAACATTGAATCGACGTTGAGTCAACGCCCCATGACATTGAATCGACGTTGCTTCAGTGTTGATTGACCGTTGTGTGCGGGACCCGTCCACCCCTTTGGTTTCTCTCTTCCCCTGTCCTACAAGTGTCAAAATAAAAGGTATGTTAAGCTGAGTTAGTTTGTTTTGTGATTGGTTGATTTCCTTCGCACAAATGAGTTGCAATAAATGTAAGGTCAGGCATAAGGTAGACTCAGATGAAACTTGTGGAATATTTGTTTTGAGGCATATGACGTTAGGTCAACATTGAATCGACGTTGAGTCAACGCCCCATGACATTGAATCGACGTTGCTTCAGTGTTGATTGACCGTTGTGTGCGGGACCCGTCCACCCCTTTGGTTTCTCTCTTCCATTGTCCTACAAGTGTCAAAATAAAAGGTATGTTAAGCTGAGTTAGTTTGTTTTGTGATTGGTTGATTTCCTTCGCACAAATGAGTTGCAATAAATGTAAGGTCAGGCATAAGGTAGACTCAGATGAAACTTGCGGAATATTTGTCTGGAGGCATATGACGTTAGGTCAACATTGATTCGACGTTGAGTCAACGCCCCATGACATTGAATCAACGTTGATTCAGTGTTGATTGACCGTTGTGTGGGGGACGTGTCCATCCCTTTGGTTTCTCTCTTCCGCTGTCCTACAAGTGTCAAAATAAAAGATATGTTTAGCTGAGTTAGTTTGTTTTGTGATTGGTTGATTTCCTTCGCACAAATGAGTTGCAATAAATGTAAGGTCAGGCATAAGGTAGACTCAGATGAAACTTGCGGAATATTTGTCTGGAGGCATATGACGTTAGGTCAACATTGAATCGACGTTGAATCAACGCCCCATGACATTGAATCAACGTTGATTCAGTGTTGATTGACCGTTGTGTGCGGGACACGTCCACCCCTTTGGTTTCTCTCTTCCCCTGTCCTACAAGTGTCAAAATAAAAGGTATGTTAAGCTGAGTTAGTTTGTTTTGTGATTTGTTGATTTCCTTCGCATAAATGAGTTGCAATAAATGTAAGGTCAGGCATAAGGTAGACTCAGATGAAACTTGCGGAATATTTGTCTGGATGCATATGACGTTAGGTCAACATTGAATCGACGTTGAGTCAACGCCCCATGACATTGAATCGATGTTGATTCAGTGTTGATTGACCGTTGTGTGCGGGACACGTCCACCCCTTTGGTTTCTTTCTTCCCCTGTCCTACACTTGTCAAAATAAAAGGTATGTTAAGCTGAGTTAGGTTGTTTTGTGATTGGTTGATTTCTTTCTCACAAATGAATTGCAGTAAATGTAAAGTCAGGCATAAGGTAGACTCAGGTGAAACTGGTTCAATATTTGCTGTCTCTTGATTTCCTTCGCATAAATGAGTTGCAATAAATGTAAGGTCAGGCATAAGGTAGACTCAGATGATAAAACTTTCCAAATATTTGCTCAAATTGAATCACTGTTCATTCAACTTCATGGGGTTGAATCGACGCAATAAATGTAAGGTCAGGCATAAGGTAAATGTAAGGTCAGGCATAAGGTAGACTCAGATGATAAAACTTGCCAAATATTTGCTCAAATTGAATCACTGTTCATTCAACTTCATGGGGTTGAATCGACGCAATAAATGTGGGTCAGGCATAAGGTAAATGTAAGGTCAGGCATAAGGTAGACTCAGATGATAAAACTTGCCAAATATTTGCTCAAATTGAATCACCGTTGGTTCAACTTCATGGGGTTGAATCGACGCAATAAATGTAAGGTCAGGCATTAGGTAAATGTAAGGTCAGGCATAAGGTAGACTCAGATGATAAAACTTGCCAAATATTTGCTCAAATTGAATCACCGTTGGTTTAACTTCATGGGGTTGAATCGACGCAATAAATGTAAGGTCAGGCATAAGGTAAATGTAAGGTCAGGCATAAGGTAGACTCAGATGATAAAACTTGCCAAATATTTGCTTAAATTAAATCACCGTTGGTTCAACTTCATGGGGTTGAATCGACGCAATAAATGTAAGGTCAGGCATAAGGTAAATGTAAGGTCAGGCATAAGGTAGACTCAGATGATAAAACTTGCCAAATATTTGCTCAAATTGAATCACCGTTGGTTCAACTTCATGGGGTTGAATCGACGCAATAAATATAAGGTCAGGCATAAGGTAAATGTAAGGTCAGGCATAAGGTAGACTCAGATGATAAAACTTGCCAAATATTTGCTTAAATTGAATCACCGTTGGTTCAACTTCATGGGGTTGAATCGACGCAATAAATGTAAGGTCAGGCATTAGGTAAATGTAAGGTCAGGCATAAGGTAGACTCAGATGATAAAACTTGCCAAATATTTGCTTAAATTAAATCAACGTTGGTTCAACTTCATGGGGTTGAATCGACGCAATAAATGTAAGGTCAGGCATTAGGTAAATGTAACGTCAGGCATAAGGTAGACTCAGATGATAAAACTTGCCAAATATTTGCTCAAATTGAATCACTGTTCATTCAACTTCATGGGGTTGAATTTACGCAATAAATGTAAGGTCAGGCATAAGGTAAATGTAAGGTCAGGCATAAGGTAGACTCAGATAATAAAACTTGCCAAATATTTGCTTAAATTGAATCACCGTTGGTTCAACTTCATGGGGTTGAATCGACGCAATAAATGTAAGGTCAGGCATAAGGTAAATGTAAGGTCAGGCATAAGGTAGACTCAGATGATAAAACTTGCCAAATATTTGCTCAGATTGAATCACTGTTCATTCAACTTCATGGGGTTGAATCGACGCAATAAATGTAAGGTCAGGCATAAGGTAAATGTAAGGTCAGGCATAAGGTAGACTCAGATGATAAAACTTGCCAAATATTTGCTCAAATTGAATCCCCGTTTGTTCAACTTCATGGCAATGAATCGCCGCAATAAATGTAAGGTCAGGCATTAGGTAAATGTAAGGTCAGGCATAAGGTAGACTCAGATGATAAAACTTGCCAAATATTTGCTCAAATTGAATCACTGTTCATTCAACTTCATGGGGTTGAATCGACGCAATAAATGTAAAGTCAGGCATAAGGTAAATGTAAGGTTTGGCATAAGGTAGACTCAGATGATAAAACTTGCCAAATATTTGCTCAAATTGAATCACTGTTCATTCAACTTCATGGGGTTGAATCGACGCAATAAATGTAAGGTCAGGCATAAGGTAAATGTAAGGTCAGGCATAAGGTAGACTCAGATAATAAAACTTGCCAAATATTTGCTTAAATTGAATCACCGTTTGTTCAACTTCATGGGGTTGAATCGACGCAATAAATGTAAGGTCAGGCATTAGGTAAATGTAAGGTCAGGCATAAGGTAGACTCAGATGATAAAACTTGCCAAATATTTGCTTAAATTAGATCAACGTTGGTTCAACTTCATGGGGTTGAATCGACGCAATAAATGTAAGGTCAGGCATAAGGTAAATGTAAGGTCAGGCATAAGGTAGACTCAGATGATAAAACTTGCCAAATATTTGCTCAAATTGAATCACTGCTCATTCAACTTCATGGGGTTGAATCGACGCAATAAATGTAAAGTCAGGCATTAGGTAAATGTAAGGTCAGGCATAAGGTAGACTCAGATGATAAAACTTGCCAAATATTTGCTTAAATTAAATCAACGTTGGTTCAACTTCATGGGGTTGAATCGACGCAATAAATGTAAGGTCAGGCATAAGGTAAATGTAACGTCAGGCATAAGGTAGACTCAGATTATAAAACTTGCCAAATATTTGCTCAAATTCAATCACTGTTCATTCAACTTCATGGGGTTGAATCGACGCAATAAATGTAAGGTCAGGCATAAGGTGAATGTAAGGTCAGGCATAAGGTAGACTCAGATAATAAAACTTGCCAAATATTTGCTTAAATTGAATCACCGTTGGTTCAACTTCATGGGGTTGAATCGACGCAATAAATGTAAGGTCAGGCATAAGGTAAATGTAAGGTCAGGCATAAGGTAGACTCAGATGATAAAACTTGCCAAATATTTGCTCAAATTGAATCACTGTTCATTCAACTTCATGGGGTTGAATCGACGCAATAAATGTAAGGTCAGGCATAAGGTAAATGTAAGGTCAGGCATAAGGTAGACTCAGATGATAAAACTTGCCAAATATTTGCTTAAATTGAATCACCCTTTGTTCAACTTCATGGGGTTGAATCGACGCAATAAATGTAAGGTCAGGCATTAGGTAAATGTAAGGTCAGGCATAAGGTAGACTCAGATGATAAAACTTGCCAAATATTTGCTCAAATTGAATCACTGTTCATTCAACTTCATGGGGTTGAATCGACGCAATAAATGTAAGGTCAGGCATAAGGTAAATGTAAGGTCAGGTATAAGGTAGACTCAGATGATAAAACTTGCCAAATATTTGCTTAAATTGAATCACCGTTGGTTCAACTTCATGGGGTTGAATCGACGCAATAAATGTAAGGTCAGGCATAAGGTAAATGTAAGGCCAGGCATAAGGTAGACTCAGATGATAACTTGCCAAATATTTGCTTAAATTGAATCACCGTTGGTTCAACTTCATGGGGTTGCATCGACGCAATAAATGTAAGGTCAGGCATAATGTAAATGTAAGGTCAGGCATAAGGTAGACTCAGATAATAAAACTTGCCAAATATTTGCTTAAATTGAATCACCGTTGGTTCAACTTCATGGGGTTGAATCGACGCAATAAATGTAAGGTCAGGCATAAGGTAAATGTAAGGTCAGGCATAAGGTAGACTCAGATGATAAAACTTGCCAAATATTTGCTTAAATTGAATCACCGTTGGTTCAACTTCATGGGGTTGAATCGACGCAATAAATGTAAGGTCATGCATAAGGTAAATGTAAGGTCAGGCATAAGGTAGACTCAGATAATAAAACTTGCCAAATATTTGCTTAAATTGAATCACCGTTGGTTCAACTTCATGGGGTTGAATCGACGCAATAAATGTAAGGTCAGGCATAAGGTAAATGTAAGGTCAGGCATAAGGTAGACTCAGATGATAAAACTTGCCAAATATTTGCTTAAATTGAATCACCCTTTGTTCAACTTCATTGGGTTGAATCGACGCAATAAATGTAAGGTCAGGCATTAGGTATATGTAAGGTCAGGCATAAGGTAGACTCAGATGATAAAACTTGCCAAATATTTGCTTTAATTAAATCAACGTTGGTTCAACTTCATGGGGTTGAATCGACGCAATAAATGTAAGGTCAGGCATAAGGTAAATGTAAGGTCAGGCATAAGGTAGACTCAGATGATAAAACTTGCCAAATATTGGCTCAAATTGAATCACTGTTCATTCAACTTCATGGGGTTGAATCGACGCAATAAATGTAAGGTCAGGCATAAGGTAAATGTAAGGTCAGGCATAAGGTAGACTCAGATGATAAAACTTGCCAAATATTTGCTTAAATTGAATCACCGTTGGTTCAACCGTATGGGGTTGAATCGACGCAATAAATGTAAGGTCAGGCATAAGGTAAATGTAAGGTCAGGCATAAGGTAGACTCAGATGATAAAACTTGCCAAATATTTGCTCAAATTGCATCACTTTTCATTCAACTTCATGGGGTTGAATCGACGCAATAAATGTAAGGTCAGGCATTAGGTAAATGTAAGGTCAGGCATAAGGTAGACTCAGATGATAAAACTTGCCAAATATTTGCTTAAATTAAATCAACGTTGGTTCAACTTCATGGGGTTGAATCGACGCAATAAATGTAAGGTCAGGCATAAGGTAAATGTAACGTCAGGTATAAGGTAGACTCAGATGATAAAACTTGCCAAATATTTGCTCAAATTGAATCACTGTTCATTCAACTTCATGGGGTTGAATCGACGCAATAAATGTAAGGTCAGGCATTAGGTAAATGTAAGGTCAGGCATAAGGTAGACTCAGATGATAAAACTTGCCAAATATTTGCTTAAATTGAATCACCGTTGGTTCAACTTCATGGGGTTGAATCGACGCAATAAATGTAAGGTCAGGCATAAGGTAAATGTAAGGTCAGGCATAAGGTAGACTCAGATGATAAAACTTGCCAAATATTTGCTCAAATTGAATCACTGTTCATTCAACTTCATGGGGTTGAATAGACGCAATAAATGTAAGGTCAGGCATTAGGTAAATGTAAGGTCAGGCATAAGGTAGACTCAGATGATAAAACTTGCTAAATATTTGCATAAATTGAATTACCGTTGGTTCAACTTCATGGGGTTGAATCGACGCAATAAATGTAAGGTCAGGCATTAGGTAAATGTAAGGTCAAGCATAAGGTAGACTCAGGTGAAACTTGCCCAATATTTGCTCTGTCTCAAATAGTAAGTTAATCTCGGTTAGTTTGTATTGTGATTGGTTATGTCATGTGATAATAGTTGCTTTATAACCTAAGAGTGTTGGACTTCTTTTGGTGATCTTGTTTTTTCCATTTTCAGATACTATGAGGAAGGGGAGTGGGGGAGCTGAACAAAAACGTAAGTATTCTTTGATTTCCTTCTCACAAACTAGTTGCAATAAATGTAAAGTCAGGCATAAGGTAGACTCAGATGAAACTTGTGGAATATTTGTTTTGAGGCATATGACGTTAGGTCAACATTGAATCGACGTTGAGTCAACGCCCCATGACATTGAATCGACGTTGATTCAGTGTTGATTGACCGTTGTGTGCGGGACCCGTCCACCCCTTTGGTTTCTCTCTTCCCCTGTCCTACAAGTGTCAAAACATAAGGTATGTTAAGCTGAGTTAGTTTGTTTTGTGATTGGTTGATTTCCTTCGCACAAATGAGTTGCAATAAATGTAAGGTCAGGCATAAGGTAGACTCAGATGAAACTTGCGGAATATTTGTCTGGAGGCATACGATGTTAGGTCAACATTGAATCGAAGTTGAGTCAACGCCCCATGACACTGAATCGACGTTGATTCAGTGTTGATTGACCGTTGTGTGCGGGACGCGTCCACCCCTTTGGTTTCTCTCTTCCCCTGTCCTACAAGTGTCAAAATAAAAGGTATGTTAAGCTGAGTTAGTTTGTTTTGTGATTGGTTGATTTCCTTCGCACAAATGAGTTGCAATAAATGTAAGGTCAGGCATAAGGTAGACTCAGATGAAACTTGCGGAATATTTGTCTGGAGGCATATGACGTTAGGTCAACATTGAATCGAAGTTGAGTCAACGCCCCATGACATTGAATCGACATTGATTCAGTGTTGATTGACCGTTGTGTGGGGGACGCGTCCACCCCTTTGGTTTCTCTCTTCCCCTGTTCTTCAAGTGTCAAAATAAAAGATATGTTTAGCTGAGTTAGTTTGTTTTGTGATTGGTTGATTTCCTTCGCACAAATGAGTTGCAATAAATGTAAGGTCAGGCATAAGGTAGACTCAGATGAAACTTGCGGAATATTTGTCTGGAGGCATATGACGTTAGGTCAACATTGAATCGACGTTGATTCAACGCCCCATGACATTGAATCGACGTTGATTCAGTGTTGATTGACCGTTGTGTGCGGGACACGTCCACCCCTTTGGTTTCTCTCTTCCCCTGTCCTACAAGTGTCAAAATAAAAGGTATGTTAAGCTGAGTTAGTTTGTTTTGTGATTGGTTGATTTCCTTCGCATAAATGAGTTGCAATAAATGTAAGGTCAGGCATAAGGTAGACTCAGATGAAACTTGCGGAATATTTGTCTGGATGCATATGACGTTAGGTCAACATTGAATCGACGTTGAGTCAACGCCCCATGACATTGAATCGATGTTGATTCAGTGTTGATTGACCGTTGTGTGCGGGACGCGTCCACCCCTTTGGTTTCTCTCTTCCCCTGTCCTACACGTGTCAAAATAAAAGGTATGTTAAGCTGAGTTAGGTTGTTTTGTGATTGGTTGATTTCTTTCTCACAAATGAGTTGCAGTAAATATAAAGTCAGGCATAAGGTAGACTCAGGTGAAACAGGTTCAATATTTGCTCTGTCTCTTGATTTCCTTCGCATAAATGAGTTGCAATAAATGTAAGGTCAGGCATTAGGTAGACTCAGATGATAAAACTTGCCAAATATTTGCTCAAATTGAATCACTGTTCATTCAACTTCATGGGGTTGAATCGACGCAATAAATGTAAGGTCATGCAGAAGGTAAATGTAAGGTCAGGCATAAGGTAGACTCGATGATAAAACTTGCCAAATATTTGCTCAAATTGAATCACTGTTCATTCAACTTCATGGGGTTGAATCGACCCAATAAATGTAAGGTCAGGCATTAGGTAAATGTAAGGTCAGGCATAAGGTAGACTCAGATGATAAAAGCCTTTCGGTTCTGAAGAAGAAGACTTTTGAATATTTTTCTTTGCATTTCTATGGTTCAAACCATGGACTCCATGCCAAGGGGCCATTTTGGACCCTGGCGCCACCATTTAAACACACTTGGTAAAGGACTATTAGTCAATGCTACATACCAAATTTTAAGCATCTGAGCCTTGCGGTTCTAAAGAAGAAAAAATTTTAATATTTTTCTATGTATTTCTATGGTTCGAACCTGGGACTCCCTGCCCCGGGGCCTTTTTGGACCCTGGGGTCACCATTTGAACAAATTTGGTAGAGGACCACTAGGCAATGCTACATACCAAATTTCAAGCATCTGAGCCAAGTAGTTATGGAGAAGAAGATTTTTAAGTATTTTTTAGTTTTAAACCCAAGACCCCCTGCCCCAGGGCCATTTTGGACCATGGGGCCACAATTTGAACACACTTGGTAGAGGACCACTAGGCAAAGCTACATACCAAATTTCAAGCATCTGAGCCAAGCAGTTCTGGAGAAGAAGATTTTTAAGTATTTTTTAGTTTCGAACCCAAGACCCCCTGCCCCTGGGCCATTTTGGACCCTGGGGCCACCATTTGAACAAACTTGGTAGAGGACCATTAGGCAATGCTACATACCAAATTTCAAGCATCTGAGCCAAGCAGTTCTGGAGAAGAAGATTTTTAAGTATATTTTAGTTTCGAACCCAAGACCCCCTGCACCTGGGCCATTTTGGACCCTGGGGCCACCATTTGAACAAACTTGGTAGAGGACCATTAGGCAATGCTACATACCAAATTTCAAGCATCTGCGCCAAGCAGTTCTAGAGAAGAAGATTTTTAAGTATTTTTTAGTTTTGAACCCAAGACCCCCTGCCCCAGGGCCATTTTCGACCCTGGGGCCACCATTTGAACAAACTTGGTAGAGGTCCACTAGACAATGCTTCATACCAAATATCAAAGCCCTAGGCCTAGCGGTTTCAGAGAAGATGTCATTTATAGCAAATGGTTGACGACGGACGACGCACGAAGGACACTTGGTGATCACAATAGCTCACCCTGAGCCTAAAGGCTTAGGTCAGCTAAAAAAACAAAAAAGTTTTATCCATGGTTTATTGAAATGCTAATGTTTTATCTACAATTTATTGAAATGATGTTGTATAACTATTTTTCCTTTCAATAGATCTATAGCATGAATGGTCCCCGAGCTAAAGAGCATTTAAAGTAACAGGTACCTGAAGTACTCTAAAATTGAAAGGATCAGATACTTCCTTTTGATAGTAGACCCCTATTAATGAGCAGTCAACACTTTTAAGATTTGAAATCAGTATTAATAGACTGACACATACCTAGATCCTGTTGTTTACCAGAATGTAAAGTTATACCATGTATACACAGTGTAGATTTATACATGTATTTAGGTTTCAAATGAGAATTTAACACAAAAGCTCATTACCTTACCGCAAAAATTCAGTATATACTTTAAAGGTAGGTTCCTGTACTTTGGAATGCATCAGAATTTTGATGATCTTTCATTCAAGTTGTTGGAAAGCACTTATAAAAAGGGAATGAATAACTTCACTTAAAAGTGTAAATCAAAAAATTATTAGAAAAAGTTGTTTTGCAAGGGATTTCCTAACTCTGCTTCGCACACCAGTTAGGGCTATTTTTAGTTCGCGCCAAAAATAGATAATGCAGCTGACGTCATGCTGCATTGCATTTTGGGATAGTTTTAACCCATCCGCCATGCCAGGACCTCTAGGAGAGCTCACGGCAAGAGAAAATTTGCCTTTGAAGAATGGCATCAGAAATTGCGCACTTATAGACATATAACATTTCTATTTTTAGAACTGGAATTCCAACGACGGAAAATAAACCAAAAGGGAAAACGACTATTTTCTTCAATATCTGACGATTTTCTCAGTAGCAACAGATTCAGAAAAATAAAAGAATTCAATACTACCCTGAAAAAAGCAAAATTATTTTGTGAACATAATTGTTATCGCTAGTTCAGGAACCTACCTTTAATTGTATTTATTGACTTTTTGTGCTGAGGTGACAAGTTGTGTGTCTGTATTGTAGCGTAATGTTACACTAAAATAAAGTCATAGAATGTGCAGTAGTGCTAAACAAAATATTTTCATTTTAGGAGGTCTTCATAGAAGATGTTCATTACAGGAGATGAATTGAATGAAGTTCTAGATGATATCCAAAGTCTATGCCGCCGTGTTGGAACACTAGAAAAAATGGAGGGGCCATCCAGTGGATCGCCTGTATCAGACTCAAGAGAATCACTGTTGCAACTGATAGAAACAACAGAAAATGAATTTGATGCAGTTGAAGTTTTTTTGATACGCAAACAATAATCAATTTGTCAGTCAGTGGCAAAAGGCCCAACTTCAATAATACAAGTTCAGGTGTTATCTCCCTTGATATATTCTAAGAGCTCGTACCGTAATGACCCTAAAATTTTGGACGTGGAAGTTGGACTGTTATTGTTCCAAAATTCTTAGAAAGTGAATTGTAAATACCTTAATGCAGCCAAATGATGTGTAGTGAATGGCAAATGTTGTAGAGCCTGATCAGACTGCTCATTAAGGGGCAGTTTGATCCGGGTCTACAATGTTTGTTTAGATTTGTCTGTCCAAATATTTAGGGCCATTATGGTAGTTTCCAAAACCAGAATTTGTATCTGGATGATGATGGGCTCAAAGTTTCATTAAGCAATAGCCTGGACACGCCCATGATCAAAAGGTCAAGGTCACTGACTTTAACATTTCATGTTTAAGTTTTCTAAAGATCATGGTAAAGTTTTATAAAGATCATATTATTGTGACCAATCCAGGGGTCGCAAGTTCGATCCCCCGCTTCTCCGGTCTTTCGGATGAGACTTTAAACCGAGGTCCCGTCTCCAGATGACCTCGTTGTTGGTGGGACGTTAAACCCGAGTTCACTCACTCACTCATATTATTGTTTTGTTGTCTTACCTGCCTTAGGTATAGTTGATTTTGAGTTCCGGTTTTCGGTCCGTCTGTTAGTCCGTTTGTTTTTTGGGTTTGTTTTGTCTGCCCATCTGTCATTATTTGCCAGCACCCTAGCATCAACCTTAATGCCCCGATCTGTTTCTCATTAACTATAACTGTTGAAATTATCAAACCTTACATGAACATCACCTTCGAAATATTCTCACTCACCCGGGTATCATTTCATGACCTTGACCTACATTTCACGGTCAGTCAACTTTGTCAAATTGTATTATATAGGGCAAGCTTGTTAACAATATCTGAAGAACACTTGAGCTAGGCTCATGAAATTTTGCAAGTGTAGGACCAATATGTAGACGACCTGATTGACTTTTGATGAAATTCCATAAATATTTGACAGAATTATGGCTCCTTCTGGACTTTCACATAGTAGGTATAGGGAAAGCTTGTAAATAAAATGTGTCAAGAACTTTTTAAGCTAGGCTCATGAAATGTTGCTTGCAGTTTGGGATCAGTGTGTGGATGAGCTGATTAACTTTCTGCTGTCTGCTGACAGCTCTTGTTTTTTTTTCTTGGTCATATTTTTTTTATTTCTGAAAACAGAGGTGATAAAGTTCAGAATTAATCCTGATTTCAGGATTAAGCACTCGCACATGATTCATATATGGTCACATCCATTATTGAAATTTGGTGTTAACATATTTAAATCAGAATTTCTGCAAAAATTAAGCATAAACTGATTTCTATTGATATATTGGGTTTTCAGCTGATTATAAGTAATTTACGAAATTTTTGGCTGAATTTAAGATTCAGTTGACAGACTTCCAGGATGGAGAATCCCGGTAGATCACCCCTGTGAAGAACCCAGTAAGATTTTCAAATAGCTGCCAATGTTTCCCTCAAAGTCTAGTTGATTTATGAACCAAAATGTTTCCAGCCTGTAGACAGATACAAATATGGCCACAAGGTTTCTTCTTGGGGGACCACCCGAAATGCCACCCCCATTCAAGAGCTACCCTCACCAGATTTCTAGAGCCCAGAACTTACCTTCTATTCTGTATCAGAACTAATTTTCTGGTTTGTTAGCCCCCATTTCTGAGATAATAGAGAATACTTTTTCATGTTTTATGGAGGTTAAGTCAGAGAGACCTATCCATCGTTTTCTCCACCATGGACTTTACCAGAGTGAAGCCATATAATCACTATTTAGTAAAAAAAAAAAAAAAAAAAATTCTAACATTCATGCCTTTGACAATGACAGTGGGTCACGTGCAAAGTTCATCAGCCCCTTCTGGGATCATGAAAACTTAGCAAACAACCCGCTGTCAGTTCATAGCTTCATGAATGTCACATTAATTAAGTTCATTTCTGATATTTACTTTTTTTCTCCCTTCAAAAAATTGCAAATATTTTTGAAGACAGCTTGAATTTAGGCTTAGAAAGGTTTATTGTAATGGTGATTCCAGTCAAACAGCTATGGTTAACTATGTTTATATAAGGGCTGTTATGAAACGAAAAAGAGCTGTTACAATAAGAAAAAGTCATAGTTCCCAAACGACCTGGTTATCCTGGCTAAATAAACTTGATTACCAGGTAGTTTGGTAACTATGACATTTTTCTGATTCATAACAGTTCTTTTTCTTTTCCTAACAGCCTTGAAAACATAGTTAACCAGGGTTGATATAAGAGCCTTACATTGGAAATGTTGATATTAGATTGTGTGGATTAAACTTTACATGTGCATCTCCAAAGGATTTTTGACAATTATAATAAGTCAATGCTTTGTCTGTCCATCCATGTCAGTTGATATACAAAGCATGGTGACTCATCTAATCAGATAATCGTTCTTCTATTGCCCACCTTTGGGGAACTTTCATTGTTTCCTCAGATTGTCATGTTTTTTCTGCTCCCAGTGTGGGAGCCCTTGTGTTGATTTTACATGTTGTAGTTTGAAATTTGGAATAACTCTCTTATACTTGAAAAGAAATATTAAGTGGTCAAACTTTTATTCTGCGATTCCTGGACCATTTCAAACATTTGGTAAAATACATCATTTCTACCTTCCATTTCATTCAGTTTGCAAGTTTTGTACTTATTATGTTTGAAACTATAGCCTTTATTTTGACCAAGTCCAGACTTCGATTCACACTACCCTTAAAATCATAGGGGTCTGATCTCCATGAGGAGCAAATCCACTAAAATTTTCGATTTTGCCAATTCATGAATTTTTATGGCAAAATTGCTTGATAGTCATCAAATATAATCATTTTTAAGGTCAGCAAGCTGCAACAAGTTCAAAAGTCATAGCAGTTTTAGAAGTTTTGCCCAACCAAACTGACAAACTATCAATAATTATTCTTTATGGGAGTTCTAACCACTTCTATTTTAGGAGTAGTTTGACTGCAAGCCTGGACTTTGTCAAGACAAAGATTATAGGTTCAAACTTCATGTGTAGAAAAATTGCAATATCAATAAAATGGAAGGTAGAAATTTTTGATTTTAAATAAATGTGTGAGATGTTCCAGAAATCACAGGATAGAAGTTTGACCCCTGAAATTTTTATATAGTATAGTAGAAGGTTTACATTAAATTTCTTTTTATCATTAAACATTTTAACATCATTGTGTGTCTTTTTCTAAGTTGAAGTATCCAAATCTACTCTTTCTTTTATACTTTTTAATGAATTATAGAGATCTCTGTGTAATCGAAACTGATAATCTCACAGTTTCAAACAGTGAAATTATCCTTTTATATTTAACTGTTTCAAAAAACAGAAATTTCGATAAATAGTCTTGTTCATTTATTTGTTGGTTAATTGGCTAAACCTTATCCTAGTGACGTCTTTACGGCGTTAATGACATCACTAAAAGCGCAAACGTAACATTGTTAATGCACGCGACGTCAGGCTGCCTAACTCTCCTATTTGCTTTCTTTCTTAGCAAATTTCTTGAGATTTGTTTGTCTAAATGAGATTTCAAGCTATTTTTCAGTTGCAAACTATGTTGCCAACCCATTTCATATCCAGTAAACACACTGGAAGCATCAAATTTGACGCAAAATGGGTAGAAAAAAAGTTGTGTCTGTCATTATGACCGACACATTGGAATAGGTGATTTTGTGCAATTTCAAAGTATAAAAGAACAGAAAATTTGACTGTTTCAATGCAAGATCGTTTTTATTTCACTAATGAACACCAAGTGGTATTCGCCACTTGTGAAAATACTTGTTTTGGTGTTATTCGTAAAATAAAAATTGATTTGCACTGAAAACGTCAAATATCCTCTATTTGTTCATTTCAGTACACTGAAAAGGGTTGTCAACCACAAAGCGGGGAAACAATCTTTGTAGCTCACCTGAGCGATAGGCCCGGAGGATGCACCATTTGCACATACAATTTCAAACAACAGTAATTGGCCTTTTCGAGCCAAATTTTATCTTAATGAGTGGGGGAACAAAGTGTTTCTTAAACTTACATTAAAACAGGTTTGACTACAACTGACATGCAGTACTAAAATGTGGCTTGACTATGGTTTCATGCTTACACCTTCCCTTGTATTACCAAGTACAAAACATTTCTGGTCAAGATCTACATACGGTAGTACTGACAGCATTATGACAGCATTATGACCATGCTTGAAATATGATTTGAACATGTATTACAAAGTACAAAACATGGCTGAATAATGTTTTCTGGCCATAATCCGCACAAGATTGAGAGCATTATGACCATGTTTGATATATGGTTTGAACATAGACATTTAAATGGCACCATGGCCATAACATAACTGACCCTGTTCTGAAAATAATCTGACTGCACTTTTACCATGGTCTAACCATATATCGCACATGCCTTGTTCTTCCACAGTAGCAGAGATCATGGGTAGATCAGGTTTCATATGCATGAATTCATGCTCAAGTACACATATTAATGTGGATGCAAGATTATCTTAGATTGAACTACAATTTTCCTAAGCCAACAGCGCTTGACATACACATCAAGCATAAGGTTTGATGCTTATACCATTGTGATTAAAGAGAAATGGACTTGGACATAAAATGTTACAAAGTCAGCAGCCCTTGAAATAAAGTTCAAGCGCAGAAGGAAGTGCAACATCCTTTGAGACCTTTTTAGCTCCACTGTGTACGAAAGTACAGAGCTTTTGTTGTCAGTTGGACGTCGGCGTTGGCGTCACAATTTAAGGCCTTACTATGAAGACATATTTTGTCGGGTCTGATGACTACCCAGCAGGCACATGACGTTGAAATGACGTCGTACTGACGTTATGACGTCGCATCGACGTCAGTAAGACGTTATTTCGACGTGATGTGTCCGCTGGGTAGGTATCATACTTTCGGAGAAATGGACTTGACAGCTAGGGTCAATGTAATTTTTGACGATCTTTTACGAATTCAGCTGAGGGTTAAATATACGCCAAAGGTAGAAAAAGTGCAACATGGCTCGGGAGCATTCTAGGAAAATGCCAGGTTTAATGATTGTAGGTGTCATAGTTTGAGAGAAATGGACTCAAACACTAGGGTCTAGGTAATTTTGGAAATGAAATTTTACGAAGTCAGCACAGCATGTCTAATAGGTTAAGGGTAGAAAAAAGTGCAACATACCTTGAGAACAGTCTATGAAAAAACTTGATACCAGGTTTAATGATTGAAGGTGTCATAGTTTGAGAAAAATGGACTTTAATACTAGGGTCGAGGTTATTCAGGACATTAAATTTTACGAATTCAGCAGGTCAAGGGTAGAATAATAAGTGCAACATACCTCGAAAACATTCTAAGAAGAAACTTTATACTACGTTTGATGATTGTAGGCATCACAGTTTGAGAGAAATGGACTTAAAACACTAGGATCAAGGTAATTATGGACGGACGGAATGACTGATGGACGGACAGAAATGAGCTTGGAATTTCATGAAACTTAAAATGAACATGTATAACCCTAACAGCTGTGCATTTGAAGTTTCATCAGAATGGTGTCAGTGGTGTGACTTATAGCCCTTGAATCGGTGTAAAATTGACAAGTTCAGCCATAATGGAATTCTGTGAAACTTAAATAAATATGTATCACCAATGTACGGTAATTGGCCAGTTTGGCTGGAATCACTCGAGTTATGTACGAGTTATTGTGTATGGATCACTTTAAAAGCAACAAGTTGAATCATTAAAAAAAGGCATCACAAGTGATTCAATCCCCTCGTACTGGACAATTCATCATACTGATTTCATAGCTGGAAGGGTACTCATTTGCTGATTATTATGTCCCAAGTTAGTGTACAATTTAACTTCTGAAAAACTAGCAACTGTGACCTTGACCTTCAACACAGACCATTAAAACGTGAGCTTGTCCAATATACCTTCATACTTAATATTTGTGTTAAGTTATATATAAATTAGTCTACAGAAGAGAGGGTCAGAGCAATCTCAAGTTTTTTTTAAAATTGCAGTTGCGCCCTTGACCGCAGCCCTAGAATACTGAAACGCGTACTTGCCCAAGATACTCTTGTACATTACATTTGTGTGAAGTTAAATCAAGTCGGTTAAAAAATCTGTAATCCTGTCAAAATTATTTACCAAAAGCCACACGCGCATCTTCATTATTTGCTCACCTTATATGTGTACAAAGTTTAAAAACTCCATATCCTATAATTCGAAAAAAAGACCCAACTTCAAACGCTCGTGCTTCGGTTACACATCGAAATGCCATATGCACATCTTCATCATGCACCAAACATGTATGCCAAGTGTGAAAAAGAATCCAATAAAAAGAGACCATAGTTCCGTTAGAATTATCACAGGGTATAAACCAGTCTGCCAATTTTCGCTTCTTGCAGAGACCGTCCGTTATATTTGGCTTCCACCGAGGCTGTTCACGATCTCTTGCTTCTTGTTGAGACTTGTAAATGATAAAAGGCTTCTGCAGAGACTGTCCGCGTGATTCTGCTTCCTGCTCTCGGCAGGAATCAGTCACGCGGACAGCCTCGGCAGGAAGCCATTTCTCGAGGACGGTAGTCCCAGCAGGAAGCAATAGATCGCGGAAGTCTCGTCGGAAGCCAAATATAACGAACAGTCTCTGCAGGAAGCGAACATTAGCGGACTGGTATTTTCTGCTTCATCACAACAAGTGTGCAATATCTGAAACAGATCCATTTAAAACGTAGAGGAGTTGATTGCATTTAATTTGAAAAGTTGCCCACTATAACTGAGTTCTAAAAGCCGTAATTCTGTCAAAATTTATTTCCATCAGAAATTCACATTCACTTCTTCATTAAGTCAACAAAAATTATTCAGGGTTTGAAGAAAAAACCATGAAAAACTGGAGGAGTTATTGATTACACAAATTCTGAAACGTAAAATGTGACGAACATACAGAGAGACAGACGGGCAAATTTTAATCGTCTCGTGAGCATAAAAAATTAGAGCTGCTGCTTCGTAAATGTTCGAGTTCAAAACTCGGATGATCCGCGTGATACAGGAAAACAGGAATGTACCTTACTTTGGACACGCGACGTTGAATCAATGCCAGACAAGATTGGAACAACGGTGATTCAACGGTGTGTATCGAGATTCAACGGTGTATGGTATTGACCACAGTGTAGGGACGCATCTACAAACGCTTTTTTTCTCTCTCAAAACAAGGGTGACTACCCCCGTGCAGTTTAAATGTATAAGAAAGGTTTATTTCCCATCTAAGATTCTGCCTTATGCCAAAGAAAATTTTGGAGTCCCGAGAGCCACTGTAAGTTAGTGAAGACGTATAAATGAGCCGCGACACGAGAAAACAAAGTGGTTGCGCGCCCAGCGCAGACTCGGATCAGCCTGGGCATCTGTCCAGTCTGATAAGAGTTGCAGTGCGCTTAAAGAGTGGCTAAGGGTCTAAGCTATCTCCATGCGGACAGCGAAGTCGCTGATAAGACTGGGCGGTTGCCCAGGCTGATGTAAGTGCTCTTGGCGCACAACCACATTGTTGGTTTTCTCGCGTCACGGCTCAAATGACAAACGGGTACCAGTTGAGTATGTTGCATTATATACTCGAATGAGATATTAGCAGGGAGAGATTAATAAGTAAAGTTCTTTGGGGAGGGCGGGCATTGTGTGTATGTGTGTGAGTGTGGGTGTGGGTGTGTGCGTGTTAAGGGAATTTACAAGAGGAGGAGGGTGGGGGTGGTAAGAAAACCTGGTAGCGCAGTGTTGAGCACTGGCCTCTGTTGATGTAGAGCTCCCGGGTTCGATTCCCGTAAACGGAGAGCCAATGCTCACAGCCTTTCATTATCACACTCAATGGCCAAAGAAGAAGGGAGAGTTTGTCGTGTGTTAAACCGTTAAAACTGGTAGTTGTTTAGGAACCGTGTTGTTTGTTATTAGGTACGGTGTATTGCGGTTATTTTTTTCATTTTAAAATTTACAAGACCAAGGCTGTGGGGGGGGGGGGGGGGTGTAGACAATCAGGCCGATTGGAAATGGAGAAGAAGTATTTCTATTTCTACTTATTTCTACCACACGAAAACTGGCCGGAATGTTAGCATGTGACTGTTTTATATTAACAAATTGGTGCAAAATCTTTTCTGACAGGTACAATGTAAAAATTCCGTAGATTTTACGGTAGAATTACTGAAAACCAGCTGCCAGTCCATTTTCCGTTATTTTTACGGGCGTTGCCTGTAAAACATTTTTTTTGAAATCCCGATATGTTAGAATTATGCTAACTGACCACACTCGAAATTACATTTATACTGTTGAAGGGCTACATGACCAAAATACCTGTCTTATTCTACTCTGCTCTGCATGATGATTCCGCAAATGTTTACTGGCGTCCGTAATAATAACGGGAAATGGACTGGCAGCTGGTTGCTAGGTATTCTACCGTAAAATCTTCTTTTTTTTTTACAGTGTACCCGTCTTGGCCAAGAATCAATTCAGAATTATCAAGGAAACATTTTGCAATAAACACCAATTGGAGAGACATAGAGAGATTGAGTGGGGTTACTGTTCTAGCGGACCGGGTTCCAGCCCCGGTTGAGGCGAGAATCTTCCCTACCGTAAACGGGGTTCCATTGCATACAGCCTTTCATTATCATCCTAACATCGTCCTGATATGACTGAAATACCGTTGAAAAGGACGTAAAATCGCAAGTCATCCATCTATAACCGCTATCTCACTCACTTTCACGTGTTTAAACTGCAAAAATAAACGGTAGATTTTACGATAAAATAACTGGCAACCCGCTGCCAGTCCTTTTACCGTTATTTTTACGGGCGCCAGTAAAAAACTGCAGGAATCATCAAGCAGAGTGGGACAGAAAAGAGCAGATGTCGTTTTGGTTAGATAGCCCCTCAACAATACAAGGTTATTTTCGAGTGCGCCAAATTAACTTAAAACTTCCATTTCGTGACTTCCAACAATGTCTTACTGGCAAAAACCCGTAAAAATAACGGGGAAAGGACTGGCAGCCGGTTTCCAGTTATTCTACCGTAAAATCTACAGTATTTTTTACAGTGTACGTATCTATCCATACGCTCGTGAAAAATGATATATTTCTGATTTATATTTTCAGTTTCCCGTATAATTTGAATCCGCTACTTCGCTTACTTAACGGCTCATCAATTACTCGAACAATCGGCGTGATTAAACGAGGACACACAATGATCAATCGACGTGGAATTAACGCCATACAACGTTGAAACGATGCCGAGTCATCGTCGATTCAACGTTATGTGTCCACAAGGTCGGAACGCCTGTATATTACAATACAGAACCGACAAACAGCGCAGACACTGATGAGATGGCACTTCTCCTGTAAGAGGAGCAGACTGATGCGGATCAGCTGTGTCAGGATTTTTCTTAAAACAAGGGTGACCACTTTCTCACACTTTAAATCATAACAACCACTGGAAGTTTAGCTTATTGCAACATATGGCAAAAGGTGGGGGTGGGGGAGGCTGGGGTTGACACTTGAAGTTAGCCTATTGGAGCAGGTGTGAGAAGGAAAAATGGCGTAAGACATGAAAATACAGGGGGGGGGGGAGGGAGAGGAGAGTGCGATTTTTTGTGTTTTCTTTCTTTTTTTGTATCATAACCCAACAACATAAAGTCTTCAAAAGACGGAGAAGCGTGGAATGGAACCTGCAGCACCCGGGTCGGTGATCAAGTGCATTCTCCTGACGAGAGGTGAGAGAGAGAGAGCGATTGCTGAAAAAATGCAGTCATATAGTAAAAAGGAAGTCAGCCTATGTGAGAATCGTGTTTTTCCTCTCTTTTTTTTTCGTGGCACTTGCCCCTTATATAGGCATCGTTAGTTTTCTCTCTCTTGACATGTAAAACTGGCAGGGAAATATCTTAAACTCTCAGTCGAAAAAATGGCCGAAATTTTAACGAATTTGTTACAAAGTTTTCCAGCAGGTGCCCGTTTTGATTTTTGAAAAGGCAAACCAACAATCCAATGATGTCATCGAAAGTTCTCGCAACAACCACCGATTACAGAGAGGGAGCTCTAGTTCTAAGCAGAGGGCAGTGATAGATCCAGCGCTTTTTTTTTTTTTGGTAAAAAAAACAACAACCTTGTTTGCTTTTTTAATTGCATGCACTTCAGCACGTGCTAAAATTTAGAATTAGTACCATCCTTACGGATATGGGACTCTAACATTGACAGCCGGCACCTCGGGACGGAGGGAGTTGGGGTCGCTAAAAGTTTGATGACTCAGAAAACACTGCCATCTTTGATCCCTCCGAGAGAAACTGCAACCGGAAGTAGTTAGTTAATCTTGGCACAAAAAATGGCCATAAACAGATTTTGCCCAAAATTGACATAACGAAAGAAAAATCTATGCCGGATTTGATGGAACTAGTGAGAAAAAGTGACCTTGTCGCTTATTTTATGTATTTTGTAGTTTTCTGAACCCTCTCAAGTTGTTAAATTTTCGCTATCTTTAGCATGCAGATACGATCCTCCGTTGCGCCGTTCGCTGTTTGTCTGCAGTATTTTTGACAGAAATCTTTATGATCTTTGATTTTTATGCAGTATTTGACATTTTCTCCATCAAATAACGGCAGAAATAGAGTGCAAAGATGGGTAGTGGCGGTTGCTAGCCATTTAAAAAAGTAGTGCGTTAGAACGTTTTCTCGAGAAAAACGTTTTTAGATTTCCTGCGCTGGGCCACTATTCAGGCCTACTGGTAATGGGTTTATACTTGGGACCAGCATAATCCCTTCATTTTTCGTCAGCTGTTTGTAAAACATGTATAATAAGGAATTATTTTAATCTCAAACCTGACAGCTCCGAGTTATGGTCCCAGGTCTCCGAAAAATATAAAAATCCAAGCTTTCCAAACCATAGTAATAATTCTCTTTATGTACCTACGTGAAGCATATTAGTACAAAATTTCAGCATCGGTGGAGGTCTCACAGACTCCTGAAAGTGGACAAACCGAAATTTCTGTTTGGTCACTTTCAGGAGTTTCATGACAACTCCACCAGCTTTCAAAAAAATAGAACAAAATTTTGAGCCGTGACACGACAAAATCAACAAAGTGGAATTTGCGCCCGGTTAAGACTCAGATCAGCCTGGGCATCCGCCCAGTCTGAACACAGTCTTTGCTTTTCGCATGGAGCTAGCTTAGATTTTATACTACCCTTAAGCGCACAGCCGAGACTATGATCAGATTGGACGGATCCAGGCCCGGATCCAGGGGGTGGGCTTTGGGGCTTCAGCCCCGCCATTTTGGTCTTTGTGTTCTGTATAATATGTAGGCCCCAGATGATAAGGAGTATCTGATGACAGGTTAAGATAATTTATCCATGCGGTTAGATTAAAATATATGCTGTGACATCTCATTAGAATCGCCTCTCGAGGCGCTTCTAATGAGATATCACAACCACAGGGACTCGGGTCATACGGTTTGTCTCTTTGATCCACTAAAAATACGTATCGGGATGTACCGGGTGGTTGTTTTAGAGCAAATCCGTATGACCCGAGTCCCTGTGATTACAACATATCTCGGCACCTCCCAGCCCCACCACTTTCAGAGCCCCACCAGTAAGCGGTGGTCTGGATCCGGTCTTGCATGCCCAGGCTTACCTGAGTCCTTGCTGGGCGCAAATACTGACCACTTTGTTGGTTTTGTCGTGCCGCTGCTCAAATACACTTTACATACTCAGGGGTAGAATAGCATTGCTACATGTATATTTTGCTTGAAGCTTAAGTTTTCAGGTGGAGATGGAATTGCATGTTACAATGCCTGAAAACAGGGTCTTCATTTCGTGAATTTTTAGATGCAGTATTCTCATTCAAATACGTTCAACCCTAGCCCCGCTTCCAAGGCCCCCCTCGTCCTCCCCAACCCCAACCTGCAGCAGCCACACAACCTTGACTTAACATAGAATTAGGAGATAACTGTACTCAAAACTGTCATTACGGGAGGTAAATCGTCGGTTTTATGGTCGGAAATTTCGTTTTACGGTGACGCGTCACATGCCACTTTGTTGGGTTTCTCGAGTCGCGGCTCAGTTGGTGTTCTCACCAAACTCTTGGAATGTTCAAACCAAACTGGCAACTTTCAGGTGTTTTGTGGAAAAGCCACGAAATTCACAGACAACAGACTCAAGTGCGAAGACTTGGTATATTTTTGACCAGCAAACTACCAAACAGCCTGCGTGTCAGATCACATTCCAGTGCGTGCTTCTATAAATTCAAAGGGAGAGTACCTTGTAGCATACGATGGTAAAACGCTAAGGGAGGTAATCTCATATTTTTTGAAAATCCATAAGCCAGAGACTGGCTACACTGAACCTTACGACAAAAGTGACTGATAAAAGATCAGCTCTGCCTGTGCATCCATGCAGTATGATCAGAGTCTTCTCTGTTCGTAGTTTCTTCAAGCTATGTGTAACTTACCTGCGACACGTAGAGTCTTGGATCATACTGCGAAGGGGCGCAGACTGATCTTTCCTTTCCTTATAGAAAATGACAAGTATCTTTTACTGTGCCATTGCTGATTTGGACAATTTCAGAAGAAATAGATTTCTTGAAGTTTTTCCATCATTATGCACAGCGGAGCAGCCTGATCTGCATTTTGGTGATAGGACATGTTCATAGATTCATTTCGCTCTCTCTTTATAACATTTACAAGTCCACATAGAACTTTGGTTGATGTGGCAAATAAAAATTGTTATTGACCTATAATGGGCTTATTCTTGGGACCAGCATAATTCCTTCGTTTTTTTTTTTTCGTAAGATGATCGTTTAAGATATAAATAATATTTAAGAAATTGCTTCAAACTCATTAGGGTCAAGTCGGATATTTTCGGACAGCGGGTAAATTTGGACAGTGACATTGTTTCCTTTAAATGTCAGTTATTTTGAATTAAAACAAAATTAACTCGGCAAACAGTGAAACTCCTGATAAGACGTCTCATTATGAGCCGTCTCATCTGGATTTTCACTGTTTGCAATGGTATGTCCGATTTTACCCGCTGTCAGAAGTTACCCGACTCGACCCTAGCTTTCATTAGTATAAACTTTCGTCGTGTTTTCTAATTTAGTTTTTTTTTTTTGGTCTGTGACAGTGCCCAGACAGGCGAGACCACTCTTGAAAAAGGTGTATGGATATTTTTACAAAGGGGAACAATTTGTGTGACTTCCTGTTTGCTAAACACTTCCACTATATGGGCCTTGATAGGAATAGGGGGCTTGGTTACAGGTAAGCAAGCACACTTCTGGACGTTGTTGCCCTTTGAAAAAGTGACGGAAAAACATGGACGTGTTACAAAACATGGTTTACCAGATAGTCTGTACAGTTTGAGAGGCGCCGTAGTCGAGTGGTTAGAGTGGCTCGGCTATTGTGCAGAAAGTCACCGTAAGGTCGTGAGTTCGCGGCTCACTGTCGCCATACGATGACTGGAAAACTCTCTCTGTCAACCCAGCAGTAAATGGGTACCTTTTTCGAATCAGGGAAGGATAAGGCAGCGAAAGGAGAGGGATGGGCTCCGCCTTTCATCAGCTGTGCCCAAGATACAGTGGGTCTCTAACCCCCACTGCCCCTACGGCTATTAGGCTATGGGAAATCTTTACCTTTACCTTTACCTGTACAGTTTGAGGGTACTCAACTCAAACAAAAATGACCGCGGTATTTCTTATGCGATCTTTTCACAAAGTATATCAGGGTACTCAACTCAAACAAAAATGACCGCGGTATTTCTTATGCGATCTTTTCACAAAGTATATCAGGCTGTTTGAAATTTAATAAGGTTTTCGAAATGAACATGAAAAAATATGAATTTGAGTACTAGTAAAGAAAAGAAATATAATATCAATAGAAAAAGCGGATTCTCCATACCTCAGTATCCGATTCACAGGGCCCTACAGGCGTGAAAAGTTATCCCTGAATGACTGTTCAATTTGACGTTGACATAAAAATGAAATATTGATACAATGAAGCCTGATATAGCTCAGACAAACACCATATGAGCCGCGACACGAGAAAACCAACAATGTGGTTGTGCGACCAGCGCAGACTCAGATCAGCCTGGGCATCCGCCCAGTCTGATCAGAGTCTCCGCTGTCCGCATGGAGGTAGCATACACCATTAGCTACCCTCTGAGCACTGAATGAAAAGTCTGATCAAACTTGGCGGATGCCCAGGCTGATCTTAGTCTGCGCTGGGCGCACAACCACATTGTTTGTTTTCTCGTGTCGCGGCTCATATGAAATTAATTTCAAGTAGTGACACACAAAGTCAAGAAGTATACAACTTCAGGTCGCCCAGATTCAATCTCCCGAGAGGTATAAAAATCTAAGCTTGTTCTCTATTCTGTTCTATTCCATAACCTTACAAGCTTCTATTTTATTCTATTCCATAACTTTACAAGCTTGTTATGACCTCTAAAAAAGAAACAAACCCATTACTGCCTAGTCGCTTAGGCTACATCAAAATAAGGACCGGACTATTCGCAAAACATGTATAAGGGGAGTCAAACTGAAATATATTTGTAGTTTTGTTTTAAAGAAATTCCTGTTTTCAAGATAAACACTGTAGACCCTGACCAGACGCCGCATACGTCTGATCTGGGTCTACACTGCTTGCCAAAGTTCCTTTATGGGACGCAGGGGTTAAATATGTCTTAAAATGGGAGAGGGAAAACGACAACAGGCCGCGCATGATCTGGCAATGCGCATGCTCAACTATATACTATTAATAGCTCGTTTAAATATAGCACATATCGATCGATCTATTTTTAAGTCGCTGCATAATAGACAATTTAGAAACAGTATTCAATTAAACCAGACAGCTTTTATGGCTGTGTGCGGATCACGAAAAACTATCGTTGAAGAATTTGAATACGAATGTTCATCTTTTTTCGAAGTTGTAGGCCAGTTCGATATATTTACCTGTAGATCTAATAAACAAACAATTCACTTTGTTTGATATGTTTCATTGGCCGTTTTACCGTATGCAAGTATTAGGGACGAGTCATTTATTTTCAAGTCGGGGACCGGGTACATTCAAGAGGGTATGTGTGTGGGGGTGGGGGGGGGGGGGGGGGGGGGGGGGTGGGGGGATTTTATTGGTGATCTACTGGGAGGGGAGGGGTGGAGTGCGTGGGGGGGAGGGAGAGGGGAAGGGGGAGCCTTGCATAATTTCTTCTTTAAATAAAGACAAATAAAAAAAATTGTCTTAATTTAAGAAAAAATGTTCAAGACTCCTCATTAAACTTACTCTTTCAAATTATTTCTGTTCTTCCAAATTTAAGATTTAAAAACGCTTTCGAAGAAGAAAATACTAGGGTTGCATTTCCGCCGCCATTCCCCCCCCCCCCCCCCCCCCCCTCCCCCCCCAAAAAAAAAAAAAAAAAAAAAAAAAAAAATCATTGATTTATTAGTAGGACAATATACAATGAATGGTCCTGACACATGTCGATCAGAGGATATGTCTTAAGTAAATTTAACGCCTGCGTTTATAATGGTTCCTAGTCATCAGTAATAACTGCTCTGGATTCTGGGGGCTGCAACAACAGCTGGAGCACGGTCTGTCTTAGCAATATAGGAAACCGTGCTCCACCTGTTGTTATGAAAGGATAACAACAGCTCGAGCAAGGTATCTGTTAAGTAAATAGGGAACCATGCTCCACCTGTTGTCATGAGACTATAACAACAGTTAGAGCATGGTTTCTGTTAAGTATATAGGAAATCATGCCCCAATTGTTGTCAAGAGAGTATACCAACAGCTGGAGCATGGTCTATTTTAAATATATAGGAAATCATGCTCCACCTGTCGTCATGAGAGTATAACAACAGCTGGAGCATGGTATCTGTTAAGTATATTGGAAATCATGCTCCACCTGTTGTCATGAGAGTATAACAACAGGTGGAGCATGGTCTCTGTTAAGTAAATAGGAAACCATGCTCCATCTGTTGTCATGAGACTATAACAACAGGTGGAGCATGGTCTCTGTTAAGAATATAGGAAACCATGCTCCACTTGTTGTCATGAGAGTATAACAACAGCTCGAGCATGGTGTCTGTTAAGTAAATAGGAAATCATGCTCCACCTGTTGTCATGAGAGTATAACAACAGCTGGAGCATGATCTCTGTTAAGAATATAGTAAACCATGCTCCACCTGTTGTCAGGGGAACAGATCGAGCATTGGAACTGTTATGTATATAGGGAATCGTTCTCCACCTGGAGTCATGAGAGCATACCAACATCTTGAGCATGGTCTCTGTTAAGTATATAGGAACTCAATCGTCCACTTGTTGTCAGGAGTGTATACCAACAGCTGGAGCATGGTCTCTGTTTAGTAAAAAGGAAATCATGCTCCACTTGTTGTCATGAGAGTATAACAACAGCTCGAGCATGGTGTCTGTTATGAAAATAGGAAATCATGCTCCACCTGTTGTCATGAGAGTATAACAACAGCTGGAGCATGGTCTCTGTTAAATTTATATGAAATAATGCTCCACCTGTTGGCATGTGACTATAATAACAGCTGTAGCATGGTCTCTGTTAAGTATATAAAAAATCATGCTCCACTTGTTGTCATGAGAGTATACCAACTACTAGAGCACGGTCTCTGTTAAGTATATAGGAAATCATGCTCCACCTGTTGCCAGGAGAGTATAACAACAGCTGGAACATAGTCTCTGTTAAGAATATAGGAAACCATGCTTCACCTGTTGTCATGAGAGTATTACAACAGCTCCAGCATGGTCTCTGTTAAGAAAATAGGAAATCATGCTCCAGCTGTTGTCATGAGAATATAACAACAGCTGGATGATGGCCTCTGTTATAAATGTAGGAAATCTTGGTTCAACTGTTGTCATGAGAGTATAACAACAGCTGGAGCATGATCTCTGTTAAGTAAATAGGAAATCGTGCTCCACCTGTTATCCTGAGACTATAACAACAGCTGAAGCATGGTGTCTGTTAAGAAAAAAGAAAATTATGCACCACCTGTTTTCATGAGTGTATAACATTTGCTGGAGCATGATCTCCGTTATGAATATAGGTAACCATGCTCCACCTGTTGTCATGAGAGTATAACAACAGCTGGAGCATGGTCTCTGTTATGTATATCGGAAATCATGCTCTACTTGTTGTCATGAGAGAATACCAACAGCTGGAGCATGGTCTGTGTTAAGTATATATAGGAAATCACGTCCAACCTGTTGTCATGATAGTATAACAACAGCGGGAGTATGGTTTCTGTTAAGAATGTAGGAAATCATGCTCCAGCTGTTGTTATATTCGCATGACAACAGGTGGCGCATGATTTCCTATATTCCTAACAAAGACCATGCTCCAGCTGTTGTTCTAATATCATGACAACAGGTGGAGCATGATTTCAAATATACTTAACAGAGACCATGCTCCAGCTGTTGTTATACTCTCATGACAACAGGTGGAGTAGGATTTCCTATATGCTTAACAGAGACCATGCTCCAGATGTTGTTATATTCTCATGACAACAGGTGGATTACGGTTTCCTATATACTTAACAGAGACCATGCTCCAGTTGTTGGTATACTCTCATTACAACAGGTGGAGCATGATTTCCTATATACCTAACAGAGACCATGCTCCAGATGTTGTTATTCTCACCTGACAACAGATGGAGCAAGATTCCTATATACTTAACAGAGACCATGCTCCAGCTGTTGTTCTACAATCATGACAACAGGAGATGCAGATTTCCTATATACTTTACAAAGATCATGCTCCAGCGGTTGTTATATTCTCATGACAACAGGTGGAGCATGATTTCCTCTATACTTAACAGAGACCATGCTCCAGCTGTTGTTATACTCCCATAACAACAGGTGGAGCATGATTACCTATATACTTAACAGAGACCATGCAGCAGATGTTGTTATACTCTCATGACAACAGATGGTGCATGATTTCCTATATACTTAACAGAGACCATGCTCCAGCTGTTGTTATACTCTCATGACAACAGGTGGAGCACGATTTCCTATATACATAAGAGAGACCATGCTCCAGTTGTTGCTATACTCTCATGACAACAGGTGGAGCAGGATTTTCTATATACTTAACAGAGACCATGAACCAGATGTTGTTATGCTCCCATAACAACAGGTGGAGCATGATTATCTATATACTTAACAGAGGCCATGCTCCAGATGTTGTAATTCTCTTATGACAACAGGTGGCGCATGATTTCCTTTTCACTTAACAGAGACCATGCTCCTGCTGTTGTTATAATCCCATGACAACAGGTGGAGCATGATTACCCATATATGTACTTAACTGAGACCATGCTCCAGATGTTGTAATACTCTCATGACAACAGGTGGCGCATGATTTCCTATTGACTTAACAGAGACCATGCTCCAGCTGTTGTTATACTCTCATGACAACAGGTGGAGCAGGATTTCCTATACAAATAAGAGCGAGCATGCTCTAGCTGTTGCTGTACTCTCCTGACAACAGGTGGAGCAGGATTTTCTATATACTCAACAAAGTTCATGCTGCAGCTGTTGTTAACCTCTCATGACAACAAGTGGCGCATGATTTCCTATTCACTTAACAGAGAGCATGCTCCAGCTGTTGTTATACTCTCATGACAACAGGTGGAGCATGATTTCCTATATTCTTAACAAAGACCATGCTCCAGCTGTTGTTATAATCTCATGACAACAGGTGGAGCATGAATTCCTATATACTTAACAGAGACCATGCTCCTGCTGTTGTTATATTCTCATGACAACAGGTGGAACATGATTTCCTATGTACTTAACAGAGGCCACCTCCAGCTGTTGTTATGGTCCTTTATGACAAATAGAGAGCGTGCTGCAGCTGTGCTGTAGTTAACACTAACAGAGACCAAGCTGTAGCTGTTGTCAGGGTAAAGAAGATCGTGCTCAAGCTGTAATCATGAAATTATAACAGCAGCTGCATCAAGGTCCTTATTTGTTATACAGGAAATCATGCTACCTACCAGTTTCATTATATCTGGCTTTCACCCCCCGCTCCATATAGGTGACAAAAAAGTTTATGACCCATCCACCCCCCCCCTCTCCCGCCCCAAACCCCTACAACCCTAATGTAAGACAGACCTCAAGAACCTTTTTAATAGACAGACCAAAATCAAACTTTTGGGCACAAAATACAAAGAAATTTCTCTCATTGGTACAGGTTAATTATATATACCGATTAATAGTTCGTTATTTTTTTCTGCAAATGTCCACCACGAAACTGATGCTGAATGCTCTATAATTAAAATCTGAAAGAGTTCCTTCAAGAACAGAGAATACATTCATAAGAAGGAACATGGGCCAGACTACGTAGTTTCGGCTAATAAAGCCTCTTCAGTGACCCTGACAATATCTGGTGACGAAACCAGAGAAGAGCATACTGTAATTTCATAATCTCAATTGGACAGCCGATTCTAAGACTGATTAGTATCAAAAAAAAGGTCCAAATAATATATAAATTTTTGGCTTAGAATGTGAGTAAACCAATCTAAAATTTCAGATTTCTCAGAATATATCCTCCGATCTCAAAGGACGAAAAGAAAATATAATCTGCACTATGGATGATGTACGGGGAGACGTTTTACGGCCGCCAAACGGCACAACACCAGCTGCAGTGAGGTAAAATTAAAATCTGAAAGAGTTCCTTCAAGAACAGAGAATACATTCATAAGAAGGAACATGGGCCAGACTACGTAGTTTCGGCTAATAAAGCCTCTTCAGTGACCCTGACAATATCTGGTGACGAAACCAGAGAAGAGCATACTGTAATTTCATAATCTCAATTGGACAGCCGATTCTAAGACTGATTAGTATAAAAAAAAGGTCCAAATAATATATAAAATGATGGCTTAGAATATGAGTAAACCAATCTAAAATTTCAGATTTCTCAGAATATATCCTCCGATCTCAAAGGACGAAAAGAAAATATAATCTGCACTATGGATGATGTACGGGGAGACGTTTTACGGCCGCCACACGGCACAACACCAGCTGCAGTGAGGTAAAATTAAAATCTGAAAGAGTTCCTTCAAGAACAGAGAATACATTCATAAGAAGGAACATGGGCCAGACTACGTAGTTTCGGCTAATAAAGCCTCTTCAGTGACCCTGACAATATCTGGTGACGAAACCAGAGAAGAGCATACTGTAATTTCATAATCTCAATTGGACAGCCGATTCTAAGACTGATTAGTATCAAAAAAAAAAGGTCCAAATAATATATAAAATGATGGCTTAGAATATGAGTAAACCAATCTAAAATTTCAGATTTCTCAGAATATATCCTCCGATCTCAAAGGACGAAAAGAAAATATAATCTGCACTATGGATGATGTACGGGGAGACGTTTAACGGCCGCCACACGGCACAACACCAGCTGCAGTGAGGTAAAATTAAAATCTGAAAGAGTTCCTTCAAGAACAGAGAATACATTCATAAGAAGGAACATGGGCCAGACTACGTAGTTTCGGCTAATAAAGCCTCTTCAGTGACCCTGACAATATCTGGTGACGAAACCAGAGAAGAGCATACTGTAATTTCATAATCTCAATTGGACAGCCGATTCTAAGACTGATTAGTATAAAAAAAAAGGTCCAAATTATATATAAAATGATGGCTTAGAATATGAGTAAACCAATCTAAAATTTCAGATTTCTCAGAATATATCCTCCGATCTCAAAGGACGAAAAGAAAATATAATCTGCACTATGGATGATGTACGGGGAGACGTTTTACGGCCGCCACACGGCACAACACCAGCTGCAGTGAGGTAAAATTAAAATCTGAAACTGATAATAACATTAAGGGTGTTGTTGGGCCCAGTCCCCAGATTAGATTCCATAGCAGTTTTTTACTGATGACAAGGAGCCGTCACAAACGCAGGCGTTAAATTTACTTGAGAACATATCCTCTGATCGACATGTTTGTAAGACCATTCATTGTATATTTTCCTACTAATACATAAATGTTTTTTTTTGTTTTTGTTTTTTCATTTTTTTTTTTGGGGGGGGGGGGGATAGAGCGACCCTAGTATTTTCTTCTTTGTGAGCGTTTTTAAATCTTAAATTTGAAAGAATAGAATTTATTTGAAAGTGTAGGTGTAATGGGGAGTCTTGAACATTTTTTTTAAATTAAGACAAATGGATTTTTTCCCATTTGTCTTTATTTAAAAAAGAAATTATGCAAGCCCCCCCCCCATCCCCCCTATCCCTACACACACTCCCAGTAGATCACCAATAAAATCCCCCTCCCCACCCCCACCCCCAAACACACACACATACCCTCCTGAATGTACCCGGCCTCCGACCTGATAATAAATGACTCGTCCCTAATACTTGCACACAGTAAAAGGGCCAATGAAACATATTAAACAATGTCAATTGTTTGTTTATTAGATCTACAGGTAAATATATCAAACTGGCCGACATTTTTGTTGATACGAAGGGTCTCTAAATTCCATCGCCCCTACAGCAAACGCTTACAATAGTAGAACATTATATCGTCGTGCCCAGTGAGCTTTGCTCATTTTGCTCATTTTTAATCTAATTAGGGAAAAAGAAAGAATTAAAAATAAATAAATAAATAAATAAAAATAAATAAATAAATATAGAAATAAATGATAAATATATAAATCTACTTAATTAGTGTTTGCAGAGAGCTTTAACATGCTAGATAAGCCATTGTTTTAAGTGCAGCGCTATACAATTATTATTGGATTTTCCGAACGCTATTTATAACTAAAAATGGATTTACCAATGTCTATTAAAAGTAACTGACCGACGCATGCGCAATTAAAAATCATGCGCGGCCTGTTGTCGTTTTCCCTCTCCCTCTTAAAATTGAAAAGTAATTTTAAGTATTTTCCGCCCTGTGCTGGATTATGGGTAGGTTAACCAATAATAAAATACAGACCCAAATGAGAAAACTGTATAGGTTTGCCCAGCGAACTACCAAACCAGCTTGCATGTCAGATTGCATTTCAGTGTGGTTCACTCAGAACTATAATTCAAAGGGAGATAACGTTGAGTGTACGATGGTAAAACGCTAAGGGAGGTAATCTCATATTTTTTGAAAATCCATAAGCCAGACACTGGCGAAACTGGACCTTACGACTTAAGCAACTGATAAAAAATCTGCTCTGCCTGTGTATCCATATAGCTTGATCAGAGTTTTCTCTTCTCATATTTTACTCGAGATACGTGTTACTTACCTGCAAAATGCAGGGTCTTGGATCAAACTGTGCAGACGCGCAGACTGGTCTTTTCTTTCCTAATCACAAAAGACAAGTACCTTTTACTCTGCCATTGCTGATTTGGACAATTTCAGAAAAAAAAATAGATATCTTAAAGTTTTTTCATCAGTGTGCACAGAAGTGCAGGCTGATCTGAATTTTGGTGACAGGATATGCTTATAGATTCATTTCTCTCTCTCTTTAATAACATTTGCATGTCCATTCAGAACTGTGGTTGCTGTGGCAAATAAAAGTTGTTATTGACCTTTAATGGGCTTTTACTTGAGACCAGCATAATGCCTTCATTTTTTGTCAGATGTTCGTAAAACATATATAATAGCCGAATCATTACAGTAATATACATGTAATGTTATTAATCAAGAAATTTCGTATTGGCCTAGTTACAGGTCCGCGGTCTGCTGTATTGGCCCAAGTCCGAAGGCAGGGTGCCAATACGGTAGTCCGATGACCTGTAACTGGGCCAGTACGAAATTCCTTGATTAGTGACAACTTTATCAATTAACGTAATTGATATTGGCCGAGTTTGACGCCATTGATATTGGCCGAGTTGTATTGGCCGAGTTTGAGCTAGCCTGTATTTGCCGAGTTTATCAAAATAAGCACAGATTATGACTGGTATGATGTGGACTGTTTTTGCCATATACGTAAGTATTACTATTAGGTAATTAATTGTATTCACTATAAAAGGTTGTACCCACCTGCATCTGCTAAGTTCATCTTTATAAACGTGTTGTCGAGATAGCAAACAGTGGCGACCTCGACCTATTCCTTTCTGATTTCAGACTTTTGTCGAGTTTTCTGGTTTAGTTCTGTGGTCTGTGACAGTACCCAAGCCATCTTCGCTAGCCAAGGGTATTAAGACCACTTCGTTCCTTACGTGCATACGCAAGGAACAAAGTGGACTTAGTATCCTTGTCATGCAAAGATGTACCCACACAGTGGGCAGGCGAAGCCATTCTTGTAAAGGTATATGAGCACGTATGTTTTTGCAAGGGGAACAACTCGTGTGACTTCCTGTTTGCTTTGCTGGACAACGAAACCATTCCAGAACTAAATAGGGCTTTGAGTGATTGGGAGGGAGAATGTGTAAAGAGAATCAAACAAAATTCGGATGTTGTCGCCCTTTGAAAAGAAAGAAAGTATATCCATACACTTTAAGACAGATTGTGATTTTCATTTCCAGTATACCTTAGCTGTGGGAACCTAGAAGCTTTAGCTTTAGTGATGACCCTGCATAAGGAAAGGTTAAAAACTGACTGTGTGCCCACATAAGCAAACATGCTTTTCTTTGCATTCAAGAGAATGTGTGTACCGTTTGTCAGTAAAAATATAACAATCCAGGGAACGGCCTACACTGTAAAAATTTCCGTAGGTTTTACGGTAGAATACCTAGCAACCAGCTGCCAGTACATTTCCCGATATTTCTACGGGCGTCTGCCTGTAAACATTTTTACAAATCTCGATATGGTAGAGTTATGCTAACTGACCACACTCCAAAATACCTTTATAGTGATACTAATAACTTTATACTCTGCATGATGATTCCGCCAATGTTTACGGGTGCCCGTAAAAATAACGGGAAATGGACTGGCAGCTGGTTGCCAGGTATTCTACCGTAAAATCTACGGCCATTTTTGCAGTGTACCAGACATACACTTTTGAATCAACTTTGCTACAACGTCATAACGTTGAATCAACATCGAGTCAATGCTGATTCAAGGTTTTGTGCCTGCTCTGTGAGGGGGAGAGGCTAACGGTTTGAACTTGCTTGAATGAGACTACTGCATCTAAAAGTTCACTTAAATAACTGATAAAAATGAAGACTCTGTCTTCAGGCATGGTAACATGCAATTCCCTGTCCATCTGGATATCAAAACTTCAATCAAAATATAGCAATGCTATTCGACCCCCTATGTATGTAAAGTTTATTTGTGCAGCGGCACGATAAAACCAACAAAGGTCTATGTGCGCCCAGCAAAGACTCAGATCAGCCTGGGCATCCGCCCAGTCTGATCAGAGTCATTACCGTGCGCTTAAAGGCTAGCTTAGGGTCTACGCTAGCTCCATGCGGATAGCGAAGACTCTTATCAGACTGGGCAGATGCCCAGGCTCATCAGAGTCTTCGCTAGGCGCACATGCCACTCAGTTGTTGGTTTTGTCTTGTGACTAACATTGGGGTAGAAAAACTGGTGGAGATATCATAGAACACCCGAAAATGACCAAAAGAAATTTCAGATTTGTCCCCTTTCAGGTGTTTGTGAGGACGCCACCGATGCTAGAATTTTGTACTAATGTACTTTTCGTATACATACACGGTGAATAGCACTGCTATAATTTTGCAATTCAATGATAAAAAGCTTGGATTTTTAATTTTGTCAGTGGTCGGGCGTAATGAAAGCAAAGTAGCCGACAGGTTTGAAATTGAAGCAACTCCTTATATATGTTTTACGAACATCTGGTGAAAATGAGGGAATCATGCTGGTCTCAAGTAGTATTACAGTATAGGTCAATGGACAACTTTTATTTGCCTCAGGGGCGGATCCAGGAATTTTGGATAGGGGGTTCAAACTAGCTGAAAGGGGGGTTCGATTTATGCAGTTTGACCAATTTTTCCTGAAATTCCACATGAAAATAAAATAATTTGGGCTGAGAAGGGGGTTCGTTTGAACCCCCCGAACCCCCTCTGGATCCGCCACTGTGCCTCAGCAACCACAATTGTAAATGGACTTGCAAAATTTGTTAAAGAGAGAGTGAAATGATTCTATTAGCATGTCCTATCACCAAAGTACAGATCAGGCTGTTCGTCTGTGCATATAGATGAAAAAACTTCATGAAATCCATTTCCTCAGAAATTGTCCAAATCAGCAATGGCAGAGTAAAACGTACTTGTCATTTTGATAAGGAAAGAAAAGATAAGTCTGCGCGCCTGCACAATCTGATCCGAGGTTCTGCTTGTCGCATGTAAAGTTTCATATATCTCGAGGAAACTATGAACAGAGTAAACTCTCATCATATTGTATGGATGCACAGGCAGAGCTGATTTTTTATCAGTCGCTTTTGTCGTAAGGTTCAGTGTAGCCAGTCTCTGGCTTATGAATTTTCAAAAAATATGAGATTACCCCCCTTAGCATTTTACCATTGTATGATAAACGTTATCCCCCTTAGAACTTTTTTAAATTGTCCGAATTAGCAATGGTACAATAAAAAGTACTTGTCAGTTTTGACAAGGCATGTGCACCCAGCGCATGCTCAGATCAGCCTGGGCATCCGCTCAGCCTGATAAGACTCTTAACTGTGCGCTTAAATTGTCCGATTATGGTCTAAGCTAGCTCCATGCGGACAGCAACGACTCTGATCAGACTGAGGGGATACCCAGTCTCATCTCAGTATTCGCTGGATGCCCGTGCCACTTTGTTGGTTTTGTCGTATCACGGATACGAGCCGTGATATGAATAGAAAGGCGAACAACTGGCTAACCTGAACCTCAGGACAAAAGCAACTAACACGCACAAAAAAGGGAAAAAAACGAAAAAAAAAAAAAAAAAAAAAAAACAGTAGCGTATGGTCTAAGTTAGCTCCATGCGGACAGTGAAGACTCTGATCAGACTGAGGGGATACCCAGTCTCATCTCAGTATTCGCTGGATGCCCGTGCCACTTTGTTGGTTTTGTCGTATCACGGATACGAGCCGTGATATGAATACAAAGGCGAACAACTGGCTAACCTGAACCTCAGGACAAAAGCAACTAACACGCACAAAAAAGGGAAAAAAAAACGAAAAAAAAAAACCAAAAAAAAAAACATCTAAGCATGTGCATCGATACAGTGTGATTAGCGTTTTCTTTGCTTATATACCGGTATGCTCCTTTACCTGTGACAATGAGAGCCTCTGATCAGACTGTGCAGCGTGCAGAATGATCTTTTCTTTCTTTGTCAGAAATGATAAGTGCCTTTTACTGTGCCATTGCTAATTCGGACAATTTCAGAAGAAATAGATATCTTAAGTGTTTTCAACTTTGTGCACAGATGAGCAAGCTGATCTGCATTTTCGTGATAGGACATGCCCATAGATTCATTTAGGTCCCTCTTCAAAACTTCTGCATGTCGATTTAGAACTTTGGTTGATGCGGCAAAGAAAAGTTGTTGTTGACCAGTTAACTATGTTTTCAAGGATGTAATGAAACGAAAAAGAGCTGTTACGAAACGAAAAAGAGCCAAAAGTACCAAACGACCTGGTCATCAGGTTGTTTGGTAACTATGACCTTTTTCGTTTCGTAACAGTCCTTTTTCGTTTCGTAACAGCCCTTGTTTATACATAGTTAATCAGGGATGTATAATGGGCTTATACTTGGGACTAGCATTCTTCCTTAGTTTTTAATCAAATGTTCGTAGAACATAATGAATTGCTTCAGTCTTAAACCTGTCAGCTACTTTGCTTTCATTGAGGCTGAGCTATGGCCCCCGATTCTGGAAAAGCTTATACCAAGATATTGTCTCAAAAATGCACAATTCCATTTCCATTTAAGTAAGAATTCAAGTTTTTTCGACTGGATTGCCAAAATATAGCAATGCTATTCACCCTGTATGTATGTGAAACTTGTTACTACAAAGTTTTAGTTTTGTAACAGATAAATTGGTAGAATTCTCAGAAAACTCTTGAAAGGTTCAACCAAAATTTCTGTTTGGCCACCTTCAGGAATTTTGTAATAACTTTGCCAGCAAACTACGTAACCAGCATGCTTGTCAGATTATATTTCAGTGCGTGTTTCATATTCATTCAAAGGGAGATAACGTTAAGTGTATGATGGTAAAATGCTATGGGAGGTAATCTCATATTTTTTGAAAATCCATAAGCCAGAGACTGGCTACACTGAACCTTACGACAAAAGCGACTGATCAAAAATCAGCTCTGCCTATGCATACATACAAGATGGTCAGAGTTTTCTCTGCTCATAGTTTCCTCAAGCCATATGTAACTTACATACGAAAAGCAGAGTCTTGGATCAAACTGTGCAGGTGCGCAGACTGATCTTTCTTTCCTTATCAACAATGACAAGTACGTTTTACACTGCCATTGCTGATTTGGGCAATTTCAGAAGAAATAGATTTCATGAAGTTTTTTCGTCAGTATGCACAGATGGGCAGGCTGATCTGCATTTTGGTGATAGGACATGCTCATAGATTCATTTCGCTGTCTCTTTAATAACATTTGCAAGTGCATTTAGAACCGTGGCTGCTGTGGCAAATAAAAGTTGTTTTTGACCTGTAGTGGGCTTATACTTTGGGCCAGCATAAATGCTTTGTTTTTCATCGGATTTTCGTAAAACATACAACAAAGCTGAATTATTACAGTTATATAATGTTATTAATCAAGAAATTTCGTATTGGCCTAGTTACAGATCCGAGGTCTGCTGTATTGACCCCAGGCCGAAGGCCGGACGCCAATACGGTAGTCCGAGGACTTGTGACCGGGCCAATACGAAATTTCTTGATTAGTGACTACTTTATCAATTAACGTATTGGATATTGGCCGAGTTTGACGTCATTGATATGGGCCGAGTTGTATTAGCCGAGTTTGGCTGGAATTGGCTGAGTTTGTCAAAATAAGCCTAGCTTATGACTTGTATGATGTGGACAGCTTTTACCATATAAGTAAGTATTACTTTAAGTTAATTAATCAATTATATTCATTATTAAAGGTTGTACCCACCTGCATCTGCTACGTTCTGCTTTCTTTGTAAACGGTTGTTGGGACAGCAAACAGTGGCGACCTCGACCTTTTCCTTTCTGGTTTCAAACTTTTGTCGAATCTTCTGGTTTAGTTCTGTGGTCTGTGACAGTGTCCAAAACGTCTTCGCTAGCCAACGGTTCTATGTCCACTTTGTTCCTTACGTACGTACGTAAGGAATAAAGTGGACATAGTACCCTTGGCTTGCAAAGATGTGCCCAAAACAGGCGAAACTATTCTTGTTAAGGTATATGAGCACACATACTTTTTCAAAGGGAACATCTCATATGACTTGCTGTCCAGAATAGGGAGGGGGAAAGTGTATTTTTTAAAGAGGATCAAGTTGTCGCCCTTTGAAAAAATGACAGAAAATTATGGACATATGCCCACACACATTAAGACAGGCGGTGTTTTTAATTTACTGTGTATCATTTTTAGATCAGGGGACCCAGAATCGTTAACTATTAGAGATGACTCTCCATAAGGAACAGTTGAAAACTTACTGTGAGCTCACATAAGCAAACATGTTTTTTTTCTTTTCTTTTCTTCTGCAATCAAGGGAATGCCTGTACTGTTTGTCGACGAAATGTTTAAACCAAGTAACATTCAAGAGAACGGCCCATCAAAAACATAATGTTGAATCAACTTTTTTACAACGTCATGACGTTGAATCAACATTGATTCAATGCTGATTCAAGGTTTTGTGCCTACTAGATGAGGGTTAAGGAGGCTGAGTTTGAACACCTGGATATTAAAACTTCAAGCAAAATATAGCAGCAAAATATAGCAATGCTATTCGACCTCTATATATGTAAAGTCTATTTGTTGGTTTTGTCGTGCCGCTGCTCAAAGTGACATGTGCACCCTGCAAAGACTCAGTTCAGCATCCGCCCAGTCTGTTCAGAGTCTTTGCTGTGCGATTAAAGAGTATCGTAGGTTCTACACTAGCTGCATGCGGATAGCAAAGACTCTGATCAGACTGGGCAAATGGCCAGGCTCATCGGAGTCGTCGATGGGCACGTTGTTGGTTTTGTCGTGTCGCGGCTCATTTGTGAATAACATTGAAGTAGAAAACCCGGCAGGCACACGTAGAATCAACATTAAATCAACGTTGATTCAACGTCATGACGTTGAATCAACGTTGATTCAAAGTTGATTCAGCGCTGTATGCCCAGTGGGAAAGCTGGTGGAGTTATCATAAAACACCCGAACGTGGCCAAACAGAAATTTCGGTTTGTCCCCTTTCAGGAGTCTGTGAGGACGCCACCGATGCTCAAATTTTGTACTTATATACTTTACGTACATACACGGTGAATATAAAAAGCTTGGAATTTGAATTTTGTCAGTGGTCGGGCGTAATGAAAGCAAAGCAGCCGACAGGTTTGAGATTGAAGCAATTCCTTATTACATGTATATATGTTTTGGAACATCTGGTGAAAAATGAAGGAATTGTGCTAGTCCCAAGTATACACTAAGTATAGGTCAATAACAGCTTTTATTTGCCACAGCAACAAAAGTTCTAAATAGACTTGCAAAAGCTTTTAAAGAGAGAGCGAAATGAATCTATGAGCATGTCCTATCACCAAAATGCAGATCAGCCAGCTCATCTGTGCACACTGATGAAAAAACTGCATGAAATCTATTTCTTCTGAAATTGTCCAAATCAGCAATGGTACAGTAAAACGTACTTGTCATTTTTGATAAGGAAAGAAAAGATCAGTCTGCGCGCCTGCACAATTTGATCCGAGGCTCTGCTTGTGATGGTAAAGTTTCATACATCTCGAGGAAACTATGAGCAGAGAAAACTCTGATCATGCTGTATGGATGCACAGGCAGAGCTTATTTTTCATTAATCGCTTTTGTCGTAAGGTTCAGTATAGCCAGTCTCTGGCTTATTGATTTTCAAAAAATATGAGATTACCCCCCTTAGCATTTTACCATCGTATGATAAACGTTATCTCCCTTTGAAATTGTCCAAACCAGCAATGGTACAATAAAAAGTACTTGTCAATTTTGACAAGGCATGTGCACCCAGCGCAGGGTCAGATCAGCCTGGGCATCCGCTCAGTCTGATATGACTCTTAGCTGTGCGCTATGGTCTAAGCTAGCTCCATGCGGACAGCGAAGACTGATCAAACTGATTAAAATAGTAGCGTATGGTCAAAGTAAGCTCCATGCGGACAGTGAAGACTCTGATCAGACTGGGGAGATGCCCAGTCTGATCTCAGTCTTCGCTGGATGCCCATGACACTTTGTTGGTTTTGTAAATGCCGTGTCGCGGATACGAGCCGCGATATGAATATTAAAGTGAACAATTGGCTAAACTGAACCTCAGGACAAAAGCAACTAACACAAAAAAGGAAAAAACGAAAAAAATCATTTCAGCACTTTACCTGTGATAATCAGAGCCTCGGATCAGACTGTGCAGCATGCAGAATGACCGGTCTTTTCTTTCTTTGTCAGAAATGACGAGTACCTTTTACTGTGCCATTGCTGATTCGGACAAGTTCAGAAAAATAGATATCTTAAAGTGTCAACTTTGTGCACAGATGAGCAGACTGATCTGCATTTTCGTGATAGGACATGCCCAGAGATTCATTTCGGTCCCTCTTCAAATCTTTTGCGAGTCCATTTAGAACTTTGGTTGCTGTGGCAAAGAAAAGTTGCTATTGACCTATACCAGACCCGGTTAACTATGTTTTCAAGGATGTTACGAAACGAAAAAGAGCTGTTACGAACTGGAAAATGTCAAAGTTACCAAACGATGACTAGGTCGTTTGGTAACTATGACATTTTCCAGTTCGTAACAGCTCTTTTTCGTTTCGTAACAGCCCTTGTATATACATAGTTAACCAGGGTATATAATGGGCTTATACTTGGGACCAGCATACTTCCTTCGTTTTTAATCAGATATTCGTAGAACATAATATGATAAAGAATTGCTTCAGTCTCGAACCTGTCAGCTTCTTTGCTTTCATAGCGGCTGAGTTGTTACTGTCCCCGATTCTGAAAAATCTTGCCTCGAAAATGCACAATTCCACACTCGGAAATTAAAATTTCAAGCTTTTTCAAATGGAATGCCAAAAACTAGCAATGCCATTCACCCTGTATGTATGTATGTATGTATGTATGTATGTAGAGATTATAAGTTCCAATTCTCAACTTTGTAACAGATAAATTTGTGGAGTTCTCACCAAAGTCTCGAAAGTTTCAAACCAAAATTTATGTTTGGCTACTTTCAGGAGTTTTGTGCTAACAAATTTTTGCGTGTGAACATAGAAAACAGGCTCAAGTGTAGACTTGGAATATTTTTAACAGCAAACTACCAAAACCAGCCTGCGTGTCGGATTATATTTCAGTGGGTTTATGTTCACTCAGAATTATTCATTCAAAGGGAGATAACATTAAGCGTACGATGGGTAAAATGCTAAGGGAGGTAATCTCATATTTTTTGAAAATCCATAAGCCAGAGACTGGCTACACTGAACCTTACGACAAAAGTGACTGATAAAAGATCAGCTCTGCCTGTGCATCCATACTATATGATCAGAGTCTTCTCTGTTCGTAGTTTCCTCAAGATATGTGTAACTTACCTGCGGCACGCAGAGTCTTGGATCATACTGCGGAGGGGCGCAGACTGATCTTTTCCTTCCTTATAGAAAATGACAAGTATCTTTTACTGTGCCATTGCTGATTTGGACAATTTCAGAAGAAATAGATTTCTTGAAGTTTTTTCATCATTATGCACAGATGAGCAGCCTGATCTGCAATTTGATGATAGGAAATGCTCATAGATTCATTTCGCTCTCTCTTTATAACTGTTACAAGTCCACATAGAACTTTGGTTGATGTGGCAAATAAAAAATGTTATTGACCTATAACGGGCTTATTCTTGAGACCAGCATAATTCCTTCGTTTTTCGTAAGATGTTCGTTTAAAACATATATAATATTTAAGAAATTGCTTCAGACTCATTAGGGTCAAGACGGATATTTTCGGACAGCGGGTAAATTCGTACAGTGACATTGTTTCCTTTATATGTCACTTGTTTGGAATTAAAACAAAATTAACTCGGCAAACAGTAAAAATCCTGATGAGACGGCTCAATTATGAGCCGTCTCATCTGCATTTTCACTGTTTGCAATGGTCTGTCCGATTTTACCTGCTGTTCGAAGTTACCAGACTCGACCCCCAGCTTTTACCATGGCCGTTCAGTGGTATAAACTTTCGTCGAGTTCTCTGGTGTAGTTTTTGCTTGTGACAGTACCCAGATAGGCGATACCACTCTTGTAAAAGGTGTATGGGTAATTTTACAAAGGGGAACAATTCGTGTGACGTCCCGTTTGCTTACCTAGACAACGAAGCTCTACCATAATAGGGTCTTGAGTGTCAAGGTAGTGTGTGGGGATAGGGGGAGGTGTTACAGGGACGCAAACAAACTTCTGACCGTTGTTGCCCTTTGAAAAAAGTGGCAGTAAAACATAGAAGTGTGTTCATAGACTTTAAGGTAGGCAATGGTTTTCATTTTGCATTATAGATCATAAGTTGTAGCCATAATTAATCACCTTCCTAAAGATCAGTTGAAAATTGACGGCTTTCACATGGACAAACACGTAAGAAAACGGGATTGAGTTTGAAATTGCTTTAATCTGTGTCTAGTCTAGTCTATCTCATAACATTATTGTCCTGACCGGCACAGATGGTCTGAAAACACGTCCAAATTGTCTTGCTAAATATGCAGTGTTTACCTGTTTGGAACCCACTTTTCAGTACCATCAATAGAGGAACGAACCCATTGCTTTATGTGGCCTTGACCAGTACGTGTTGACAAGATTACCCATAAATATGTTTCGCCGAAACTTTGTTTTACGCCGGAAATAAAATCGGAATACTTCGGAAAAGGCAAGTGCGTCGGAATAGGTCAAACAACTGTACGTCTAGTGATGGTTTGTGTGCATACACGCCTGGTAAACTATCAAAGGTATCTCCGTCAGAGGTACTGAGGGCATCAGGAGCTGCCTGTGACTGTTGAAAAAAAAGTAGACAACAAATGGTGGCTGTTTGTCTTTTTTGGTAAATGCCATAATGACCAGGGAGTTTATTGAAAATCAAAGAATGTTATTCGACCCTTATAGACATAAAGTTTTGTCACATGTGATATCCCCCAGACAATTCTATATATTTATATGTAAAATTACAACAATTGAAAAGGCTTTGAAACCAGCACAAAGTAATCACAAAAGAAAATCTGTCAAGAGGGGCTGCTCAAAGGTGCACTACGGTTCGGCCTGCGGTCTACCACGTATGCAAGTATGTTCCCTTCAGGCCTGTCACATGCAGATGCGGTCCCTCGCGTTTCTCACGTTCTGATCAAGGTCTGACGCGTTTTTCACCTTCTGTCAAGGTTTCTACAGACGAAACGGCAGTGCCAGGCAGCTTTGGACCACGTTTGGGCCCACGTTATAAAAAGAAGGCCTCCCAAGCAACAGCAATCATTGTATACTGAGACGTCGACGAGACATCATGAATAACCATGGTGAAGAAGATTTTGTGTTAGCATGTTTACTGGGTGCATACATCCAGCCCAGGGATTGGGTCTGTAACAGCTGCACGCTCGACTTCATCTGGCAGCAGAGAACGGCGAGGATATTCAGGCTCCTCTGCTGGTAGTGGTAATGCAGGACGGGAGGTGTGTGTGGGAAGCGGGATGCTTCCTACGTCTTGGCTTTTCGGTGGCATAGCTTTGCCTTCTTTCTTGACAGTTTGGTCTTCTCTGTGGCATAGCTTTGCCTTCTTTCTTGACAGTTTGGTCTTCTCGGTGGCATAGCTTTGCCTTCTTTCTTGACAGTTTGGTCTTCTCGGTGGCATAGCTTTGCCTTCTTTCTTGACAGTTTGGTCTTCTCGGTGGCATAGCTTTGCCTTCTTTCTTGACAGTTTGGTCTTCTCGGTGGCATAGCTTTGCCTTCTTTCTTGACAGTTTGGTCTTCTCTGTGGCATAGCTTTGCCTTCTTTCTTGACAGTTTGGTCTTCTCTGTTTGTATTGCAGATACAGTAATGTGTCGAATGAAGCGCCCCCTGCGGGGCTCGGCTTTTTTTACACTGTCTCCCAGACAGCACCCGCCATTGCTGTTGTATTATTGTTTTACGTCCATGGTAAACAGCTATTGTCATGTCTGGACGGTCAGTTACCCTAATCACACTATTCCTGGGCAGGCTTAGACCTCCTAAGCGGTTAACCAGTACTAAATTGTACATCCTTTCGCCAGTAACTGACAACTGCCCTTCTTGAATCAGCGGAAAGAGAAACGAAAGTATGTGGCCGGATCGGGTATCGAACCCGGGGCCTCTGGCTCTTGAGTCAGACGCGCTACCGACTGCGCTACGAGGCCCGGCTACCCGCCGTGTCAGACCTTAGTAGAACGAAACGCTCCGTAGCGCGCAGGCTTGTAAACCGTAACAAGCCGAGACGCGTCATCACTGAACGCAACAAAACGGCTACCATACACCTTGTGAAATTCTTGGATCCTCGCAAGACGAACTACAGCAAAAGCAAACTTGCCGTGAAAACCGTGACAAAACGGGACAAAACGTGCTGCAACCGTGAAGTTACCGTGACAAAACGCGCACTAAACGCAACAAGACGTGACAGAACTTGAAAGAACCGTCAGGTGCCGGGTATACATGTTTCCCGTCCCACTACGTACTGTCACGTTTTATTGCGTTCATCCCGTTTTACTACGGCCTACGAGGTTTCTCATCCGCTCCGTGACTGCCGTGGCAAATTTTTATCCGGCCCGGCATCCCCGGCAATCACGGCCTGTCACGTTTGGCCATCCCGTCTCCCCTGCGTTGTCTCAAGTCCATCCCATTTTGTCTACGGTGGCCTGAAACGTGATTGCCGTGGCCGCCGGAAACATACCATTACTTGTCCTGGAGAGTTAGAAACTGGACATAATAATCACACATGATATAGTTTATACGTAGACCAGGCTTTGGCAACTGAATCAGGCTAGGGCTGCGGTTATGGGGAGGGGCCAAAGGAAACATGAGAAGTCTGCAAAGGGTACGGAGGTGTCATCAGACTGACTTAGTACTGGGTAAAGGTGGTGTGAAAATCCGTACTAGGAACCACCCTTTGTCACCACGGGGCATTTTAAGTTAGACTGAGTTGGTATCTCTCCGTCTGGTACACGAGGACCCGACACTCAAGGTCTGTATGCCAAAGGGAACAACTGACTGAGTCTAGCTTCTGATGCAAACTTTAGTACTGGGTAAAGGTGGTGTGAAAATTCGTACTAGGAACTACCCTTTCTCTCCAGAATGCAGGTAGACCATGATCTACATGTTCTCTCCAGTATGCATGAAGTCCCTGATCTACAGTCTCTCTCCAGTATGTATGATGTCCATGATATACAGTTTCTCTCCAGTACGTATCAAGTCTTTCTTCTAAGGTTTCTCTACAGAATGTTTTTAATTCATAACCTGCAAGTTCTCTCTAATATGTATGAAGTCCATGATGTACAGATTCTCTCCAGTATGAGGTGTCCCTCATCTTCAGTTTCTCTTCAGTAAGTATGAAGTCCTTGATTTACAGTCTTTCTTCAGTTTGTGTGAAGTCACTGTTCTACAGTTTCTCTCAAATAAGTAATAAGTCCTTGATCTATAGTTTCTTTCCAGTATGTATGACTTTCTCTCCAGTATGTAAGAAGTCACTGATCCACAGTTTCTCTCCAGTATATATGAAGTCCCTGATCTACAATATCTCTCTGGTATGTATGAAGTCCCAGATGTACAGTTTCTCTTCAGTACGTATCAAGTCATTAATCTACAGTTTAATTCCAGTATGTATGTCATCCCTGATCAACTGTTTCTCTCCAGATTGTATGAAGTCTTGATATACAGTTTCTTTCAAACGTGTATATAGTCCCTGATCTACAGTTTCTCTCCAGTATGTAAGAAGTCACTGATCTACAGTTCCTCTCTAGTATATATAAAGTCCCTGACCTACAGTTCCTCTCTAGAATATATGAAGTTCATGATCTTCAGTTTCTCCCCAGTACGTATGAAAATCTAATTTACAGTTTCCCTCCAATATGTATGAAGTCCCTGATCTACAGTTCCTCACCAATATGTATGAAGTCCCTGATTTAGTTTCTCTTCAGTATGTATCAAGTCCCTGATCTACAGTGTATGAAATCCTAGTATTACACCTTCTCTCCAGTATGTATGAAGTCAATGATCATCAGTTTCTCTCCAGATGAAGTCCCTGATCTACAGTTTCTCTTCAGTATGTGTGAAGTCAATGATCATCAGTTTCTCTCCAGATGAAGTCCCTGATCTACAGTTTCTCTTCAGTATGTATGAAGTCAATGATCATCAGTTTCTCTCCAGATGAAGTCCCTGATCTACAGTTTCTTTTCAGTATGTATGAAGTCAATGATCATCAGTTTCTCTCCAGATGAAGTCCCTGATCTACAGTTTCTCTCCAGTATGTATGAAGTCAATGATCAGCAGTTTCTCTCCAGATGAAGTCCCTGATCTACAGTTTCTCTTCAGTATGTGTGAAGTCAATGATCATCAGTTTCTCTCCTGTATGTATGAAGTCAATGATCATCAGTTTCTCTCCAGATGAAGTCCCTGATCTACAGTTTCTCTTCAGTATGTGTGACGTCAATGATCATCAGTTTCTCTCCTGTATGTATGAAGTCAATGGCCTACAGTTTCTCTCCAGTATCTTTGTCTATGGTGTAAAGTTTCTCTCCAGTATGTATTGAGTCACTGATTTACAGTTTCTCTCCAGTATGTTTATGGTATTTGGTCTACAGTTTCTCTCTGGTGTGTTTCAAGTCTTTGTTCTACAGTTTCTCTCCAGGATGTATTGTCAAAATGGATAATTGTGTACCGTTTCTAACCAGTTTCTAATCAGTTAGGAATATGAGGCTTAGAGGGTCTATTTTTTCTTGCAAGTATTTATTGCAGCTAAGTATGGAATGTCTGTGATGTTTATTTTAGTGAAGATCATGATGTGCTACTTATTCTTTCCAGCAGGTTATATTAACACTTCAAACACCAAAAAATGAAAATAATATAATTTGCAAACAACCTTGATTCAGATGAGACTGTTCATTATGATCTTGATCTACACTGTTTGCCCTCTAGTCCTTGAATTCTCCATATGATGTAGCTTGGATGAATTTTAAAAAAAAAATTTTGGACATAAATTTTGTTGTCTGCATTTTGAACTTTAAGGATTGATGTTTACGATCTACGATTCTCTCAAACACTATAATATACTGACCATGATCTAAAGCCTTCAAAAAAGTCAAACCAAATCCAAAATTTCTAAGTCCATGACCTTGACCTCAAGGTCACTGAGTACGGACGGGGATGGTACTCTGTAAAACTCAAACCCATCACTGAACATCAGTTCAAGTAAAACCAGTAAGGCATTATGAAACATAAGCCTTCAGAAAACTTTAATCAAACCTGAAATGAGCCACGACACGAGAAGCGCCCGGCGCAGACTCAGATCAGCCTTGGCATCCTCCCAGTTTCATCAGATTCTTCGTTAAATGCTCAAATGGTAGCTAAGGGTCTAAGCTACCTCTATGTGGACAGCGAAGACTCTGATCAGACTGGGCGGATGCCCAGGCTGATCTGAGTCTGCGCTGGGCGCACAACCACGTTGGTTTAGTCGTGTCGCGGCTCAAATATCTACGTCCACAACCTTGATCTCAAAGTTACCAAGCAGGGTAGGGGTGATACTCTGCAAAACTAAAACCAGTATCTAACATTAGTTCCTCTATAACTAGATCCATCAAGGCATTATGAAACAATAAGCATTTTAGAAAACTAGCTGAACACCAAATTTCCCAGGCAACTGTGTCCTCCGAATATTGCGGAAATCATATTAAATCTTGGTTCCATATTATCCTGTGAATTTGGATTATCTGCATTTTATGTAGAAGCAAATTCTACCATCCTGCTGAAGTCATAATGATTTTGTATCAAAAACAATTGTCTTAGCATTCAAAATCTTGTCAGGAAGAGCCTTTGCATGGGCCAAATGAAACTGTGGAAAAATTAAAATCAATGTAAAAAACGAAAGTGCTACAATCTTCAAAACTGACGTTGACGTCGATTTCAATAACGTCATAACTGCTCATTGCTTTGGAAGGAATGGATTGATAACGTTTGCTACTCTTCTAACTTTTAAATGGATATTAAAGGCAAAAATTGACAAACAGCAGACAAAAAATTATTTTGTATTAACAATGATTTATGACTTGAATGACACACTGAAAATAAATTCACAAATGAAATTAGCCCAGTGGTATGACTGGGGTCTAATGAAATGCGTTGTAACTCAATATGAAAATGCATCTTTGTATAGTGTTTAGTATCAATGTAAAGACCAAATGTGGTGCTTTTAATACATGAATAGCATTTGTCCCCAGCATACCCCTAAACAGTTATGCTGCAAGAATCAGAACTTTCTGGTAGGTAGTTTACCTTCTGTCACCACATTTACTGTCATGTATGAGAGACGATTTTAATACATTGTCAAGCAAGCAATAGGTCTATAAGAAAGTAGCACTGTTCAAGGTGTAAAGAGATCCCCTGCCGGTGGGATTCGAACTTGGTAAACCAGGTCTTAGCCCACTGCTCTGTCAAGGCCCATTACATTCATGTATAATATACATATACTGATATGTTTTAGCATAGTGCAAAAGTCGGGCATACGCTACAAGTAAATACAGACGAAAATTTATGTGCTCTTACATTCGAGAATCTCTATTGGCCCGCAAAATGAAACATTTCGCGAATATTGAAACTTTTGCATAAATCATAATAATCAAATGTTTTGCTGGGAAATTCCGGAACACACTGTAATAATTAAGACACGCCAAAATAATGTTATTTATACAATCTGCAGATTATCAGTGCAACAGCGAAGACTCAGATCCGCCTGCGCATCCCCCACTATGCAGCTCCTTTGCTGTTACGTTGGAGATGACATTCTATCAGCTTTGTCGCTTTCAAAAGTGTACCTAATGCAATGCCAAACACAAGCCTGTTCTTTCATGGAAACGGTCGGCTCTGTTTACATAGACAAGTTGGGTCATTTGGTCACACAGGCCGAATGGTCACGATCAGGGGTTGGGCTGCACATGTGCCAAGAGGAAAGGCATGTATAGTAGGTGCGAATGTCAAAGCCTCAGATCAGCCTATGCATTCAAACCAGCCTTATTTGGTTTCGCAGTCTATCACAACGTTTTGTGCTCTTCTTCAAATTACATTCAATCCGGTCTGAAGGGACCCCAACGGAACTGAAAAACGGCTGCTTCCTGTAATCTCGTAGCACATGTTCCTTTGCACAGTAGATCCCCAAAGAAGTGGCTTCTCGACCCCCCAAAAGAGGTGGCTTCTCAAGGCAGGTGACCCTCAATAGAGGTACCTCAATAAACAGGTTTGACTGTATTCGTTACGGAAAAGGGTAACTTATGAAAAGTGTGAACAATTAAGACTCAGGCCAGTCTGCGCACACTCGAAGTTGAAAAAGTAACAAATGATTTGCGTCGCATGAAGAGATACATTATCCCATGTGCAAATAGGAAATATTCAGATCAGCCTGCGCATCTGATGTCTTCCCTTTTTGATCGATGTTGTACAGATAATATGGCTATCTACGGGCCTCTGTTGTCGGCTACACCGCATGTCCAGGTGTTGCATAACGTTACATTGGTATTATAAGTTTCTTTTATAACTGAGTAATTTTTGTTACCGGTGAGCGAGCAGCGTGTATGTCCTGCGCTCCTGTTTGTACAATGGAAAAGTCTAGGGGAAGGTATAAAGATATAACTCCGCCCTGACAATGCTTTTGGATCAAGGAATACTTTACCGATTTTTCATGTGGACTGCTCGATTTTGACATTGAATGGCAAGCCTCTAACAGCACTGCCCAGTCAACGAAAGGAAATCGAGGAATACCTTGCATGGTAAAATGCCAGTTATGCCTGATTTACCGGTGACAGTAGCTTGCTACCTGAGCATGTTTTTACCTATCATGGTAGAAACCTGTTTAGAATTAGGGAAGGATAAGGAAGTGAAAGAAGAAAGGGATGGGCTCCTAATTTCATTATGCTGTGCCCAAGATTCAGTGGGCCTCTAACCCACACTGCCATATGGCTCTAGGCTATGCGAAACCTTTGCCTTTCTAGAATACTTATAACTAACAGTTCTCTACCCAGAGGAAATGTGCTGACATACACCTTGCCAGACCTAGATCCAATATGACTGGAACAGCAGACCCAGGTTGTCCCTGAACAACTGGATTCACCCCCTTGACTGCAGTATTTCTTCCATGATAATAAGCGGGTTTTTCCCTTCCAAAACAATCCCCAAAATCTAGATCCATCTTATAAGAAGGGAAAAACGAAGATGGATCTAGATTTTTGGGATTGTTTTGGAAGGGAAAACCCCATCTTACAGTAGAATTACAAAAGACTGATTTAAATATCTGAGCTCCGCATGAAGATAGCTTAGACCCTTAGCTACCTTTTAAGCGCTAAGGGAAGACTCAGATCAGACTGGGTGGATGCCCAGGCTGATCTGAGTCTGCACTGGGCGCACAACCACATTGTTGGTTTTCTCGTGTTGCGGCTCATCTGTAGTCATTCTAGAGAGGGGAAAACCCCGTTTTACAGCTGAATAAATTTGGTAGAACCATCAGTTACTAGTATATTTTGGGGTGTTCATGTAAAAAAAAAAAAGAAGCATCTTATTTCAAGAAATAATAATTATCTTTCTCTTAAGTATTGCACAAAATAATATAAAATTAGAAACAGCATGAAAGAAATTTCATTTTAAGATCAAATGATACAAATATCAACACAGTGTCAGGAAACTTGATAAATGAGTGTTTCTTTTACAGATGATGCTCATTTTCTATAAGGCCACACCAAGTTTTTTCTATGTTTAGCGTCCACCCTTTTAAGCAAAACCTACCTACCTATCCGGAAAAAAACAAATGAAGTGCCATAGAAAAAACGTCAGTTAAAGACTTAGTTAATCCACTGATATAGTGATAATAATAGTTGAACAGTTCCCAATGAACAGCAAATTAAAAAAAAGATAAACTGACTAGGATTCCAGTATTTAAAACATCAGGGTATCTCATACGTGTGTTCATCTGAAAGTCCACCGAGGAAGAGTTTGCATCACAAGACAATATTCATTTCATGACTCTAGCCCATTTCTAGGCCTACCCTTTGAAATATCCTTTTATAAACTGGGTGAGTGCCTTGAGCATTTAACGCATCTCTGGCGAAATCACCATATTTCATTTTTAAGGAAACTGAAATATTTTAAGGGAACAGTGTAGACCATGCACAGTTGGCATATTGTATAGTGTTGTTTTTTTTTTATCTTCATCCCTGGGACTAGACTGTTTGCATCTGTCCAGTTTCTGGCAGTTTTCAGGCATCCCTGGGTTAACAAATTTACATTAATTAGAGCTCTGAAACGAGCACCAGTCATGCCTATCTGGCTTCCCAAACACAATTTCAAACAGGAAAGTGAAGGAATCACCACTAGAAACCCGGAAAGCCAAAGATTTTGGACTGACTATAAATTTGCTATCTATAAGCACTTTTGCAGCATCTTTTTTACCGTGCTATGCAGCTTTCATGACTAAGTGACAATGACATCTGCCATTTGCTCCTGCCAAATTACTCTCTAGAAATGCAAATATTATAACATGCACAAAGTAATTCCAGCCATATTAGGCTCACCCTTTATGGGCCGCAAGGCAAGAAGGGTTCCTCAGACCTGTTTACTCTCAGACTTCGCCATGTGTAGTCAGGAAGTAAGCTAAGTGTATTTTGCAGTATTACCTGCATTGTTATACGGATGATTTCAAAACATACCGACACCGGCATCTGGCCAAAAAAAGTCCAAAAGAATCGTGGAGTAAATACGGAAAAAAGTTCTGAATAAATCCCAATGAAATTAAAAAAAACCCCAGAGGACCCATGGTCCTATATCGCTCACCTGAGCACTGAGGTTATGTTGAAAAAACTTTAAGTTGTCACAACAACAAAACCACTTTCTCACTGAGAGGAGCAAATTCTTTACTTTTGAGTTTGTGGGGGGGGGGGGGGGGGGGGGGGGGGGGGGTTCTTCTTGTCTTCCTTTGAAATCTTCCTTTGAAAATAATGAGAGAACCCAAACCAAAACGCTAGCTTGCTACATGCTTGTGGCAAGCATGCCACAAGCTTGTGCATGCTAAAATATACGGTCTAAGCATGCAGCCAGCTAACTGCAAGCTTGCGCGAGCATGCAGGGATAAAAGTTGAAAATCTTAAGATTATTGCAAGCTTGCGCAAGCATGTGCATGCTTGTGCAAGCATGCACTGGTGCAAGCTTATACTTAAACTTTTTCAGCATGAGTTTGGACTTAGTTTGTTTCATCAAGAGTTTGGACTTAGAATATGTCTGGAAGACTTCTGACTTGAAATATTTCTGCAAGAAATGGACTCCAAGTATTTTATTATTTTAAACATGTTTTTACAAGTATTGTTAGATTATTTTAATATACAATTAAAATTAAATGATTTGGTAGGAGAACGTAAATGAAACTTTGTTACTAACATTAAAGGTATAATTGACTTCCAGATTATAACTGACTCAAATCAACTAAAACAAAACCATACTGTTTTTCACAGGACAGTAAAATTTCTCTCTTTTTTTTCCCTTTTATGAATGAGCAACCACTAGCTTTATTTTTACATTTTTAAGGTTTCATGTTAGTGGAGAAATACAAACAGCTCTTATGTTCTCTGAGAGCTTTGAATATGCTCCTAGCTGATATATTTAACTAGTTTAGTGCAAAAAAACTTTGCAGACAAACCTGCCTAAAGCAACCTGCATTTGAAAAATTCACAGCTCGCAGGTAGGTCTGGGTATACCTGCAGGTTTGCATGCAGAGCTAATCATGGATATTGCAAATTTACACAGCATGGTCAACAGTTTGGTTCAATTATGCATGTTACTAAACTCTCCAGCAGGTCCGAATATGATATCTCTATAATGGTCTAAAGTACCAATCTGACACAGATCCCCTACTGGGACAGGCATTGTGGGTCATTAACAAATTTGGTCCAACACATTTTGCTCCAGTTTTCAAGAAGAAATGGACTGATAAACAGGAGATAATGTGTGCTCTGTCTTGTTCTTGGTTTAGAAAATTTGGATTTTTGAATTCTATGTTTGGTTGTAAATGATGAAAAGCACTGACCAAGATACTAAAGGTAAGTCTGCTGTTTTTTATCTCATTTTAACATCTAATGCACAAAAAATGCAGTATTTCAATAATAAATTGCAGCTGTTGAAAATGTAAATATCATGAGATTGTTGGTGCAAATGAGATATACATGTACTTAAATAAAGACTTAGTAAAAGGGTTAACAATGGTTGTTGTACATTTAAAAAAAAAAAGAGTAAGTTAAGACTTTAAGTCGCAATTAGCATGATTATAGGGCTCAGGAAATCTTGCATGTATGAGTACAAGACAAAAATTCCAGGGTCTGTGTCCAAAAGTAAGGTATAATGTTTAAATGAAAACTAATCATATTAACCAGCTCTACAATATAATTTATAATGTACATTGAAGCAGCTCAGCAATTAAGCATTTATTTTCATGTACATTTAATTCAAAACTGCCATTTCTTATTTTGCAGATATAAAACAGTTATGAGGAAAATCAAACAGAATCCAGTGGATGATGCCAGCTGTATTTAATAGTGCAAGAAAATATTTATTTTTAATATAAAATCTGATTTCATTCTGTGCTTAGAACAACTTTGAATCTGACTGTGAACTACAATGAACTGACACACTGCTGCAAACTATGTACACCCATAGCTGGAACAGTCTTATCTGGATATCAAGTGTGCTGTTTTCCTTTACATAATGGAAAACCAGAGTGTTTAGGACCAAAGAGTCAGACATATACTATGTAGAAGATACTAAAGATGAACATATTAAAAAGTTGATGTTATGTATGATTAAAAGAAGCAAAGGAATCTGACTTGTTATCATGGATATACCTCATATATATACTGTAAAATACTTAATATCTGCGGTATCAAAATTTCGCGGTTAAATGAAAATGACATATTGGCGCATGTTAATTTTGGCAGCCTTGATTTACCATGGCTCCAAATAAAAAAAAAAAGGAAGCTGATGTAAATTTTGACAATTTTCTTATTCTTTTAACTATACATTGTGGCATCTATTAGAATCGCCTCATCGAGGCGATTCTAATGGGATGCCGCAATGTATAGTTTACTTTGACGGAAAGGTATAAGAATTATAAATACTCATCAAATACTCCTTTTTATATAGACCTCTGTTATGCTGTGCATATGCATATGTATTAAATCTATGTAATATTGGCGGACTTTTATTTTAGCGCTCTTTGCCTTAACCGCCAATATCGCCAAAATTCAATAACCGCCAAAAATAAGTGTTTTACAGTAACACAGAAGCAGCTCTAACTGGGATTATGGGATTAAAATCTTGAAACGGCATTATTTTATTTTATTATCATTAATATAATGTAATGTGTTTATGAATGAATAAAGGTTTTATATGTTTAATTTTTAGTTTTCTGTTTTATTTCTGCAGAGGGACAAGCTTGCAGCAAGCATGCACAAGCTTGCAGAGTGTGCAAGCTTGTGCAAGCATGCCATTCTTAGAAGCCTCTACCAGGCATAAGAAGCAATTGCATGTGCAAGCTTGCCAAAAGGTTCCAAATGCATGCTTGCGCAAGCTTGCACAAACAAGCAGGCAGCAAGCATGCTTGTGGCAAGCTTGCCAAAAGGTTCCAAATGCATCCTTGCGCAAGCATGCATATTGAGCATGTACATGCTTGCAGCAAGCTTGCAAAATAAGCTTGCCATTTTGGTTTGGGAAAGACAAAGAAGTGTATCTACGTACCTTATCGCCTTCATATTAAGTCCATGCCAGCATTTTTGTGTAAAAACAAATGTGCTTGCATAGTCATGAACAACTACACTGGCACTAACAACTCAAACACTGACAGGTCTAAGTTCACACTATACCTGTTGTCTAAAGAAGTTCATTATGTCTACAAAACAACAGAACATATTCCAATATCACAAGATATAACACACTATTTTCAAATCTTCTACCCTTAAGGTAAACAGATACACCTTCATGTTTTTCTGCCATTTTTTCAAAGGGAGACAATTTTCACAATCTAGCTCTTTCCCTGTAATAAAATTGCCCACATAAAAGGGGCTAACTCTTGCAGGAAAGAATTTTCTCGTAAAGGAAAAAATTCTTTCCATCAAGAGTTGACCCCAATAGAGAAGAGGCAAAAATGAGGATGGCAAAGTTGCTTCCACTCAAAAATGTGTACATTCACCGTAATAAATATTTTCATTACAGCCTGAGTCAGCCCCCAAAAAACATAGTAATATCCACAAGCTGGAAAATTCTTAAGACTGTCACACTCATCCTACATTACCAATTGCATCAAATGCTGTAGCAAATCTAAGCCCATTGTTCAAAGCATCGTTAGCCTAACAAGCTTGTTAGGAGGTCAACTTGCTATGTGTTTTATGACTTTATAACCAAATACACTGATATTTTTGTTGAAAAACTAGACAATCACTAAAGGTGATGAATGCCCCCGCCATATGCCTCACTAGAAAAGCAATGTGTTAAAACATATTTGTGTGAAGTTACATCAAAATCTGTCAATAAATAAAGGTGCTAGAGGGATGACTGAGTTTTTCTTAAAAATAGCAACTGTGACCTTGACCTTGGAACTACAACGCTGAAAGGTTTACTTGTCCAAGATATTGTCATACTTAATGTATGTGTGAAGTTCTATCAAAATCAGTAAAAAAATAAAAGTGCTAGAAACATGACAAAGATTTACATTTACCTATAATAGCATCTGTGACCTTGACCTTGGACCTACAATGATGAAACGTAAATTCGTCCCAGATATTGTCAAGCTAAATATTTGTGTCAAGTTATGCCAAAATCATTCCAGAGGGATGACAGCATATTTTCTAAAATAGCAAATATGACCTTGACCTTTACCCTGAAATTCTGGATCACGAACTTGTCCAAGATATTGTCACACTAAACATTTGAGTGAAGTTACATCAAAATTGTCAATGAATAGAGGAGTAGAGGAATGATAAAGTTTTTTTCTAAAAATAGCAACTGTGACCTTGACCTTGGACCTGCGGTGCTGAAACAGTAATTTATTCAAGATATTGTTATACTTAACATTTATGTGAAGTTACATCAAAATCGATCTATAAATGAAAGCGCTGGAGCAATGCCCTAGTTTTTCTGAAAATAGCAACTGTGACGTTGACCTTCATCCTACAAACCAGAAACGCAAAGTTGTTCAAGGTTCTGTCATACCCAATAAAGCTGTGATGTAATATCAAAATCTGTTAATAAATGAGGCCGCTAGAGCGACGATAAAAGGTGAGATTGTATTTAAGCTATGGAAATATGGTCAAAATATGTACGTTATTCAAGGGGACATAATTCTGCAATAAAGACCTGACTGAAAATTATGTTTCCTTTATGCACATGTTCAATGCATGTCTGAACTGTGTTGCAAGTTTCAAATCCCTACATCAAATACTATTGGAGGAGTTGCAGAGACAAGAACAGTACTACAAAGTGTGAAAAATGGTCAAAATATGCATGTCATTCAAGGGGATGTAATTCTGCCATAATGACCTGGATCAAAGTTCTGTTTCCTTTATGCACATGTTCAATGCATGTCTGAACTGTGTTACAAGTTTCAAATCCCTACATCAAATACAATTGGAGGAGTTGCGGAGACAAGAACAGTACTCAAATGTGAAATATGGTTATAATATGTATATTATTCAAGGGGACTTAATTCTGCAACCAAGACCTTAATCAAAGTTCTTTTTCCTTTATGCACATGTTCAATGCATGTCTGAACTGTGTTGCAAGTTTCAAGTCCCTATATCAAATACTGTAGGAGGAGTTGCGGAGACAAGAACAGTACTCAAATGTGAAATATGGTTATAATATGTATATTATTCAAGGGGACATAATTCTGCAATAAAGATCTTAATCAAAGTTCTGTTTCCTTTATGCACATGTTCAATGCATGTCTGAACTGTGTTGCAAGTTTCAGCTCCCTGCATCGAATACTGTAGGAGGAGTTGCGGAGACAAGAACAGTACTACAAAGTGTGACGGACGGACGTATTTACGGACGTACGTATGTACGTATGCACGGACGGACAAGGGCAAAACTATATGCCCCTCCCCACTTTGTGGCGGGGGCATAAAAATGTGAGAAGCTTTTCTCACATTTTTTCAACAAAACATATTTGTGTATTTGAGACACATTTGAAATTTCAACAAAATGTCATTTAACGACATTGCTAGTTTTGAACAACCCCATCATGATATTCAGTATTGGTGAAATTCAAAGTTTTTTTCCCTTGTCCTTCAGCATGAGGCCCGTGTCCCGGTGAGTGGATAAGCCTATACATATCCCTTCACATTGGACTTAAAAGCCTGGCTGAATACAGTCATCAAGTACTAGAAGGAACTTTCCGAGACTGTTACTTCAAACCCTATTCAACCTTATTAGCCCACATGCCCCAATAAGCCCATATCATGGAATTTCTGAGGCATATGATTTTTAGCGCCCATAATTTTACTAGTTTATTGCTTTGATTTCTTGTTTACAAGTTAGAATCTTTCAGTTTTCACTTACAAAGCTTCCCCAGCCTACACGACTTTAAGCAGCTTTTCTCTGATGCCTTAAAGGCCCCATTGCTCTATCAACATGAAATATTTTATTGTGAGGTATCGCTGCAAATTTCTCACTACATTTTCATCCTTGATTATTATCGTGATTGGCCGGCTTTGAAAGATCAAAACGTCCTTGAGTTTACCATAAAATAGATTTGAAAAAACAACTACGTCATTTTAGTTGCCAACCAAAATGACCTACTTTCGATTTCACAAGTTTTATTTCATGATAAAAATACAACGTACAGACGGTAAAAATATAAGGTACAGGCATTTAACAGGTGATAAAAATACAATGTACAAAAAAATTAGGCATGGATCCTATTCATTGTGCGGCTGTTGCATTATTGCATTGCTTAACGGGGAACCAGAGATGAAACCCGCATTTTTATGGAGAGACTTATCATTTTTTCAAAATATCTTGTTTCTTCTTTTTTGCCAGTTATATGCTACAAAACAGCACATCAACTGACATATTTTCATCAATTCTGAAGGCTGTATAGGTTTCATAATAATTTGTATTTTGACGATTTTTACCTTTGATAGAGCAATGGGGCCTTTGAAATTCAAATTCTGTTTATGTCTGTATCTAATAATTGTTTAAAATGTGTGGGTATTAGGAAGAAAGTCTACTGCAAGTATTTAAAGGTAGGTTCCTGGACTAGCGATAACAATTATGTTCACAAAATAATTTCGTCTTTTTTCTAAGTAGTATTGAATTTTCTTATTTTTCTGAATTTGTTGCTACTGAGAAAAGCAAAAATAGTCGTTTTCCCTTTTGGTTTATTTTCTTTCGTTGGAATTCCAGTTCTAAAAAAATAACTATTTTTATTATGTCCATAAGTGCGCGATTTCTAATGCCATTCTCCAAAGGTCAATTTTCTCTTGCCATTAGTTCTTCTAGAGGTCCTGGCATGGCGGATGGGTTAAAACTATCCCAAAATGCTATGCAGCATGACGTCAGCAGCGTTATCTATTTTGGGCGCGAACTAAAAATAGCGCTAACTGGTTTGCGAAGCAGAGTTAGGAAATCCCTTGCAAAACAACTTTTCTAATATTTTTTTTATTTACACTTTGTAGTGAAACTTATTCATTCCCTTTTTATAAGTGCTTTCTAACAACTTGGACGAAAGATCATCAAAATTATGATGCATTCCAAAGTACAGGAACCTACCTTTAATGACATTTTTTAAATGTCAAGCACATCGTGGGCTAAAAGGGTTGAATATGGTAAATATATTGACAGTCTTTGAATAACTGCATGCCTAACTCAATTTGAATACCTATAAAGCACAGGTAACAAGAACACAGGTCAGACTGCAGGATATGAACTTCAGAATTCCAAACTAATTTGCAGATACAGACAAAACATATGGCTTAACATCTTGCAGATGATATCTGCATACATTTTAATAGAGTGATAAAAATAAAATATTATTGCTATGAATGAACACAACTGTCAGAAATAAAAACTGTGAAAAACAATTTATCACATAAAAGCTTGTCTAACTCACTCTCGTTCACTAAAATAAAATATTAACCAACAAGAATTCCACAGATGCTAGTGTCTTGCCTGTCAGCACATTGTCATACAACGCAGCCAAACCAGAAAAATCAATGGAAGTATGCTGCCAATGCTGGAAAAGTAATAACTATTTCTAACTTCCGCTAGTTGCAGGTATGATGAACAGAAAATACCAAGTTAGTGTCTTTTGATAACAAGTTTATCAGGCGAGACCAGAAACAGAGTAGGAATGGCGAGGCTTGCCGAGCCAGTCCGACATGTTTCTGGTCGAGCCTGATAAACTTGATATCAAAAGACACTATCATGGCTTTCTTTTTATCATGCATCAAAGATTTTACGGCGTAAAAACAGTCAAACAAATGAAAAGCAAATGCAGTTTTGTTCGAACTTGTTGACGTCGCAAATGTGTTGAGACGCAAGTCGGTGACGTCATCTAACCAATCAAACACTATATCACAGCCAACTTCAGTATGTAGCCAATCGTCTTCAGAGATCGCTTTTTAAGGCATGGCCTGATAACATTCGCGCAAGCACAGTTCTGAAGTGACATGATATCACATCATGTTATCATACCCCTTTTATCAGGTGAATTTTGCAGCAGATGCATGATAAAAACGGACACCGTAGCCCTAGTGACTGCTATAGTTCTTCCTATATTTTCATACAGTCAAGCTAAACCCTTAAAGTGCCAAAAAAGCAGACGGCAGAATTTACGTCTGCCAAATTTGTAAAAATGTTTTGCCAAGGCTATTTCATTATGAGAATTCAAAGGCTACAAGCAAACAGCATAGATCCACATGAAGCGGCTCATTATGAGCCACCTCATCTGGATCTACACTGTCTGCAAATTCAACAATTTTCAATTTGGGTGCTTTAAGTGTAAAAGGTTATCACATTGCAGATAAGAATTCCTTGTCTGAGTAGAACAAAGCTTTTGCCATCTGAATCAACTCCAGAACATTTCCGATACATTTGTTTGGGTCTACCACATATTCACACATCATCTCGACGTCTGCTTTGATTGTCTGATACTTCTTGTTGGTTTTCAAAGACAGAAGAGCACTCACTTCCTGTTTGGTATTGGGAAATGAAGATGGAGGGCTGGTTGGTTCCAGTCTCAGCTGGTTCTCACTGACCACCTGACAGTTGCAAAATGTGGACAATGCTCTACTGGTCAGCCGAAATCTGAAAGTATTGGAAGAAAAAGTTCAAATCCATTATATGCTAGTTGTCTGAGCTCGAATTTTGCTGAAGGAATTCTATCCAACTGTTTAGAGAGTTTCACTGTGCAAAGCCTTTCACTATCACCCTTACGTCTACCTGATACGACTGAAATGCTCTTGCAAAGGCGATAAAACCAGGCTGTTCATGCACATCACATATGGACCCTAAGGTATCTACAGTTACAGAATGAAGGTCTAGATAGACTGCATGGATTTGCAGACCGGTTTGAGTCTTCAATGTTCGCAAGTACATTAAGCAACCTTTTTTGGATGACACAGCTCATTATAAAAGTGCCTGAAGTCTCCAAATATTGAGATAAATAGGTACACTTTCAGGGGATTTAACTCTGCCATTTTCATTCTTGCCTGCCTTCTCAATGGAGGTCAACTCTTGAAGGAAAGAATTTGCTCCTCTAAGGTAAGAATTTGCTCCTTTAGGAGCAAATTCTTTCCTTCAAGAGTTGACCCCATTTTCAAAGGCATTTGTTGTCCGCGGCAGCAAACAGGAAGTCTAAAAAAGTTGTTTCCCTTTTTGTATAAATACTGGAAAAAACAAAAAGGTGTAGTCATACACTTTAAGAAACTTTTTCTGCATTATGAGGCTCATATTACAAGTGGATGAAGTGTCCGTATATTCATGGTAATACGATATGTGAAAAAAGTCAAATAACCAAAACACCATGCAACATACTTTTCCGATAGAGCTGACTTCTTTCCCAGTCCAATAGCCCCCAGCAGACCACTATGTGCCCTTCCTCTCCAAATCCTTGAATCTTGTGGGCAAGCTTTCTGACCAAATGTACACAGCTTGTTCGATCCCGTCCGTAATCAATTTGACGCAGAATCAGCACCAGAGCTTTATGCCACCATAGCAGCAGTTTACTTTCATTTTCAGCACTCAGAAGACAATCAAGCCATAATCTTAATATCTGCGGTATCAATATTTCGCCGTTTTATGCAATTTCAGCACTGAAGACAATCAAGCCATAATCTTAATATCTGCGGTATCAATATTTCGCCGTTTTATGCAATTTCAGCACTGAAGACAATCAAGCCATAATCTTAATATCTGCGGTATAAATATTTCGCCGTTTAATGCAATTTCAGCACTGAAGACAATCAAGCCATAATCTTAATATCTGCGGTATCAATATTTCGCCGTTTAATGCAAAATGATATATTGGCACAGATTAATCTTGACGTTCAAGAGATGCCATGGCTCCAGATAATAAAGAAAATTGGATGCTATTATGACCATTTTTCTCACTTTTTTTATCGAATATATATTAAGGCATCTATTAGAATTGCCTCACAGAGGCAATTTTAATGGGATGCAACTATGTATATTTTACATGAAAGTAAATATCTCAAATACTCATCAATACTACTTGTTATCTGAAGCTTTGCTAAAACTATATCTAAATTTATTTTAGATCAAGTATCAGCAGACATATTTTGGTGCTCTTTGTATAAACCCCCAATACTGCCAAAATTAAGTTACCACCAAATGTATGTTTATCAGTAAGTGAGTAAGGTACTCATTGCATACTGGTACATGAAGACTGGCTAATTTAAGGTAAACGTATACTCTTTAAGGGGAACCATTGCTTATCAATGGGAATCAACATTTAAACGAATAAAAGGCCATCGGCCAAGTGTCACCCGACGTTTGAAATGTGTCACAAACTTCAGCCCTTTATTCTGTTTCAGAGTAAATGTATGGCCAAAAACAGAAAATATATATATTATAGAACCTGGTAAGCAAATGATAACTGAACATAAGCAAAGACATATACCCAATTACTGGGCCTCTTTATAAAATACTTAAGTTCAGAACGGGGCATATATGTGTAAAATCAGGTTACTGAAACTATAGGCCCTTACAAAATGACCAAAACATCAAGACTGTATACCCAGTAACAAAATAACAAGAGCCATAATCCTGCTTATATAAATCTGATGAAAAATGAACAATGCATTTATGAAAATTCAGCCCATTAATATGAATAGTTCTGGAGTTATCCCTTTACCTTTAAGTGAAAGTCTATTATCTATGAAAGGGGAATAACTCTGTCACTTATAATTTAGCACATCCTAACAATAATCAGAATAACCAATTTACCAAATGCTAATAGCATACCAAATTTCAGCTCTCTCGGTCAAACGGTTCAAAAGTTGGAAAAATGCCAAAAAACGACAAAGGGCCATAACTTTGTAAAAAATAGGACAATTGAAATTCCAAAATCACATGCACATCTTCAGATCATGATGAAACATTCTGCACAATTTCAAGTCAATCTGATACAAGATGTTGCAGGAGTTGCGGGGACAAGGTCTAAGTCAGCAAGGGCCGTAACTCCATTAAAAATGGCGGAAACAAAAATAAAAAACCACATGCACATCTTCATATCGTAAGAATACAATCTGTAAAATTTCAAATCAATCCGATGAAAGATGTAGGAGGAGTTGCGGGGACAAGATTTCGAAAGGTCTGAGTCAGCAAGGGCTGTAACTCCATCAAAAATGGCCGAAACAAAAATCAAAAGCCACATGCACATCTTCATATCATAAGAATACAATCTGTAAAATTTCAAATCAATCCGATGAAAGACGTAGGAGGAGTTGCGGGGACAAGATTTTGGACGGACGGACGGACGGAAGGACGGACGGAAGGACGGACGGACGCACACACGGACGGACGAGGGTCATTTCTATAGTCCCCCTCCGCCTACGTCGGGTGACAAAGAAAATGCTCCCCTAGAAAAAATACTTTCCTTAGACCCCTTTGAGTGGGGATTCTACTTATAGGGAAGCCATACATAAGACTCTGATCAAATTAAGTTGATGATTAACAAGAAAGATACTCTCAGCTTTTTCTGCCATCTGTTTAAAACTACACCCTGAAAATTGGCTCTCTTTAAATAATTGGCAGAAAAGAAGAAAGGGTATCTATTCACCTTAATCCAAACTTAGTTTGATCCAAGTCTTATCGATTAAGTTTGCTCTCTCAGTCCAGTCATGAATGATTTCTATCACTCCCTGTTCTTCGACCAGTGTCTGACACAGTGGTGCCCTCTGGAGGGCATAACAGTACAAGAGAAGATAAGCCCCTACCTGCAGGCAAGCTGTGAAGAACTCAGTCAGCCCTAGCTCAGGAAACTGTAGGACAGCCAGAATACTTCCCCAGGGGTCTGTGTCATTCTTCTGTTTGGCTGAAATCAAAAGTAATTTTAAAGTAAACGAATAATCTCCAGTTTTCTGCCTTTATTAAAAGGAGACACCTTTAGAGATTTGTATTGACTTCCCTATGAGCAAATTCTTTCCTTTACAAGTGGGAGACAAAAGTTGAAAAAGGCAGAGCTGTTTATTTTGTTTGTTCTTTTTTATATTTTCATCTTATTTATATATTTCCGATCTAAATGATTCTGAAAAATGAAACCAATGATAAAAAATTTGACTAAATTTGATTGATTGTCCATCATAATAGTTAAAACATTCTATCACTAATTTATGAACCCTAACAAATCTGAAAAGTGGAGACTCTTGTCAGTTTGAGCTGCTGCATGATTTGAGGATTTATTGTACCCATAGGCACAGTATCCAAACGCACTGTACCATCTCTTCCGGTTTTCATAGCGTCGAATCGAGAGTACAAACATTCGCTTATAACCAGTAGTCGGAAATCATTGTGTTTTGAGATTTTATCCGGAATCTGCTGCATCATTTATGCTTATTCAGCTTTGGAAATGTAAAGAGGTAAGTTTAATATAATTTGCTCTTCGGTCATTTACTTCATTGCCCCTGTACAATGTCGAGTATGGGTGGATAGTAAATGGTGCAGTATTCAAATTGCCCTTGGCATGATTCTAAAACCATTTTGAGCCTTTTCTTACATGTTTTATAAAAATCTTTAAAACAAACGGAAGGCGTTATCAATCTACAGTTTGTTATTTTTGATAATAGGATGATTGCTAGGTTTTGCACGACACAAACTTGTGTTAAATTATGCTGTTCGGAATAAAATTTCTGTGATGGCCATGAGTTTTTCATTGTCCAGGTTTATAAAGTAAAAGACCGAAGAGCAAATTATATTAAACTTACCTCTTCACATTTTCGAAGCTGACTAACTATAAATGACGCAGCGGATTCCGGATAAAATCTCAAAATATAATGATTTCCGACTACTGGTTATAAGTGAATTTTGTGCTCTCGATTCAACGCTATGAAAACCGGAAGAGATGGTACATTGCGTTCGGATACTGTGATAGGCTTAACATCCCTTTTTATCTGATGCCAGTTATTTGTGAAAAGTAGCATCTCAGACTCACCTCAACATGCATACGAACTGAGAGCAGCCTTTGCTGTTTATAAACACATGACAATGAACTCTGTTATGTATGTGCCAAGAAACAAAATGAAAGCTACTTCTCAGCAGTTGAATGCACAATCGGATTTCATATTTCCTGCACAAAAATGCATGTCATGTAAAATGATCACTCAAAGTGGAGATTTCACTACATGTATTTGCACTTTAGTGAAGATGCACCACAGCAGCCTCCAGACAGCATATTCATACATGGATATATCTTTTACAGAAATGCTTGAGCTGTCTGAATATTGACATTAAGGTGTATGGGTTCACTTCCATGGTTTTCCACCATTTTTACAAAGGGAAACAACATTTATGACATCCTGTTTGCTTCCTGGACCACAAAGCTCTTCCAAAATGGAAATTCTTTCCTTTGAATCTGCCCCTAGCAAATTCTTTCCAGTAAGAGTTGACCCTATTAAGAGAGGGAGGTACAAAGAAAATGGTAGAGTTGCTTCCCCTAAAAGTGTACCCAATCATCTTAAAGATGGAAAAATGTCAGAACAATGACATTAAATAACATCACAAACCTGATACAAAATACATCTGTATGCATTCCTCAACAATCTGGGTCAAGTGGGACAGTGATGCTAAACATCTGCTAGCAGAGTGGATACATGGTGTCAGAAGTATGGTTTGTGGAGAGTCGTGGAGCCACTGTATAACAGCTGTCATGATGAGTGTGGAGCTGTTACCGTCCGGATTGCTATTATTCAGGAGAGAAAGAAGTTCTCTCATCATATCTGTACTTTCTTCACGCTGTTTGTTAACATCTGGAACTCAACAGAAAATCATAACATGGTAAAATATGTCGATAATTTCATCATGCCCACAATTGCATTAAACTAAAATCTTAAGGAGTTCCTTCAAGAGAGGAGAACACATTCTTAAGAAGGAATATGGGCCATACTAAGTCTGTTATACTTTATACTAGGCAAGCATATCTACATAGACAGACACTGAGAAACAAACATGGAAATATGTAAAATCAAATTCTCTGAATGCTTTTTATAGTCCACTGACATTTGAGCCGCGACACGAGAAAACCAACAATGTGGTTGTGCGCCCAGCGTAGACTCAGATCAGCCTGGGCATCCGCCCAGTCCGATCAGAGCCTTTGCTAAGGGGCCAAAGGGTAGCTAAGGGATTAAGCTACCTCCATGCGGACAGCGAAGACTCTGATCAGACTGGGCAGATGCCCAGGCTGATCTGAGTCTGCGCTGGGCGCACAACCACATTGTTGGTTTTCTCGTGTCGCGGCTCATTTGATATCTCAAATACTTATACCATAAAGTATCATCTAATGTCAGTGTAACTTTATGAAAAGTTTAGTCCCAATTGCCATATACAGTAGAACTTCATTGGCTCGAACAGGCTTGGGACCATGATAATTAGTTCCAGCCAAGGGTAGTTCTAGCCATCCAGGGTTAAATTATATATAAAGTGACCTCTAAGGACCAAGGAAACAGTTCCAGCCAGGCAGGATTAACAAGCCATCAGGGTTGAATCCATTTAACTCTACTGTATGTTTTACATTTCAGCTCCTATATGTCAAACTACTAATATCAAATTTTATTTCCTATACAGTCAACTCTCAATATCTCGAACACTGATACCTCAAAGTCCCTCTTATATCAAAGATTTTAGTTTGAACACATTTCCTGTTTTTATTTACAGTTCAACTGTGAATATCTCAAATCACTGATACCTCAAAGTAAATTTTCTGGGACCAGAACATTTACTTTGAGATATAAGTAGTTTGGGTGAATTTCAACTTTGCGATATCGAGAGTTGACTGTATGTTTACATTTCAGCTCCTATATGTGAAACTACTAATATTGCAAAATTCTAAACGAGAGTGCATGTAGTACACAAGCATCCCACAGAATGCTATGTTGCACCTGCCTTCAAATTTACAACTCAATGAATAAAGCATCAGTTTGACACATATTGGTCAAAATCCATTTAGTACTTCATGAGATATTGTCCGTTTAATACTTTTTTTTGGGGGTATTTTTAGTAATGGTGGATGGTATACAGCCATTTTAGATAGTCCATTTGCAAAAAATTGAAATAGTTCATGCACGGAGCATTCTGACACAAAGTTGGAGCAAATTCATTCGGAGGTTCTTAGGAATTGTCATTTTCATGTTTTTGCTATTTTTAGTTACAGAGCTGATGGCCATCTTGGATTGCCCAATCACATAAATTTGAAAGAACTCCGTTTTAAGACCATTCTGATTGTATTTGACTAAAATCTGTTCTGCATTTCTTGAGATATTGGCATTTTCGATAATGGCATTTTAGCAAAATTGGTCTCAGAAACAGAAAATAAGTCCCTCTGACCTAATTCCACTTCATTTTTTTTGTTTGATAATTCTGAAAACCAAAGTCCCACTAATGCTCCATGCAAAATTTTAGATAAACATACCGAGTGGTTCTGGAGAAAAGTTGATAAAGATTTTTTTTGATTTTGCTATTTTTAGTAACATGGCCATCTTGGATTCTTGACCTGGCTGAATTTTACCAATTTCTCAGTGTGCTCATGCTGCATATGAAATTTGAAAACCATGGGTGCAGTGGTTTAAGAGAATAAGTCATTTGAATGGACTTAAATGCTAGGCTTGACGTAAATTATGCTATGGTCAACGTATATGTGAATGGTCACTGTGGCCTAATTCTGCAACAGATTCTTTTAATCTTGGTAATTCTGGAAACTAAGGTCCCACTAATGCCCCATGCAAATTTTCAGCCAAATATGCCAAGCAGTTCTAGAGAAACAAGAGGGCCATGAGGCCCTGAATCGCTCACCTGAACAATTGGCAAGGTGGCTTTTACTTATCATGTCTGAAATTGTCAAAATATGAGTTTTGGGTCAAAAGTCAAAGAATGACCATGACCACTTGTACTCATAAATCTTCATGTACTCATTAAGACAACCATATATACCATTTTTAGGCCAAAATCTTCAAAACTTTCCATGAAATCTTATGTTCTAGCATTTTCCCATATTTGACCATGCCGCAAAAAAGGTCAAGGTAAACCCAAGGTCACCATTTGAACAGTCTTGGTGGTACTCTAGTACTCCATGCTATTTACCAAGTTTCAAGGCCATAGGTGTATTGGTTCTGGAGAAGAAAAATATTGAAGATTTATACCATAAGTGGTAATGGCGGCCTAGTCGGTCATGTGTCCTGGACCGTTTGAACAAATTTTCATTCAATCAACCCCTGGAGACTCTATATGAAATGTGTTCACAATTGGCCCTTTGGCTTTTGAGGAAATGGTTGAAAATGTCAAAATATGAGCGATTTGGATCAAACGTAAAAAAATGACCTTGACCTCTTGTACTCATAATTCTTCATGAACTCATTAAGACAACTGTATTTACCAATTTTTTAGGCCAAAATCTTCAAAACTTTCCATGAAATCTTATGTTCTACCATTTTCCCATATTTGACCTTGCTGTAAAAAGATCAAGGACAACACAAGGTCATTATTTGAACAATCTTGATAGTACTCAAGTACCCATGCTACATACAAAGTCTCAAGGCCATCGGTCAATTGGTTCTGGAGAAGAAGATTTTTAAAGGTATTTACCATATATGGGCATGGCGGCCATGTTGGTCATGTGTCCAGGACCGTTAGAAAAATTTTTCATTCCCCCAACCCCTTGAGGCTCTATATGAAATTTGGTTTCAATTGGCCCAGTGGTTTTAGAGCAGATTGTTTGAAATTGTCAAAATTTGAGATTTCTGGGTCAAAGATCAAAGAATGACCTTGACCTCTTGTACTCACAAATCTTCATGTACTCATTAAGATAATTGTATATAACAATTTTTAGGCCAAAATCTTCAAAACTTACCATGAAATCTCATGTTCTAGCATTTTCCGATATTTGACCTTGCCGTACAAAAGGTCATGGTCAACCCAGGGTCATAATTTGAACAATCTTGATAGTACTTGAGTACCCAATGCTACATACTGAGTTTCAAGGCCATCGGTCTACTGGTTCTGGAGAAGATTTTTAAAGATTTTTACCATATATGGGCGTGGTGGCCATGTTGGTCATGTGACCTAAACCGTATGAACAAATTTTCATTCCCTCAACCCCTGGAGGATCTATGTGAAATTTGGTTACAATTGGCCTAGTAGTTTTTGAGGAGATTGTTTGATATTGTCAAAATATGAGAGTTCTGGGTCAAAGGTCAAAGAATGACCTTGACCTCTTGTACTCATAAATCTTCATGTAGTCATTAAGATGACTGTATGTACCAATTTTTAGGCCAAAATCTTCAACAGTTTCCAAGATATCTTATGTTGCAGCATTTTGCCATATAAAAGCATAAGGAAGCAAATTTGATCTTACCATAAAAAAGGTCAAGGTCAACCCAAGGTCATAATTTGAACAACCTTGGTAGTACTCGTGTACTCAATGCTAAATACCAAGTTTCAAGGCCATCGACCTATTGGTTCTGGAGAAGAAGATTTTTTCAGGTTTTTACCATATATGGGCATGGCGGCCATGTTGGTCATGTGACCAGGACCGTTCGAACAACTTTTCATTCCTAAGGTCCCAGGAGGCTCTATATGAAATTTGGTTACAATCGGCCCAGCGGTTTCAGAAGAGAAGTTGTTTGAAAGTGTGGACGGACGACGGACGGACGACGTACGACGGACAACGGAGCCTTACCATCCTATAAGCTCCCCCGGAGCCGCTGGCTCAGGTGAGCTAAAAAAACTGATTTTATTGGTTTTGCTATTTTTAGTAATGGTGGCCATTTTTGATTCTCCACCAGACTGAATTTTACAATTCTGAAGCTCTGCAGTGTGATAATGCTGCATGTGAAATTCGGAAACGATATGTGCAGTGGTTTAAGAGAAAAGTCAACTGAATGGACTAAATTGGACGGGTTGACATAAATTGTAAACAGAAGGATGGACGAATGGGCTGGTGGACTGATGGGTTGAAAACTGGACACCCATATTGCACCTTACCAGAGCAGGTGTGACAAAATGTCTATTTTACTTGCATTTTCTCTGATTTCACCTCAAAGAGCCAACAATTTTCCCAATCCCTGATAAAGCTAGGTCTAATTTACTTTAGCTTTTTATAGTTTGACCTCAGCAAGCAGGTTAATGATCTGGCGGTTGACAACTCTCTTATAGCATGATACTTACTTGCACTTTCAATAGTTTCAACCTCAGTAAGCAGTCTGATTACAACCTTCTCAACCACTGATATATCACAGTATATTCTGTATAACTTACTTATACTTTCTATAGTTTCAACCTCAGTAAGCTGGCTGACTACAACCTTCTAAATTGCTGATATATTATAATATATCCTATATAACTTACATAACTTACTTGCACTTTCTATAGTTTCAACCTAAGTAAGCAGGTTGATTACAACCTTCTCCACCGCTGGTATATCACAGTCTTGTAGGAATGTACACTGACACAACAAGGACACTATACAATGGCGGTAGCTAATTCTAACTTACTTGCACTTTCAATAGTTTCAACCTCAGTAAGCAGGCTGATTACAACCTTCTCAACCACTGATATATCACAGTATATTCTGTATAACTTACTTATACTTTCTATAGTTTCAACCTCAGTAAGCTGGCTGATTACAACCTTCTAAATTGCTGATATATTATAATATATCCTATATAACTTACATAACTTACTTGCACTTTCTATAGTTTCAACCTAAGTAAGCAGGTTGATTACAACCTTCTCCACCGCTGGTATATCACAGTCTTGTAGGAATGTACACTGACACAACAAGGACACTATACAATGGCGGAAGCTAATTCTAACTTACTTGCACTTTCAATAGTTTCAACCTCAGTAAGCAGGCTGATTACAACCTTCTCAACCACTGATATATCACAGTATATTCTGTATAACTTACTTATACTTTCTATAGTTTCAACCTCAGTAAGCTGGCTGATTACAACCTTCTAAATTGCTGATATATTATAATATATCCTATATAACTTACATAACTTACTTGCACTTTCTATAGTTTCAACCTAAGTAAGCAGGTTGATTACAACCTTCTCCACCGCTGGTATATCACAGTCTTGTAGGAATGTACACTGACACAACAAGGACACTATACAATGGCGGTAGCTAATTCTAACTTACTTGCACTTTCAATAGTTTCAACCTCAGCAAGCAGGCTGATTACAACCTTCTCAACAGCTGATATATCACAGTATATTCTGTATAACTTACTTATACTTTCTATGGTTTCAACCTCAGTAAGCAGGCTGATTACAACCTTCTCAACTGCTGATATATTATAGAATTTCCTATATAACTTACATAACTTACTTGCACTTTCTATAGTTTCAACCTCAGTAAGCAGGTTGATTACAACCTTCTCCACCGCTGAATTCAGTTGAGTGGGGTATCAAAACCAGAGGGCCAATGGCCCTGAGCACTGAGGCACTGAGGTTACAGCAACAAAACACCATGCACAACAGCAATAAAAAACACCATTTATGTAGAGGATAATATCACAAACATTTATGCAAAAAAAATAAGCTTTATCCCCCATTAATGGCTTCTCAGAAGATCTTTGGCAAAAAAAAAAAAAGTGAAAATTTGGCCTTTCAGCTGCAATGGCAACCAATCAAAATCGGGTAATTGGGAAAAATTCATATGGCTGGTAGAGGACTACTCCAGGAACATTTCTGTGAATTTTTGTCAAAATATCTGCAGTAACACAGAAATAAATAGCAAATGTCCACTTTCCTCATTATAAGTCTATGGAAACTTTAAGTTGCCATAGCAACAAATTCACATGGGCAATGATAATATAAAACATACTTTAGGTAGAGGTTAAAATGATTAATATGTATGTTAAGTATCAGCTTCATCCCCCTCATGGCTTCACTTTTCCCATTATGAGTCAACGGAAACTATAAGTCGCCATAGCAACCAAAGTTCTTATGGAATTGGAAGAAAAAGAATAAAATTTAGGTAGAAACTACTGTCATCAACATGTTTGCACAATATCAGCTTCATCCCCTATATGGCTTCTGAGCAGAAGATTTTTTTTGATTTTTTTTCTCGAAATTTACACTATATTTTGCCATGGCAACCAATCAAATTCAGCGATTTGGAGAAAATTCATATGAATCGTAGAGGACTACTCAAGAAACATTTCTGTAGAAATTTTTTTAAATAACTGCAGTTAGTTAGACAGCAAAAATTGCCAATTTCCATTTTCCTCATTATAAGTCAATGGAAACTCTTTGTTGCCATAACCAAACTGCTGGAGCAATTGCCATGAAAAACAATAATTCTATAGAGGCTAGTACTAAGGTTCTTTCTGTAAAGTTTGAGCTTTATTGGGCCACACAGTTTCTGCGAAGATGATTTTTTAATATTTTTCTATTTTTAACCATTCGGTTGCAATGGCAACCAGCCAAATTGCTCAATTTGCATAAATTTAACATGGCTGGTTAAAGACTACTCAAGGTACACTTCTATGAAAGTTTTGTCAAAATATCCGCAGTGGCATAGCAATAAATGCAAATTTTCCATGTTGCCATTATAAGTCAATGGCAACTTTCAGTTCCCATAGCAACCAAACTGCTAGAGCAATTGCCAAGAAAACAGTACTTTTATAGAAGCTAGTACTAAGATCCTTTCTGTGAAGTTTGAGCTTTATTGGTTGCATAGTTTCTGAGATGATTTTTGAATATTTTTTCTATTTTTTAACCATTCGGTTGCCATGGCAACCAGCCAAATTGTGCAATTTAAATAAAGTTCATATGGTTGATAGAGGAATACTTAAGGAACATTTCTGTAAAAGTTTTGTCAAAATATCTGCAGTGACATAGCAATAAATGCAAATTTTCCATTTTGCCATTATAAGTCATTGGCAACTTTCAGTTCCCATAGCAACCAAACTGCTAGAGCAATTGCCAAGAAAAACAGTACTTTTATAGAAGCTAGTACTAAGATCCTTTCTGTGAAGTTTGAGCTTTATTGGTTGCATAGTTTCTGAGATGATTTTTGAATATTTTTTCTATTTTTTAACCATTCGGTTGCCATGGCAACCAGCCAAATTGTGCAATTTACATAAAGTTCATGTGGTTGATAGAGGTATACTCAAGGAACGTTTCTGTAAAAGTTTTGTCAAAATATCTGCAGTGACATAGCAATAAATGCAAATTTTCCATTTTGCCATTATAAGTCATTGGCAACTTTCAGTTCCAATAGCAACCAAACTGCTAGAGCAATTGCCAAGAAAAACAGCTCTTTTATAGAAGCTAGTACTAAGATCCCTTCTGTGAAGTTTGAGCTTTATTGGTTGCATAGTTTCTGAGGAAATGATTTTTGAATATTTTTTCTATTTTTAAACCATTCGGTTGCCATGGCAACCAGCCAAATTGTGCAATTTACATAAAGTTCATGTGGTTGATAGAGGAATACTCAAGGAACATTTCTGTAAAAGTTTTGTCAAAATATCTGTAGTGACATAGCAATAAATGCAAAAATTCCATTTTACCATTATAAGTCATTGGCAACTTTCAGTTCCCATAGCAACCAAACTGCTAGAGCAATTGCCAAGAAAAACAGTACTTTTATAGAAGCTAGTACTAAGATCCTTTCTGTGAAGTTTGAGCTTTATTGGTTGCATAGTTTCTGAGATGATTTTTGAATATTTTTTCTATTTTTTAACCATTCGGTTGCCATGGCAACCAGCCAAATTGTGCAATTTAAATAAAGATCATGTGGTTGATAGAGGAATACTCAAGGAACATTTCTGTAAAAGTTTTGTCAAAATATCTGCAGTGACATAGCAATAAATGCAAATTTTCAATTTTTCCCATGCAAGTCAATGGAAACTTTAAGTTGCCATAGCAACCAAAGTTCTGAAGCGATTTGGATAAAAAACAGTATTATTGGTTCCCCCTGCCTATAGATGCTATATAGAAATTTGGTAACAATGGGCTTGTAGTTTCAGAGGAGATGTCGTTTGAAAATATTGACGGACGGACGGACGATGGACGGAGGACGGATGCCTGCCTATACTATAAGCTCACCTGTGAGCCTTCGGCTCAGGTGAGCTAAAAAGGGACCTTAAACCATGTATCTACTATAAACACTTCAATCAGCCTACACAGCTGCACAAGTTGTCATTTTCAGACTTGCCAAGATGCATACATGATATATGCTTGTGCAGCCTGATCAGAGTCTTCCCTTTTCACATACACCGTCAAGCCTTCTTTACTTTCAGAGTAGACTGATACTGATAAGGGGTCAAAATCAAATGACAGAACTGCTTCCCCTGAAAGTGCACCAATACATCTAAGTCACTCTTTCTTATTTACATACTTTAAAGACACTTAATAAACGTTTGTAATATCACATATCAAACAGAGTCAAATGACAGTTTGGGAGATCAGGAGACTGCTGTCAAACAGAGACAGTTGTTTACGACAGGTGACCATTTAAGGTGGACGAATACGCAATAACTCTGTTCTTACTTGTTTGAAAAAAAACAGAGTTATTGTTCATCATCAGTTATAATACACACTAACAATGTCTACTGTAAAGATCCTAAGTTTTCGGGCACATAGGTCTGTACAAACAGTGGAAACCGAGACCAGACTGTTCCTTAGGAACCAGAATGATCAAGATCTTCACAATTTCCATTCCATCTGGGCATTTTTGTCGACATTACTCTATGGTAGAACCAAATAACAGGAAAATAAATAATAGGGCATGGAAACGAAACAGTGAAAAGTTTTTTTTTTTTGTTTTATTCTTTAACATAAGATGTAAGTTTTACTAAAATAATATGCATAAGCATGCCCCATCTACTGAATATATTTTTCATGACCTTTTCATGAAATTCAATTTTCTTGCATTTTTTTTTAAAGAATGTAAAAATATACTTATTAACAAGAAAACTGCAATTTTTTGTTATCAGTTTGTTTCAAATATTCTATATTACAGCTTATATGATTTGCTGAAATGAAAGTGCGTTCATGTGCTAGAGATATGAATTTTAATGGAAAATTGTTTCAAATATCCTATATTACAGCTTATATGATTTGCTGAAATGAAAGTGTGTTCAAGTGCTAGAGATATGAATTTTAATGGAAAATGTGTAAAAATGTATGTAGAAATACAAAATATTGTTTTGTAGGAAAACAAAACGGTGAAAATTGTTTTTTTCTTACCCAAATGTTTCATAGCTCTTTGGGTTATTTAGACGGTATAATGGTTTGAATGCCCCGCCAATATTTCTATTCAGTATTCGTCTACCTTAAGGAAGTTTAACTGCTCAATTACCTCAGCCCAATGGCATCAGGGAATGACCTTTCCACAAGCAAACATTTAGGGTCACAGCCCTGCAGGAGCCAGGCACAGGCTGATCTGTAGGCATTAGGGGTCATATATTGCCAGTTGTACGTCTCTCCTTGTACCAATACATGCTCCATGTCTGGGTTCTGTAAGCAGAAATGGAGACTACCATATTTTTTTTTGTTATTAGATGGAGGTTTATTCTTCCGTAATTACATGTACCGGAAATATGTAATCAGGCCCCGAGGTTATAAAACTTTTTTCGTGCTCAACTCAGCTGAGCATGAAATTTTCTCTGCTGATAAATATGAAAATGCCAACTACTGTTGGCATTTTCACATATATAAGCAGAGAAAATTACTGTTGGCATTTTCACATTTATAAGCAGAGAAAATTTCATACTCAGTTTAACTGAGCATGAAAACAACTGTACTTATCAATAATATGCTATTTATTAGCAGGTAAAATTTCATGCTCAGCTGAGTTGAGCATGAAAAAAGTTTTGTAGCCTCGGGGAAATTCAGCTATAAAATGACATTTCTCCTTCAAAAGCAAAGAAAGTGTAGATTCAGATGAGATGGCTCATTATAAGTTGTCTCATCTGGATCTTCACTGTATGCATAGGGTTAAGATGGTGGACCAGATTTGATATGATACCATATTTCTATGGTTATAAGATGGGTTTATCCCCTTCCAGAACAATTTTATAAATCTAGATCCCCCTTATCTGGAGCTCTGTCTATAACATAAGTTTTGCAACAATCCTACCTTAAACATCAGCAAGTTACACCACATTACATAATGTCACAATTCATAACTACTTAATTAAACATAACACAACTTTCCACAACAATACCTTTTCTATTCCTGAAAAATTAATTTTGTCATTCAATATGTATTTATGAAACTCACCTTGGACTTGTTTTATGAACATCATATCAAATGACCACAGAGCTGTGGATAAAGTGGGATTTTGAGGATAAGTCGAAGATAATTTTTTTTATTTCTCGATGAAAACCTATGTTGTGACCCCTCATTAGAACTGTCTCACTGAGACAGTTCTAATGAGGGGTCACAACATATGGTTTTATGGAGAAATAGGGAAAATTATTCCTGAAAATCACTGTTACCCCTTCCTATCTGAACCACTATGACTACTTGGTAAAGATACTCTATTTATCTTTTAACCATTACCTCAAGATGCTTTTTCTAAGTAAATGCTTGAATGAACAGTAGAAAGAGACATCTCTCAAAGTTGGATTTCACATCAGGAGGATGATAAGTCTCGTACCATTGTACAACCTGGCTCCAGTTCACCACTGACACAATGTCTGCTACCAAGTTGAAGCCAAGAGAGTTCCCACTTTCTTTCAGCTAAAATAAGGGAGATAATACAGACAAAGAGTGAAGCGAGTGAGTTCCCACTTTTTTTCTGCTAAAAGAGGGAGATTGTACAGTCAAAGAGTGAAGCCGAGTGAGTTCTCACTTTCTTTCAGCTACAGCAAGGGAGATAATAGTCAAATGTTTGGTAGCTTGAACTTGAACACCATATTAATTCTACCTACTGGGACATACAGGGATAAATGGTACAATTTAAGGGCAACAACTCTGCTATTTTCAATTTGCCTCGCTTCTCAATGAGCGTCAACTTTTCAAAGAAAACACTGGCTTCCTTTATGCTGCTCTCACACCCAGCCAAATATCCTTGCAAATATGAAAATTTGAAATTCACGGCAAAATCACCGAGAATGATATGATTGGCTGGGAGAAATACTGGAACAAGAAATGTTACAGTGTGTAACAAATGCCCCCGAAGGCCCCTTTGAGTCCTGGTTGTGACCGTGACCTTGAGTGTGGAGCCTGAGTATTGCACATGACATACACTCTCATTTGTTTTACTTTTCTGTGATGTTTAAATGCACTTTGGGAGTTTAAGAGGATTCATGGGGACTTAATTCAACCACTGACCAAACTGTGTTGTATCCTTGACATTGGGTACTGAAACCTACAAGTCACCCCTTACGTAACTTATCATAATACTTTACTTTTCTTTAAGTTACCATTTTATCATGCTTTACCTTTCAGTGAAATCTGATGAAATTGGCCTCATCAGTTTTGAGTCATTTCAGAGACATGATTTAACCTCTGAGCCCTGACTGTGACCCTGACCTTGGGCAACAAAACCATAATTTGTTTGTGAATAATCTCATTATTTGTTACCTTTTCATGAAAATTAATAAAGTTTGATTCAGTAGTTTTTAAGAAATTGAGGATAAATGAGTTGACCTTTGACCTCTGGCTATCACCTTGACCTTGGATGTGGAAATGTATGTCTTGTGAATGGCAAATCTTCTCAGTAGGCTTTATCTTTCTGTAATGTTTGCTTCGGTACTTTTCTGAGTAATTGCTGAGACATGATTTGACCTCTGACCCAAGATTGTGACCTTGACCTTGGATTTGGTAGCATAAATATTGTGTATAACACACCTTCTCATTATGGTTTACCTTTCTGTGAAGTTTGATGAAAGTCGCTTCAGCAGGTTTCAAGTTATCCCAGAGGCAAGATTTGATCTTTGACCCCTGATTGTGACCTTGGCCTTGAACATGGTAATCTAAATCTTATGTGTGACACACCTTCTCATTATGCTTCATCTTTCTGTGAAGTTTCATTCAATTTGCTTCAGTAGTTTATAAGTTATTGCTGAAACACGATTCTGAGACACAATTTGACCTCTGACCCAACTGTGACCTTGACCTGGGGTGTAGGGACCTAAGTCTTGTGCCCGACACACCTTCTCATTATGCTTTATCTATCTGTGAAGTTTGATCAAATTTGCTTCAGTAGTTTTAAAGTTATCTCTGAGACACGATTTTTAGACACAATTTGGCCTCTGACCCAATTGTGGCCTTGACCTTGGGCGTAAGGACCTAAGTCTTGTGCGTGACACACCTTCACATTGTGCTTTATCTATCAGTGAAATTTGATCAAATTTGCTTCAGTAGTTTTAAAGTTATAGCTGAGACACGATTTGTAACGGACGGACTGAGACGGACGGACTGACGGTGCGATTTTAATATGCCAACCGAAGTTCCTTCAGGGGCATAAAAAGTAGGGCCTTATGAATGCCATACGAATGCGAACAAACAGTTGTGAATCTATTACTTATAAAGCGAATGGGTTATGATTTCTTTTACATTTTCTTAAAAATGCATTGAGAATGCGTGCGAACGGCTTGCCGACACCTGCAAGTACTTGCAAATGCATGAGAATGCCCTTCAAATATCAAGATTATCATGCAAATGTCTTGCTGACTCCCAGCAATTTTAGTGTGAATATTGCATATTCGTCTCGGTCGGTATCATTAGAGTAGCGAAAATGGTGTAATTCCCTTGTCCTCTATACATTTCTAGTTCAGGCATGACCGAGGCAAGTGGCAACAATGGCCGAGTTGGTTTCTGAACATGCTGTTGTTACGCTCCGTGCCACTGTTGCTCTGCAGCTAGAAGAGCAAGAAAGAAGGCAGCAGCAGTAGCAGGCTCAAAGTAGGAGATTCAAAGAAGTCAAAGGTCATTTTGGGTGAGAAAAGTAAGAACGAATGCTAACAAATGCCTACAAACGTTTTAATACGATCACTACAAATGCCTTGCCATCAATTAGAATGGCTTATGAATGCTTAATATGAATATGTTGCGAATATGCTTTCCTTGCAAATTTTAGGAGCATGTTTTTAATCTTCTCAACACCCCGAGAAGGCCCGTGAATGCTTACGAACACCTACGAATGTCTTGCGATCATTGCTAATTGGCAGTGAATTGCATTCGTAAGCCCCTTCGTAAGGATATTCAACTAGGTGTGAGACCAGCATTAAGAGTAGACCCCATTTTGGAAGGCCTTTGTTATCCAGGGGAAAAACGGGAAGTAAGACATATAAAATGGTGGAAAGACATGGAGGTGTATCCTTTTACCTTCATAATTAAACAAGTCAACCTGACTTTCATGAGATGTTGTTTAATTTAAAACTGTTGGTTGTATGGCATACATCACAGACCTGAGGCCACTACTTGAAGTTGTTGTAATGTGTAGACTGAGCATATGGTTATCTTAATAAAATCAGCTACAGTCAAACTTCGGTAGTTCGAACGTCAGTTCTTCGAATCCATCGGAAATTTCAAATACTTCCGAAGGTCCCAAATTTTTTGCTATGCATTCTATACAAATTTGCCTCAGTAACTTCGAAAGTTGATAGTTCGAAAAATCGGATTTTTTGAAAGAAAATTTCGGTCCCGAACTGCAATTTTCATTAGAAATACCTCTTAAAATTCGAAGTCGCAATTATCGCCGCATGTTTCCGCCAGTCATGCTGAAAGATCACGCACAAACCCGATGACGTGTGACGACGTTAATCGTGTTTCAATAGCAGTTAATCTTGTGTTGACGAGGTATAACAACATATCATACAGGTAAATGCTCTTTTTGTGACTTAATTAAAAAAAAAAAAAAAAAAAAAAAATAATAATAATAATAGTCTTTATTTTCAGAGGGTAACACATTTAGCAATAGCTATATAATCTTCCATGAGGCCCTCTAATACTAATTTTCTAACAATTATTGACAAAAAAAAAAAAAAAAAATTATGAAGATGAGCTGTACAAAAAGATAAACATGCACATTATAATATCCATACACACTAGCTCTCACATGTAAAACAAACACATCTGACTAGAAGTTTTAGCATGTGATTAAAACTGAATCTGAGTAGAAGACGTCGTTAATCTTTTATCTGTGTTTGAACTGGGGGGTGATCAAAGATACAGCCCCATGACTTTAAGGTAACGATTAATGTAAATTGAAGTTTATATGAGCGAAAACCTATGTGCCAATTTAATTTGTTCATTGTTTGTTTGTGACAGCAAAGCCCACTTCTTTTTATCATACCATCCAAATTATCCAGCTAAACAGGTTATTTTGTTTCTTTTTTGTCATTAACAGTCCATTCCTGAAGGCAGAAGGGAAGATGACAGTCAAATTATCTGTTTGCATCTTCTTTCAGGCCTTACAGAAGATGTAATTACCACAATACAGGTGCGTTTCACACATTCGACGCGATCACAAGGTCACGGTAGAGTTCGGACATTTCCGTTATTTACGGAAATAGCCGACTCTGTAACTTCGAAATTCGGATAGTTCGAAGTAAAATCGGGAGTCCCTTGCACTTCGAACTACCAAAGTTCGATTGTAACTGGAAGTTGTAAAGGTAACTGACATTGTAAAAAATTTATTGACAATCTTTATAGCCTAGCTTAGGTCATTTTGACATTGTGTTGACATTTTTTCCTTCAATATCTATATACATGTGATAAAAAGAGCAATCACATTAAATTTAGAGGATCTTACACAAGTGGTCATTTCATATGAAATTTATGAAACGAGCCTTTGGCTAGTTTCATAAATTTCATGAAATGACCACGAGTGTAAAATTCTGTTTATCATATGACCTTTAAAATGGGATTTTATCACCTTCAAAATAAGAAAATGCATTGCTGACAGGGTCATTGTCAAGGTACTCGGACAAAACGGACCATGGACAAAACGGACCAGACAAAACGGACCACGGTTAGGACAAAACGGACCACGTTTCAGGACAAAACGGACCAAGTTTCAGGACCAGACAGATCACGCTAGAAGACAAACCAGACCATTGATTGGTGCCAATTCAAAGATTAAGGAGTAAATAATTACCAAAGACAATGTTAAATGGTCACAATTATTTGACTACCGTTCATGATCTCAACTATCTTTGGTTGTCGCACCTATCTGATTAAGTTAATGGTAAGATATTTATCTTTTAAGCATGCAAATGTCTTTATTAGTGTTGCAACTAAAATAAAACATGCTTTCTCAAGGTTAACGGAAGGTCTGAATGTGGTCCGCTTTGACCTTAAACGTGGTCCGGTTTGTCCTGAACGTGGTCCGTTTCGTCCTGAACATGGTCCGTTATGTCCGTTGTCCGTTTTGTCCGTGGTCCGTTATGTCCCTAATTCATTGTCAATGACGTTACATAAACGTGCCAAAATGTTTTTAAACGTGTGGTCATATGATTTTTATGACACAACATTATCCACTGAATAACAGTGACATCATATGATAAAATGCTTTTAAGAATACTCTTAGACTACATTAGGGCTGGGAAGAGTACCCGGGTACCCGAGTTTGGGTCGGGTAGACCAATTACACGGGTACGTATTACTACCCATTATCCAAATGCTTAATTATTTAATATGTAAATATTCTTTTTCAATAGAATTCCAAGCAATTAGAGCAAAGTTTAGAGTGACTGTCTTTTACAAATAGCAACTAGAAATGTTTCAGAGAAAAACTGATGCCCCCCCACCCCCTCCAGCCCATTTCCAATGCCTCCTTATGAATAAAAAACCTGTACAATCAAAATACTAGGCAAATTTGGAGAAAATCCATCCACTGGTTCTAAAGATATCCATCATTGATGACTATTTCCTTGCAAGTGAGGTCAAAATCTAATCAGCTCTTAAAGTTGACCCAATGATGTATCCATGCAAGTTTGGTGAAATTCCATCCATTGGTTCAGGAGATATAGTGAGTACAAGAAATTGTCATCTAAGTCTGCCAGTGACCTTGAAAATGAGATCAAGGTCACCAAAATCTAATCAGCTCTTAAACTTGTCCCAATGATGTATCCATGCAAGTTTGGTGAAATTCCATCCATTGGTTCAAGAGATATAGTGGGTACAAGAAACTGTCATCTAAGTCTGCCAGTTACCTTGAAAATGAGGTCAAGGTCACCAAACTCTAAAAAGGCTCTTACTACCACGCAAACAGCAATTTCCTTTATTCGATTGTTCAATCATCCCATACTGACATGAGCCGAACACATTTTGAGACCGTTATGCCTTCAAGAAAATGACAGCTCGATCGAGACACAACGACACCGGCGGTCAAAAATAGCATCAAAGCGATCACCGTCTAACAGTTATTATTACATCGCACCGCCTTACAGTAGCTTGACAGTCTGTCTGGCCCGCCCATTGACCTTTCGATTGGATACGGTTTTAAAGACTGACGTACAACACTGCAGCAGTATGCATGCGGTGTTAGATTCAGGGAACAGATTAATAAAAAATACCGAATTAAGTATCCAGTCCCTCTTTGACTTGGCTAATTTTTTTCAAGGAGTAAACTAAACACACACACACACACACACACAGAGAATGGAGAACAACTAATAGAAAGCCATCGGTACGGATTGGAAAAATTAGGAAATCAAATAAGCTAGTTAGTTTGATGACAGAAGTGATAATAATTGGGCTCTTCTTTCTTTACATAATAACTTTTCCCATTGAAATGTTTATTGTTGATATACATGAGAATACTGTATGAAAAATACGCGCGAACACTGACGCGCACAAGATCACTGCGTACATGCCGCAATGTGACAAGCAAATATCTTCTTTTTTTTCTAACAAATCATTATACTGATCTTGATCTGTTTGTCAGTGTGACAGTCGCATCGGATTATCAATGCTGGCGAATGCCGTTTAATAGTCTTTCTTATTGACAAGCGTTGAGTGGTTAATATTGTATTTCATTTGTTTTGCGATGGAGATCACCATTTCAAATAAAAACAAATAAAAACAGAGTATTGTTCAAATACATCTCGGAAAATATTACCCTCTTATTTTTGATAAAATCTAACCTATCAATTATATCGATCTTGTACATGTTAATTCTCTAAATAATGCAAAACAACATTTTGTGGTGCAAGGGAATTTATTTCAATTATACGACTGAAATTTAGTGAAATATTTCCAAACAGGATTTCGGATACATGTATCACCTTGGCTGTTCAAAATATATTGATTGATTGGAGATTATTGTTTATTTGCCCGTTATCGGGACTGCAGTGCTCCATATAAGATTGGGTTTTGAGGATAATTCATATGTTGTGACCCCTAATTTGTGACCCCTAATTAGAACCGTCGCGACGAGACGATTCCAATGAAGGGTCACATCATGTGTTGTTGTGGAGAAATATGAACAAATTATCCCTTCATATGTGCAGCACTGGACCTTATCATGGTCTGCACTGCTCATTTGTGTAGCCCTACGGGAATTGATCAATCCCAGCTCAGAGTGATAATCCCCCTTCTTGGTGTAAACGATCTTTTAAAGGGTTGCGGTGGTTCACAGAGTATTTCCAGGAACAATTCAGCTGAGAACGTCTACCACAGGTAATGATCAGATATGATCGAATGAGAGTATTAAGAGAGAAATAGATCAGTAACTATTCAGATCAAACTGCAAGGATATGAAGCTGTTTTGAGCATCAGGATAACAATAATTCTTTTAAGAAATAGTTCTGTCACTCTCACACTGAACTTCTTGCAAAAGAATTCCAGTTCTAAACAAAGCTGTTCCAACTCTATATGCCAGTTGTTTAAAAGCTGTTACCTGGCCTACCAAAACCAATTTTGTGTAGAAAAAAATGTATAGGCCTATTCTGCCTTGTATGTGGCTTGACAAATATGGAAGAATAGCAGACCGCTTTCAAAATCTTGTAATTGTCTAAATGAGCTGCGACACGAGAAAACCAACAAAGTGGTTGTGCGCCCAGCACACTCAGATCAGCCTGGGCATCCGCCCAGGCTGATCTGAGTCTGAGATGGGCGCACAACCACTTTGCTGGTTTTGTCGTGTCGCGGCTCAAATAAAATTGACTGACGTAAACATCACGTGCGGAAATGAGAACATTATACCGGGTATCATCTCGCGATCGCAAAACCTAATAATGATTTTCTTACTAGCTCACGATTTGGCTAATTTGCATGTACGATTTGAACTTATCTTTTTAATCTATATTCTTAAAGCATAACAAATTATGAACTTTCACCCAGGATTTAGATATGACAATACAATGTATAATGAAAATGCGGTAGAAACATTTGGAAATGGTGAAATAGCGAGAAGTTTATCTTCAAAGGGAATAATTTGCTCCCAGGAGAAGCAAACAGAGAGTTGCAAGAATTCTTCCTTTTGGCAAATATGGCAGAATGCATGGAATTTTACAGCAAATCAATACCTTTGACAAAATGTTTACATTTTACTATGAATTCAAGTCTGCAAGGGATCCTATGCTCTTGCAGCATAGAATCGACAGTGTTCCGATAACACACAAGTAAAAGGGGAGAAGGAAAACGCAAGAATTGTATAATGCACATGCTGGTCGGTGTTTATATGAATGGGTACACATTCAGGGGTAACAATTCTTGCCATTTTCATTTTTGCCTCCCTTCTTAATAGGGGTCAACTCTGTAAGGAAAGCTTTTTGCTCCTCTCGGAACATTTTTTCCTTAGAGTAGATGCCATTTCAGAAGCGCTATGTCATCCAGGGAAGCAAACAGGAAGTCATGAAAGCTGTTCCCCTTTAATGACCCGTGAAAACCTTAAGGTGTACCCATGCACCTTCAATTTCAAGCATATTTCTGTTTCTAAAGTCTTGTAAGTTTTCTGGAACAATCTGTTAGTGACCCAGTGAACTCGGGTTTAACGTCTCGTCAACACATGCATCGGGGAAACTAGAAAATATTTAGGACAAGAAAAAAAAAAAGGAATAGAGACACCAGGCGGAATGAAATTGTTAAAGAAAATTATGTATATAAGTAACGTCAGTCGGGGTATTATCGGACAAAAACCAGGTTTTCGGCTTTCCAAATTTAACCTTTACTGCCTTACTCTTTAAAATGAGACCTCCTAATACTTTGAAGAAAGCCGAAGCTTGTCAGTAAGACTTGAGTTGTGTTTTCTTGATAACCTGTAGAGAGCGGCATAGTTTTTAAGGCACCCCAAATCGGGTAATTATCGGACATGTACGGTAGTTATCGGACAAAAAACAGGTTGTTGAAAAACAACAATTAAGCAACTAAAACAGTTCAGAATGCGTTCTTTTAACTTTAATGAATGCCAAGGGCGTAGCTACGTATACGGCAAATACGCAAGTGCGTATTGAAATTTTGTCAAAATTGACAAAATTTCAAAACGCACCTGCAAATTTGCATGCTGAAAATTTATAAATTAGACCAGATTTCAATACCAATTACCAAAGTGGCTGAAATACTAGCTTTCCCTTCAAGAAGTAGAGAATAAAACATGGTTGTGCGTATTATGAAATTGCCCCTAGTTACGCCCCTGAATGCATTTAGATATGGAATTTACAAGAAATGGGAGTTATTTGGTCAAAATGCACAGAATTCTATTTGAAACAGATGTGACAAATAATTGCATAAATGTAAAGAGTTCATTGTTGGAAATATGAGGGAGACCTGAAGAGGTGAATTTACAAAGCTTAATTTGGTTCTATTCATTTTCTAATGTTTTTAAAAAAAGCATCGGGAAGAACTTTAAAATCTGCATTACAACAGATCTTGCCAAACTTAGCAGATGCCTTCTTTATATGTTTCTCATAAGTTAGAATCCCAAAATGCAGGATTTGTTGATGTTGAGAAGTGCTTTTATGAGGAAAGATCAAAGAGTAATTTTCTGCACAGAAATCTAAAATAACAATGTCGTTATTGAAAATATACTAAGTGCTAAGGTTACCTTATTTCATTACAAAGGGCGTCCTAGTTCTTATTTTACCAAACTCTTTCACACATTATCAGGCTCGGCAGAAAACAAAGACGTAGCCTGTGTCCATTTTTTTTTTGACAAAAAACACAGGTGATACTTTATTAACACGCCTATGTTTAGTATCAGTAATGTGTTATTTATATTGAAGGTGTCATATAGGTATGCTTGCCTACCCGTTACTTAATGAATGCATCCAATGTAAATTTGTACATGCACCTTGTACATGATTGAACATTTGAGAATAAGCTACTGTTTTGATCTGGTCTACTTTAAAATTTGAGAAAGAATTGGAATCAATAGTAGCTAGGACGCTCTTCATAATGAAATAACGTACCGTCAGCACTATGTAAATTTTCAATAACGATGTTCTTTTTTTTTTAGATTTCTGCGCAGAAAATTACCCTTTGATCTTTCCTTATAAAACACTTTTTAAGCAGCATGTACCTCTTTTTTTGTATTCTAAACAAAAATAAGAAATCTGCTAACTTCCAGGGAGATACGTTTATTTATTTATTTATGTTTTTCAGGTTTTTGCGTTTACCACAAATTACAACCTGAAATGCAAAATTGGCCACGCTATTGGAACCCAGTCGTACAGTGGACTCGACAGTATCGGATCATCGACAGTATCGGATCACCCTTATGTTATCACCCATTTTCCTCACAAATGAAGCAAATATTTTTTACCATTCTATTACAGTCATCGAGTTAGACCAATGACAAAGTGCAGGGTGAAAAAATTATTCGAAATGTGCGGCTGTGAAACAAATCAGAGTTGTTGAAAAGCTTGACCCCTCTTCAGCGGCGCTTGCATTTTGTCTGTTGCTCGTTACTCCCAAAACAAACCGATTCTGCTTTGTAATGTGTCCTGGCATCCCTCAAATTGCAAACAGTCATTATTTTCGTGACATTCCTGTATTTGATGAAGCTAGAGACTTGAAAAGTTGGGCACCCTTAGCAAAATGAAATGGATTTTTTACATTGATTTGCTATTAGTTCACCATGGTTTCACCATTTTCCATTGTTACACTCTTTAATAACAAGTTAAATTTCATACCTGTTCCTTAAAACCATTGCAAATAGGCTATTATATTTCCATTTTTGCAGAAAATAGAATAAAAATGGGGATTTTATACAGATATTCCATTTTTTCATCCATTAGTTTTCTATTTTCTAGCTCAAAACAGAAATGTCTACCATGACAAAATGATATTATTTGATCCATTTATTTTCTATTGAATTTGATTGACAGGGAAATGGGCCTTAAATGGTAATTATCAAGGTTTGGGGCTAGAGAAAGAATGTGGTTTCTATAGCAATAACTATATATCAGTAATTTCCTGTCAGCCTCTCAGTACACCAGAGTTAGTTTTAAATTCTGGCGCATTTATTTAGCTAAGTTTTAAAACAGTTGTATGTTTTTAACCAAACTTTCTTGCATAAAGTTTTAATAATGTTTTTAGGTTTTGGAATATATTATGGACAACAAATAAATGGATCTTGCACAGTATGTGAATTGATACAAAAAATTACAGCAAAGTAAGTTTCTACAGTTAAAATTTGCATGTTTTACTTTTTGGCTAATGTCAGATTCACTGTAACATATTTCTGATGTGTAATTATTCACCCAGGTTGCCATGTCTAATGATGTATCTTTTATTCATCCATTGAACCAATGATTTAAAACAGTAATGACATTGGAAAACTTATGAGTGCCAGAGTTTTAGGTTTTAATTTTTAACATAATGAAAAAAGTCTGAAAATTCGGACACCTAGAATAATTACCAAAATTGTCCTAAAATTCGGACATTTTGGGCTTACAAAGCAGTGATATGTGTTCAGAAGATGCAAATGGAATGGAAAGCAGTATAATTCCTGGTGAGACTGATCAGGGCCTGCACCTTCTGCTCAGCCCTGTCTGTCTCAATAGTTAGAATTCTTACCATAGGATATAATAGCCTAAAATCCCAGTGAAAATGGACCAGTTACTATAAGGTCTGTTTTTTTAGCTTGTATGCATAGTTATAATCTAAAAAAAATACTATGCTGGAAGGATACATATAGCAAAAGGCAGTAGCTCTGATCAGTCTGCACATCTGCATTTAAGTGCAGGATGGTCTTATATGTAGTATCTGTTGTTTGCATGTGACATCAGACTTCTTTTCTTGTGCTGTGACTCAATTAATTAGAGCTTATCAATATTAAGGTAGATATGCCATAGCAACCAGACAGCAAAGAGCAATGTGTGCAGACCCTGACCAGACTGCCAGAACAATTAGTTCAGCATTGTCCCAGCAAACAGTATAAACTCTGATCTGACTGCTGGGCAACAGAAACTGTAGAGCCAGATATGACTGTCAGTATAGACCCTGACTGTCACTAGCAAACATTGTAAACCATGCTCAGGCTGTCCCCAAGCAGACAGTGAACACCACTGCAGACCTGGATCAGGCTGCCCAAGCAAACTTTGACATGCTGGTTAGACTACTGATCTGGGCCTTCTGACTGTTCAAATGGAAAGCAAAGATATAATTTTGGTCTGCTAGTGCTAACATAAATCAAGCTTGTTATCTATTACTAGTTACCCTGCAAATTACACCTGACATTCTTAATGCATTATTTTTATTTGTTTGTAATAGAAAGAAATAAGATATTAAGGCTGCCATGAGCAAACATTATAGACTCTGAACAGACTGCTTCCCAAACAAACAGTGTAGAATCTGATCAGACTGCCAGTGCAGTGCAAAACCAGATCAGACTGCCCCAGCAAACATGATACATTTGTACAAATACTTTGTAAAGATCAGAAAATTTAAGGGCACCTTGTTTTAATACTGCTTGGTCCACTAATTAAAAGATTAGTGTAACCATAAATGATTATTACTCTGTAAAAATGATAAAAATCGGACACTTGAAATAATTACCATAGCTGTCTTAAATATGGAACAGTTTGGATTTGAAGGTGAAGATGGAATGGCAGACAGTGTAAACCCTGATCAGATTGTTCATTTACGAGCAACCTGATCTGGGTCTGCACTATTTTCTGATCTATCTGTTCCAGATAGTTGAAATCTTTATGGGGTTTTTTTTATTATTTTTTTAATGAAGAGACAAGAAATGATGCTTGAAGCAACAGAATTCTTCTGATACATATTTACCAAATTTTAAGGTTTATGTCAGTGCTTCTGGAAAATATACTTTATGCTGCATATAGCAAGGGTTCAGGGTCTTTGTTAGTACCTTCATGAAGGACTTTTGGAGTCTAATTTTCACACAGAGTGCACAACAAGGACACTTTACAGATTGTGCGAATTTGCAGGCTACATAAGATATATTTTATTAGAATATAGCACATGATCATGCCATGAGAAAAGTATTATTTCATCACTATAACTGCATCATTTAAATGGTAGCAAACCATTTCAACTAATGTTCCAACCATTTTCATGATGTCATTTCAATGTTTCCATGCAAAATGGAAATTATTGTTTCACCATTTCCATGATGTCATTTCAATAGCAGCCTAATTTGCATATTTCGTCCATTTTCAATGGTGGTCCAATGCTGCAATAAGAGTGATCCAATGGAAGTTCAATGATTAAGACTAATTGCCTTCTATGGAAACTTTCCATTGCTAAGCCTTGCAATGAAATGATGAATGAATGAAAAATTAATGGTTAGAAAGAAATGGAAACTGAATAGATATTAAATCCATTTCTTTTTGCTAAGGGCACCTATGAGCGACAGTAACGGATCATTATATAAGTTGAACTGAAATACAGGCATTAGGGACCGACCATTTGATATTCTGGGGGGGGCCTGGTATTCTTGATGGAGACACGACATTTTATTTCACTGGCCTCTGGAAACAATTTCTTTTTTTTTCACCTTGTGGGAGCTAATTTATTTTTTTTACAAACTAACTCAAACAGCTTATTTTTTTTTGTTTTAATTTTATAGCTGAACTATCAGATCCTTGTTTACCTTACCTTAATATCCTTTTATTTTACCCACATCAGTATTTTTTTCACCTTTTTTTCTCACAAAAAGAACATGGTGCTGTCTTTAACCAGGCCAAGGGCATGGCTTAGCTTGCTTTTGCAAACCAGTGCCTGGAGCATGTTACTCTTTTCATCTAAGGTACAGATACAAACATCCCTGTATGAGTTTGGCAAAAAATTAGGCCTTAAATTAGGATATTTTGGCCAAAATTTAGGGCTATTTTGGCAAAGTTGTAGGGCTTACATTAGGAATTTAATTTTTTTTTTCTTTTTTTTTTTTCTATCCCAATATATGCGCAAACATGCTTTATTTGTACTTTAGAAAGTTTAATAAATACTTACTGAATACTGATAGAGTCACATTATGCATGAATGGTAATTAATAAAATGGCTAAAAGTTATGCGCTAAGAAGTTATCAAAGGGGGGTCTGGGGGGCAACGCCCCCCAGAAGCTAAAGCAATTTCCCAATTTCAATGGCAATTTTAAGACTGTAAAACAATAGAGAAAAACTAGGAATGATGATAAAAATAAGGGTTTTTATATTAGGACTTTTGCCTTTTAGAGTGTTTATTTTGCCATAGTGGTTTAGTCTCCCATAAGCTAGTGACTCTTTTGCAATTCAGTTTTAGTGGAAACATTTACTTAGTAATGTGGCAGATCAATAATACATGTATGTGAATGTTGTATAGGATGTTTTTGTAAATGTATGCACATGCGTGCCCGCTGGTGTAAACCAATTGTAGATAATTTTAAAATATTACTATAAATATGGGGGTCTGGGGGCGCAGCCCCCCAGAAGCCAGAGACATTATAAAAACTCAATTCCAATGGAATTATCTGCAGACAATATTTTTTTTTTTTTAATTTTGGGTGGAGACAGGTTATTTTTTTCTCTTACTTTTGAGGCCAGATTATTTTTTTGAACCCCCTTATGAGCCAGGTTATTTTTTTCTTGCATATCCAAAGACAGGAAATTTTTTTGATAAATATACCAGGCCCCCCCCAGAATATCAAATGGTCGGTCCCTTAGCTGGAAAACTTTATGTCAAATGCAGGCTTGATGCTGAAAGTAAGTCATAAATCAACTACCTGAATGACTGCCGTGTCTTCTTTAAAAAAAAGATCGGTATAAAATATAATACAATATCCTTTTTGTAAAATATCCCCCATCTCACGCCCCACACACTACCGTCTGATAATGACGAACACATGCGTAGCACATCTAAGCTTCCGTTAAACATTCTGGAAGAAGCATTCGACATTGATCAGCTCACATGTTTGTGAACCCATTAATTTTTGGCGTTCATCAGCTGGACATTTGTATACTGCGTAGACTCAGATTAATGCAGCAGAACTCGTTGAATGACCATGTAGTGTTTATACTCTGTTTGCATTAGTATTCCAGTGCTAAGGCGGAAAATCACCATAAATTTCTTGATCCTGATCAGACGCTACGGTCTTATCAGGATGTATTCTTTGCGAAGTCAGATTATGGTCTATACTGTTTGATTAGTTCCGTGCTAAAGGAGCGCAGGGTATAACTGAGTTAAGAATTATTGACATGCTTCTACATTTGTACACATTCAACTGTTAGCTAATGTTCCTGGTGACGGGCCACATGAAAAATGTCGTTGAAAGGCCGTAAAAGTTTCCTCTCAGAGTTTAATAGGTCCAATTGTTTATGTAGCCAAATTACTGAAGCAAAGTAGTTTGGCAGAATGCCTCGGAGGAACTCTCTTGTAAAATAATATCATATGATCCGATACTGTCGCAACTGATTCATTACTGTCGTAAGACCCTCCTGTAAGTCTGGATAGGTTATCTGCCCTTTAAGGAATAAATTTCACAAATATTTTGACCTGGCTAGATAGAAGGGATATTTTGCAATTGTTATGTGTAATAACATACATAATGTTAGCATTCATATACAACAAACCAGGAGTTTTATTGAACTTGATCCGATACTGTCGAGTCCACTGTACTGTGTACTCATGGGACTTTTATTGAACAGAACAGAATTTTATTGCTAAACATAAGACTCCGGCCACTCTATGATGGCACAAGAGCAAACAATACAAACAAATGTAAAAACATGCACATATAAGAATATGTAAAATGATGTATAAGGCAATGAAAACAATGACTTGGACTATACACTGAAAAGAATTTCACGACTATGAATAGAAGCATGCAATTTCTACGAAAACGACTGCAACGTGATTGACTGTGAAATCGTGTCCGATAATTCCCGCAATTGGGTTCCTTCGGTTCACTCATGACTCCCAACACACTTAACCGATCAATCTATAAATAGATGCCATTTACCGACACACATGAGGCTGATGCCAATTTTGAAATTCAGCTATGGCTGCTAAACTTTCATAGAAAAATGCAGACATACGTTTCAACGGGAACTGAAAATAGTAATAACAACCGGAAGTGGAGGTTTTTAACAGGGTAGACTTAGTTTTGCCTGGATTTTTTCATCTTGGCCAGCCCTGTGCGTCACCACGTTACTGCTGCTGGTGGCGGGAAAAAATGATTGGTACCCAGCTGCCTTTAGTGTGCTACAGGAATATATTAGGCACAGGGAATTAATAACCATTTGACTTTGTCCGATAACTACCCTTGTCCGATAATACCCCGATTGACGTTATACTTACTTTTCAGAACATATTAACTTACGAATTTAGTATAATAAAATCATACTATTCTGCTTGTTTAAGGGAAACAGAAGTGGTAAATAAAGCATGGTCCGATGATTTCTCTTCTGTTGCGACAATTCTTCATAAATTCTGATATTCCAAAATCCAGTATTTTGTTCTCAGTTTGGAAAAAATAGAAGACCAAACAGAAAAGTTAGTTAGAATCTTATTTACCATTTATCTGATTAATGGAATTCGACTGTCACAACCATTTGATGAATGGAACTGGATAAATTATATTTAAGGGGAAAATAAATTTCTATATATTGCTTCAATTGTATTCATTTTATTATTTTCCGATATAAAGAACCTAACAATCAGTTTTGGATGGATGGATGACTTGAGATTTTATGTCCTTTTCAACAGTATTCGGTCTTATTCAGACGATTTTGGGGGGGGGGGGGGGGGGGGGGGGTGCTAATAGAAGACTGCGCGCAACTGAACCCTGTTTACGATTTAAAAGATTTTCGCCTCCAGCGGGAATTAAACCCGGTACTACTAGATCAGAAGCCTTACCCTTTTTGAGCTTTCAGGGCTCAATAAGTTTTGGACCCTCCGCTGAGCTGACCATAAGACGCACCGTGACTATGTTTTTCGTTTTCTTAGAATAAAACGTTTTCACTAAGCAGCAGCCCCTGGTTAAGTCTTACTTATGGCTTATCAGGTTGTGTCAAAACTGATTTAAAATCATGACATTGAAAGCCTATGCCAGCTGGAAAATACACGACGTTCCAAAGAAATGATGGAATACAGCATATGAGCCGCGACATGAAAAAATCAACAAAGTGGTTGTGTGCCCAGCGCAGACTCAGACCAGCCTGGGCATCCGCCTGGTCCGCTCAGACTTTTCGCTAAGCGCTTAAAGGGTAGCGAAGAGTATATACTACCTCCATACGGACAGCGAAGACTCTGATCAGTCAGGGCGGATGCCCAGGCTCATCCGAGTCTGCGCTTGGCGCACAGCCACATTGTTGGTTTTGTCATGTTGCGGCTCATATAATATTCGGATACTGCGGTGCAAAAAAAGACCCAGATTAGACTGCTCCTGGATGTTTGTATGAAAATATATATCAAACTTGTTAAAGTTGAAAACGTCTGTATTGTCCTGATATTTTTGGTAAATAATGTACTGTTTATTATTTCAGCCACGTTTTACAATAAAATATTAATACTTACACATTGCATTTCAAACTCGTAGCCACCCAACATGTTGAAAGTCGCCTTTTCAAGCCATTGGTGTAATTCCATATACACAGCGCATAATATTTTCCGTTTCTATCGCCAGAATGTGGCAATGGTCTGTACGATCTAGTCACACAGAATCAAATCCAAATATTTTTACCCAATGTTGATCAATTCCAAATTGCTTTAAAACACATTTGTAAGATTAAGATTAAGTAATTTTGTAGCTCAGTAATTTTGTAGACAATTAAATTTCTAAAGTCATCGGAGAGGACCTTACTTCATGTTTGTCTACGGTTAGGGTACAGGTATAATTAGCGACTGTCCATTTCAAGCTCCGCCCTTCTCTCGCTACCTGACAGCTTAGCGGTTAAACTTTGATGCTGTTTTTGACAACCGGCGCCTTTGTGATTTGATCAATTTGCCGCTTTTGTGAAGGCATAACGGTTTCAACTGTTGTTCAGTTTGAGACGGTATGTGACGAGAGAAAAATCGGAAAAAGGAAATTGCCGTTTTCGTAGTAGTAATTAAACCTGTCCCAATGATGTATCCATGCAAGTTTGGTGAAATTCCATCCATTGGTTCAGGAGATATTGTGCATACAAGAAATTTTCATGCCATTTAAGTCCTCCTGTGACCTTGAAAATGAGGTCAAGGTCACCAAAATCTAATCAGCTCTGAAGCTTGTCCCAATGATATATCCATGCAAGTTTGGTGAAATTCCATCATTTGGTTCAAGAGATATTGTGCATACAAGAGTGTGACGCCGACGCTGACGCCAACACACCGGGAACCGCACTGAAAACAATATGTCCCCCCTCACCTTTGGTGGGGGACATAATAATATATTGCCAAACCATTTTTGCATATTGTAACAGGCAGACTTCTACATTTTTGTATCCTTCCCATGTACACATATGCAAATAACAGATACCTCTGACATTATTTGATCTAAATGTATATTTTCTAACAGTGCACATGCTCAAAATTCTATGGTACTGGGTACCCGCGGGTAATGGGGATTCGGGTACCAGGGTACAAAATCTCTTCCTGTCCCAACCCTAGACTACATCTCTGAAAACATAAATCATATGCAAGCTAACAGACACCCCAAATAAATAAATAAATGTGTTTATTTCTCATATGGCCAAATTGGTATATGGGTAAACCATTGCAGCAGCCAGATATTTTGGTCACAAAGTTATTCCTGTATAAAATACCTTTGTTCGAAAAAGGGGAATAACTCAACCAAAAATTTATGAAATATGGTCAAAAGTTTATCAGTTCATCTACACTCATGGGTGCCTAATTCTCACAGTAACAAAGACTGACAAATATATGAGTCATATACAGTGTCAGACTGAACCAATCTCCCAGGTATATGATGAATACCTACTAAATACAAATAAAAATATGGAGCAAGACTGCTAAACGATGAAATGTATCTCAGAATCTCGGAGTGATCTCAAATTCTCTGAGGTCATTTGAAGTGCAAGACTTACCCATTTTTCCATGTATGATGTTAATCTCTTATACAGTGCTAGAGAAACAAGGCAAAATCACTTAACCATGATAATATTATATAGGTCACAATTTCCTACAAATAGTATGAAGTCATTCATAGAGTCAAACTGAACCATTATCCCAGGTATGATAAATATCTACTTAACAGTGTTGGTTGGTTGGTTAGTTGTTTTGGGTTTAACTGTCCTTTGAACAGTATTTGAGTCTGTATCGGGTCGTCTCCCAGAGAGACGGAGAGAGAAAAGAGAAATGATATAGGAGAGAAAAAATTTCCCCACCCGCACCTACTGCAAGTGCAGTAGGCCCTTGCCCTAATTTTATCCAAATAAATAGGATGCCCCAGCACTGGAAGTTACAAACAACACCATCGCCCAGCCACCACCCCCACTAAATAGTGTTAAGTCAAAAACACTGAACCATGAAATATAGGTCACAGTAATCTATAAATTGTATGAGGTCATTTGCAATGTCAGACTGATCAACTATGCAAGGTATGATGTTAATTCTTTAAAACAGTGCTGGAAATATAAGGCAAAATCACTGGACCTGAACATAGGTCAAGGGCACAGGAATCAGCATGAAAGCTTTTCATTCAGCTGCTGCAATTATAGGGATATCACCTTGCAGAATCAGGTGATATTTAGTACCTATATTCGGACAGAGCGGGAGAGAAAATTGATCAAACTTTCTTTAATACTCAATGAATTTTCATGTGGTAAAGTGCAAATACCTTGTCTCTTTGGCAGCTATATTATATAAGAGTCATTTTTATGTACGCCCTATTTTTCCAAACAACCTCGAGCAAAGTAAGAAAGCCTTTGCTCATGCTTGTGTGAAGAAATACAGCGAGTAGCATAAAACTCTTAAATAGTCTTTTGTTGCAAATAAAGACAAGGTATTTGCACTTAACCGCATGAAAATTAATTGAGAATTAAGGAAATAATGAACAATTTTCTTACCTGTTCTGACCAACCGATAACCGAAGTAAGTCACATGATTCTCCGCCTTGGATATGCTAATTGATCAAGTATCAACTCTCTTGTCTCAAAGGTATCATTAAAACTAATATTTTTTCCTTAAAGACACAGTCAAACAGCAAAGTCAGTCAAACGAAACATATAGGTCAAGAAAACATAATTATGTGATGCAGCTGCTGCAGTTATACGGATGTATTATATGTACCAAGTATGGTGATTGTAGCTGCTGAAGTTTGTAAGATACAGAATTGAATATCAAGTTAAATGCAATTGTTAAACTGGTTAATCTGAGCAGATGCCGATGAGGATGCTGATGTGGATGCTAACCCTAATGCATACTATGACGCCCGGGTATAGAATAAGCTCTCCTTTGCATTCACAAAGGCACACTAAAAATGATCTTTTAAAATTATATGCGTCAAGTGAAATAAGTAGAAGTTGTATATGATGTGATTAATGTTTAGGTTTAGAATCATGACAGGTGTTATACCAATTTTGTTGCCTGTGCTGTTGAGTTTAAACATATTTTATTGCCACAAAAGTACAAGCAATTGGGTTGGACAACAAGTTCTATCAACATTAGTTACGGTCCTCCCCACTGTTGACTGAGCCAATCAGTTACCCTACATACAAATATGCAAATGTGTCAGTCAATCAAGGCAATCTAAAGCAGTATCAACTTGGTCAACGGTCACACCATTACTGCTCTGCTCTCAGACGAATCCTCAGCCAACAGCCCCTTTGCACAGTAACTGTTTGTATGAAAGCACAATTAGGTAAATATGCGTGGCCCTGTGATCATAACTTACATGTTAACCCATTCCATTTGGGATACCCCTTTAGGGGTATCTGGGCAAACAGTCTGGATCTAGATCAGGCCCCACAAAAGTGGGGCCTGATCTGAGATCCAAACTGTTTGCTGCCTAGACATCATTTCTACAAGAGTTAGTTAGACCAATTATTGTCAAAATATTCTTGATTTTTGATGCAGACGACAATTTCAGCAGACGACAAACCACAGGACCATTGGTCCTGTAGCTCACCTGAGTCCATTCATCCTCAGCACTCAAGGGTAGGTAACTCTAAAGTAAATTGTACATTACAATGTGGCCGGGTATCTGGGCAAACAGTCTGGATCTAGATCAGGCCCCACAAAAGTGGGGCCTGATCTGAGATCCAAACTGTTTGCTGCCTAGACATCATTTCTACAAGAGTTAGTTAGACCAATTATTGTCAAAATATTCTTGATTTTTGATGCAGACGACAATTTCAGCAGACGACAAACCACAGGACCATTGGTCCTGTAGCTCACCTGAGTCCATTCATCCTCAGCACTCAAGGGTAGGTAACTCTAAAGTAAACTGTACATTACAATGTGGCCTAATTTCAACTTTGACTGAGTTGCTAGGCTATGGAAACTTTAAAATGCCATAGCAATGAAACCACGTGGGCAACAATAATAGGAAACAATATTTATGTAGTGGCTAAGGTCATGAACATGTATGCAAAGAATCAGCTTCATCCCCCTATACAGTTTTTGAGGAAAAGATTTTTGAATTTTTTAAAAAAAAAATTCCTTTATGTTGCCATCATGGCAATTAATCAAATTCGGTGATTTGGACAAAATTAATATGAATATGAATCATAGAGGACTACTCAAGAAACATTTCTGTGGGAAAAAAATCCAGATAACTGCAGTGAGATAGCAAAAATTGCAGATTTCCATTTTTTCCATTATAGGTCAATGGAAACTTTAAGTTGCCATAGCAACCTAACTGCTGAAGCAATTGCCATGAAAAACAGCAATCCTATAGAGGCTAATACTAAGATTGTTTCTGTAAAGTTTGAGCTTTACCAGCCTCATACTTTCTGCAAAAATGATATTTTAAATTTTTTCTGTTTTTAACTATTCGGTTGCAATGGCAATCAGCCAAATAGCTCAATTTGCATAAATTTTATATGGCTGGTTACCGTTGGGGACTACTCAAGAAACATTTCTATAAAAGTTTTGTCAAAATATCTGCAGTGACATAGCAATAAATGCAAATTTTCCATTTTCCCATTATAAGTCAATGGCAACTTTAAGTTGCCATAGCAACCAAACTGCTGTGGCAATTGCCAAGAAAAACAGTATTTTTATAGAGGGTAGTACCAAGATCCTTTCTGTGAAGTTTGAGCTTTATTGGTTGCATAGTTTCTGAGATGATTTTTGAATATTTTTTTTATTTTTAACCATTCGGTTGCAATGGCAATCAGCCAAATAGCTCAATTTGCATAAATTTTATATGGCTGGTTGGGGACTATTCAAGGAACATTTCTATGAAAGTTTTGTCAAAATATCTGCAGTGACGTAGCAATAAATGCAAATTTTCCATTTTCTCATTATAAGTGAATGGCAACTTAAGTTGCCATAGCAACCCAACTACTGGGACAATTGCCAAGAAAAACAGTATTTTTATAGAGGGTAGTACCAAGATCCTTTCTGTGAAGTTTGAGCTTTATTGGTTGCATAGTTTCTGAGGAGATGATTTTTGAATATTTTTTCTATTTTTAACCATTCGGTTGCCATGGCAACCAGCCAAATTGTGCAATTAACATAAATTTCATGTGGCTGATAGAGAGCTACTCAAGGAACATTTCTGTAAAAGATTTATCAAATTATCTGCAGAGAAATAGCAATAAATGCAAATTTTCAATTTTTCCCATACAAGTCAATGGAAACTTTAAGTTGCCATAGCAACCAAAGTTCTGAAGTGATTTGGATAAAAAACAGCATTATTGGTTCCCCCTGCCTATAGATGCTATATATGAAATTTGGTAACAATGAGCCTTGTAGTTTCAGAGGAGATGTCGTTTGAAAATGTTGACGGACGGACGGACGACGTACATGTACGACGGATGCCTGCCTATACTATAAGCTTACCTCTGAGCCTTCGGCTCAGGTGAGCTAAAAATACCCAGAATGCAATAGATTAAAGAGTAGCTACATGTATGTTATCTGTTTATGAAGCTCCCAACAGTTATACTGCAAACATATCAATGATGTGAAAATGCAATGATTATAGAAAAAGATGTAATTTATAAGACATACAGCATACCATCACCAGTCTGTTCAGTAGTTGTAGTTTTTATTGTAACATTACAAAGACTTATCTGGTCAGGTAGTTCTGCAAACTCACTGCTTTTTTACTCCCACTTGTTACTAACTATGCCTTAAGGTCTTAACTATGAAACATAAATTCTAGTCAGATGACTTTCAATATGTATGCTGTTGTCAAAATGCTGTATTCTCTAACAGAATTTGAAATATCTGGTCAAGGCTGATCTGATAAGCAATAAGACTTCATTAATAAACAGTTTACACCCATAATTATTGCTAAATAATATGGTTAAATAGTCCAAGTGATGCAGATCAAATATTGTAAGTTATTTCAGTTAGTCCTTGGCATGTACAGTAACTGTTATGCATTACTAATATCATTTGCTTATTTCCTGTTATTAAAAAAATATTGTATTACTGGTTGAAAATATTGTTTCTGAAGAATTTAAAACCTCCCAAAGTTTAACTGTATACATTACTTGTTCTGTTTTGCAGGTCTTTGTTTTGTTATCATGCTGCAAAGTATAACTGCAGTTTAGATGAATACATTCTGAAGGATGGACAACTGAGATTTGCACATGAATATCTGAACAGCAATGTCCTACATCAATAGATTCTGTCATTTTTATTTACCAGTTCATCATGTGGTTAAATCTCAGTGGAACCCTGTCCCTTGAGAAAAGATATTTTTTGTCAAATTAAAAGTAACTCTACATTCCATGCTGAATCAATTCATTAAGAGATGGTTAATATAGTCAGACTTATGGTGGCTGGTTTGTGCCATTTCGTCTTTTCGTCTTTTCGCCACGAAAAGACGCCACGCGAAAAGACAAAAAGACGAAAAGACGCCATGCGAAAAGACAAAAAAAGACGAAAAAACGCCAGACGAAAAGACGAAATAACGCCAGGCGAAAAGACGAAACCCGCCACGCGAAAAGACGAAATTTCAGCGCGAAAAGACGAAAAAACGCCATGCGAAAAGACGCCATTTGAAACTCTTAATTTGTCGTCTTTTCGCGTGGCGTCTTTTCGTCTTTTCGTCTTTTCGCCTGGCGTCTTTTCGTCTTTTCGCATGGCGTTATTTCGTCTTTTCGCATGGCGTTATTTCGTCTTTTTGTCTTTTCGCGTGGCGTTATTTCGTCTTTTCGTCTTTTCGCGTGGCGTTATTTCGTCTTTTCGTCTTTTCGCATTGCGTCTTTTCGTCTTTTGGAAATAACGCCACGCGAAAAGACGAAATGACGCCATGCTAAAAGACGAAAAGACGCCAGGCGAAAAGACGAAAAGACGCCACGCGAAAAGACGACAAAATAAGAGTTTCAAATGGCGTCTTTTCGCATGGCGTTTTTTTGTCTTTTCGCGCTGAAATTTCGACTTTTCGCGTGGCGGGTTTCGTCTTTTCGTCTTTTTGCATGGCGTTATTTCGTCTTTTCGCATTGCGTTTTTTCGTCTTTTCGTCTTTTCGCATGGCGTCTTTTCATCTTTTCGCCTGGCGTCTTTTCGCGGCGACAAGACGAAAAGACGAAATGGCACAAACCAGCCACCATACAGACTAGAAAGAGAAAGGAATAAAAGCATAGAAACTAGAGCAAGTGAGCAGGGGCTCACGTATACCCCCAACCAGTGCCACTGCCTAATGAAAGCATTCTTTAACACACAACTTCAATGCAAATGTCATACATGTACAAAATTCTAAGTCTGTGACCTTGACCTAAGGACAGCAGCAGCATCCATATGATGTAAACCAGTAAATCTAGTCATGTATCATTAGGCTCCACTGAAGTATATTGGAACTATACACCAAAAACTACAGTATATGGCTAAGTCCTAGTTACTGACCTCTGGCCCACCCATGAGCCTGACCCTGCAGCGTAGGTAGTCAATAACGAAAACAATGATGTAGAGATATCATGAACCAAACATGGATGAAATCTTCATTGCAGTTACATAGATATGAGCAATCAGAAAGGTTTAACGCAAAACTTTGACATAATGAAAATGCTTAAGTCCAGGGTTTGCGCTAGGATTTTTTTTTCTTTCGCCACCATTTTCGCCAATCAGATTTTTTTTGTGCCATTTTCTTTAACTTAGAGCCAGATTTTTTGCCATTTTTCGCCAAAAAAGAGCCTGGTGTTTGGCCATTTTTCGGAAAAAAAGTCTTCTGTTAAAAGGTAATTTTCTGCTTCTTTCACAGTTTAACCACACTTGAGAGCTAAGACCTGCCTATGGGTGAAATATAGGCTAGCAGCAGCTGTTTAGTTTCTTTCTAGAGCATAGGAAAGCAGAAAATTACCTTTTATATCATCAACATACATGTATAAATTTCAGCAGTAGATTCATGAATCAGTTGAAAGTAAATGCACTGATTTCTCAAACTTCAGCTGTAATTTTATTGTTTTTTTATGCCCCCGTGACGATAGTCAGGGGGCATTAAGATTTGCTCCTGTCTGTCTGTCCGTCCATCCGTCCGTCAGTCTGTCCGTCCGTTCGTCACACTTTACGGTATAGAGTTTGTGTAATCAACTCCTCCCACAGTTTTCAGTGGATCTTTTTCAAACTTCACATACATGTTGTGGACATAATGAAGATGTGCATGTGGGTTTTTGTTGGAGCTAGAATTAATTTTGACAGAATTAGGGCCTTTTGAACTTAGTCATTTTAGGCAAATTTTTGCATTGTAGGGTATGCAGTTTGTGTAATCAACTCCTCCCACAGTTTTCAATGGATCTTTTTCAAACCTTGCTTACATGTTGTGGACATATTGAAGATGTGCATATGGGTTTTTGTTGAAGCTAGAATTAATTTTGACAGAATTACAGCCTTTTAAACTTAGTCATTTTAGGGAAATTTTTGCATTGTAGGGTATGTAGTTTGTGTAATCAACTCCTCCCACAGTTTTCAATCGATCTTTTTCAAACCTTGCATACATGTTGTGGACATATTGAAGATGTGCATGTGGGTTTTTGTTGGAGCTAGAATTGATTTTGACAGAATTACGGCCTTTTGTACTTAGTCATTTTAGGCAAATTTTTACATTTGTAGGGTGAGGAGTTTGTGTAATTAACTCCTCCCTCAGTTTTCAGTCGATCTTTTCCAAACTTTGCATACATGTTATGGACATATTGGAGATGTGCATGTGGGTTTTTGTTGGAGCTAGAATTGATTTTGACAGAATTATAGCCTTTTGAACTTCGTCATTTTAGGCATATGTTTGCATTGTAGGGTAAGTACTTTGTGTAATCAACACCTCCCACAATTTTCATTGGCTGTTTTTCAGACATCGGAGACTTGTTGTGGACACAGTGGCGTTGAATTAGTCAAAACTTCACGAATAAGTAACAAAATTGATACGAAAACATAGTATAAATGTGACCCGTCGCGCGAAAAGGGACGAGTTGGGTGGATGACGTTGTTTCAAGAAATTACGTTTCAACGTTGACGTCACGACTTATTAATTTCACTTGCGCGATAAACAGGTGCCCGCGTTTTTGTCCATCGTTTCAGGCTTTATTTTGGGGGGATTTTATTACCGCCCGCCTATCAAATATTTGACGTAAATAAAGTTGCGTCCCTTGGAAGAGTATTTTTAAGTTTTGATGCCGCGAAAATATGAGTCGAACAACAACTTCATTCAAATTTCCTTTCCGATACTTGTTTCCTAAGCTTAGAAGATGGCGATAAAGAGATCCTAGACTTAGCTAATGATAGGGGAAGGAGGAAGAGAAAAATATAAAAAAAGGAAAGATGTACAGTGTGTTCACAGCTATATGTTTTAAATTTCTGACCTTTGTGTTATGTGGTAAGGTAGCCGAGCGGTTTCGTCCGCTGAGCTGTTGACATCATTCGGAACTCCTCGGCCAATTCCATGAATCAGACCTTGGGCGTATGTAAGGCGGAGCAATATGCAGCAAAATCCAACATTTTGTTGTTCGGTCGAAAGTATACGCCGACGCCGTAGATCTCTAGGTCTACGAATGAATTAATTCTCGACCTGCGACCTTTTACAGCTGTTGCACGGACATTCATTTTATGCTTTGCTGTTGTTAAAACAAAATAGTCAATTATTAATGACGAGACAGAAAATACATTTGCTTCTTCTCATTTTATTATTTACTCGGTGCGACAGTGCGGCCATCTTTGTTTATATCGTTGTTCCTAACAACAGTCTTGTGACGTAAGTAGTCCCACGTCATACATCCGAGGTTGATTCACGGAATTGACCGAGCGGTGTTCCGATTGCTGTTGACATATGGGTTGTCCCGTGTTGTCCCGTGTTCCTGTATTTTGGTATATTCCGGTAATTAAGTGTATTCCGGTATTTCTAGTAACCGTTGACATATGGGTTGTCCCGTGTAAGTTCAAATCTCCTTTTTTTTCTTTATTTTTTTTTTCTTCAAACTATTAGAAATTCTAATCCTGTATCAGCTAATTTGTATATGACAGTATCGGATCATCGACAGTATCGGATCACTCTTAGGTTATCACCCATTTTTCTCACAAATGAAGCAAATATTTTTTACCATTATATTACAGTCATTAAGTTCGACCAATGGCAAAGTGCAGGGTGAAAAATTCGATCGAAATCTGCGGCTGAGAAACAAATCAGAGCTGTTGAAAAGCTTGGCCCCTCTTCAGCGGTGCTTGCATTTTGCCTGTTGCTCGTTACCCCCAAGATAGATTTCGGTTATTTAAACTATTTTATCATTAGGCGATTGAAACCAATCATCCTTTGTAATGTGTCCTGGCATTCCTAAAATTGCAGGCAGTCATTATTTTTGTGACATCCCAGTATTTGATGAAACTAAAGACTTGAAAAATGAGGCACCGATGTGCGACAGTAACGGATCATTATATAATTTGAACGGAAATACAGGCCTCAGCTGGAAACTGCATGTTGGATGTATGGTCTGATGCTGAAAACAAGTCATAAATCAACTACCTGAGTGGCTGCTGTGTCTTTTTTTCAAAGAAAATCTATTTAAAACTAAGACAACATCCTTTTTGTAAAATATCCCCCATCCCAAGCCCAACATTCTAGCGTATGATAGTGAAATTTATGCGTAGCACAACCAAGCTTCTGCTAAACATTCTGTTGAAACATTCGAGATCAGCTCGCATGAATGTGGACCCAATAATGACTTGCGTTCATCGGATGGACATCTGTACACTGTGTAGACTCAGATTAATGCCGGAGAATGACCATGTAGTGCTTATACACTGATTGCACTGAAATATCGTTAAGGCGGAAAATCACCGTAAATTTGTTGATCCTGATCAGACACCACGGTCTTATCAGGGTCTACACTTTGCAAAGGCAGTTTATGATCTTTACTGTTTGCGTAGTTCCATGCTATGAAGCGCAGGGGATTACTGAGTTAAGAATTTTTGGCATGCATGTAGTTTTGTATACATTCAACTTTTATTTAACAGACAAAACCGTTGCTGGTGAAGGACCACATGAAAAATATCGTTGAAAGGCCGTAAAAGTTTCCTCAGAGAGTTTAATAGGTCCAACTGTTTATGTAGCAAAATTATTGAAGCTAAGAAGGTTGTCAGAATGCCTCGGAGAAACTCTCCTATAAGATAATATCATATGATCCGATACTGTCGCACCTGATTCGTTACTGTCGCAGGACCCTCCCGTAAGTCTGCATAGGTTATCTGCCCTTAAAGGAATAAATTTCGTAAATATTTTGACATGGATAGATAGAAGGGATATTTTGCAATTGTTTTGTGTCATAACATACATACTTTTAGCATTCATATACAACAAAACGGGAGTTTTATTGAACTTGATCCGATACTGTCGAGTCCACTGTATATGGCCCAAACAACTTTTTATTTGTACTAGTTTAATGCTGCATAGGATGGCCATAATATATTGCGCGTCTGTTTATTGCCATCACCTTGGGTAGAACTTGGTTTACTTTATGCAAAGGGAAACAACTTCTGTGGCTCCCCCATTTATAGCTTCCTGTTAGTTTCCCGTGGCGGCAAAGCCTGGTCTACTCGGACTTCCTCTTGATGGAGGGAGGAACAATGTACAATACTGAAATTAATAGTACGTTACTACAATTAACAGCTTACTATACGGCATTGTGATGCACTGCACTGTCCGCCTAGAGTAGAGTAAAGAAGAGTAGAGCAGAGAAAAGTAGAATAGAGAAGATAAGTGAGTCTAACTTCCGCAGTTGGAATGATTAGACACGTATCGCCTACCCTACACAAACCGATCTACCAAATCCTGGTTACCAGAGCACCTGCCAACCAAGCCTCACCTCGCCAAAGAAACATACAATGACTCAAAAGGAACAAACACCAAACCAATATTTCACACTCCCCTCAATCATAACCTATCCATCTAAGCACAACCGATCCCCTTAATCACAAAATTCAACAAAATGCCCATTTTCTTGGCAACGAATAGTAACAGAATATCGTTCGGTTGGTAAAGCACATTAACATTAAAGCCCTTTTAAAGTAATGGGAATGGATGGAATCATTTATGCTCGACAACATCAGGAATCTGTATCCAATTTGTTCGCATTCCGTCAAAATGGCATAATATCCACTACCCTTGCTCCAGGACAAAACGGATTTCTGCTGTTAAACATAAAATCTGGTTTCAAATTCGATTCACACCTACAGGAGAACGAATAGAGGGTTGCTTTCATGACAATCCCCGATTTTTGAGACTTGACATTGGAAAAGAATAAATCGCGGTTCAACTGGTTCACTAACCTTTGTGTCATCCATCGGCGCAACCGGACACCCCCTCAATATTTTCTATTCACAACACGCTATTGTGCTTCAGGAGATAATAAGCAGGCGTGAATTGGTCCATTTTTTCTTTACATTTTTTTTTTTTGCGGAATGACGTCATGCTACTCATTTTCCTTAAAAACAGTCATTTCTATAATTTCCCAGGCATTTTCATTGAAATTTGGACGGATTTCAAGTGAAAAAGGAAGAAAATAATGCGAGCACCCTGTTGACAAGCTTGTGTAATGAACACCATTGAAAACCCAACTTTGTAATGGGAAACATGGAGCACTGTTCGAGTTCGCAAAAAAGGTTTAGAATTCAGTGTCTAACCAAAACTGGTAAATGATGTTGTACGCGTGAAATTTTAGAATATTTTTGCCAAGGAAGTTTACAAGACTCTGTCAGACTGCCCTACACGTTTCTTGAACACGGCATTATTGCATTATTTTACTTAGGCCCCTATTTAGTCTCAAAACAGAGATGGTTACTACTCATTAAAACCGCCTCGTCGCCGATTAAGGTGGTTCTATCAAGCAATTGCATTCTTTTTGGACAAAAAAAACAAAAAAAACAAAACAAGGAAAATACCATCAGTTACCATTACCTTGTAAAAAAATCCGAAGATTTTACGGTAGAATAACCGGAAACCAGTTGCCAGTCCATTTCCCGTTATTTTTACGGGCGCCCGTAAAAATTGCAGAAACCATCACGCATAGTTGGATAAAATAACAACAAAGTGGCATGTGCGCCAAGCGAAGACTCAGATCAGCCTGGGCTAACGCCTAGTCTGATCATTCGTCGCCGACGCATGCAACGGCATGAAGGTAGCTTAGAGGCTTTGCCATTCTTTACGCGCACAGCGAAGCTTCTGATCAGACTTGGCGGATGTCCAGGCTGATCTGAGTCTTCGTGTGGCTCAGATACCACTGTCTTGGTTTTGTCGCGTCGCGGCTCATATATGTGCATGTCACTTGATGATACATCGAAACTGCTTATTTGTTTAATTTGATGCCAGTGGGTGATCTCCTGGTCATACCTGCAGGAAGAAAATCCTGAGAAGCATGGTTCGGAATATTTATTCAGCAAACAAAGCTAGCTTCCAAGGACGGCGCACAAAACAAACATTTACTTTATCTATCAAGTTCTGAACGATTTTACTTTGCGACGTCACCACAACGTCATCAAAACATTTGTGATGATTCATGACGGTACCTATGTTCTGCAGACAATTTGAGCGCCAAAATGGCCAAGAGCCACCAAAATTTTGATATTTTCCGAATGCTCTTAGATTTGCTTATTCACTGGAACATAAACTAAATTTCGCTATAGGACACCCAACTCGTCCCTTTTTGCGCGACGGGTCACAAATATAAGGGACGAGTCATTTATTATCAGGTGGGGGGGTCGGGTACATTTTCATATGAGTCCCCAAAATTTTTCCGACCCCCCCAGTCTCACCAGAATTTTTTTCCTGACCCCCCCAGATAGGTGACAAAAAAGTTTATGACCCCCCCACCATCCCAACTCCCCAGCTACCCTTCCCCCACATACTGTATTACCTTTTTTTTAAGTCAGACTGACCTTTCCAACCTGTATGAAACACAAAGAACATTTTCTTACTTTGACAGGTTAATAAATCATGCAGGTTAATGGTCTTTAAATTTTGTCAGCATATTTGGGTATTTTGCATTTTCCTCCCTGCATATGGGCATCCAGAAATCTGTTGTTGAATGTTCAATAAATCTGTTAATAATAGTAATGGAGGGGGGTCTGGGGGTACAGCCCCCAGAAGCCACAACAGCTTGCTGATGACAAGGCAACTGGAGAACTGATATCACAAATGCATGTATTAAATTTAATCCAGAACAAAACCATCTGCTCAACATGATTTTGTAGACAATTGTATACTGTCTTACTAGCAAATTTATGAAAAATACTTTTTTGGATATGAAGTGGCCAAGTTTTATGTGTCATTTCTATAAATGTTCCTGAGCTTGAGTTTAAGTTTACAAGAATATAAGTAATGGGGGGTCTGGGGGGGCTTTGCCCCCCAGAAGCTGAGACATTTTTAATAAAAAAGAAGACCGATGGACGAATTCTGACACCCACCCCCCCCCCAATATGCCGAATAAAATATATGACCCCCCCTGCTCCATGGCTTTTTTATTTCTGACCCCCCCCAGTACATCACAAAAAAAAATTCCGACCCCCCCTAAATGTACCCGGCCCCCCCACCTGACAATAAATGACTCGTCCCTAAAAGATGAATTTCATTTTTCGGACATTGATGGAAATATGAACGCAATGGGTAACATGCAAAATTTACATGACGCCCTTTTGCACATGACACCCTTTTGCACATTACCCATTGCGTTAATACTTCTACAAAGCTAAAAAATGACTTTCTTTAAATAATCTGAAGATCACTGCCAGTTGTATCATGGACTGCCAAAGTGTCTGGATGGTCCTGTGATTAGACTCCCAACCTCAGATCATGGGGTTGTGGGTTTGAATTCCACTAGAAGTAAGATTCTGTCAGACTCTAAACAGGGCTTCATTGCACAGTCACAGCCTTTCATAACTGCCCTCCCATCCTCTTGATATAACTGAAATGTATCTGTCGAAAAGGACGTAAAACCACCAAATCAGCCATCATCTCCAAACAATTTCCATTTGATTGACAGTTAAATCATGAATGCCTGTAAATTTCATTAAAAACACATACATGTATTCTGACACCTGCAAATTTCAATACTTACTTGTATGAAATTTTCAAAGTAGATACCATTTTGCTCCAACTTTTGATTGTAGCTGCTCTAAGGTAAGTGGTTGAACTGTCTCCCTTTCTGGTGCAACAGGCTCTGGGTGTCTTTCTGATGGTTTAGGAGGTTGAATTGTCTCCCTTTCTGGTGCAACAGGCTCTAGGGATCTTTCTGATGGTTTAGGAGGTTGAATTGTCTCCCTTTCTGGTGCAACAGGTTCTAGGGGTCTTTCTAATGGTCTAGGCAGAACTTGATTGCTTAGCTCCTTGGTGGGAATCTGGAATAAGGTATACTTAGTAATGCAACAGATTTGTAATCCTAAAATCTAAACAACCTGAACAGTTTTTTTCCTTCCATTTTTATTTTTCATTCTTAGAGCAGGGTATAAAATAGAATGGGTACACTTTCAGGGGAAGCAACTCTTCCATTTGCATTTTTGTCTCCCTTTTCAATGTAGAGTAACTCTCAAAGGTCAAGCATAGCATAAATACTTCATCTCAGCATATGAGTACATACTTATATAGAAAAACTAGAAATGTTTTTCAGAGAAAAACTGATGTCCCCCCACCAGCACATTTCCCAGCCCCTCTAATGAATAAAAAGCCTGAACAAGTAAAATATCTAGGCAAGTTTGGAGAAAATCCATCCACTGGTTCTTTTAAAAGATATCCTACATAGATAACTATGACCTTGAAAATGAGGTCAATGTCACCAAAATCAAATCACCTTTTAAACTTGTCCAAATGATGTATCCATGCAAGTTAGGTGAAATTCCATCCATTGGTTCAGGAGATATTCCATCCATTGGTTCAGGAGATTTAGTGGGTACTAGAAATTGTCATCTAAGTGTTCCAGTGACCTTGCAAATGAGGTCAAAGTCACCAAAATCTGACCAGCTCTTCAATTTGTCGCAATGATGTATCCCTGAAACTTTGGAGAAATTCTATTCATTGATTCAGGAGAAATAGTGGTTACAAGAAATTGTCATCTAAGTCCTCCAATGACCTTGAGAATAAGGTCAAAGTCACCAAAATCTGAAAACCTCTTAAACTTGTCCCAATGATGTAGCCATGCAAATTTGGTGAAATTCCATCCATTGGTTCAAGAGATATCACTGGTACAAGAAGTTGTCATCTAAGTCCTCCAGCGACCTTGAAAATGAGGTCAAGGTCACCAAAACCTAATCGGCTATTTAACTTATCCCAATACTGTATCCATGCCAGTTTGGTAAAATTCCATCCATTGGTTCAGGAGATATATTGGGCACAAGAAATTGTCATCTAAGTCTTACAGTGACCTTGAAAATGAGGTCAAGGTCACCAAAATCTGACCAGTTCTTTAACTTGTTCCAATGATGTATGCATGCAAGTTTGGTGAAATTCCATCCATTGGTTCAAGAGATATCACTGGTACAAGAAATTTTCATCTAAGTCCTCCAGTGACCTTGAAAAAGAGGTCAAGGTCACCAAAACCTAATCACCTTTGATACTTCTCCCAATGATGTATCCATGCCAATTTGGTGAAATTCCATCCATTGGTTCAGGAGATATAGTGGGTACAAGAAATTGTCATCTATGTCCTCCAGTGACCTTGAAAATGAGGTCAAGGTCACCAAAACCTAATCAGTTCTTAAACTTGTCCCAATAATGTATCCATGCAAGTTTGGTGAAATTCCATCCATTGGTTCAAGAATACAAGAAATCTGTCACAGGGACGCCAACGCCCGGGATCCGCACTGAAAACAATATGTCCCCCTCACCTTTGGTGGGGGGACATAAATACTGGGAAAAGGCACTTCTGAAATGACATTAAAACTCTAATTACCCATACAAACAAAAGAAATCATATTTGCTATTGCATTTGCAACATCTATTTTAACTGGAGCACCTTTTGAAATATATAAGCAGATCACCTTCATCAGCCAATCATGAGCATAAATATTTTATTTTTCTTCCTTTGTACTCTGATTCGATCATATCTGATCATTTTATCATGAACCTGCTGCAATATTCCACTGATAACAGGGGTATGATAACATGATGTGATATCATGTCACTGTAGATCTGCGCATGCGCGTATGTTATCAGTCCATGTCTTTAGAAGTGATCTCTGAAGACGATTGGCTACATAATAACGTTGACCGTGATATCAACGTCCGATTGGTTAATTGACGTCACCGACATACGTCATAACGCATTCGCGACGTCAGCAAGTTCGGACAAAACTGTGATTTTTTATCATTTGTTTGGCACTCTTTAGGCAGTAAAATCTGATAATGATGCATGATAAATAGAAAATCATGTAAGTGTGTTTTGATATCAAGTTTATCAGGCTCGACCAGAAAACACGTCGGACTGGCTCGGCAAGCCTCGCCATCCCTACGCTGTTTCTGGTCTCGCCTGATAAACTTGATATCAAAAGACACTAACATGGTATTCTCTATATATCAGAGGACTGTTCTGTGGTGGAAGAAAGCAAGAAGTAGTTCTCAACAGTGTAAGAGCTGGGAAATACTCTGGAACCACTGTTACCCCAAAGGGAACAGGCATCAGTCTATTAAACTTGCAAGTGCCAGGTTCGAACCAACAAAGCAGAGGTATGTAGACAGTCTATAGACAAACCTCCCTACTGAGCTATCAGGACACCTCTCTACCAACTGAGCTGTCGAGGCGCCTTTAGGCTTTTACTACATTCTGAGTTTTACAATTTCAGACTTTGACCAGGCCCCAAGGTTATAAAAAAATTTTCGTGCTCAACTCAACGGAACATGAAATTTTCTCTACTGATAAATATGAAAATGCAAACTTCTGTTGGCATATTCATAAGCAGAGAAAATTCCATATGAATTCAGCTAACCTGAGCAAGAAAAGAACTGTACTTATCAGTAATTTGCTATTTGTTAGCAGGTATTTCATACTCAGCTGAGTTGAGCATTAAAGCTGGGTATCGATCTTTTTTTTCGATATCTGTATTGGTACAAAATGATCAATATTCGATATGTCATTTGATATGTTCTCTCAGAAACGGGGAGGAACTATGAACCAGTTTCTCTCAGAAACGGGAAGGAACTATTAACCAGTTTTGTAGCATTTGTAGCCAAGCACTTAACATGTTTGAAATCCTTATGTACCTGTTGGTTTTTAGTCACCCTCTACTGTATGCTAACCTGCTTAGTAACATAGCTGCATGGCCATACAAGGTCTCCCTAAGCTTCAGTAGACTCAAAAACTGATCTCAGGAAAGTGCTTTGGTGGAGGGATTTTACATTGACGATTGTATAGTTACTTTTCAGTGTGGTGGCTCTGCCTATTTATATTCATTGGTGGTGGTTTATTCATAGGTGTAGGTAACTCAACTTCTATCATTACTAAACATCTACAGCTACTGCATCTGTTTTATGTACATTCTTTTCTGTATCAGTTTCATGTTTTGATACTTCTATGTCACCTTCTGTTGTACCTTTCTCAATTGTTTCAGTCATTATCACAGCTGTCACATTTGTAGCACCGGTTTCAACTGTAATTGCACTTTCTCCACCATCACCAATATTATCTAAGTTTGATTCACTGATATTCACATCTATTACATTCTCTATCACATCTTCTTTCTTTTCTATATCTTCATGAAGTATTTCTTTATCACTTTCTAAACAGCTTTCTTTTGCTGCATTTTCACTTGAGACTATTTCCGTTTTGTCAACTTCATTTTTAACACCAAGACCTACCACAACTTCTTGACTGCTGTCAGCTTTATTCTGGCCTGTGTCTAAATATTCTTCTTCTTTAATTTCTCCTGCACTTTCGACTTGTTCATTAGAACCATCTTCTTTTCCCCTATCTGTTTCTGACTTTTGTTTGAGATTTTCATCCTTTGAAACCTCAATTTGAGCATGTTGTATAATATCATCTGCTGGATCTGGTACTATAGCTGGCCTGGAAGTTTCTGTTAGATCTTCTTTCACTGGTTGCTTTTTTTTTCTCTTTGGGCTTTTTAGCCTGAAAACAAATGCAGTATTTAACCTTAAAATCACCGAAAAAGCAGAGGACAAAATTTATGTCTGCAAAACTTCAAAAATGTTTTGGCTGAGCTATATCTAGTCCTTTTAGATCCAGACTACCAGATGGACATGCAATTTAGGAAAATCCTTGTGCTAAGACTGAACGTCACGATCTGGTACCTACTCTCTTGTTGAGGCACTCCAGCAAGTGGTTTTTAGTGAAACTTTTTTCTTTAAAGATGCTAAAATATCAAAATTTTAGGTTTAACATACCCAAAACCATTTCTCAGCGCTAAATATTGACTTGCAGCATATTGCATGACCTCTTTTGTCTATTTTTATCATTTTTTGTTTTGAGGTGGGTTTTCCAATAGTAAAAATATTCCTTCTGGTTTCCAGCCTTTGATGAGGTTCATTTTAATTTACATTAAGCTGGGAACCACCCATTGTGACATCACAACAGAAATGATGTCATCACTAATCACCTGATCTGTTTTGGAATATGATCATTTCAGCAAAGGGTTGCTTGCAGTGTCAGCTACACTTATGCATCATTTTGTTTTCCAAAAAGATATTACTTATGAAAATAACTGCTATAAGATATAAGCATAAATTCTTCTGAACTGATTTCATGTTAATTTTTATATGAAATGGTAATTTTCAAGAATGTGTTTGAAACATGCCACCCCTACAGCAATAATGGTTATCTTGAGGCGGCCATTATGAAACTGAAAAAAAAAATACATTGCAAGAGACTACTTTCCAAGCTTGAGAGCATGCCAATTAATTTCAAAAACTCTACTGGACAAATCTGACTACGAGAAATGGTAGTAAACTGAACCATGTAAGTGGAATTTGCTGTTTCTTTATCCTTTAAGTATAAACTTCGAAAAACCACTTGCTGGAGTGCCTCAACAAGAGAGTAGTTGCGTAACGTCGTGTAACGTAAATATAGACAAAAGGAACACGTGGGAAAAAATCATCTGCGCATGCGCAACATAACGCTGTTGAGGTCATGCTATTTGCTGGATCAAACGGGCTTATCATACCATACGCGGACACCTTAGAATCTGGGTAAACTGAGATGACATTTATACACTGCAATACTAATTAAATTATTGATAGATGTAGTTAACAAAAACATATTAACATCGCAAAGGGTTGTTCTAATTCATATTGACATATGGCTGTTTGCTTTGCCTGTTTGCGTGTTTGGCGCAGTCAAACTGAAGCATCGGGCATGATACCGATCTGCGTCAGCCCTGCAAAGTTGTAACTGTGTTGTGTAAGTGTAAAAGTGAATGACCAAAAGGTAAAGAAACGGTGCTTTGAAAAATGTCACAAAGTCAGTTGAATTTAAAAAGTATCTTTGAGTTTATTTGACGCCAAACACAAAAGTGTTCGCATACTGGAAGTGTCCGCGTACTGGTCGGGTCTGTCTAGATCTTCTACACTGTCAGCAAAGTCTACTATTTTTGTTTTTTGACTATTAGGGGTTAGATAATAAAAAAAAATATCAGGCTCCGTTTCTGTAATGGAGTGGTATAACTTGGAAACGGAATAGATTCAAATGCACATCATCTAGGGCAATCTGCGAGGTGGGTTTTAAGAAGACCGCCTCAGTTGCCTTCGGCTCAGGTGAGCTAATCACGCAAAAAAAAAAAAAAAAAAAAAAAAAAGCTGACAGAAGAGCAAAATGAAAGTAAGAAATTAACTATCATTTATAACAACGACAGCGGCAAATGATTTTTACCATTTGAACCGAGACACGAGAAAACCAACTAAGTGGCTGCGCGCCCAGCGCACTCAGATCAGTCTGATCAGAGTCTTCGCTGTCCACATGGAGGTAGCTTAGATCATTAGCTTTCCTTCAAGCACACCGCAAAGACTCTACTCGGACTGGGTGGATGCCTAGGCTGATCTGAGTCTGCGCTGGGCGCACAACCACTTTGTTGGTTTTCTGGTGTCGCGGCTCATTTATGCCTAGTGTCCAAACAGTACAGACCCAGATCAGACGCCGCGGCGTTTGACCAGGATCTATACTATTTGCAGACAACAAGTGGGTATGTCTCATAAATATATATAAAATAAAAATTATAAAAAATAAACTAAACCACACACCCCTTAATTGACAAATGACGCCGTTTGCTCTCTTATTATTATTCTAGATCATCGTCTTTTATATTGTTTGGATCCTTTTGAAACTAATTAGTCTTTGAATCGACTGCCCAATTAAAATTAAGAAATTACAGTTTGCTTTTTTTTCTGCTCTTGAAGGAACTTTTTAAGATTTTAATTTTAATAGAAAAAGACAAGCAAAACGAGGTCCAAATGAGCCAGAATCATTCACTTGAATACTGACTGCCATTACTACTTAAATCACACCGTACAACCGGCTGAAGTGATGCCAGATGGCTACAGAGATAGCAGATCACCAAAAGTGAAAGTAGATTTTGGGTAGGTGAGATAAAATTGCTGGTAAAAACAGACGATAAAATCCTGGAAGAGTTTAGCCTGTAAAATCGATTTAAGCCCCCCAGTAATTCATTACTGACCGTTCCTAGGCGGTAGTTCTGTTGTGGTTCTTTGTTGCCTGTTTTTGGTGTCAGAGTTTCTGTTATGTTTTACCTTATGTATGTTATTATTATTTTTGGTTCGGTTTGGGTTGCTGAGTGGCCACCTTTTGGGAACAAGCTGCTCACTCGGTTGGCCATATGTTCTCTGTATCTTGATTATTTGTAATCTTAGTTGTTTCCAACTATGGTTTGAGGGCTGTATTTGGATTTTGATTGTTTCAGTTCCTGGTCTTTGCATACTTTTTACTCATATGGAAGTTGCTCAGTGTCTGTAGATTCTACAGTATCAGTCTGGGTGGCTTTCTTACGCAGATAAGGCTATAGCAGGTCTTGAATGGCCAACATTTTTAGAAAAAAAACACAAAGTCTGCTTTTCGGCTCCCATTAAACGAAACTGAGATAGTGCCCAATCTGTTTGCTTGCTTGCAATAAAACTTCAATTTAGTTAGCAATATTTCTGCCAATTTTTGATGCACAATTTGGTTTTATAATGAAAATACACACTTTCAAAGAGGATGGGTAGCGACAAAATGGTTGTCTTTGTCAACAGATGCACTTTTAGGTGGACAGCTGGGATGGCAGATCAGTTTGTATGGAAATAGGCTGACATTGATGACAGGTATCAATATATTGGTACGTATCTTTAAACTGATTATACTGTGACTTCGGCGTGAAATTATGAAGAAATGAAGCATGCTTGTCCACTAGAATGCATGTTGTTACATTTAATAGCTTTACATCCTTCGGCAACTTTCTGATATTGTTTCGGTAACTACTTTTTCGTTGCAAATGCTCTACATCCTTTCGGTTATGCAGTCACATATAAACAAACAACAAAAGCATTTATTGTTGATAAGTATTGACCTGGCACTCATTTATTTCCGTCATTACACTCGGATGTTTTCGTTAGTTTTAGCGACGATTTACCGGAAAATTTTGCTACTTTAATATAATACAGTCAACTGATTCTCGCTGTTTCCGTAGCGTAGTGCTAAAGGCTTCCGACTACAGATATGCATATCGTAAGATCGAATCTTGTAGCGCTCATTTTTAGTAATTTTCATTTTCTTTACTTTATTTTCAATGTAATGAATGAAAATGCATTTTTTAATTTTAAACGATTTTCTGTCGTGTGGGTTTTTCCCCATATATTTTCGTGGGAACGCAAGTGTCCCAGTTTCTCTTTATTCCAAATTGTCCTTCTGCTGACACCAGCTGCATTTATTGTCTGTTCAGGGGCGGATCCAGAAATTTTGGAAAGGGGGTTCAAATTAGCTTGAGGGGGGTTCGATTTGTGCAGTTAGACCAATTTTGCCTGAAATTCCCCATGGAAATTAAATAATTAAGGCTAAAGAGGGGGTTCGTTTGAACCCCCCGAACCCCCTCTGGATCCGCCACTGCTGTTGAACATATGATCCTCCTCCGGGAGCTTGGGTTTCCTAAAAATGCTTTGATGTGGAAGCAATGAGTGTTTTTTCTTTGAATCTAAGATGTTGTGGTCGTAGGATTTACATGATGTACATGTGATAGTGCGGAAAGATAGTGCATCTGGTTCAATAGTTGAAAGGGGGTTGTCGGGTCGGGCGATGGTGCTGGGTCACTTTCAGTGCCCGGTCGCCAGTGGGTGCGGGTGGTGCTTTTTGGCTATCTTTTCTCTCGCCTATCATCTTTTCTTTCTTCCTGATTTTGAAAGACGGTCCGATATAGAATGAATACTGTCATAAAGGCCGTGAAACCCAAGACAACCAACCAAGCAACCAGCCAAAATAGCTGAAACATTCAATTTTGTGCCGAGCATGATAAGATTACCCGCTGGTCTTACGCAAAGGAAAAAATATACATAAAAAATATTAAAATGAAAGTAGTAAGATTCGAACCCATAACTCCCAGATTTAAGGATCAAAGCCTTATCCACTGTGCCATTTGATTCAGTGATGTTTGCTTAAAATACTGATACCTGTTCGCAATCGGAGACCGAGAATTAATTCACGGAGGTGAACGGAATATTCATGAGTGCCAGGTCAATACTTACGAACAATACTGATAATTCAGATCGTGTTTTCCTATTTCTCTATTAAAATGACTGATGTTGCCTCACATTAGAGTAGTCTTGGCGAGACGAGTCTATATACGAGTTTATTATGTTTCTTACAGTAAAATGTTACGCATTAGATGAATGTGTCCGTTATTGTACGTCAAACTGAATAAATACTGATTAGAGTGAATGGGTAAACTTTAAGGGAAGTAACTCTGCCATTTCTATTTTTGCGTCTTTTCTCAATCGGGATCAACTCTTAAAGGAAAGAATTTGCTCCACAAGGAGCAAATTCTTTCCGTTTAGAGTAGACTCCATTTCGGAAGGCTTCGTCATCAAGGGAAGCAAACAGGAAGTCACAAAAGTTGTTCCCCTTTTTGTAAAAATGGCGGAAAAACATGGAGGTGTACCCATACATCTGTAGGCATGTCATGGGAAATGTTGACTTGGGGCATTGCGAACAGTGAAGACCCAGATCAGCCTGCGCATCCACTATACGTACAACGTGATGCCTGGCTATATGTATGCATAGGCTTATATGATTGAACTGTTGTTCTATACCGTAAAATTTCTGATGATGGGACACCTGAAATAAATGTTGTAACTGTCTTAAAAATGGAACAGTTTTGATTTACAGGGCAGATTAGGTCCAAACCGTGCAGATGGAATGGCAAACAGTGTAGACCCTGATCAGACTGCTCTCTTAGGAGCAGTCTGATGTGGGTCTGCACTCTTTACTCAGACCTATCTATCCCAATATTTGGAAATATCATGGTAATTGATCGGTGTCGCGTTAAAACTAACCTTACGACTTGTACAAAAGGGAGGACTTAGGCCAACAGTATCGGAATCAGTAAGAGTCTTTCCTGTTCGCATGCACACTATGGATCCTGAGGAATCTTTAAAGATAACCGTTAAGCTTCTGAACAGGTTATGCAGATACGTACACAGGCTGACCTGAGAACTTGCTGGGAGCACTTTGTCTTAGGTTCCCTTTTTACACGATGCCACTCAATAGTTTAGATATTTCTGGGATAATTTAGATTGTGCGGATAATTTTGGGTTAATTTAGATTGCGCAAATATTTTGGGATAATTCAACATGTCTCTAACCGTATGTGCAGATTTTTTGGGATAATTCAACATGTCTCTAACCGTATGTGCAGATATTTTGGGATAATTTAACATGTCTCTAAACGTATGTGCAGATATTTTGGAATAATTTATCATTTCTCTAAACTTATGTTGTGATCCCTCATTGGAACAGCCTTGCTGTGCCGAGGCAGTTCAAATGAGGTCACACCATGGTTTTAAAGAGGCCGTATTGTCTTATAACTTTCCTCCGAACCCACCCAATGCGTGCACAACTTAGACAGAACATTGCGTCAACATTGATTCATAGTCAGGACGTTGAATCAATGTCGATTCAATGGTGTGTGCTGACTGCGATCCTTATATGAACTTCTGGTTTTGACAAGCATCTTAGGGTAAAAATTCTAAAAAATGGGACATCTCAAATAATTACCATGATTGTCTAAACTGTAACAGTTTGGCTGTAAAAGGTAGCAATGCATCTAAAAGATACAGATGGAATGGCAAACAGTGTAGACCCTTATCAGACTCAGTCTGATCTGGGGATGCACTGTTTGCTCAGACCTAGCTGTCCAAATTCTTAGAATGTTGACGGTATTTTAAACTACCGAAGAGTATTGGATACATATTAAATTAAACTATTTATCCCTTTGTCAAATCTGATAAAATGTATTGTATTTTAGGTGTTATTTAAGGAACTACATTAGGGGACAAAAACAAATGAGCCTGGACACAACAAAACCAACAAAGTGGCATAAGCGCCAAGCGAAGACTCAGATAGGCATGGGCATCTGCCCATTCTGATCAGAGTGTTCGCTGTCAGCATGGAAAGCTACCCTTTAAGTACACAGAAAAGACTCCTATCAGACTGGGCTGATGTTCAGGGTGATCTGAGTTTTTGCTGGGCGCACATGCCACTTTGTTAGTTTTGTTGTGTCGCGGCTCAATTATAAATTCACATTTTTTGGTTTAATCTATAAACTTCTGAGTCTATACAATTTGTATGATCACATTTAAAGCAACGATGCGATTCTGATGCGATTCTGATGCGAGCCCACGTGTTTTCCTCAAGGAAAAAATCAGAGTTTTCATCATTGCAACACATGACTTGCTAGCTGTTTTATTTAATAGAATACATTTTTCTCAGTATATGATTAAGGAAGGACGCTTGTCAGCTATAAACATAAACACAAACTGGGAGTGGCAATCCTGGTGAAATGAATTTTTCATTACAGATTTGAAAATATTAATGGAGCCACGACACGAGAAAACCGACAATGTGGTCGTGCGCCCAGCGCAGACTCAGATCAGCCTGGGCATCCGCCCAGTCTGATCAGAGTGTTCGCTGTCCGCATGGAGGTAGCTCAGTCCCTTAGCTACCCTTTTAACACTTAGAGAAGAGTCTGACCAGACTGGGCGGATGCCCAGACTGATCTGAGTCTGTGCAGGGCGGACAACCACATTGTTGGTTTTCTCATGTCGTGGCTCTTATATGCTTTAGTGCGAATGTCAGTGATAAATGAGCAGCTGCCCGAGTAAAAGGAATACCGGCCATGCCCATTAGCTTACACATCAATTAGTTCGCATATAGATAAGCGAGAAGCTTGGCTTGTCTATTTGCTTATCACCGATCAACTTACAATTGCACTGGGATGATGGTCCAGACGGCATGAGCGTACATAGCGGTAGTCCATATCTGTCTGCACAACGCATGCCACGTCTTCTCAGCGCATGCGCAGTTTGGTAAGGGTATGGCTGCTTCCTACTTGGACCTTTATAGGTCAAGGTACCTGTTTATTCGGTTATAAGACGGATACATGTAAATCAGTCTCGTGCAATCCAGTTATAAGACGTGATTTCACTTCCAAAACAGTCCCAAATGTCAAGATCTGTCTTACAAGACGGATCTAGATCTTTGACATTGTTTTGGAAGGGAAAATCTCGTCTTATAACTGAATAAATATAGTAGTGTAGCTCTGGCTAGACTGTTGATGCGCATGCTCGCCCGTACCTTCCTTATTCGCAAGTGTCGTCTGGAACTGTTCTCATTGTATGGGTACATTGCCATGTTTTTGCCATTTTTACAAAGGGAAACAACTTTTGTGACTTCCTGTTTGCTTCCGTTATCGACGTAAAAGGCGTCTAGTCTAAACGGGGGGAAAAGAGTTGATCCCAACTGAACAGGGGTGCAAAATTGAAAACTGGAAAGAGTTGTTCCCCTGAATTATACCCATTTACGTGGCCGTCACTTTGAAGAATTACGGCAAACAGCAGAAAAGTCATTTTTTCTTACCAGTAACTATACCGTATTGTATCAACGTCGAACAACGCCGCCGCTGTCGCGGCGACATTGTAAACGACGTTGCTACAAAACGGCCAATGGTGTAAGCTGATGGACAAACCGGTATTTGATTTACTCGAAGGTTTGCTAAAAATGGCGCGAGTTTGTAGTGGCTGTTTGTGTCATGCCAACATTTCGTCAGCTATGTATGTGTTTTATTCTGTTGTTTTTATCAATTAAATATCATGGTACATGATGGCGCTTTCGATCAATGTCTTACTTTGTTGACTCCTGGATAAATTCGACTCAACCACTGAATCTCAATGTTCACCACACAATGATTTAGCAATTGAGCCGCGACGTGACAAACCAACAAAGTGGTTGTGCGCCCAGCACAGACTCAGATCAGCCTGGGCATCCGCCCAGTCTGATCAGAGTCTTCGCTGTCCGCATGAAGGTAGCCTAGACCCTCAGCTACCCTTTAAGCGCAAAGCGAATACTCTGATAAGATAGTCCGGATGCCCAGGTTGATTTGAGTCTGCGCTGGGCGCACAACCACTTTGTTGGTTTTCTCGTGTCGCGGCTCAATTCATGTCGACGGACAAATGGAAGAATGGATAGACACTATTTTTTGCTTCTAAATTTAAGAGAAAATTAAGCTTGTCATTTTATCCCTCGCCGAAGGGGAAGGTAAATAGTTTTCTCCATGTCCGTCCCTCCGTCCGCCTGTCTGTCCGTCCGTCCGTCCGTCTGTCCGTCCGTCCGAGCGTCCGAAGCCAAAACTAAGTAAAAGCTGGACGGACTTTAGTGAAACTTCAAGTAAGTACATATCACTAAAACACGCTGATACACGTGAAGTTTCATCAGTCTGGCTTCAATAGTGCATGAGTTATCGCCCTTGATTTGACTTGAAATCAATAAAATGATTCCATAATTAGTACCCAATTACCGAAACTTCACGAAACTTAAACTAAATGTGTATAACTGTAACACGGTTATGCTTATAAAGTTTCGTCAGAATGGCTTCAGCAATGCATGAGTTATTGCCCTTGAATCAATTTAAGATTGACAAATGAAGCCATAACTAAGTAATAAATGAATTGAATTCTATGAAACTTATACAAAATATATGTATGTATCACCATGACACATTAATGCACCTTACGCTTTGTCGAAATTGCTTCATAAAGCAATGAGTTATTGCTCTTGAATTTTTTTTAAATCAACAAATTAAGTCATAACTAAGTAAGCAATGAATGGAATTTCGTGAAACTTAAAATAGTTATGTATTGTCATGGCACAGCAGTGCAGATCAAGTTTTGCCATAATCACATCACTAGTGCATGGTTTAATTCTCTTGGATATAAAATCCACAAATTAGCCATACATGTAACTAAGCTACAGGTGAACAAAATTTCTTGAAACTGAAATGAAAATGTATCACCATAGTACAGTGATGCTGAGACAGGTGTTTAAGAACGGTTTCAGCTGATGCCTCACTTATGCCAGGGTTACTGCCCTTGATTTGAATTAACAATTCATAAGGTCAGCCATAACTAAGTAATCAGTGAATGAAATTTTATGAAACTTAAAATTAACCATAAACAAATCTAGGCCACTTCGGTGGGGGATATAAATTCACCGAATTTGCTTGTTTTCTGTAGAAACTTGTTTGTTATGTTCAGGAACATTCGTCCGATTGTATTTTCTGTGCGGATATTATTTCATTTACACCTCTAGATGCTGTTATGAATTTCTTCATTCTTCTCCGCCATCTTTACAATTTCTTCTGTTAAAATGCATTTTTTCAGTGCATCTCTCATTTTTCTCTTACTGCCACATTTGAGCTGCGACACGACAAAAGCAACAATGTGGTTGTGCGCCCAGCGCAGACTCAAATCAGCCTGGGCATCCGCCCAGTCTGATCAGAGTCTTCGCTGTCCGCATGCAGGTAGCTTAGGCCCTTAGCTACCTTTTAAGCGCTTAGTGAAAAGTCTGATTAGACTGGGTGGATGCCCAGGCTGATCTGAGTCTTCGCTGGGCGCACAACCACATTGTTGGTTTTGTCGTGTCGCGGCTCATTTACAATTTACTACTTCTCAATATAGCTGGAGATGTAAACGGTTAGATCTAGCCCATTTATTTATGTATTGTAGACTCCCTACTATTCATATCAATTGAATGGGACCATTCGTCACTATAGGGGTGTCTAATGCATTTATCTTTTATCATTTTATAGAAATAGCTGTAAAGTTTATTCAAACAGTGAAGACCCTGACAGACGCCGCTTTCTGTGGCATCTAATCTGGGCCTGTTTGCAAATGTTCTTTTAACAGGGTGCTGGATATAAATGGTTTAAATGTGTTGCTTGGTCGTTTACAGTAGCCATTAATGAGCCACAGCATGTGATTTCCAACATTGTTGCATTGGTGACAAGCAAAGGATCTGATCATAAGTGCAGTCTGATCAGAGCCTTTGCTTGTCACATCAGCCATCTATGGAAGTGACCAAAGCCATAAAGCCAAGAGTGAGGCCTTTGATTACCTTGTGTAAATGAGAAGGATGATCTGAAAATCATATTACAAAATTGCCACATTGTTGGAGGTCACATGATATGGCTCATATTGATGCAAATTCTTACAATCGTTAGAAGCGTGTGCATGGAGGAGAGAAAAAAGCCGCGACACGACAAAAGCAACAAAGTGGCGTGTGCGCCCAGCGAAGACTCAGATCAGCCTGGTCATCCGTCCAGTCTGATCAGTCTTCGCTTTCGCTTACATGGTAGCTAAGGGCCTAAGCTACATCCATGCCAACAGCAAAGACGCTTATCAGGCTGAACCAATATCCAGGCTGATCTGAGTCTGGCGCACATGCCACATTGTTGGTTTCGTCATGTCGCGGTTCAAATAATCATGAATGAGATGCGCATATAAAAATCGCAGTATTATAGCAGAAACAGAGAGAATAATGCAAAGAATGGGAAAAAGAAACAACACTAAAGCATATAGGGATGATTATCTGTAAAACCTTTAGGAAACCTTTACCTTTATTTGCAAAAATAAAACCATGTCACAGAAAATACATTTGGTACCTAAGCATGAAGAGGTGTTTATTGTCACTAACAAAATCATGTGATAGAGAAATGCATTTGGACGAATGCTTAACAACAAAATAGTTTAATAAGCTTTATTCCCTCTTAAAATTTAGAAACTAAACACAGTAAGTCATAATGCCTCCATTTGTTCACCTTAGTGTGCTAGAACCTTACCCAGCTTTGGCAATCATAATGTGTACGATCAAAACAGTCATGCTACGTTTCACGCCCCCTTCATACCAGTCATTTGTAACGTAAATTTGTTTTTTTTCAGGGGGAGCAAGTATGTTATTTTCATTTTTGTCTCCCCTCTCAATGGGAGTCAACTCTTAATGGAAATAAATGCTGCCCTTGTAATTTTTTTTCCTTTCAGAGTTAACCCCCTTTTGGAAGGGCTTCGTCCTCAAGGGAATCAAACAGGAAGTCACGAAGGTTTTTTCCCTTAAAGATAATAACGCACATTGCCGGAAACTTTTTGATCAACCCTCGTATCAGCTGGTAATTATAAGGCCATGGTCACCATGAAGTACGGTGACTTATTTTTTTTCTAATACTGAAGCACCATGCCAATTTTTACCGAAAATCAGTTCAATAACATTCTAGACCTCCGGTTAGAATCCGCCCAGTCTGATCAGAGTCTTCGCTGTCGGTTTGGAGGTGGCTTGGACTTAATCTGATCAGAGTCTTCGCTGTCGGTTTGGAGGTGGCTTGGACCCTAAACTACCCTGTAAGCGCATTGCGAAGACTCTGATTAGACTGGGCGTATGCCCAGGCTGATCTGAGTCTGCGCTCTGAGACTCTGATTAGACTGGGCGTATGCCCAGGCTGATCTGAGTCTTCGCTCTGCAAACATTCCACTTTGTTGGTTTTGTCGTGTCGCGGCTTATTGCAGTGTGTACATGCCAAAACTGATGTACACAGTTTGATTAAGATCTACCGATACCAGCATCAGTTATCTAGATCTACGCTGTTTTCATATTCAACTATTTGAGCCGCGACACGACAAAATCAACAAAGTAGCAAGTGTGCCCAGCGAAGACTCAGATCTGCCTGGGCATCCGGCCAATCTGATCAGAGTCTTTGCTATCGGTTTGGAGATGGCTTGGACCCAAAACTACCCATTTAAACGCATTGCGAAGACTCTGATTAGACTGGGCGGATGCCCAGGCTGATCTGAGTCTTCGCCGGGCGCACATGCCACTTTGTTCGTTTTGCCGTGTCGCGGCTCATTTGCGCTTTAGGCGTTAACACACTAGTAGGGTGGTAAGAGATGAGGTAAAACCTGGGAATCATAACAAGAAAGTTTAATACAAATACAAGTACTATTCATTTCCCAAAGTACGAAGCAGACCCCCCGACAAAAAGTAACATCGCCATTAGTGAACAACAGCTTCGCAAGCATGCATGAACGTCATCCAAACAGAGGGGATAACTCAGTAGCTAATAAACACAGAATTACCTCTTCTTTACTGACAAAACTATTTCACACACCAACTCCAAGGTGGAGCACTGGGTTCAGAAGCTGGAAAATGACCAAAGGCAAAATGAGGTATTATTCAATCATACTTTTACGGAAAAATAACTAAATGGACATCTCGGCGGGAAATTTTTAGACAAAGGGAGGTAAAGCTAAAAGTACAAATCCTATACAGGTCCGCTCACTGTTCATAGCCATTCCATCTAGCCCAGCCGTTCTTGAGCCTCACCACTGCGTAAGTATTCATCATGAACATGGACAATAACTATTGTATGCAGAGTTACCCATTCTCTATCAAATATAATTTATACACATCAAATACTGTGAGTACACCCAAAAAATCAGCTTCCAAGGTGAAGCGGTTCAGAAGTTGAAAAAAAATACCAATGTTGAGCAAGGGCAGATGATTCATTGAATAAGTAAGCGAGAGTTGCCATTCTAGTTCTGACCAATCATCTCATCAAGTTAAATACTGCTACAAAGTTACGATAAACTATACATAATACCTAGCGCATAGAATGAACAAGATATTTATGCAAGGGCAGATGATATGTCAGAAAGTAAGTAAGCCAGAGTTGTCATTCGTGTTCGCCACACACCGCCTTAACAATATACACATTACTATGATGAACGTACAGGCCGCTGGACAGGCCATAACATAATACTTCCACTTTTTTCTCAAAACGAGCAAAACATATGAGCCGCGACACGAGAAAACCAACAAAGTGGTTGTGCGCCCAGTGCAGACTCAGATCAGCCTTGGCATTCGCCCAGTCTGAACAGAGTCTTCGCTGTCCGCATGAAGGTAGCTTAGACCCTTAGCTACCCTTTAAGCGCTTGGCGAAGAGGCTGATCTGAGTCTGCGCTGGGCGCACAACCACATTGTTGGTTTTCTCGTGTCGCGGCTCATATATCAGTGCAAGCGTTACATACAAGAATTGCACCTTTCCGTAAAATTGGGACAGATAGGTCGGAGCAGTCTGATGAGGGTCTACACTGTTTGCCATTCTATCAGCATCTTTTGCACGCATTACTGTAATGTAAAACCAAACTGTTCCATTTAAGGACAATTACCGTAAATACTTTATGTGTTCCGATTTTTTTTATGTTTTTTTACGGTGACACTTTAATATGAGCCGCGACACAAGAAAATAAACAATGTGGTTGTGCGCCCAGCGCAGACTCAGATCAGCCTGGGCATCCGCCTAGTTTGAGCAGTCTTCCCTAAGCGCTGTAAGGGTAGCTAAATGTCTCAGCTACTTCCATGTGGAAAGTGAAGACGGATGCCCAGGCTGATCTGAGTTTGCACTGGGCGCAGAACCACATTGTTGGTTTTGTCGTGTCACGGCTCAATTATTGACTTTGCCATTGTTGTCAATGTCATCGAAAGCTGTTTGACAATGGTTTTGCCAGGATCTGTCCACTGGGGGTCAAAATAGAATACAGATGTAAACCAGGCTTCTCATCCACTAACAGTGGGACATAACTAGTCCAGCCCTCCAAATTCACATGAGATTATTCAGATATAAGTTTCACAAACCTCAGATCCCAAAACGAGGTGATGGCAGATCTAAGGAACACAGGTCTAACTAACTCATAGTTCATTTAAGGAATGAATTTCGTTTTTCCGAAGGGGTTCATTCAAACTTTCCTAGTGACCCAATCTAGTTTAAGGAATGAATTTCGTTTTTCCGAAGGGGTTCATTCAAACTTTCCTAGTGACCCAATTTAGTTTACACTTCGATAAACATCGGAAAAATTAAGTTCATTGCTTATATTTACATTCGATTCAATCAAATCTTTCATGAGAAATCTTATATAAGCGCTAAAATTGAAGCAGCAAAACATGTACACGCAGTTTTTTCTGCTAACAGCAGAACGCATGCATGACGTCATGACGTTGCTGACGTCTAATCAGGCCCCGAGGTTATAAAACTTTTTTCGTGCTCAACTCAGCTGAGCATGAAATTTTCGCTGCTAATAAATATGAAAATGCCAACTAATGTTGGCATTTTCATATTTATAAGCAGAGAAAATCTAATACTCAGCTCAACTGAGCAAGAAAACAAGTGAACCTGTCAGTAATTTGCCATTTGTTAGCCGGTAAAATTTCATGCTCAGCTGAGTTGAGCACGAAAAAAGTTTTATAACCTCGGGGCCTGGTTGTAGAGAGCCATTGTTTAGTCTATTACGTCATTAACGTCGCGTGTCTCAGTGTCATTATTGGAATGTAAACTACATTACGTTTCAATGGTTTACTATAGGGCTTTTCAGTAAATACACCAAAAATGTAAATATACTTGAATACCTTCAAAATATGTGTTTCTTAAAGATCAGTAAAAACTGAAGGTGGTGTCAAATTAAAAAAATCTTCAACTTATCAAGAGGATCAACTTTTGGCAGAAATAGTCCAACATGGCTTGATATTAAATCCGTCCAAGATGTCACGGAGAACAGTAAGACACACTACATCAACTGCTTGAGAGCGGAGCTTTGTTTTAACACTTTGGAAGGAAAACCTACATACATGTATACATGTACATGTACTTCGTTGTCTAAGGGGGAAATTCTAAGAAACCATAAGGCGATTCTACTTTCCTTTGGGATTTCCACGGCAGAGGAAGATCTTGATCTCCCAAAACTGTATTGGATCTTTAAGTAACATAAAGATCCATATAAGCAACGACATACTGCGGGTTCGGCTAAGTGCTCAACCAAGTCTCAGATTCTTACAGGATAAGGATGATCTTCAGAAACAGTGTGATCCATCTTACGCGAGAAGTGGTGTAAAGCAGATGTGGATCTCAGGGGCGTAACTAGGGGCAATTTCATAATACGCACAACCATGTTTTATGCTCTACTTCTTGAAGGGAAAGCTAGTATTTCCGCCACTTTGGTTATTGGTATTGAAATCTTGTCTAATTTATAAATTTTCAGCATGCAAATATGCAGGTGCGTTTTGAAATTTTGTCAATTTTGACAATTTCAAAACGCACCTGCGTATTTGCCGTATAGGTAGCTACGCCCTTGGATCTAAAACATTCTACAGAACTTTTGGAAAATTTAAAAGCCCAATCAGTTTTCGAAGTAGATAGCATGAAAACCTTCGATTTCTATACGCTTTATACGACAATACCACGTGACAAATTAAAATTAAAATTAAAAGAAATTGTAAACAATTGTTTCTTTCACAAAAACGGAAATCGTCGGTACAAATGCGTTGTTTTGTGTATCTGGACACATACTAGTATACTGTCTACGACAAAAAATGTCCCTCTCCGTAAAAGTGGCAGCAAACATTTTTGGAGTACTCTGTCCTAAACTTCAAACTCCTGTGACTTAAAGGTAGGTTCCTGTACTAGAGATATCAATTATGTACACAAAATAATTTCGTCTTTTTCTGAGCAGTATTGAATACTCTTATTTTTCTGAATTTGTTGCTACTGAGAAACTCGTCAGATGTTGAAGAAAATAGTTGTTTTCCCTTTTGGTTTATTTCTTTCGTTGGAATTCCAGTTCTAAAAATAACTATGTTGATTATGTCTATAAATGCGTGATTTCTGATGCCATTCTCCAAAGGTCAATTTTCCCTTGTCGTAAGCTCTCCTAGAGGTCCTGGCATGGTGGATGGGTTAAAACTATCCCAAAATGCAATGCAGCATGACGTCAGCTGCGTTATCTATTTTTGGCGCGAACTAAAAATAGCGCTAACTGGTGTGCGAAACAGAGTTAGGAAATCCCTTGCAAAACAACTTTTCTAATATTTTTTTGATTTACACTTTTTAGTGAAACTTATTCATTCCCTCTTATAAGTGCTTTCCAACAACTTGGATGAAAGATAATCAAAATTATGATGCATTCCAAAGTACAGGAACCTACCTTTAAGTTAATTTGCTAAAGAACCTGATAAAAAAATTCAATAAGATCTGTGTCCTTTTGACTTAAAACAGAAAATTGGAAAGAGTCGGCCTTAGGCCAGATTTTGCAAATGATTAATTTCACTTCCTTTCCTCACCCAAGAACTTTCTACCTATGATGTCAAACAATGTTCCCCAGGCATTTCATGTCATATATCAGAAGCAATTCACACAGCACAGTTTATACTTAAGTCCCTGAGTTTGAATGAACTATTTCTGAACCTTAACCTGCCACAAGAATTATTCACCTGGCCCAAAAATGGGGGTACCCGTACCTTAGAAGCCATAAGTTCCATAAACTTCGAAGTTTCGTCAGAACAGAACTTTTATTCAACAATAAATCTCAGGCCACTCAAAGATGGCGTAAGAGGAAAATAATCCAGCAAATGTAAACATGGTAGCAAGCATAAAACAACGGCAACGTTTCATGACATTAAAATAATCACACTGTAGTTAGTAAACTGTTGAGTGAACAAAGTAACTGAAATGGCAATACGTTTGTAACAGCATAATTATTTAATTTCTGTCTAAAAGCTATCCAACAAGAGCACATTTGTTTAAAGAAGAGTCCGATCTACCGGTTTCTATAGACAGTGACCCAACTATAACCCTTTCCAAAACGACGTATGGGAAACACCTGAATTAGTTTAACATTTTATTTTCAAGAATGTACATTACAACATATTAACAACATACATACAAACACCTGAATTCAAGTACTGACCCCACTAGAGAAAGAAACCGGTAGCAATGGCGCCTTGTCGTGCCTGATTATAGTTAGACGTATATATTCACTAATATTCCAGTTATTGGCTTGCGGTTTCGGCCGCAAGCCAGTATTCATGTCGTTTAGTGATACCGAGTTATTTTCGGAAGAAATGACGTCACACTCATTCGGAAAATACCAGGAGAGTTAGCATATACTAAAATATGGAGTGGAGTCAACCTATGGAGTGGCGTGGTTTTTTGGAATGGTATTTTGGAGTGGAGATTTTGCGTGAACTTATCTGACTCAAAATGTCTGGACAAGAAACCATGCATCACCATTTTCGGGCAATGACCAATTGCAAAATGCAAAGGGGCATGTTCTAATTTCTCTCCTGGACTAGCCAGATTATGTGAAATAACATAATAGCTTGCTTGAAAGCATAATACTATGAACCAAGCAAGGCCAGGCCAAGTATACTTTGGGGAACAATAATTAAACATTATGGCCATACTGTATATTTATCCGAATCAGCAGCATTAAGTCTTGGGTGTTTGAATAAAAAACGCTCCACTCCAAGGCTCCACTCCAAAGGTTGACTCCACTCTATATTTTAGTATATGCCAGACGATTCGTTGTAAACTTTTTTTTTTGTACCTTCGCGTACGTCATAAAATACATTCAATTTCGCCTGCTACTTTGCCTTGGTGCATTTTTTTTATCCCCATCCGAAAACAGATAATGTATACGATCGCCCACATGGTAGGCCTAATGGTCAGACTGCGCAAAATGCAATCTGATAGATACCTTTGTTAGTCGCATATGGCATAAAGCAGGATTCTCCTATGAATCGCCAGTGGCATGTTTCAAGGGAGGTAATACTTATATAATTTGCAACAAGTCTTCGTTAATTTTGTAGTACTCAGTAGACTAGTTTCTTAAAGGTAAAGATAATCTTTTAAACAACATGATAAATATACAAATTTGAACGCAAATAATTACACGTCAGAGTGATGAAACTTGACGTATTACTGTATATTCACCTTTCACTAATAAAAAAATAAATAAATGAAATTAAAAAATTGGACAGATTTAGCCAATTGGGAAACGTCGTCAGGAAAACTGAACTTCAACATACACGATACGTCCTATGCAAAATTACTGCGTCAACAATCTACGTTTCTTTATGGGCAAAGAAATAACCATGTTAACTCCTGTTACATGGAGTAAAAATATGATGAAACATTGAGTTTAAAATGCCGCAGACGCAGGAACAGTAAAGTAATACACATGTAGATCTACCTACTTTCTGTTAGTAGCAGGCGAAACTAAAATATTATCTGAATAGAAAATAAATCCGAGCAGCTCAGAAATCCATCATTATGATGCATGTTTGTCAAGAACCTGCCCACATGCTTATGACGTATACAATAGTAGAAGAAAGCCAATAAACTATAATCAGCTTCACAACACCGCATAACTCTATATTAGGCTACCTTTGCTAGTGTCGAGATTCCTGTTTATGTGCACAGTTAGGCCTACTGGGCGCAGAAGCTAAATGTGACTGACTTTCACGGCGTATTGATGCTTTTTATCGATGTTTTCTTGTAACAATCTCTAATGTTGCCTTTTAATTTCACCTACAAATGTACAGAGAAATATGTAGTCGACGATTCCTTAGGTGAACCTTTACTGAGCTGACGATGTACATACATCCATGAACAACACTCATTTATGCAGTGTTACGCGTAAGCGACGTCACGGATTCTTCGATAAGTTGACTGGCCGACGTAACATTTGATATACGTCATGTCATAGTGACGGCTGTTGAACGTCATTACCAAACACGTTGGTAAATAGCTATTCTTCGTCCTTTGCTTGGCGTAAAATCAGCCAGAACTTCACAAATCAGTAACAAAATTGATGTGAAAACATAGTATAAATATATAAGAGAGAAATTTCATTTTTCGAAAGTTCATGGAAGTATGAACGCAATGGGTTCCGTGCTTTGTTGTTCCCAAATGTTGTAAAGCAAGTTGTTATCTCAAACAATAGCAGCATGCATTTTCTTCTCAGAGTGTCAAAATTTTCTTCTAGTCACTGTTACTGATGCTACTAAAACCAAAAATATAGTTCAGTGGATATGAATTTGTTTTCTTCTTTTGATGCCAAGTTCAGATGTGCCAAGATTCCATAGACATTGCTTGAAACAGTCTTTCCTAAAATTTTGATTCAAACTAAATGTGACTTAGCAGCCATATAGAAAAGACTTGAAATAGGTCCATAATTATAGTAATTTCACTTGAGACATGCCTAACGGTCAAAACGTTGGAAAACTGTGTGGTTGCGTGTGTGTCTGTGCGTATGTGTGTGATTGATTGATTTGATGCTTAACGTCAACGGAAAAAAGCAACGGTCATGTCGGGACTGTCAGTTAACCTAACCACACTATTCCTGGGCAGGCTTAGACCTCCTAAGCGGATAACCAGTACTAAGTGCACATACTTTCGCCAGTAACTGACAACTGCCCTTCTTGAATCAGCGGAAGGAGAATCGAGAGTATGTGGCCAGACCGGGTTTCGAACCCAGGACCTCTGACTTATGAGTCAGGTGCCCTACCGATTGCACTACACGGCCCTTGTGTGTGTGTTTATATATCTCCTCAATCTGTTTTTCAAATAAATTCTACACTAGTTTTTACCTCACACCTGTAGATAATGCCACCATTCAAGAAGTTAAGAAAATTTACTTTGCTAAATAAAAATTAGCAACAGAAAGTGTACTAACATCTGGGTTCACTTGAATAAACAACTCATGAACATTTCACTGTCTTAGCTGGGCAAGCCTTCCTTTTAAAAGGAACTTTTATTTCCCTCTCAAGCAATCCTAGCTTGAGAGAAGTTCAGTTTAGTTCAGTTCAATTCTCTTTTCGACGTTACCCAAGTGGCTCAACGGTACGTACCATTGCACACACCTGGCGCCGTGTGTCCGTCCAAAGCTGGAGAGAAAAATCGGTACTCTGCTTTTGGAGTTATGCGTATTAGACAATTCAATTCAATTCTTTATTTACACTCAGGCTTACATAACTAAACAACATGAGGAGTAGAAAACGAAACATACATAATACAACAACATGGTGGTATATCAAACACATAAATTTCAAGGCGCCACAAGAGATCAAAATTATTTATATGCGATTGGCATTCAGTATTGAGTATTTTGATTAAGCTATTGAGTATTAGAGAGAGGAGCACATACACTTACACAGACACACACACATACATGCACACAAGCAGATGGGAGAACACTTACTGCTACAATGATGTGTCAAAACACCTTATGAACCTACATTTAGTGCAAGCTATAATGAGACAGCGTGATATACAGGGTGTTAAGAAAGTTCGAAGACATTACAATATTGCTTATAATTGAAAAAGTTACATTCATTAAATCTTAAAACTTGACAGGTTTCAAGAACTATTCAATATTAAAGGATCCACAATGTAACAAGTTTTACAACCGCCTTTTACCGTAATGAAATTAGCAGTTTATACCCAAGGTGTCAAAGTGGCCTGCTATTTATTATGGATTTTATGCATATAGGTGTGCCATATTAAACTGTTATTTATTTTTTTATCCCTTAGTGAATTACCATTTTAAAACTCACTTAAATGATAGAGACTAAGCCAAACTGTATTTTATTAGTTACAATCTGTAAGGAATCGTAGACAACATGAACAGTTTGACAGATGATTCATTGACATGAAAATGCAGATTAGGCATTAATATTTTGCAAAGGGGGTGGGGGTAATGAATTAACATCTGAAATGAAACTTGAAATCCAAAGTTGACATTAAATCATTTATATCATGGAGTGGTTCTTAGAGGGAAGGGAGACAAGAATAAAAAAATTCGAAATATTCATGGTGTATCTGTAAATTATTATAAAATTATTTGAAATTTTACCACCAAAAAGTCAAATTATGCAAATGTGTTGATAAAATGGCATTTCTACTTCAATAATGCATCTAAATGACAAGAAAATTTGTTAATTACAAAGGGTTTTACCCCAGTATGAAGTATTTCAAGAGTTTCCTAAACAATGTCATATTCGTACCTACTTTGATTCCAAACAACGAGGATTTAGTGCAAAATTCAATGAAAAATGAATCTGAAGTTAATTCTAAAGAGTAATTTGTTAAGAGCGATTTCGCAGAAAAGTACAAAAACAAAATTCTGATCAAATGTTTATGCTCGATGTGAGAACAAGACTGATAACAAGTGCCTAAAAGAAATCTGCAAAATGCCTCTGTGTTTACAAATACTGATATAGATTCTATCCCTACCCCCTTAAACTTAAAGTTTCAATTGAGAATGGGGGTACCCTTTGGATTTAGTCAGAAATTCCCTAGTAAACCGTCGGAAAACAATAAAAACTAAATGAAAAATCCCGAAAATATTTCTTGCAATACCAGTACTTTTACATCTTAAATATTTCTATTAGATTTGGAACACCAAGCTCTAAAGATGCTGATCTCTAATGCAAATCAAAATTTTGCCTTCACCATTAGTCAGCCCTGTAGAGGGTGTGTCCATGACAATTCAGATTTTCGCATCATTTTTAAATCCACAAAGAATTTATATGTTGCATATCTTTGGTAGTGCTCCCTATATCACACTATCAAAGTTTTGCCAAAATTATACTGTTATTAAGCTTTCAGTGTAAATTTAGATAATGTCTACGAACTTTCTTAACACCCTGTACAGGTACTATTAATAGTAATGACAGAATTATTAATAAGTTCAAGCAAAATTCCATTACCCCAACCCTTGAAAACATACTTAGAACAGTATTGGCTGCCTATATATTTACGCATGGCTTACCTGCACGAGACTGCATTCAAGGTTCAGTTGTTATGAAAGAAACTGGTTTAACAATGCCTAGTCCGTGCGAGTCGTGTCTTGTTGATTTTGTTTTATTGAGGCAAAACCATGAATGAGGCCTCGTGACAGTGAAAGTGATGTAAATATTAAAAAAATATCGTTTCAACGTTTGGATTTAAGACAAAGACTATCAGAATAGCTGAAATGTAAGTTAATAAGTCACTTTATACCCGTAGCTATCCTAAGTACTCGGACAGTGTGGCCATTAACCAGTAGAGTAAAGAAATAGCAACGATTAAGTTCCGCAACACTGCACTTGCCAGTTAACTAGCCATATTACGGTGTTGCTCGTGCAAATCGCCACATCTAACTGGATTACAATGTACATGTCTTTCAGGTAAGGTTAAGGTGGTGATTATCACTGATTTGGGGCAAAGACAAAAATCTGCATAAAATGCTGAAAATACAACAGATCTTCCCAAAATTTAGCAGATGCCTTTTTAGCTCGCCTGAACGAAAGTTCAGGAAGAGCTATTGTTGTCACCCTGGCGTCGGCGTCGGCGTCGGCGTCAGCGTCGGCGTCGGCGTCCGGATTGGATGTTTTGGTTAAAGTTTTTTTTAAATACCTATATCTCCTGAACGTATGGATGGATTCTTTTGATACTTGCACTGTTGTTAGATATTGGTCCAAAGTTTAACATGGTACCACCCCCACCCCATTCTGTGACCTTGATATCAAGGTCATGTACTTAGAAAATTGGGATTTTTTTTGAACTGGATGTTTTGGTTAAAGTTTTATAAATCCCAATATCTCCTTAATCCATTGATGGATTCCTTTGATACTTGCACTGTAGTTAGATATTGGTCCAAGGTTTTCAAGGGTACTACCCCCACCTTCCTCAGTGACCTTGAGGTCAAGGTCATGGACTTCGAAAATTGTCTTTTTATTGATTGGATGTTTTGGTTAAAGTTTTTTAAAGACACATATCTCCTGAACCCATAGATGGATTCTTTTTATATTTGCACTATAGTTAGATACTAGTTCAAAGCTTTGCTGAGAACTACCCCAACCCCATTCAGTGACCTTGATGTCAAGGTCAGGGACTTAGGAAATTTGGTCTTTATTAAAGTTTTCTAATTGCATACTGATTCATAATGCTTGGCAGAGATTTAGTTTGCACTTGAACTGATGTTAGAAACGTTTCTGAGTTTTTACAAAACACCATGTACTTACCCCACTGGATGACCTGGATGACCTTGAAGTCAAGGTCATCGACTTTGAATTTTGTCTTAAAGATTTGGGTTAAAGTTCTATATTTATGAAGACATAATTTTACAGTGCCATGATGGACTTGGACTCAGTTGACACTAATACTTGGTCTGATGTTAGATAATGGTTCAAGGTTTTGAAACATCCTAGCCTCCTCCCCCCCCCCCCCCTCACACACACACACACACACACACACACCTGAGTTCTTTGACCACAAGCTCATGGACTTTGAAATTTCATGTGGATTTTTTTTATTTTAATTTTATTTTAAGACTTACTTTTGAGCTTTTGTTTATAAATGTGTGAAAAATCCGGTCGCAATTTTCACACGTGTGACAAATCCGGTCGCATTTTTCACAGAATTCGAATGCATTTTTCACATATCTGTGAAATTTACGTTCGATATGTATCATGAAAACGTAATTTTCCAAACGCATGCAACACCCCTAAAATATGACAAAATATCACAATAACGCATTTTTCACTTCATGACATTTTTTATAACCCTGAAATTATAAATGAAAGTTATAGCGGACGGAAAAACGGTACAGTAAATAAAAAAGAAGACTAGAAATCTGCTCTGCTCCTCCGCGCAGAAGGTCGTAGGTTTCAGTCGCCCGCCGGCTCAACGACTGAAAAACTGACTCTGTCTTCCCAGCAGTAAATGGGTACTTGTTTCGAACCAGGGAAGGGTAAAGGCTACGGAAGGAGAGGGATAGGCGCCCTCTTTCATAACATGTGCCTAAGACACTGTAGGCTCAAACAAATACTGTCCCTACGGCCACAAGAATATGGAAAACCTTTACCTTGTTTGTTTTAATTCACATGTATGCTGCTGACGTAAGCTGTAGTGCACAACTTCTAGTACTGTTGGGCAGTGCCATAATCCAGCGGGAGGAGACCTTGCGGTATTCCTGTGCAATATTAGGCATTTCCAAAACAAAAGTTTGGGAGGTAGCTCCTTCGTAACAGTCCCCTATTAGACTATATGCTGCATCAAGGTTAAAGGTATTGGTATATTGAGTTGCGTGTTGGTATATATGGTTACATGGGGGAGGGAAGACATATCGTTTTCCCATAGTTGTCTACCTGTCTGTCCGTCACAAATCGTTTCCGCTTCATAACTTTAAAAGGTAGTTTGAGGAAACTTGGTATAAATATAAAACATAACGAACTGGCGGACGAACGGATGAGCCAAACTCAACATGTTCCCACAAATTATCTCGAAACTAGGGGCACAGTTCTGTTTTCACCAGTGAGGAACCAGGTAATAAAATATGGGATGTAATTAAAAATAAACTTCAAATGCTTTTCCCGGGATTCATGAATTCACTCCAGATCACATCTAGACCCAAACAAAGTCAAACCCTGGTCGAATTGGATATCATGTCTAAGTCAAACTCTGGGTTTTCGGCCCGGAAAATAGATGAAGTGTTAGAAATATTCAAGCAGTATTGCATGATTTCACTTGCCATAACAATCAAAATCTCAAGCAACTGTCCTAAAGGACATGTCATCGTTCCCCAGCCTTGTGAACGCTATATATAAAATTTGGTTGAGATTGACCCAGACGCTTAAGAGATATAATAATAGCTCGAAGATGTTGACAGACGACGTCAGGCGACCGACGACGGATAGCGGGGACTCCTCAAGAGCCGAAGGCTCAGTGCAGTTGGGGCTCAAACTCATAGTTGTAGTTGGAAACTAACAAATCATACATTTTCAAGCTTCCCTTGCCGTACCTGTGAAAAATGCGTTTCTATTAAAAATCGCAATAAAATCCAAACGCAGTTGTCACACTGGCAAAATGTGAAGAATACGACCGTATTCATAATACACGTGTGAAAAATGCGTTCTGTGAATATTGCGGTCTCTCAAAGCTTGTAAACATTTCCACTTCCCAATGATATAATTGTGTCCATACACTTATCTTTTATTTGAGAAATAATTTTTCCTTACCTGTGAATTATCGATAATTAACGCATGTTGTTGTTGGAGGGAAGATCAAGACATAATTGAGCCGCGACACGAGAAAACCAACAATGTGGATGTGCTCCCAGCGCAGACTCAGATCAGCCTGGGCATCCGCCAAGTCTGATCAGAGTCTTCGCTGTCCGCATGAAGGTAGCTTGGACCCTTAGCTACCCTTCAAGCGCTTAGCGAAGTCTGATCAGACTGGGCGGATGTTCAGGCTGATCTGAGTCTGCCATTGGCGCACAACCACATTGTTGGTTTTCTCGTGTCGCGGCTCATATTAACTCACGACGGCGAAGCCGGGATGAATTAATATTTGTATCTGCCCGACAGCACATGGGGTTATCTACGATAATTTAATGAAAAATTATTTCGATTCTAACATATGAAGGATATTGTGAAGTTTTCCAAAGGACTATTTTGAGGCGGATGTGTTTACATCCGACGTCATCAATACGCGAAACTTGCGAACTGTGACGTTAGCAGCATGATTTATCACATATTACATACAGTATTACAAAACACACTTGCATTTAATCTGCACCGATAATCTTTTTTTAAAGATCGTTCTTGTTGTTTATATTTTTATTATCATTATTATTATTCCCCCCCCCCCCCCCCCCAACACCCCAATACAGAGGAGCACTGAATATATCAATAAAGCTAAAATGTGCGCATATAAATGAGCCGACACGACAAAACCAATAATGTGGTTGTGCGCCCAGGGCATACTCAGATCAGCCTGGGCATCTGCCCAGTTTAATCAGACTCTTCGTTAAGATCTGAAAGGGTAGCTAAAGATCTAAGCTACCTCCATGCGGACAGCGAAGACTCTGATCAGACTGGGCGGATGCCCAGGCTGATCTGAGTCTGCGCTGGGCGCACAACTACATTGTTAGTTTTGTCGTGTCGCGGCTCAAATGTGCATGAACAACAACTAGCATGTGAAAAAGAACATAAATACGGACCAACAAGCGTCTCTGTTATTTACAAGACATTCTGCTTCCAATCAATTGCGCCACTACAGGCGACGAGACATCCGGATGCACAGAGAAAAACACACACACACACACACACACACACCCTGACTCCTGTGATTGGCCATATTAAGGAGCGGAGCGTCACCACAGGCGACTGTGTTTGTGACCACTCATTAAGGCGCCGAACTATCATACAAAATGGTAGAAAGACAAAGAGATTTTAGAGATAGTTGAATGGCAATGAGTGTTACGTCTCTATAATCTATAATTCAGACATATCGAGCCGAAGGTATGATGATAATGAAAGGCGGTGTGCAACAGAGCTCCATTTTATTCGCCGCCGGCAGAATTCGAAACCGGTGCAGTGTGCACAGTAATAAGCCAGCGCTTACCCAACAGTTTACTGTCCTTCCAAAGAGCGGCTGTATAGTGTAATGGATAATGTCAGAGAGTAGCTTTCCCCCCCTAGTAGTTTTTCCCCCCGGAAAAATGACTATGATTTTTCCATAGTAGAATTTCCCACCGGAAAAATGGCTATATAGTAGAATTTCCCCCCGGAAATATGACTATATAGCCAATTTTCCCCGGGGAAAATCTACTATAGGTGTTTTTGCATAGCCGTTTTTCCCCTCTATAGTGGATTTTCCCCCTGGTAATATGATTGCAGAAATACACGCTACATAGTGGAATTTCCTCCTTCTCCAATCATAGTAGTGAGGTGAAACAAAATACGAGTATCTGTCCGTAAAACATCGATGGATAACAGATGCTAGAACCGCATGCATGTATGTGTCCATCAGTCTGATTTTTGTTTCGGGGAAAACAGGCATACATTTCGCTTTTCCATTTTAGCCAAAAACGGCTATGAGTGTACGTGGTTGTGAGCATAAATTTGTATAAATTTGTGTTTGTACAAGCGTTCATATGTGCGTGCGCGCATCGGAGTGCCTGGACTAGTGTTCGCCTTTCATGCAGGAGTCGTGGGATCGAGTCCCATCGTGACACACCTCCGATTATTATTTTCATTGTAATAAACTGCCTGCTAAATCAAACATAACTGGACAAAACACCCGTTCGTACATCTTCCTGTAAGCTTGCATGCGTATGTGTACCTATATAAATATCTGCGATGGGAAGAATTTGCACCTTGCTCAGTTCTTAATTTGTAATTATTGATTATTATAAAAATACGGTTGCTAAATTTGCATATTGATTTTTTGGAATTAATCACGTTTATTACCTTCGTCGAGAAAACCGATGCATGTCTAATGCGATTAATTCCGTGAAATGTCTCTGTTCTATTACGGTCCGTTTCGTTCCGTTCCGCCAACTACCAATAGTCATACAAAATTCACTAATTGTCAATTTCCCCGTGGGGGAAAAGGGACTATGGGGGAAAAGTGGCTCTATGAGGTCCGGACAATCCACTATATAGTCGTCCTTCCTATAGCCATTTTTCCGGGGGGAAGGGGGAAAAACCACTCTCTGACAGATAACACTCCGACTACCAAGCCATTGGTCGCAAGATCGATCCCCCGCTTCTCCGGTCTATCGGATGAGACTTTAAACCGAGGTCCCGTCTCCATATGACCTTGTTGTTAGTGGGACGTTAAACCCGATTAATCTCACTCACTCGCCGTCCTTCCACAAGCGTCAGCGCCTACTAGCTCCCCCGTCTTCGGATCACGGGGTGGCGACTGGCGAGTTAAAGTCCCGCTAGAGCTGAGGTTCAGTCTTAACCTATATATATGGCGCTTCAGTGCATAGAGCCTGTCATAATCATATCCTCCCATCGCCCTGTGAGACTGAGCTCCTGTTGAAAAGGACGTAAGATCGCGAAGTCATCCACCCATCTATACATCACTGCGACAAAAAAAGAAAGAAATTTAAAAACTCTGTCTACGGGTGTTATCCCTGCAAACCGAAAAAAAACTCGAAAACTTAGGACACTTTATATAAATGGTTACCTTCCCACTGGATAAACAGCCTTGAATTTACCTTGAATCAACCTTGATTCAACGTCATGGCGTTGAATCAAGGTTGATTCAATGTTGTGTGCCTGCTGGGGATCTCTGTCCTTTAAGAAATATATTTTTGATGGCAAACAGTGTAGACACTAATCAAAATGCTCCTTCAGGAGCAGTCTGATCTTGGTCTTCACTGTTTGCCCTGACCTATCTGTCCAAACATTTAGAGCTTCTAAGATAAGAAAAACAGCCCGTACAAGCCCATGAGCTCATGCCATGCTTTAGGCTAGGTCATTCTGAATTGCATCGTGAAAAGAAAAAGAAATATCTAGAAGACTTTTTATACGGAAAGTTAAAGCCTTGGCCAGTCAGTGAGACCTGGTTAGGGCATGTGCAGTGTTCTTACAACGGCAAAGGTCTAAGATCAATCCGCGATTTAAACAGAGCGTGCAATATGCACAGGCGGATCTTCTTATACACAAAGTCCTGAAGGTCAATTTATCACAACGCGGATCATATGCAGGATTAAGCACACGGACCTTTTCGTGAGCGAAAGGCATTGGCTGAAATGACGCCCGTGCACTGTGCATTGAGAAAAGCTGACTTCAGGCGCGTGCGAACTGCGTATGTTAGACCAGCTTGCGCATTGCCCAGTCTGGTCCGACCGCGCTCCGGTCGTCCTGAGAATAAAAGAAAACACGCATACCCTTGCAATACTGCGCATAGTATGCAGTCTTGTCTAGTTATGTGTTGTTTACGCTTTGAAAGAAGATGTTTTTCTCAAGACGGGCGCTGCATTTTGAGCGATCACATGTCTTGGCCTCCCTGCATGTTCACAACGACCGCGAAAGTTGCAAGAAAGGGATCATGGAGATGGTAAGTTGATTTATGTTTCTTTATTTATCATTCCTGCAGACAAAGATGTTAAAACGACGTCGTCTCGACGCCAATACGGCATTGTGAAGCCCACTTGTGATTTTACGTTCTTTTTAACAATATATCAGTCATACCAGGACGATGGATGGGTGATAATGAAAGGCTGTATGCAATGGAAACCCCATTTACGATTGGAAAGCGTAGCTCGAACCCGGGCCGCTAGATCAGGGCAGCGCTTAACCTACTGAGCTACCTCATCCATCCATCGTTTCGTGATTTTGAATATATTCAACGATATGTGTCCGCTTGGGTGAGAATAAGGCCGGCCACTTACGAGGAGCGATCGAAAAATTCAGAGCCTAAGATACTTAGGGTAAACCTGCGCATGCGTGCTTAACACAAATGTAATTAGTTGTCATTTACTAGCTTTCAATGGAAATTTCAAAAATATTGGCAAAAGTTATCTTTTTTACAGCTCCTTAAATATAAGAGGGGTGGCATATTGTTAAAATAACATTTAAAATCAGTTTGTCATGCCTTGCTTTGAAAAATCATTCTTCACATTCTACCAGATTTCAACGGTTCATGTGTAGTACTATAAACATATAATGATTCGTCAAAAGTTTGATGGAAATGCAAATATTTTGGCATCTGGTGGCTTTACCGTGAACCCTTAAATATTGCAACCCTGAAATTTAGAGGCCCTTATACTACTTTTGTCTTTGTTAAGAACATGGTGAGCAAAATCAAACAATGTTTAGACACATATAAACATTGACATCTTATATGATTTTTGCCAAAAAGAGTTCAAAAGATAACCGATAGCAGCGGAACGTATCCATAGTTGCACACACCCGGCACCGGTGTCCGGCCATATTATGGGGGCGGAAATCATTTTAGCCGTCAAAGGCCTGCGCATCTTCATAGTCTGGTAGCAGTTTGATTCTCTTTATCTCAAACATTGAATCTCAAGTACCCTCTTTTGATTAGACAAATATTGTGAACAAATTACCAATTTTTATTTACTTTTCAACTCAAGTTATCTTGAAATACTGGTATCTCAAAGTAAATTTTCTGAGACCAGAATATTTACATTAAAGACAGGGACAGGACTATAAAAGGCCACAAAATCTATACCTGTTCAGTCTTGGACGGACACACGGCGCCAGGTGTGCAACTATGGTTAGGTACCGTTGAGCCACTTGGGTAACGTCGATACGAGAATTGAACAGAACAGAACCTGTTCAGTCTTTGTCTGACCTTGGTAGAGTAAAGAGCTCTAATATGAGATTTGATTGGTCCCTGTCATACTAGCTAGTGTGACATCATTTTGATTGACAGGTACTTATTGATAGGTGACCACACTGTTTCACACCTAGGTAATGTTTGCCACATGCCATAAAACAACATAATAGGTCACAATAAACAATTAAAGCAAGATGTAAGAAAAGAGTTTTATTTCTTATTGGATATATTAATTACATACAAACAAAATTATCAACATCAGCAAACAAACACTTAGATGAGTAAATATTAAATATTAAATAAGTTTACCACATTAAAATCTGTATTAACTTTTATTTTGAATATTTCTATATTTGATATCATTTGATATCAGACAAATAAAAAGAATGTTGTAAATGACAAGGTTGCAGTAATTATAAATTGAGAAAGTTGAATAAATTCATCAAACATTCTTGAAATTCATGATTCTGAGTAAATAATTTTGAAGGTAATTCAGTGGAAAATACAGAAACACACTGAAGTAATTAATGAACATACTGGCATGATACAATAAATAAATTATTTATTTTCCCCTGAAATTAGAACATTAATTCAAATGTTGGTCAAAATCATATGTAATCTTCATCATTATATGTGAATTGGAGCATACTGTTTACTTCACTGATGTCATTTTCTTTTTATTTTCTTTTATCAATCATTTGAATTCTACAGAAAGCAGAATGCATATACTTTCAGGCGAAGCAACTGTTCCGTTTTCATTTTTATCTCCCTGAAAAATGGGGTATATTTTCAGTTGTTTTCTTTTTCACACATTTCTTATCTATGATGATCAATAAAACAGCTGTGTATTAAAAGATGTATATTACAATTATTGACCCTTATCAGTTTATGACACTAGGTCTTTTCCCCTAGTAGGATAAGCTCCGCCCACAATCAGGTCTGGTTACCTGTACATTTCATGAGCTGGGAACCAGACCCCCCCGGCAGAGATGTTCTGTCTTTAAGATATCAAAAGTTTCATCTTCATCTTCCGGATACAGGTCAGAAATCCAATACTGGAATGTAACTTTGACCACGGTGAGGTTAGGACAAGACAGTCACCTCTCAAGAGTATGTACAGTAAAAAGTTCCAGTATTTACATGTTAAAACTATATACACCCGTGGCTTGTTACGCTGTGGACGGAGGCTGGACTGCTATCGAGGCATGGAGAGCAGTCTTGAAATGAATTTTGACTTCGAGATATCGAGAGTTTACCGTACATGTTATATTTTTTATCAGAATGATGCTGTGATAGCAAAGTTTCGCCCTAGAACCGATTAAGTCAGTTCAGGCATAAAGCATTTAGGTTTAAATTCATGAACATACACATACCCCCAGCCCTTTTTTCCACAAAAAATGATTAATTTGGTCGACTTCGTGGCTTCCGAAATACATATGCATGTGAGCTTGGTATAACTACAGTTTGTTGAAATAAATTATGTTTAAACTAACTCGGCCCCAGCACATTTAATATATATTATACCGGATTGCTAATTGTTTTCACCATAGTTACAGCCCTTGCTCTGCCCAGCAAAGATGGTGCTCACTTCTCATCTAATGTTACAACTGGTTTCCTGGTTTTAAGCTCGCCAGAACGAAAGTTCAGGAAGAGCTATTGTTTTCACCCTGGCGTCGGCATCAGCGTCGGCGTCGGCGTCCGGATTGGATGTTTCGGTTGAAGTTTTCAAGAGGCCTGTATCTCCTTAATCCATGGATATATTCTTTTGATACGTGCGCTGTAGTTATATATTGGTCCAAAGTTTTACAGGGTACCTCCCCTACCCCACTGCGTGACCTTGATGTCAAGGTCATGGACTTAGAAAATTGGCGTTGTTTGGACTGGATGTTTTGGTTAAAGTTTTTTAAAGCCCAATATCTCCTTAACCCATGGATAGATTCTTAGCTAGATATCTAGAATGCCTGCACCTGTCTAGAATGCCTGCAAGGGCGTATTGCAGTATATAAATAAAGAAAGATATTGGTCCAAAGTTTTCCCAGGCATCACCCCACCCCACTCAATAACCTTGATGTCAAGATCCTGGACTTAGAAAATTGTCTTTCTATGGGTTGAATGTTTAACAATACAATACAATACAATACAAATTTTATTTATAGTCGGACATGTTATAACATGGTCATATTTTGTTTTGTTTTTATGACCCATATCTCCCAAACCCATGCATGGTTTTGTTTGATATTTGCACTGTAGTTATATATTAGTCCAGAGTTTTACATAATACTACCCCAACCCATTTCAGTAACTTTGCTGTCGAGGTCATGGACTTAGGATTTTTTTTATTAAAGTTTTCTAGTTGCATACTAGTTAGGTTTACACTTGAACTGATGTTAGACACTTGTTTAAGTTCTTACAAAATACTATATACTAACCCCACTGGATTACCTTGACGTCAAGGGATGGACATAGAACTTAGTCTTAAAAAATTTGGTTAGAATTTTATATTTGAGCCGCGACACGAGAAAACCAACAATGTGGCATCCGCCCAGTCTGATCAGAGTCTTCGATGTCCGCTTAGACCCTTAGTTACCCTTTGGGCACTTTACACAGAGTCTGATGAAAGTGGGCAGATGCCCAGACTGATCTGAGTCTGTGCTGGGCGCATGACCACATTGTTGGTTTTCTCGTGTCGCGGCTCATTTATCAAGACATAAGTTCATAGTGCCACAATTGAGCCGGTTGGAACGATGTTAGATAATGGTTCAGGGTTTCGCTACATCCTGCATCCCCCCCCCCCACCCCCGCTCTCACCTACTCACCCACCACATAGCCCTCAGTTCTTTGACCTCAAGGTCATGGACTTTGGAATTCCATGTTGAATTTGTTTTTATTTTAATTCCATTTTAAGACATTTCTGAGATAACTTTTATTTATAACTGTCTTGTCATTATGGACATGATTTATGCAATTTGCAAGCCTCACCACCATAGCGACTGTGCAACGGACAGGCACTAATTCAGGCGAGCTATTCTGTCAGGCGACAGCTTTTGTTTAAAGGTACTGTTATCAACAGCTGATGTAGATCATAAACGACCCTTTTTGCAGGATTACTGCCTTGGCTCAGTCCCGTGAGATAAATCTCGTGGCCGCAACTCCTACAGGGTTTTGCTGATTTTCAGGAAAATTTGGTTTAAACAATATTTTATTTTTTAACTCATTTACACACATTGCATTTTCAAGGAAAACGGGATCTGATAAAATGCATTAACCGCTGCTTAGCACTCAGGAAACTTTTAGTATTCTGTTATTTTAGCCGCGACACGAGAAAACCAACGAAGTAGTTTCGCGCCCAGTGCAGACTCATATCAGCCTGGGTATCCGAACGGTCGGATCAGATTCTTCGCTGTCCGCATAGAGTTAGCTTTTATACCTTAGCTACCTTTGAGCGCTCGGCGAATAGTCTTGATCAGACTTGGTGGATGCCCAGGCTGATCTGAGTCTTCGCTGGGTGCATATTTCATTTTGTTGGCTTTCTCGTGTCGCGGCTCATTAACAGTCTGAAGCGGACCATGTTTGATCGGGTAGTGATTTGACCTTTTCTATCAAACTAAAATCCCTTGATCAGCTCAGCAACACAAATCTTGTTGCTACAACTCCTCCTTCAGCTATCAACTCGCAAGATCGATCCCCCGCTTCGCCGGTCTTTCGGATGAGACTTTAAACCGAGGTCCCGTCTCCATATGACCTCGTTGTTGGTGGGGCGTTAAAACCGAGTTCACTCACTCATCTATAAACTGATCGTCATGAAACTTTCAGGAAATTGTAGCCATCGTCTAAATTGAAAGCATTTCAGCCGGGGCTGGGTAGAATCCTTTTTGCCGGAGATGAAATCGGTTATCAATTTGTTGACGTGGATTTTTCTGGTAGCAACGTTTCTTACAGTAATCAAAATTTAGCCGCGACACGACGAAACCAACAATGTGGTTGTGTGCCCAGCGCATACTCAGATCCGACCACGAGGTCTGATCAGAGTCTTCCCTGTTCGCATGGAGGTAGCTTAGACCCTTTGCTACCATTGAGCACTTAACGAAGAGGCTGATCAAACTATGCGGATGCCCAGACTGATCTGGGTCTGCACTGGGCGCACAACCACATTATTGGTTTTGTCGTGCCATTTGAGCCGCGACACAACAAAACAAACAATGTGGTTGTGCGCCAAGCAGAGACTCAGATCAGCCTGGTCATTCGCCCAGTCCGATCAAGAGTCTTTGCTGTCCGCGTGAAGGTAGCTTAGACCCTTAGCTACCCTTTAAGCGCTTAGTGATGAGTCTGATCAGACTTGGAGGATGCCCAGACTGATCTGAGTCTGCCCTGGGCGCACAACCACTTTGTTGGTTTTCACGTGTCGCGGCTCATTTTCATTCGACCTTTCATCACTGCAATTACCGTAAAAAGTCAAATAATTGGGACACCTTAATTAACATTCTTCAAAAAAATTAGAGCGTTTGATTTTACAATGCATTATAGATTTATTCGTACCATCATAGAACTTCAGCCCCCTACCCCCACCTCCAAACCCCCACACAAAGCGCTCTGCTATTCGCAGGCTAGACAGTTAAAGATCAATGGCAAAACGCCCTCGCCGTGTAAACCCCCACAACCCACCCTCCTACCTCCCACCCCCCTTCTTTCACCTCTCCTTCTTCCACCTCTGGATGCTGCTGTTTTCCTAGGTTCAAAAGGTCACAGACTTAAATTTTTGTGTAAAGTTCGTAATCTTTTATATTTCCAATATCCTATGATGGAACCTATCTACATTGTAACTAGGGTTTTTTTCCAGGTTCATGCAGATTTTTTGACACCATGTGGATGTTGCTGCTGACCAAGATCCAGGTCACAGCTTTATCCATTTGCATTAAAAACTTTTTAATTTTTATTCATTGCTCAGATTTGTAATGGGACCTTACGATGTCTGACTAGGTTTTCTTCAAGGTCAGGCCCGTCGCTGTGTAGTGAAAACTGGTCCGGCGGAGGATAGCAGCGAGTGCCGAAGGCACGAGAGGGTGAGAGCACGAGAGGGGGTTACCCCCTCTCGTAAGAGGGGTTCGGGGGACCTCCCCCGAGAAAATTTTTGATTTATGGGCGTCTCTATGTGCGTTTTAAATGCATTTTTGGATGCGTTTGGGGCCAAATTTCAGTCGTTTTGGTCACCAAGTTTTGCTTGTTAAATACGAAAAAGAGCAAACGTAAGACTCGAGGAGATCTTTAACAACCATTTCGACCCCTTTGCGAGTCTCATAAGGCGCTGGCATCAATTTCTGCGTTCAAGCTAAATTAAGCTGATACAGATATAATCCCCACTATAGTTGTTTTATTTTTGTTTGTTTTATTTGTCCTAAACAACTATTTCGACCCCTCTGCGAGTCTCATCAGGCGGTGGCATCAAAACTTCTCTGTTGCGTCTTTTTTTTACACCAAATGTACGTTGTGGGAACCTAAAAGCCTTGGGCTGATTTGGAACAGGCGGTACTTGTATATCCATAATAGAATAACAACATTGACATGGAACTTTCGGTACAGTCTCAGGACTTAGAATGCTCATACAGTTCAGTTCAGAATGCTCATACAGTTCAGTTCAGTTCAATTCTCTTATCGACGTTACCCAAGTGGCTCAACGGTACGTAGCCATTGTTGCACACACTTGGCGCCGTGTGTCCGTCCAATGCTCATACATGTAAATTCAAAATGTTTTATACATACTTTGCCGCCCGACATATTGTTTGATTTAGAATAATTAGAAAAATACATTGAGGGGATTAAAACTTTCTTCTGTTGCGCCGAGAAAAACATGCCGCTGTATTTTGTTTTCATATCATTGTTGGCATACAAATATCAAAACCAAGAAGTTATTTACATTCTGGATCAAAGAGTTTATCATGTCTTTGATAAATCGTCCACTGAAAATAATCCTTTAACGATTATGAAATTAATCAAGCAGATGTCAGTAGAATAACTGCATTGTTTTGCACGGTGTGTGACTGCATGTTTTCACACCTTGGCCAGGTTTATTGATGACACGTGCAACGATAATTTCATCGATAAATTGCGGCACTTTTAATGATGCGATTCAATTAATTCACAGGTAAATCGGCTGAAAAGAAAAAATAGTGGTACGGCAGATAGCATACTCGACCAAAAAAGTGGTACGGCGCTCGTCGGACCTGCCGGACCGGCGACGACGGCCTTGAAGGTTCATACCATATTTTCAGAGGAGCCCCGGTAGCTCAGTGGGCTAAGCGCTGGCATAATGATCTAGCGGACCGGGTTCGAGCCCCGCTGGAGGCGAGAGTCTTTTCTACCGTAAACGGGGATCCATTGCACACAGCCTTTCATTATCACCGTACCATCGTTCTGATATGACTAAAATTCTGTTAAAAGGACGTAAAATCACAAGTCATCTATCCATCCATATTTTCAGATTGGTTTCAGTAGGCGGTGGCTTCATCGGGATGTTCCCATTTCGCCTACTCCCATTTCGCCTACTCCCGTTTCGCCTATTCCCATTTCACCTACTCCCGTTTCGCCTACTGTCAAATATAACCTAATTCCCGTTTCGCCTACTCAATGAAAATTTTTCATATTACGTTTTTTATTTATTTATTTGTTTTATTTTAATATACATGATTTTTTTTTAATTTTTGTCAAACGTATCTTTACAGTACCTGTTAATCGGACTTTGGTTGATTGATAATTACTGAAGGATTATAAATTAGTGTAGGCCTGTTTATAATTAGCTCATACTGTGAGCTCGTATGGCGAGTTCACATCATTATTTAACATATATTTTAAAACAGCTTGGACTTAAACTGGGAATTACATATTCTTGTATCATTTCTATTTACAATGTTTTTTTTTTTTATAAACTAAAAAAAATGGGGAGGGAGGAGACGCGGGACCCTTATTTTAAGCTGATAAGCAACTCCTGACTATACTGTATTTTTATTTTTTTTTTTTTTTTTTTTTTTATTTTATTTATTTTATTTTATCTTTTTTTTTTAATCTTGATGAAATATTTTATGCAGCATGTTTTTAAATGTGTTAATATTAGAATGTAAATAAACAAAACGTTAAGAAATATTTTTTATTTCCATTTATATTTTTTAAAAAAATGAGTAGGCGAAACGGGAGTAGTGATATATTTAAGAGTAGGCGAACTGGGAGTAGGCGAAATGGGAGTAGGCGAAATGGGACAAATCATAGGCGAAACGGGAGTAGGCGAAATGGGAGTAGGCGAAACGGGAGTAAACCGCTTCATCAAGCAATGTATACCTGCTAACTTGCTCAAGTTAACCCATTCATGCCTATAATTGAGCCGGGACACGACAAAACCAACAAAGTGGCTGTGTGCCCAGCGCAGACTCAGATCAGCCTGGGCATCCGCCCAGCCTGATCAGAGTCTTCGCTGGCGCATGGCGGTTGCTCAGACCCTTACCTACCCTTTAAGCGCTTAGCGAAGTGTCTGATCGGACTGGGCGGATGCCCAGGCTGATCTGAGTCTGAGCTGGGCGCACAACCACATTGTTTTTTTTTTTTTCGTGTCGAGGCTCATATCGTCTCACTAATAGGACATATGCGAACTGTGCATACCCTGATCAGACGCCGCAAATCGTCAACTATTTGCATAAGATAAATGGCTATTTCTCTTTAGAATAAAATGAAAATGATAAAAATGAACTAAACCAGACACCCCTTAATTGACAAGTGGACTCATCCATTTGAAAAGGATAGAATAGTCAACTGGGCATTAATGGGTTCAGATAATGATTTGATAATATGCGTTCTGTTAGAGTTATGACATCACTGCTTGGTTTGTAGCCATGAACCATTTTTAATCAAATTACCGAATGGCTGACATTTACATACGTCGAAGTGGAAGAAGGGGGCGGGGAGGGGGGTGAGAGGGGGGGGGGGGCGTTTTGCCATTGGTCGTTAATTGTCTTGCCTAATACCAACAGAAACAAGATATAGGCATTACTCTCCGGCGTCGTCTCTTCGGCTGCGTAACTTTTTAGTCGAGTTTCTGATGAGAACGGATAGGCCGCATTCTGCGGTATGCTTGTTATGTAATGTTCTGATTGTGAATATTTGTGTGTCTGCAGAATGTGATAATGTATCGTGAGGCACTGTAACAAAAACTGAAGTCCTTGTTGGTGGAAAAAGCCGCAACTGACCAAAACAAAGACGAAGTTCAGGGCAAATACGAGGATAAACAGGATATGGTAAGAATCAGTAGAACAAAATAACTGAGCCGCGACAACGAGAAAAAAAAAGTGGTTGTGCGCCCAGCGCAGACTCAGATCAGCCTGAGCATCCGCCCAGTCCGATCAGACTCTCCGCTAAGGACTTTAAGAGTAACTAAGGGTCTAAGCTACCACCATGCAGACAGCAAAGGCTCTGATCAGACTGGGCTGACTCTGCGCTGGGCGCACAACCACTTCTTTAGTTTTGTCGTGTCGCGGCGCATGGTGATAAGTTTGACTACGTTAAAAAAATTTTAAAATCTGGGACACCTAAACTACCTGTGATGATACTGAATGGCAAACAGAGTTAGCCTTGATCAGACTGCTCCTTTCAGAGGAGTCTGATCTGGGACTGTACTGTTTGCTTATCATCTGACACAGTACTTAAAATTATCACGGTACTTTTATTCTGTTACATACAAAGTTTGTTGTGGGTACTCTGTTTATTGGGTGGATGACTTGTTTTACGGTTTTACAGCCTTCTCTACAGTATTTTAGTCAGATCAATCAGATAGAAGGGTAACATGAATGGAAAAGGACGCTGACTCTTAAACATCAGGTCTCTCACCGTTGTGTGTTCAAGCCTCGCTGGCGCACATGCGAGAAAGCCAAGTTCTGCATACGGAAGTTCAGGTGTGTGTGTGTGTTTTTCCTGGGAGCTCCGGTTTTCGCCCACCTCTGCTTTACGATTAGCTCGAAATAAGTGAAATATTCTTGAAAGGGCCGTAAACCCCAAATCAAAAAAGAAAAAAATGAAAGGATGTTCTGTTCTGTTCTGTTCAATTCTCTTATCGATGTTACCCAAGTGGCTCAACGGCACGCAACCATAGTTGCACACACTTGGCGCCGTGCGTCCGTCCAATATGAAAGGATGTGTGCTAAGAACCTCAGTTTATAGCTGAAATGAGTTCCGCTCCAGTGGGTTTCGAACCAGGTTTCGAGGTTATAAAACTTGAGAATAATCTCAAATTCAAAGTAAAGCACATTGATTGGCTGCTTTCGAGCATGTGCTCAGAAGCAGCCAATCAGTGTGCTTTATTTCGAGTTTGAGAATGTACTCAAGTTTTATAACCTCTGGGCCAGACCACTAGCTTAGCATACCAGCGCTTAACCAACTTATTTTCCGGGCCTCAGGGGTACTCTTTAGTATTGCCTGAACAAATTAATTCCTGTGAGTACCAACATTTTTATACCCCTAACATACGAAGTATGTCAGGGGGTGTATAGTTTTTGTCATTCCGTCCCTCCGTCCGTTCGTTCGTTTGTCCGTTCGTTCTTTCGTTAGCTTGTTCGTTCGTCCGTCCGTCCGTTCATCAATTGTACGTCAAAGTTTTGCATTACACCTTTTGAAATACTCATATCTCTGTAACTACACATCAGATTCTTTTCATATTTGGTTTATGATATCCGTCTATAGCATTGCCTTCGGTGTAAATTATCTTAGCCCCTGGTTCATGCCCACTGGCGGGGCCAAGGGCCTGTAATTAGGACTTAGGCATTTTCATAATATCAAAGTTTTGTGTTAAGCCTTTTTGATTGCTCATAACTCTGTAACTACATATTGGTTTATGGTATCTCTGTATCATTACTTTTGATCTGGACAACAGAAGCTGCAGGGTCAGGCTCATGGGTGGGACCAGGTGTCAATAACTAGGACTTAGCCATTTGTTGTATAGTTTTGGGTTATAGTTCCAATATACTTGAATGGAGCGTAATGATAATACTAGGTTTATTTCATACTATACTAAGTAAAAAAAGTAACGATACCAACTATTGGCTGTATTTTCAAGGAACACAGTGCTTATTGGAGTTAACCAAGGCTCATGTATGGTTGGGGAGACGCCAAGGAACAAAATGCCTAGAACATCGTCAATCCATACTTATCCTCATAAGAGTTATCTGGCAATATTCTATAAGACTTAATTTGAATGTTACGCTAAATTAGGTTGTGTTGTGATTGGTTATGTCATGTGATAATAGTTGCTTTTTAACCCAAGAAAGTTTGACTTCTTTTGCTCTGTTTCTAATAGGTATATCAGCCCAACTACCCGGGAGGCATACGACGTTAGGTCAACATTGAATCTACGTTTATTCAATGCCCCATGACTTTGAACCGACGTTGATTCAATGTTGATTGAGCGTTGTGTGTTTGACGCGTCCACCCCTTTGGGTTCTTTCTTCCCCTGTCCTACACGTGACAAAATAAAAGTTATGTTAAGTTAGTTTAGGTTGTGTTGTGATTGGTTGATTTCCTTCTTACAAATGAGTTGCAATAAATTTAAAGTCAGGCATAAGGTAGACTCAGGTGAAACTGGCCCAATATTTGCTCTGTCACTAGTAGTATTTTAAGCTAAATTAGGTTGTGTTGTGATTGGTTATTTCATGTGATAATAGTTGCTTCATAACCCAAGAGTGTTGGACTTCTTTTGTCGCTCTTCTTTTTTCTTTTTTCAGATACTGCGAGGAGAGGGAGGGGGGAGCCGAACAAAATAGTAAGTATTCTTTGATTTCCTTATCACAAATGAGTTGCAATAAATGTAAGGTCAGGCATAAAGTAGATTCAGGTGAAACTGGCCCAATATTTGCTCTGTCTCTAATAGGTATATCAGCCCAACTCCCCGGAAGGCATACGACTTTAGGTCAACATTGCATCTACGTTGATTCAATGCCCCATGACTTTGAACCGGCGTTGATTCAATGTTAATTTAGCGTTGTGTGCGGGACGCTTCCACTCCTTTGTTTTCTTTCTTCCCCTTTCCTACACGTGACAAAATAAAAGTTATGTTAAGTTAGTGTAGGTTGTGTTGTGATTGGTTGAATTCCTTCTTACAAATGAGTTACAATAAATGTAAAGTCAGGCATAAGGTAGACACAGGTGAATCTGGCCCAATATTTGCTCTGTCTCGAATAGTATGTTAAGCTAAATTAGATTGTGTTATGATTGGTTATGTCATGTGATAATAGTTGCTTTATAACCCAAGAGTGTTGGACTTCTTTTGCTCTGTCTCTAATAGGTATATCAGCCAAACTCCCCGGGAGGCATACGACGTTAGGTCAAAATTGAATCTACGTTTATTCAATGCCCCATGACTTTGAACCGAGGTTGATTCAGTGTTGATTGAGCGTTGTGTGCGGGACGCGAGCACCCCTTTGGTTTTTTCTTCCCCTGTCCTACACGTGACAAAATAAAAGTTAATTTAGATTGTGTTGTGATTGGTTGATTTCCTTCTTACAAATGAGATGCAACATATTTAAAGTCAGGCATAAGGTAGACACAGGTGAATCTGGCCCAATATTTGCTCTGTCTCTAATAGTATGTTAAGCTAAATTAGGTTGTGTTGTGATTTGTTATGTCATGTGATAATAATTGCTTTATAACCCAAGAGTGTTGGACTTCTTTTGCTCTGTCTCTAATAGGTATATCAGCCCAACTCCCCGGGAAGCATATGGCGTTAGGGCATAATTGAATCTACGTTGATTCAATGCCCCATGACTTTGAACCGACGTTGATTCAATGTTGATTGAGCGTTGTGTGCGGGACGCGTCCACCCCTTTGGTTTCTTTCTTCCCCTGTCCTACACTGACAAAATAAAAGTTATGTTAAGTCAGTTTAGGTTGTGTTGTGATTGGTTGATTTCCTTCTTACAAATGAGTTGCATTAAATGTAAAGTCAGGCATAAGGTAGACACAGGTGAATCTGGCCCAATATTTGCTCTGTCTCTAATAGTATGTTAAGCTAAATTAGGTTGTGTTGTGATTGGTTATGTCATGTGATAATAGTTGCTTTATAACCCAAGAGTGTTGGACTTCTTTTGCTCTGTCTCTAATAGGTATATCAGCCCAACTCTCCGGGATGCTTACGACCTTAGGTCATCATAAAGTAGATTCAGGTGAAAGTGGCCCAATATTTGCTCTGTCTCTAATAGGTATATCAGCCAAACTCCTCGGGAGGCATACGACTTTATGTCAACAATGCATCTAAGTTGATTCAATGCCCCAATACCCAAGAGTGTTGGACTTCTTTTGCTCTGTCTCTAATAGGTATATCATCCCAACTCCCCGGGAAGCATATGGCGTTAGGGCAAAATTGAATCTACGTTGATTCAAAGCCCCATGACTTTGAACCGACGTTGATTCAATGTTGATTGAGCGTTGTGTGCGGGACGCGTCCACCCCTTTGGTTTCTTTCTTCGCATTTCCTACACGTGACAAAATAAAAGTTATGTTAAGTTAGTTTAGGTTGTGTTGTGATTGGTTGATTTCCTTCTTACAAATGAGTTACAATAAATGTAAAGTCAGGCATAAGGTAGACTCAGGTGAAACTGGCCCAATATTTGCTCAGACTCTAATAGTATGTTAAGCTAAATTAGGTTGTGTTGTGATTGGTTATTTCATGTGATAAAAAGTGCTTCATTACCCAAGAGTGTTGGACTTCTTTTGTCGCTTTTCTTTTCTCTTTTTTCAGATACTGCGAGGAGGGGGAGCGGGGGAGCCGAACAAAAGAGTAAGTATTCTTTGATTTCCTTATCACAAATGAGTTGCAATAAATGTAAGGCCAGGCATAAAGTAGATTCAGGTGAAAGTGGCCCAATATTTGCTCTGTCTCTAATAGGTATATCAGCCCAACTCCTCGGGAGGCATACGACTTTATGTCAACAATGCATCTACGTTGATTCAATGCCCCATGACTTTGAACCGACGTTGATTCAATGTTGATTGAGCGTTGTGTGCGGGACGCTTCCACCCCTTTTGTTTCTTTCTTCCCCTTTCCTACACGTGACAAAATAAAAGTTATGTTAAGTTAGTTTAGGTTGTGTTGTGATTGGTTGATTTCCTTCTTACAAATGAGTTGCAATAAATGTAAAGTCAGGCATAAGGTAGACACAGGTGAAACCGGCCCAATATTTGCTCTGTCTCGAATGGTATGTGAAGCTAAATTAGATTGTGTTGTGATTGGTTATGTCATGTGATAATAGTTGCTTTATAACCCAAGAGTGTTGGACTTCTTTTACCCTGTCTCTAATAGGTATATCAGCCCAACTACCCGGGAAGCATACGACGTTAGGTCAAAATTGAATCAATGTTGATTCAATGCCCCATGACTTTGAACCGAGGTTGATTCAATGTTGATTGAGCGTTGTGTGCGGGACGCGACCACCCTTTGGTTTCTTTCTTCCCCTGTCCTACACGTGACAAAATAAAAGTTAAGTTAGTTTAGGTTGTGTAGTGATTGGTTAAATTCCTTCTTACAAATGAGATGCAACATATTTAAAGTCAGGCATAAGGTAAACTCAGGTGAAACTGGCCCAATATTTGCTCTGTCTCTAATAGTATGTTAAGCTAAATTAGGTTGTGTTGTGATTGGTTATGTCATGTGATAATAGTTGCTTTTCAACCCAAGAGTTTTTGACTTCTTTTGCTCTGTCTCTAATAGGTATATCAGCCTTACTCCCCGGGAGGCGTACGACGTTAGGTGATCATTGAATATACGTTTTTTCTAGGCCTCACGACTTTGAACCGGCGTTGATTCAATGTCGATTGAGCGTTGTGTGCGGGACGCGGCCACCCCTTTGGTTATTTCTTCCCCTGTCCTACACGTGGCAAAATAAAAGTAATATTAAGTTAGTTTAGGTTGTGTTGTAATTGGTTGATTTCCTTCTTACAAATGAGTTGCAATAAATGTAAAGTCAGGCATAAGGTAGACACAGGTGAATCTGGCCCAATATTTTCTCTGTCTCTAATAGTATGTTAAGCTAAATTAGGTTGTGTTGTGATTGGTTATGTCATGTGATAATAGTTGCTTTTTAACCCAAGAGTGTTGGACTTCTTTTGCTCTGTCTCTAATAGGTATATCAGCCCAACTGCCCGGGAGGCGTACGAACTTAGGTCATCATAAAGTAGATTCAGGTGAAAGTGGCCCAATATTTGCTCTGTCTCTAATAGGTATATCAGCCAAACTCCTCGGGAGGCATACGACTTTATGTCAACAATGCATCTACGTTGATTCAATGCCCCATGACTTTGAACCGACGTTGATTCAATGTTGATTGAGCGTTGTGTGCGGGACGCGACCACCCCTTTGGTTTCTTTCTTCCCCTGTCCTACACGTGACAAAATAAAAGTTATGTGAAGTTAGATTAGGTTGTGTTGTGATTGGTTGATTTCCTTCTTACAAATGAGTTGCAATAAATGTAAAGTCAGGCATAAGGTAAACGCAGGTAAATCTGGCCCAATATTTGCTTTGTCTCTAATAGTATGTTAAGCTAAATTAGGTTGTGTTGTGATTGGTTATGTCATGTGATAATAATTGCTTTATAACCCAAGAGTGTTGGACATCTTTTGCTCTGTCTCAAATAGGTATATCAGCCCAACTCCCCGGAAGCATATTGCACTAGGTCAAAATTGAATCTACGTTGATTCAATGCCCCATGACTTTGAACAGACGTTGATTCAATGTTGATTGAGCGTTGTGTGCGGGACGCGTCCACCCATTTGGTTTCTTTCTTCCCCTGTCCTGCACGTGACAAAATAAGTTATGTTAAGTGAGTTTAGGTTGTGTTGTGATTGGTTGATTTCCTTCTTACAAATGAGTTGCAATAAATGTAAAGTCAGGCATAAGGTAGACACAGATGAAACTGGCCCAATATTTGCTCTGTCTCTAATAGTATGTTAAGCTAAATTAGGTTGTGTTGTGAATGGTTATGTCATGTGATAATAATTGTTTTATAACCCAAGAGTGTTGGACTTCTTTTGCTATGTCTCTAATAGGTATATCATCCCAACTCCCCGGGAAGCATATGGCGTTAGGGCAAAATTGAATCTACGTTGATTCAAAGCCCCATGACTTTGAACCGACGTTGATTCAATGTTGATTGAGCGTTGTGTGCGGGACGCGTCCACCCCTTTGGTTTCTTTCTTCGCATTTCCTACACGTGACAAAATAAAAGTTATGTTAAGTTAGTTTAGGTTGTGTTGTGATTGGTTGATTTCCTTCTTACAAATGAGTTACAATAAATGTAAAGTCAGGCATAAGGTAGACTCAGGTGAAACTGGCCCAATATTTGCTCAGACTCTAATAGTATGTTAAGCTAAATTAGGTTGTGTTGTGATTGGTTATTTCATGTGATAAAAAGTGCTTCATTACCCAAGAGTGTTGGACTTCTTTTGTCGCTTTTCTTTTCTCTTTTTTCAGATACTGCGAGGAGGGGGAGCGGGGGAGCCGAACAAAAGAGTAAGTATTCTTTGATTTCCTTATCACAAATGAGTTGCAATAAATGTAAGTCCAGGCATAAAGTAGATTCAGGTGAAAGTGGCCCAATATTTGCTCTGTCTCTAATAGGTATATCAGCCCAACTCCTCGGGAGGCATACGACTTTATGTCAACAATGCATCTACGTTGATTCAATGCCCCATGACGTTGAACCGACGTTGATTCAATGTTGATTGAGCGTTGTGTGCGGGACGCTTCCACCCCTTTTGTTTCTTTCTTCCCCTTTCCTACACGTGACAAAATAAAAGTTATGTTAAGTTAGTTTAGGTTGTGTTGTGATTGGTTGATTTCCTTCTTACAAATGAGTTGCAATAAATGTAAAGTCAGGCATAAGGTAGACACAGGTGAATCTGGCCCAATATTTTCTCTGTCTCTAATAGTATGTAAAGGTAAATTAGGTTGTGTTGTGTTTAGTTATGTCATGTGATAATACTTGCTTTATAACCCAAGAGTGTTGGACTTCTTTTTCTTTGTCTCTAATAGGTATGTCCAACTCCCCGGGAAGCATATGGCGTTAGATCAAAATTGAATCTACGTTGAATCAATGCCCCATGACTTTGAACCGACGTTGATTCAATGTTGATTGAGCGTTGTGTGCGGGACGCGTCCACCCCTTTGGTTTCTTTCTTCCCCTGTCCTACACGTGACAAAATAAAAGTAATGTGAAGTTAGATTAGGTTGTGTTGTGATTGGTTGATTTCGTTCTTACAAATGAGTTGCATTAAATGTAAAGTCAGGCATAAGGTAGACACAGGTGAATCTGGCCCAATATTTGCTCTGTCTCTAGTAGTATGTTAAGCTAAATTAGGTTGTGTTGTGATTGGTTATGTCATGTGATAATAGTTGCTTTATAACCCAAGAGTGTTGGACTTCTTTTGCTCTGTCTCTAATAGGTATATCAGCCCAACTGCCCGGGAGGCGTACGACCTTAGGTCATCATAAAGTAGATTCAGGTGAAAGTGGCCCAATATTTGCTCTGTCTCTAATAGGTATATCAGCCAAACTCCTCGGGAGGCATACGACTTTATGTCAACAATGCATCTACGTTGATTCAATGCCCCATGACTTTGAACCGACGTTGATTCAATGTTGATTGAGCGTTGTGTGCGGGACGCGACCACCCCTTTGGTTTCTTTCTTCCCCTGTCCTACACGTGACAAAATAAAAGTAATGTGAAGTTAGATTAGGTTGTGTTGTGATTGGTTGATTTCCTTCTTACAAATGAGTTGCAATAAATGTAAAGTCAGGCATAAGGTAAACGCAGGTAAATCTGGCCCAATATTTGCTTTGTCTCTAATAGTATGTTAAGCTAAATTAGGTTGTGTTGTGATTGGTTATGTCATGTGATAATAATTGCTTTATAACCCAAGAGTGTTGGACTTCTTTTGCTCTGTCTCAAATAGGTATATCAGCCCAACTCCCCGGGAAGCATATTGCACTAGGTCAAAATTGAATCTACGTTGATTCAATGCCCCATGACTTTGAACCGACGTTGATTCAATGTTGATTGAGCGTTTTGTGCGGGACACGTCCACACGTTTGGTTTCTTTCTTCCCCTGTCCTACACTGACAAAATAAAAGTTATGTTAAGTTAGTTTAGGTTGTGTTGTGATTGGTTGATTTCCTTCTTACAAATGAGTTGCATTCAATGTAAAGTCAGGCATAAGGTAGACACAGGTGACTCTGGCCCAATATTTGCTCTGTCTCTAATAGTATGTTAAGCTAAATTAGGTTGTGTTGTGATTGGTTATGTCATGTGATAATAGTTGCTTTATAACCCAAGAGTGTTGGACTTCTTTTGCTCTGTCTCTAATAGGTATATCAGCCCAACTCCCCGGGAGGCGTACGAACTTAGGTCATCATAAAGTAGATACAGGTGAAAGTGGTACAATATTTGCTCTGTCTCTAATAGGTATATCAGCCAAACTCCTCGGGAGGCATACGACTTCATGTCAACAATGCATCTACGTTGATTCAATGCCCCATGACTTTGAACCGACGTTGATTCAATGTTGATTGAGCGTTGTGTGCGGGACGCGACCACCCCTTTGGTTTCTTTCTTCCCCTGTCCTACACGTGACAAAATAAAAGTTATGTGAAGTTAGATTAGGTTGTGTTGTGATTGGTTGATTTCCTTCTTACAAATGAGTTGCAATAAATGTAAAGTCAGGCATAAGGTAGACGCAGGTGAATCTGGCCAAATATTTGCTTTGTCTCTAATAGTATGTTAAGCTAAATTAGGTTGTGTTGTGATTGGTTATGTCATGTGATAATAATTGCTTTATAACCCAAAAGTGTTGGACTTCTTTTGCTCTGTCTCTAATAGGTATATCAGCCCAACTCCCCGGGAAGCATATTGCACTAGGTCAAAATTGAATCTACGTTTATTCAATGCCCCATGACTTTGAACCGACGTCGATTCAATGTTGATTGAGCGTTGTGTGCGGGACGCGTCCACCCCTTTGGTTTCTTTTTTCCCCTGTCCTACACGTGACAAGATAAAAGTTATGTTAAGTGAGTTTAGGTTGTGTTGTGATTGGTTGATTTCCTTCTTACAAATGAGTTGCAATAAATGTAAAGTCAGGCATAAGGTAGACTCAGGTGAAACTGGCCCAATATTTGCTCTGTCTCTAATAGTATGTTAAGCTAAATTAGGTTGTGTTGTGATTGGTTATGCTATGTGATAATAATTGCTTTATAACCCAAGAGTGTTGGACTCTTTTGGTCTGTCTCTAATAGGTATATCATCCCAACTCCCCGGGAAGCATATGGTGTTAGGGCAAAATTGAATCTACGTTGATTCAATGCCCCATGACTTTGAACCGACGTTGATTCAATGTTGATTGAGCGTTGTGTGCGGGACGCGTCCACCCCTTTGGTTTCTTTCTTCGCATTTCCTACACGTGACAAAATAAAAGTTATGTTAAGTTAGTTTAGGTTGTGTTGTGATTGGTTGATTTCCTTCTTACAAATGAGTTGCATTAAATGTAAAGTCAGGCATAAGGTAGACACAGGTGAATCTGGCCCAATATTTGCTCTGTCTCTAATAGTATGTTAAGCTAAATTAGGTTGTGTTGTGATTGGTTATTTCATGTGATAAAAAGTGCTTCATTACCCAAGAGTGTTGGACTTCTTTTGTCGCTTTTCTTTTTTCTTTTTTCAGATACTGCGAGGAGGGGGAGCGGGGGAGCCGAACAAAAGAGTAAGTATTCTTTGATTTCCTTATCACAAATGAGTTGCAATAAATGTAAGGCCAGACATAAAGTAGATTCAGGTGATAGTGGCCCAATATTTGCTCTGTCTCTAATAGGTATATCAGCCCAACTCCTCGGGAGGCATACGACATTATGTCAACAATGCATCTACGTTGATTCAAAGCCCCATGACTTTGAACCGACGTTGATTCAATGTTGATTGAGCGTTGTGTGCGGGACGCTTCCACCCCTTTTGTTTCTTTCTTCCCCTTTCCTACACGTGACAAAATAAAAGTTATGTTAAGTTAGTTTAGGTTGTGTTGTGATTGGTTGATTTCCTTCTTACAAATGAGTTGCAGTAAATGTAAAGTCAGGCATAAGGTGGACACAGGTGAAACCTGCCCAATATTTGCTCTGTCTCGAATAGTATGTGAAGCTAAATATGATTGTGTTGTGATTGGATATGTCATGTGATAATAGTTGCTTTATAACCCAAGAATGTTGGACTTCTTTTACCCTGTCTCAAATAGGTATATCAGCCCAACTACCCGGGAAGCATACGACGTTAGGTCAAAATTGAATCTACGTTGATTCAATGCCCCATGACTTTGAACCGAGGTTGATTCAATGTTGATTGAGCGTTGTGTGCGGGACGCGACCACCCTTTGGTTTCTTTCTTCCCCTGTCCTACACGTGACAAAATAAAAGTTAAGTTAGTTTAGGTTGTGTTGTGATTGATTAATTTCCTTCTTACAAATGAGATGCAACATATTTAAAGTCAGGCATAAGGTAAACTCAGGTGAAACTGGCCCAATATTTGCTCTGTCTCTAATAGTATGATAAGCTAAATTAGGTTGTGTTGTGATTGGTTATGTCATGTGATAATAGTTGCTTTTTAACCCAAGAGTTTTTGACTTCTTTTGCTCTGTCTCTAATAGGATTTATCAGCCTAACTCCCCGGGAGGCGTACGACGTTAGTTGAACATTGAATATACGTTTTTTCAATGCCTCATGACTTTGAACCGGCGTTGATTCAATGTTGATTGAGCGTTGTGTGCGGGACGCGTCCACCCCTTTGGTTGTTTCTTCCCCTGTCCTACACGTGGCAAAATAAAAGTAATATTAAGTTAGTTTAGGTTGTGTTGTAATTGGTTGATTTCCTTCTTACAAATGAGTTGCAATAAATGTAAAGTCAGGCATAAGGTAGACACAGGTGAATCTGGCCCAATATTTTCTCTGTCTCTAATAGTATGTTAAGGTAAATTAGGATGTGTTGTGATTAGTTATGTCATGTGATAATACTTGCTTTATAACCCAAGAGTGTTGGACTTCTTTTTCTTTGTCTCTAATAGGTATGTCCAACTCCCCGGGAAGCATATGGCATTAGATCAAAATTGAATCTACGTTGATTCAATGCCCCATGCCTTTGAACCGACGTTGATTCAATGTTGATTGAGCGTTGTGTGCGGGACGCGTCCACCCCTTTGGTTTCTTTCTTCCCCTGTCCTACACGTGACAAAATAAAAGTTATGTTAAGTAAGTTTAGGTTGTGTTGTGATTGGTTGATTTCCTTCTTACAAATGAGTTGCATTAAATGTAAAGTCAGGCATAAGGTAGACACATGTGAATCTGGCCCAATATTTGCTCTGTCGCTAATAGTATGTTAAGCTAAATTAGGTTGTGTTGTGATTGGTTATGTCATGTGATAATAGTTGCTTTATAACCCAAGAGTGTTGGACTTCTTTTGCTCTGTCTCTAATAGGTATATCAGCCCAACTGCCCGGGAGGCGTACGACCTTAGGTCATCATAAAGTAGATTCAGGTGAAAGTGGCCCAATATTTGCTCTGTCTCTAATAGGTATATCAGCCAAACTCCTCGGGAGGCATACGACTTTATGTCAAATATGCATCTAAGTTTATTCAATGCCCCATGACTTTGAACCGACGTTGATTCAATGTTGATTGAGCGTTGCGTGCGGGACGCGACCACCCCTTTTGTTTCTTTCTTCCCCTGTCCTACACGTGACAAAATAAAAGTTATGTGAAGTTAGATTAGGTTGTGTTGTGATTGGTTGATTTCCTTCTTACAAATGAGTTGCAATAAATGTAAAGTCAGGCATAAGGTAGACACATGTGACTCTGGCCCAATATTTGCTCTGTCTCTAATAGTATGTTAAGCTAAATTAGGTTGTGTTGTGATTGGTTATGTCATGTGATAATAGATGATTTATAACCCAAGAGTGTTGGACTTCTTTTGCTCTGTCTCTAATAGGTATATCAGCCCAACTCCCCGGGAGGCGTACGAACTTAGGTCATCATAAAGTAGATACAGGTGAAAGTGGTACAATATTTGCTCTGTCTCTAATAGGTATATCAGCCAAACTCCTCGGGAGGCATACGACTTCATGTCAACAATGCATCTACGTTGATTCAATGCCCCATGACTTTGGACCGACGTTGATTCAATGTTGATTGAGCGTTGTGTGCGGGACGCGACCACCCCTTTGGTTTCTTTCTTCCCCTGTCCTACACGTGACAAAATAAAAGTTATGTGAAGTTAGATTAGGTTGTGTTGTGATTGGTTGATTTCCTTCTTACAAATGAGTTGCAATAAATGTAAAGTCAGGCATAAGGTAGACGCAGGTGAATCTGGCCAAATATTTGCTTTGTCTCTAATAGTATGTTAAGCTAAATTAGGTTGTGTTGTGATTGGTTATGTCATTTGATAATAATTGCTTTATAACCCAAAAGTGTTGGACTTCTTTTGCTCTGTCTCTAATAGGTATATCAGCCCAACTCCCCGGGAAGCATATTGCACTAGGTCAAAATTGAATCTACGTTTATTCAATGCCCCATGACTTTGAACCGACGTCGATTCAATGTTGATTGAGCGTTGTGTGCGGGACGCGTCCACCCCTTTGGTTTCTTTTTTCCCCTGTCCTACACGTGACAAAATAAAAGTTATGTTAAGTGAGTTTAGGTTGTGTTGTGATTGGTTGATTTCCTTCTTACAAATGAGTTGCAATAAATGTAAAGTCAGGCATAAGGTAGACTCAGGTGAAACTGGCCCAATATTTGCTCTGTCTCTAATTGTATGTTAAGCTAAATTAGGTTGTGTTGTGATTGGTTATGCTATGTGATAATAATTGCTTTATAACCCAAGAGTGTTGGACTCTTTTGGTCTGTCTCTAATAGGTATATCATCCCAACTCCCCGGGAAGCATATGGTGTTAGGGCAAAATTGAATCTACGTTGATTCAATGCCCCATGACTTTGAACCGACGTTGATTCAATGTTGATTGAGCGTTGTGTGCGGGACGCGTCTACCCCTTTGGTTTCTTTCTTCGCATTTCCTACACGTGACAAAATAAAAGTTATGTTAAGTTAGTTTAGGTTGTGTTGTGATTGGTTGATTTCCTTCTTACAAATGAGTTACAATAAATGTAAAGTCAGGCATAAGGTAGACTCAGGTGAAACTGGCCCAATATTTGCTCAGACTCTAATAGTATGTTAAGCTAAATTAGGTTGTGTTGTGATTGGTTATTTCATGTGATAAAAAGTGCTTCATTACCCAAGAGTGTTGGACTTCTTTTGTCGCTTTTCTTTTTTCTTTTTTCAGATACTGCGAGGAGGGGGAGCGGGGGAGCCGAACAAAAGAGTAAGTATTCTTTGATTTCCTTATCACAAATGAGTTGCAATAAATGTAAGGCCAGACATAAAGTAGATTCAGGTGATAGTGGCCCAATATTTGCTCTGTCTCTAATAGGTATATCAGCCCAACTCCTCGGGAGGCATACGACTTTATGTCAACAATGCATCTACGTTGATTCAATGCCCCATGACTTTGAACCGACGTTGATTCAATGTTGATTGAGCGTTGTGTGCGGGACGCTTCCACCCCTTTTGTTTCTTTCTTCCCCTTTCCTACACGTGACAAAATAAAAGTTATGTTAAGTTAGTTTAGGTTGTGTTGTGATTGGTTGATTTCCTTCTTACAAATGAGTTGCAGTAAATGTAAAGTCAGGCATAAGGTGGACACAGGTGAAACCTGCCCAATATTTGCTCTGTCTCGAATAGTATGTGAAGCTAAATATGATTGTGTTGTGATTGGATATGTCATGTGATAATAGTTGCTTTATAACCCAAGAATGTTGGACTTCTTTTACCCTGTCTCTAATAGGTATATCAGCCCAACTACCCGGGAAGCATACGACGTTAGGTCAAAATTGAATCTACGTTGATTCAATGCCCCATGACTTTGAACCGAGGTTGATTCAATGTTGATTGAGCGTTGTGTGCGGGACGCGACCACCCTTTGGTTTCTTTCTTCCCCTGTCCTACACGTGACAAAATAAAAGTTAAGTTAGTTTAGGTTGTGTTGTGATTGATTAATTTCCTTCTTACAAATGAGATGCAACATATTTAAAGTCAGGCATAAGGTAAACTCAGGTGAAACTGGCCCAATATTTGCTCTGTCTCTAATAGTATGATAAGCTAAATTAGGTTGTGTTGTGATTGGTTATGTCATGTGATAATAGTTGCTTTTTAACCCAAGAGTTTTTTACTTCTTTTGCTCTGTCTCTAATAGGTATATCAGCCTAACTCCCCGGGAGGCGTACGACGTTAGGTGAACATTGAATATACGTTTTTTCAATGCCTCATGACTTTGAACCGGCGTTGATTCAATGTTGATTGAGCGTTGTGTGCGGGACGCGGCCACCCCTTTGGTTGTTTCTTCCCCTGTCCTACACGTGGCAAAATAAAAGTAATATTAAGTTAGTTTAGGTTGTGTTGTAATTGGTTGATTTCCTTCTTACAAATGAGTTGCAATAAATGTAAAGTCAGGCATAAGGTAGACACAGGTGAATCTGGCCCAATATTTTCTCTGTCTCTAATAGTATGTTAAGGTAAATTAGGTTGTGTTGTGATTAGTTATGTCATGTGATAATACTTGCTTTATAACCCAAGAGTGTTGGACTTCTTTTTCTTTGTCTCTAATAGGTATGTCCAACTCCCCGGGAAGCATATGGCATTAGATCAAAATTGAATCTACGTTGATTCAATGCCCCATGACTTTGAACCGACGTTGATTCAATGTTGATTGAGCGTTGTGTGCGGGACGCGTCCACCCCTTTGGTTTCTTTCTTCCCCTGTCCTACACGTGACAAAATAAAAGTTATGTTAAGTTAGTTTAGGTTGTGTTGCGATTGGTTGATTTCCTTCTTACAAATGAGTTGCATTAAATGTAAAGTCAGGCATAAGGTAGACACATGTGAATCTGGCCCAATATTTGCTCTGTCGCTAATAGTATGTTAAGCTAAATTAGGTTGTGTTGTGATTGGTTATGTCATGTGATAATAGTTGCGTTATAACCCAAGAGTTTTGGACTTCTTTTGCTCTGTCTCTAATAGGTATATCAGCCCAACTGCCCGGGAGGCGTACGACCTTAGGTCATCATAAAGTAGATTCAGGTGAAAGTGGCCCAATATTTGCTCTGTCTCTAATAGGTATATCAGCCAAACTCCTCGGGAGGCATACGACTTTATGTCAACAATGCATCTAAGTTGATTCAATGCCCCATGACTTTGAACCGACGTTGATTCAATGTTGATTGAGCGTTGCGTGCGGGACGCGACCACCCCTTTTGTTTCTTTCTTCCCCTGTCCTACACGTGACAAAATAAAAGTTATGTGAAGTTAGATTAGGTTGTGTTGTGATTGGTTGATTTCCTTCTTACAAATGAGTTGCAATAAATGTAAAGTCAGGCATAAGGTAAACGCAGGTGAATCTGGCCCAATATTTGCTCTGTCTCTAATAGTATGTGAAGCTAAATTAGATTGTGTTGTGATTGGTTATGTCATGTGATAAAAAGTGCTTTATAACCCAAGAGTGTTGGACTTCTTTTGCTCTGTCTCTAATAGGTATATCAGCCCAACTCCCCGGGAAGCATATTGCACTAGGTCAAAATTGAATCTACGTTTATTCAATGCCCCATGACTTTGAACCGACGTCGATTCAATGTTGATTGAGCGTTGTGTGCGTGACGCGTCCACCCCTTTGGTTTCTTTCTTCCCCTGTCCTACACGTGACAAAATAAAAGTTATGTTAAGTGAGTTTAGGTTGTGTTGTGATTGGTTGATTTCCTTCTTACAAATGAGTTGCAATAAATGTAAAGTCAGGCATAAGGTAGACTCAGGTGAAACTGGCCCAATATTTGCTCTGTCTCTAATAGTATGTTAATCTAAATTAGGTTGTGTTGTGATTGGTTATGTCATGTGATAATAATTGCTTTATAACCCAAGAGTGTTGGACTTCTTTTGCTCTGTCTCTAATAGGTATACCATCCCAACTCCCCGGGAAGCATATGGCGTAAGGGCAAAATTGAATCTACGTTGATTCAATGCCCCATGACTTTGAACCGACGTTGATTCAATGTTGATTGAGCGTTGTGTGCGGGACGCGTCCACCCCTTTGGTTTCTTTCTTCGCATTTCCTACACGTGACAAAATAAAAGTTATGTTAAGTTAGTTTAGGTTGTGTTGTGATTGGTTTATTTCCTTTTTACAAATGAGTTACAATAAATGTAAAGTCAGGCATAAGGTAGACTCAGGTGAAACTGGCCTAATATTTGCTCAGACTCTAATAGTATGTTAAGCTAAATTAGGTTGTGTTGTGATTGGTTATTTCATGTGATAAAAAGTGCTTCATTACCCAAGAGTGTTGGACTTCTTTTGTCGCTTTTCTTTTTTCTTTTTTCAGATACTGCGAGGAGGGGGAGCGGGGGAGCCGAACAAAAGAGTAAGTATTCTTTGATTTCCTTATCACAAATGAGTTGCAATAAATGTAAGGCCAGGCATAAAGTAGATTCAGGTGAAAGTGGCCCAATATGTGCTCTGTCTCTAATAGGTATATCAGCCCAAGTCCTCGGGAGGCATACGACTTTATGTCAACAATGCATCTACGTTTATTCAATGCCCCATGACTTTGAACCGACGTTGATTCAATGTTGATTGAGCGTTGTGTGCGGGACGCGACCACCCCTTTTGTTTCTTTCTTCCCCTTTCCTACACGTGACAAAATAAAAGTTATGTTAAGTTAGTTTAGGTTGTGTTGTGATTGGTTGATTTCCTTCTTACAAATGAGTTACAATAAATGTAAAGTCAGGCATAAGGTAGACACAGGTGAAACCGGCCCAATATTTGCTCTGTCTCGAATGGTATATGAAGCTAAATTAGATTGTGTTGTGATTGGTTATGGCATGTGATAATAGTTGCTTTATAACCCAAGAATGTTGGACTTCTTTTACCCTGTCTCTAATAGGTATATCAGCCCAACTACCCGGGAAGCATACGACGTTAGGTCAAAATTGAGACTACGTTGATTCAATGCCCCATGACTTTGAACCGAGGTTGATTCAATGTTGATTGAGCGTTGTGTGCGGGACGCGACCACCCTTTGGTTTCTTTCTTCCCCTGTCCTACACGTGACAAAATAAAAGTTAAGTTAGTTTAGGTTGTGTTGTGATTGGTTAATTTCCTTCTTACAAATGAGATGCAACATATTTAAAGTCAGGCATAAGGTAAACTCAGGTGAAACTGGCCCAATATTTGCTCTGTCTCTAATAGTATGTTAAGCTAAATTAGGTTGTGTTGTGATTGGTTATGTCATGTGATAATAGTTGCTTTTTAACCCAAGAGTTTTTGACTTCTTTTGCTCTGTCTGTAATAGGTATATCAGCCTTACTCCCCGGGAGGCGTACGACGTTAGGTGAACATTGAATATACGTTTTTTCAATGCCTCATGACTTTGAACCGGCGTTGATTCAATGTTGATTGAGCGTTGTGTGCGGGACGCGGCCACCCCTTTGGTTATTTCTTTCCCTGTCCTACACGTGGCAAAATAAAAGTAATATTAAGTTAGTTTAGGTTGTGTTGTAATTGGTTGATTTCCTTCTTACAAATGAGTTGCAATAAATGTAAAGTCAGGCATAAGGTAGACACAGGTGAATCTGGCCCAATATTTTCTCTGTCTCTAATAGTATGTTGAGGTAATTTAGGTTGTGTTGTGATTAGTTATGTCATGTGATAATACTTGCTTTATAACCCAAGAGTGTTGGACTTCTTTTTGTTTGTCTCTAATAGGTATGTCCAACTCCCCGGGAAGCATATGGCGTTAGATCAAAATTGAACCTACGTTGATTCAATGCCCCATGACTTTGAACCGACGTTGATTCAATGTTGATTGAGCGTTGTGTGCGGGACGCGTCCACCCCTTTGGTTTCTTTCCTCCCCTGTTCTACACGTGACAAAATAAAAGTTATGTTAAGTTAGTTTAGGTTGTGTTGTGATTGGTTGATTTCCTTCTTACAAATGAGTTGCATTAAATGTAAAGTCAGGCAATGTAGACACAGGTGAATCTGGCCCAATATTTGCTCTGTCCCTAGTAGTATGTTAAGCTAAATTAGGTTGTGTTGTGATTGGTTATGTCATGTGATAATAGTTGCTTTATAACCCAAGAGTGTTGGACTTCTTTTGCTCTGTCTCTAATAGGTATATCAGCCCAACTGCCCGGGAGGCGTACGACCTTAGGTCATCATAAAGTAGATTCAGGTGAAAGTGGCCCAATATTTGCTCTGTCTCTAATAGGTATATCAGCCAAACTCCTCGGGAGGCATACGACTTTATGTCAACAATGCATCTACGTTGATTCAATGCCCCATGACTTTGAACCGACGTTGATTCAATGTTGATTGAGCGTTGTGTGCAGGACGCGACCACCCCTTCGGTTTCTTTCTTCCCCTGTCCTACACGTGACAAAATAAAAGTTATGTGAAGTTAGATTAGGTTGTGTTGTGATTGGTTGATTTCCTTCTTACAAATGAGTTGCAATAAATGTAAAGTCAGGCATAAGGTAAACGCAGGTAAATCTGGCCCAATATTTGCTTTCTCTCTAATAGTATGTTAAGCTAAATTAGGTTGTGTTGTGATTGGTTATGTCATGTGATAATAATTGCTTTATAACCCAAGAGTGTTGGACTTCTTTTGCTCTGTCTCAAATAGGTATATCAGCCCAACTCCCCGGGAAGCATATTGCACTAGGTCAAAATTGAATCTACGTTGATTCAATGCCCCATGACTTTGAACCGACGTTGATTCAATGTTGATTGAGCGTTGTGTGCGGAACGCGTCCACCCCTTTGGTTTCTTTCTTCCCCTGTCCTACACTGACAAAATAAAAGTTATGTTAAGTTAGTTTAGGTTGTGTTGTGATTGGTTGATTTCCTTCTTACAAATGAGTTGCATTAAATGTAAAGTCAGGCATAAGGTAGACACAGGTGAATCTGGCCCAATATTTGCTCTGTCTCTAATAGTATGTTAAGCTAAATTAGGTTGTGTTGTGATTGGTTATGTCATGTGATAATAGTTGCTTTATAACCCAAGAGTGTTGGACTTCTTTTGCTCTGTCTCTAATAGGTATATCAGTCAAACTCCTCGGGAGGCATACGACTTTATGTCAACAATGCATCTAAGTTGATTCAATGCCCCATGACTTTGAACCGACGTTGATTCAATGTTGATTGAGCGTTGTGTGCGGGACGCGACCACCCCTTTGGTTTCTTTCTTCCCCTGTCCTACACGTGACAAAATAAAAGTTATGTGAAGTTAGATTAGGTTGTGTTGTGATTGGTTGATTTCCTTCTTACGAATGAGTTGCAATAAATGTAAAGTCAGGCATAAGGTAGACGCAGGTGAATCTGGCCCAATATTTGCTCTGTCTCTAATAGTATGTGAAGCTAAATTAGATTGTGTTGTGATTGGTTATGTCATGTGATAATACAGTCAAACCCGTCTTAAGGGGTCACTGTATTAAGGGTCACCTGTCTTTAGCAGCCACTTTTTGGGAGTCCCTTAGACCAAAATACAGTGCAAATGAACCTGTATTAAGGGATGACCTGTCTTGAGCAGCCAATTTTTGTGGGTCCCATGGGGTGACCCCTTACGACAGGTTTGACTGTAATTGCTTTATAACCAAAGAGTGTTGGACTTCTTTTGCTCTGTCTCTAATAGGTATATCAGCCCAACTTCCCGGGAGGCGTACGACCTTAGGTCATCATAAAGTAGATTCAGGTGAAAGTGGCCCAATATTTGCTCTGTCTCTAATAGGTATATCAGCCAAACTCCTCGGGAGGCATACGACTTTGTCAACAATGCATCTAAGTTGATTCAATGCCCCATGACTTTGAACCGACGTTGATTCAATGTTGATTGAGCGTTGTGTGCGGGACGCGACCACCCCTTTGGTTTCTTTCTTCCCCTGTCCTACACGTGACAAAATAAAAGTTATGTGAAGTTAGATTAGGTTGTGTTGTGATTGGTTGATTTCCTTCTTACAAATGAGTTGCAATAAATGGAAAGTCAGGCATAAGGTAGACTCAGGTGAAACTGGCCCAATATTTGCTCTGTCTCTAATAGTATGTTAAGCTAAATTAGGTTGTGTTGTGATTGGTTATGTCATGTGATAATAATTGTTTTATAACCCAAGAGTGTTGGACTTCTTTTGCTCTGTCTCTAATAGGTATATCATCCCAACTCCCCGGGAAGCATATGGCGTTAGGGCAAAATTGAATCTACGTTGATTCAATGCCCCATGACTTTGAACCGACGTTGATTCAATGTTGATTGAGCGTTGTGTGCGGGACGCGTCCACCCCTTTGGTTTCTTTCTTCGCATTTCCTACACGTAACAAAATAAAAGTTATGTTAAGTTAGTTTAGGTTGTGTTGTGATTGGTTGATTTCCTTCTTACAAATGAGTTACAATAAATGTAAAGTCAGGCATAAGGTAGACTCAGGTGAAACTGGCCCAATATTTGCTCAGACTCTAATAGTATGTTAAGCTAAATAAGGTTGTGTTGTGATTGGTTATTTCATGTGATAAAAAGTGCTTCATTGCCCAAGAGTGTTGGACTTCTTTTGTCGCTTTTCTTTTTTCTTTTTTCAGATACTGCGAGTAGGGGGAGCGGGGGAGCCGAACAAAAGAGTAAGTATTCTTTGATTTCCTTATCACAAATGAGTTGCAATAAATGTAAGGCCAGGCATAAAGTAGATTCAGGTGAAAGTGGCCCAATATTTGCTCCGTCTCTAATAGGTATATCAGCCCAACTCCTCGGGAGGCATACGACTTTGTCAACAATGCATCTAAGTTGATTCAATGCCCCATGACTTTGAACCGACGTTGATTCAATGTTGATTGAGCGTTGTGTGCGGGACGCTTCCACCCCTTTTGTTTCTTTCTTCCCCTTTCCTACACGTGACAAAATAAAAGTTATGTTAAGTTAGTTTAGGTTGTGTTGTGATTGGTTGATTTCCTTCTTACAAATGAGTTGCAATAAATGTAAAGTCAGGCATAAGGTAGACACAGGTGAAACCGGCCCAATATTTGCTCTGTCTCGAATGGTATGTGAAGCTAAATTAGATTGTGTTGTGATTGGTTATGTCATGTGATAATAGTTGCTTTATAACCCAAGAGTGTTGGACTTCTTTTACCCTGTCTCTAATAGGTATATCAGCCCAACTACCCGGGAAGCCTACGACGTTAGGTCAAAATTGAATCTACGTTGATTCAATGCCCCATGACTTTGAACCGAGGTTGATTCAATGTTGATTGAGCGTTGTGTGCGGGACGCGACCACCCTTTGGTTTCTTTCTTCCCCTGTCCTACACGTGACAAAATAAAAGTTAAGTTAGTTTAGGTTGTGTTGTGATTGGTTAAATTCCTTCTTACAAATGAGATGCAACATATTTAAAGTCAGGCATAAGGTAAACTCAGGTGAAACTGGCCCAATATTTGCTCTGTCTCTAATAGTATGTTAAGCTAAATTAGGTTTTGTTGTGATTGGTTATGTCATGTGATAATAGTTGTTTTTTAACCCAAGAGTTTTTGACTTCTTTTGCTCTGTCTCTAATAGGTATATCAGCCTTACTCCCCGGGAGGCGTACGACGTTAGGTGATCATTGAATATACATTTTTTCAATGCCTGACGACTTTGAACCGGCGTTGATTCAATGTCGATTGAGCGTTGTGTGCGGGACGCGGCCACCCCTTTGGTTATTTCTTCCCCTGTCCTACACGTGGCAAAATAAAAGTAATATTAAGTTAGTTTAGGTTGTGTTGTAATTGGTTGATTTCCTTCTTACAAATGAGTTGCAATAAATGTAAAGTCAGGCATAAGGTAGACACAGGTGAATCTGGCCCAATATTTGCTCTGTCTCTAATAGTATGTTAAGCTAAATTAGGTTGTGTTGTGATTGGTTATGTCATTTGATAATAGTTGCTTTTTAACCCAAGAGTGTTGGACTTCTTTTGCTCTGTCTCTAATAGGTATATCAGCCCAACTGCCCGGGAGGCGTACGAACTTAGGTCATCATAAAGTAGATTCAGGTGAAAGTGGCCCAATATTTGCTCTGTCTCTAATAGGTATATCAGCCAAACTCCTCGGGAGGCATACGACTTTATGTCAACAATGCATCTACGTTGATTCAATGCCCCATGACTTTGAACCGACGTTGATTCAATGTTGATTGAGCGTTGTGTGCGGGACGCGACCACCCCTTTGGTTTCTTTCTTCCCCTGTCCTACACGTGACAAAATAAAAGTTATGTGAAGTTAGATTAGGTTGTGTTGTGATTGGTTGATTTCCTTCTTACAAATGAGTTGCAATAAATGTAAAGTCAGGCATAAGGTAAACGCAGGTAAATCTGGCCCAATATTTGCTTTGTCTCTAATAGTATGTTAAGCTAAATTAGGTTGTGTTGTGATTGGTTATGTCATGTGATAATAATTGCTTTATAACCCAAGAGTGTTGGACTTCTTTTGCTCTGTCTCAAATAGGTATATCAGCCCAACTCCCCGGGAAGCATATTGCACTAGGTCAAAATTGAATCTACGTTGATTCAATGCCCCATGACTTTGAACCGACGTTGATTCAATGTTGATTGAGCGTTGTGTGCGGGACGCGTCCACCCATTTGGTTTCTTTCTTCCCCTGTCCTACACTGTCAAAATAAAAGTTATGTTAAGTTAGTTTAGGTTGTGTTGTGATTGGTTGATTTCCTTCTTACAAATGAGTTGCATTAAATGAAAAGTCAGGCATAAGGTAGACACAGGTGAATCTGGCCCAATATTTGCTCTGTCTCTAATAGTATGTTAAGCTAAATTAGGTTGTGTTGTGATTGGTTATGTCATGTGATAATAGTTGCTTTATAACCCAAGAGTGTTGGACTTCTTTTGCTCTGTCTCTAATAGGTATATCAGCCCAACTCCCCGGGAGGCGTACGACCTTAGGTCATCATAAAGTAGATTCAGGTGAAAGTGGCCCAATATTTGCTCTGTCTCTAATAGGTATATCAGCCAAACTCCTCGGGAGGCATACGACTTTATGTCAACAATGCACCTAAGTTGATTCAATGCCCCATGACTTTGAACCGACGTTGATTCAATGTTGATTGAGCGTTGTGTGCGGGACGCGACCACCCCTTTGGTTTCTTTCTTCCCCTGTCCTACACGTGACAAAATAAAAGTTATGTGAAGTTAGATTAGGTTGTGTTGTTATTGGTTGATTTCCTTCTTACAAATGAGTTGCAATAAATGTAAAGTCAGGCATAAGGTAGACGCAGGTGAATCTGGCCCAATATTTGCTCTGTCTCTAATAGTATGTGAAGCTAAATTAGATTGTGTTGTGATTGGTTATGTCATGTGATAATAATTGCTTTATAACCAAAGAGTGTTGGACTTCTTTTGCTCTGTCTCTAATAGGTATATCAGCCCAACTCCCGGGAAGCATATTGCACTAGGTCAAAATTGAATCTACGTTTATTCAATGCCCCATGACGTTGAACCGACGTCGATTCAATGTTGATTGAGCGTTGTGTGCGGGACGCGTCCACCCCTTTGGTTTCTTTCTTCCCCTGTCCTGCACGTGACAAAATAAGTTATGTTAAGTGAGTTTAGGTTGTGTTGTGATTGGTTAATTTCCTTCTTACAAATGAGTTGCAATAAATGTAAAGTCAGGCATAAGGTAGACTCAGGTGAAACTGGCCCAATATTTGCTCTGTCTCTAATAGTATGTTAAGCTAAATTAGGTTGTGTTGTGATTGGTTATGTCATGTGATAATAATTGTTTTATAACCCAAGAGTGTTGGACTTCTTTTGCTCTGTCTCTAATAGGTATATCATCCCAACTCCCCGGGAAGCATATGGCGTTAGGGCAAAATTGAATCTACGTTGATTCAAAGCCCCATGACTTTGAACCGACGTTGATTCAATGTTGATTGAGCGTTGTGTGCGGGACGCGTCCGCCCCTTTGGTTTCTTTCTTCGCATTTCCTACACGTGACAAAATAAAAGTTATGTTAAGTTAGTTTAGGTTGTGTTGTGATTGGTTGATTTCCTTCTTACAAATGAGTTACAATAAATGTAAAGTCAGGCATAAGGTAGACTCAGGTGAAACTGGCCCAATATTTGCTCAGACTCTAATAGTATGTTAAGCTAAATTAGGTTGTGTTGTGATTGGTTATTTCATGTGATAAAAAGTGCTTCATTACCCAAGAGTGTTGGACTTCTTTTGTCGCTTTTCTTTTTTCTTTTTTCAGATACTGCGAGGAGGGGGAGCGGGGGAGCCGAACAAAAGAGTAAGTATTCTTTGATTTCCTTATCACAAATGAGTTGCAATAAATGTAAGGCCAGCCATAAAGTAGATTCAGGTGAAAGTGGCCCAATATTTGCTCTGTCTCTAATAGGTATATCAGCCCAACTCCTCGGGAGGCATACGACTTTATGTCAACAATGCATCTACGTTGATTCAATGCCCCATGACTTTGAACCGACGTTGATTCAATGTTGATTGAGCGTTGTGTGCGGGACGCTTCCACCCCTTTTGTTTCTTTCTTCCCCTTTCCTACACGTGACAAAATAAAAGTTATGTTAAGTTAGTTTAGGTTGTGTTGTGATTGGTTCATTTCCTTCTTACAAATGAGTTGCAATAAATGTAAAGTCAGGCAAAAGGTAGACACAGGTGAAACCGGCCCAATATTTGCTCTGTCTCGAATGGTATGTGAAGCTAAATTAGATTGTGTTGTGATTGGTTATGTCATGTGATAATAGTTGCTTTATAACCCAAGAGTGTTGGACTTCTTTTACCCTGTCTCTAATAGGTATATCAGCCCAACTACCCGGGAAGCATACGACGTTAGGTCAAAATTGAATCTACGTTGATTCAATGCCCCATGACTTTGAACCGAGGTTGATTCAATGTTGATTGAGCGTTGTGTGCGGGACGCGACCACCCCTTTGGTTTCTTTCTTCCCCTGTCCTACACGTGACAAAATAAAAGTTAAGTTAGTTTAGGTTGTGTTGTGATTGGTTAATTTCCTTCTTACAAATGAGATGCAACATATTTAAAGTCAGGCATAAGGTAAACTCAGGTGAAACTGGCCCAATATTTGCTCTGTCTCTAATAGTATGTTAAGCTAAATTAGGTTGTGTTGTGATTGGTTATGTCATGTGATAATAGTTGCTTTTTAACCCAAGAGTTTTTGACTTCTTTTGCTCTGTCTCTAATAGGTATATCAGCCTAACTCCCCGGGAGGCGTACGACGTTAGGTGATCATTGAATATACGTTTTTTCAATGCCTGACGACTTTGAACCGGCGTTGATTCAATGTCGATTGAGCGTTGTGTGCGGGACGCGGCCACCCCTTTGGTTATTTCTTCCCCTGTCCTACACGTGGCAAAATAAAAGTAATATTAAGTTAGTTTAGGTTGTGTTGTAATTGGTTGATTTCCTTCTTACAAATGAGTTGCAATAAATGTAAAGTCAGGCATAAGGTAGACACAGGTGAATCTGGCCCAATATTTTCTCTGTCTCTAATAGTATGTAAAGGTAAATTAGGTTGTGTTGTGTTTAGTTATGTCATGTGATATACTTGCTTTATAACCCAAGAGTGTTGGACTTCTTTTTCTTTGTCTCTAATAGGTATGTCCAACTCCCCGGGAAGCATATGGCGTTAGATCAAAATTGAATCTACGTTGATTCAATGCCCCATGACTTTGAACCGACGTTGATTCAATGTTGATTGAGCGTTGTGTGCGGGACGCGTCCACCCCTTTGGTTTCTTTCTTCCCCTGTCCTACACGTGACAAAATAAAAGTTATGTGAAGTTAGATTAGGTTGTGTTGTGATTGGTTGATTTCCTTCTTACAAATGAGTTGCATTAAATGTAAAGTCAGGCATAAGGTAGACACAGGTGAATCTGGCCCAATATTTGCTCTGTCTCTAGTAGTATGTTAAGCTAAATTAGGTTGTGTTGTGATTGGTTATGTCATGTGATAATAGTTGCTTTAAAACCCAAGAGTGTTGGACTTCTTTTGCTCTGTCTCTAATAGGTATATCAGCCCAACTGCCCGGGAGGCGTACGACCTTAGGTCATCATAAAGTAGATTCAGGTGAAAGTGGCCCAATATTTGCTCTGTCTCTAATAGGTATATCAGCCAAACTCCTCGGGAGGCATACGACTTTATGTCAACAATGCATCTACGTTGATTCAATGCCCCATGACTTTGAACCGACGTTGATTCAATGTTGATTGAGCGTTGTGTGCAGCGCGACCACCCCTTTGGTTTCTTTCTTCCCCTGTCCTACACGTGACAAAATAAAAGTAATGTGAAGTTAGATTAGGTTGTGTTGTGATTGGTTGATTTCCTTCTTACAAATGAGTTGCAATAAATGTAAAGTCAGGCATAAGGTAAACGCAGGTAAATCTGGCCCAATATTTGCTTTGTCTCTAATAGTATGTTAAGCTAAATTAGGTTGTGTTGTGATTGGTTATGTCATGTGATAATAATTGCTTTATAACCCAAGAGTGTTGGACTTCTTTTGCTCTGTCTCAAATAGGTATATCAGCCCAACTCCCCGGGAAGCATATTGCACTAGGTCAAAATTGAATCTACGTTTATTCAATGCCCCATGACTTTGAACCGACGTTGATTCAATGTTGATTGAGCGTTGTGTGCGGGACGCGTCCACACGTTTGGTTTCTTTCTTCCCCTGTCCTACACTGACAAAATAAAAGTTATGTTAAGTTAGTTTAGGTTGTGTTGTGATTGGTTGATTTCCTTCTTACAAATGAGTTGCATTCAATGTAAAGTCAGGCATAAGGTAGACACAGGTGACTCTGGCCCAATATTTGCTCTGTCTCTAATAGTATGTTAAGCTAAATTAGGTTGTGTTGTGATTGGTTATGTCATGTGATAATAGTTGCTTTATAACCCAAGAGTGTTGGACTTCTTTTGCTCTGTCTCTAATAGGTATATCAGCCCAACTCCCCGGGAGGCGTACGACCTTAGGTCATCATAAAGTAGATTCAGGTGAAAGTGGCCCAATATTTGCTCTGTCTCTAATAGGTATATCAGCCAAACTCCTCGGGAGGCATACGACTTTATGTCAACAATGCATCTACGTTGATTCAATGCCCCATGACTTTGAACCGACGTTGATTCAATGTTGATTGAGCGTTGTGTGCGGGACGCGACCACCCCTTTGGTTTCTTTCTTCCCCTGTCCTACACGTGACAAAATAAAAGTTATGTGAAGTTAGATTAGGTTGTGTTGTGATTGGTTGATTTCCTTCTTACAAATGAGTTGCAATAAATGTAAAGTCAGGCATAAGGTAGACGCAGGTGAATCTGGCCAAATATTTGCTTTGTCTCTAATAGTATGTTAAGCTAAATTAGGTTGTGTTGTGATTGGTTATGTCATGTGATAATAATTGCTTTATAACCCAAGAGTGTTGGACTCTTTTGCTCTGTCTCTAATAGGTATATCATCCCAACTCCCGGGAAGCATATGGTGTTAGGGCAAAATTGAATCTACGTTGATTCAATGCCCCATGACTTTGAACCGACGTTGATTCAATGTTGATTGAGCATTGTGTGCGGGACGCGTCCACCCCTTTGGTTTCTTTCATCGCATTTCCTACACGTGACAAAATAAAAGTTATGTTAAGTTAGTTTAGGTTGTGTTGTGATTGGTTGATTTCCTTCTTACAAATGAGTTACAATAAATGTAAAGTCAGGCATAAGGTAGACTCAGGTGAAACTGGCCCAATATTTGCTCAGACTCTAATAGTATGTTAAGCTAAATTAGGTTGTGTTGTGATTGGTTATTTCATGTGATAAAAAGTGCTTCATTACCCAAGAGTGTTGGACTTCTTTTGTCGCTTTTCTTTTTTCTTTTTTCAGATACTGCGAGGAGGGGGAGCGGTAGAGCCGAACAAAAGAGTAAGTATTCTTTGATTTCCTTATCACAAATGAGTTGCAATAAATGTAAGGCCAGACATAAAGTAGATTCAGGTGATAGTGGCCCAATATTTGCTCTGTCTCTAATAGGTATATCAGCCCAAGTCCTCGGGAGGCATACGACTTTATGTCAACAATGCATCTACGTTGATTCAATGCCCCATGACTTTGAACCGACGTTGATTCAATGTTGATTGAGCGTTGTGTGCGGGACGCTTCCACCCCTTTTGTTTCTTTCTTCCCCTTTCCTACACGTGACAAAATAAAAGTTATGTTAAGTTAGTTTAGGTTGTGTTGTGATTGGTTGATTTCCTTCTTACAAATGAGTTGCAGTAAATGTAAAGTCAGGCATAAGGTAGACACAGGTGAAACCTGCCCAATATTTGCTCTGTCTCGAGTGTATGTGAAGCTAAATATGATTGTGTTGTGATTGGTTATGTCATGTGATAATAGTTGCTTTATAACCCAAGAATGTTGGACTTCTTTTACCCTGTCTCTAATAGGTATATCTGCCCAACTACCCGGGAAGCATACGACGTTAGGTCAAAATTGAATCTACGTTGATTCAATGCCCCATGACTTTGAACCGAGGTTGATTCAATGTTGATTGAGCGTTGTGTGCGGGACGCGACCACCCTTTGGTTTCTTTCTTCCCCTGTCCTACACGTGACAAAATAAAAGTTAAGTTAGTTTAGGTTGTGTTGTGATTGGTTAATTTCCTTCTAACAAATGAGATGCAACATATTTAAAGTCAGGCATAAGGTAAACTCAGGTGAAACTGGCCCAATATTTGCTCTGTCTCTAATAGTATGATAAGCTAAATTAGGTTGTGTTGTGATTGGTTATGTCATGTGATAATAGTTGCTTTTTAACCCAAGAGTTTTTGACTTCTTTTGCTCTGTCTCTAATAGGTATATCAGCCTAACTCCCCGGGAGGCGTACGACGTTAGGTGAACATTGAATATACGTTTTTTCAATGCCTCATGACTTTGAACCGGCGTTGATTCAATGTTGATTGAGCGTTGTGTGCGGGACGCGGCCACCCCTTTGGTTGTTTCTTCCCCTGTCCTACACGTGGCAAAATAAAAGTAATATTAAGTTAGTTTAGGTTGTGTTGTAATTGGTTGATTTCCTTCTTACAAATGAGTTGCAATAAATGTAAAGTCAGGCATAAGGTAGACACAGGTGAATCTGGCCCAATATTTTCTCTGTCTCTAATAGTATGTTAAGGTAAATTAGGTTGTGTTGTGATTAGTTATGTCATGTGATAATACTTGCTTTATAACCCAAGAGTGTTGGACTTCTTTTTCTTTGTCTCTAATAGGTATGTCCAACTGCCCGGGAAGCATATGGCATTAGATCAAAATTGAATCTACGTTGATTCAATGCCCCATGACTTTGAACCGACGTTGATTCAATGTTGATTGAGCGTTGTGTGCGGGACGCGTCCACCCCTTTGGTTTCTTTCTTCCCCTGTCCTACACGTGACAAAATAAAAGTTATGTTAAGTTAGTTTAGGTTGTGTTGTGATTGGTTGATTTCCTTCTTACAAATGAGTTGCATTAAATGTAAAGTCAGGCATAAGGTAGACACATGTGAATCTGGCCCAATATTTGCTCTGTCGCTAATAGTATGTTAAGCTAAATTAGGTTGTGTTGTGATTGGTTATGTCATGAGAATAGTTGCTTTATAACCCAAGTGTGTTGGACTTCTTTTGCTCTGTCTCTAATAGGTATATCAGCCCAACTGCCCGGGAGGCGTACGACCTTAAGTCATCATAAAGTAGATTCAGGTGAAAGTGGCCCAATATTTGCTCTGTCTCTAATAGGTATATCAGCCAAACTCCTCGGGAGGCATACGACTTTATGTCAACAATGCATCTACGTTGATTCAATGCCCCATGACTTTGAACCGACGTTGATTCAATGTTGATTGAGCGTTGTGTGCGGGACGCGACCACCCCTTTGGTTTCTTTCCTCCCCTGTCCTACACGTGACAAAATAAAAGTTATGTGAAGTTAGATTAGGTTGTGTTGTGATTGGTTGATTTCCTTCTTACAAATGAGTTGCAATAAATGTAAAGTCAGGCATAAGGTAAACGCAGGTTAATCTGGCCCAATTTTTGCTTTGTCTCTAATAGTATGTTAAGCTAAATTAGGTTGTGTTGTGATTGGTTATGTCATGTGATAATAATTGCTTTATAACCCAAGAGTGTTGGACTTCTTTTGCTCTGTCTCAAATAGGTATATCAGCCCAACTCCCCGGGAAGCATATTGCACTAGGTCAAAATTGAATCTACGTTTATTCAATGCCCCATGACTTTGAACCGACGTCGATTCAATGTTGATTGAGCGTTGTGTGCGGGACGCGTCCACCCCTTTGGTTTCTTTCTTCCCCTGTCCTACACGTGACAAAATAAAAGTTATGTTAAGTTAGTTTAGGTTGTGTTGTGATTGGTTGATTTCCTTCTTACAAATGAGTTGCATTAAATGTAAAGTCAGGCATAAGGTAGACACATGTGAATCTGGCCCAATATTTGCTCTGTCGCTAATAGTATGTTAAGCTAAATTAGGTTGTGTTGTGATTGGTTATGTCATGAGAATAGTTGCTTTATAACCCAAGTGTGTTGGACTTCTTTTGCTCTGTCTCTAATAGGTATATCAGCCCAACTGCCCGGGAGGCGTACGACCTTAAGTCATCATAAAGTAGATTCAGGTGAAAGTGGCCCAATATTTGCTCTGTTTCTAATAGGTATATCAGCCAAACTCCTCGGGAGGCATACGACTTTATGTCAACAATGCATCTACGTTGATTCAATGCCCCATGACTTTGAACCGACGTTGATTCAATGTTGATTGAGCGTTGTGTGCGGGACGCGACCACCCCTTTGGTTTCTTTCCTCCCCTGTCCTACACGTGACAAAATAAAAGTTATGTGAAGTTAGATTAGGTTGTGTTGTGATTGGTTGATTTCCTTCTTACAAATGAGTTGCAATAAATGTAAAGTCAGGCATAAGGTAGACTCAGGTGAAACTGGCCCAATATTTGCTCTGTCTCTAATAGTATGTTAAGCTAAATTAGGTTTTGTGTTGTGATTGGTTATTTCATGTGATAATAGTTGCTTCATAACCCAAGAGTTTTGGACTTCTTTTGTCGCTCTTCTTTTTTCTTTTTTCAGATACTGCGAGGAGGGGGAGGGGGGAGCCGAACAAAAGAGTAAGTTTTCTTTGATTTCCTTATCACAAATGAGTTGCAATAAATGTAAGGCCAGGCATAAAGTAGATTCAGGTGAAAGTGGCTCAATATTTGCTCTGTCTCTAATAGGTATATCAGCCCAACTCCTCGGGAGGCATACGACGTTAGGTCAACATTGAATCTACGTTTATTCAATGCCCCATGACTTTGAACCGAGGTTGATTCAATGTTGATTGAGCGTTGTGTGCAGGATGCGTCCACCCCTTTGGTTTCTTTCTTCCCATGTCCTACACGTGACAAAATAAAAGTTATGTTAAGTTAGTTTAGGTTGTGTTGTGATTGGTTGATTTCCTTCTTACAAATGAGTTGCAATAAATGTAAAGTCAGGCATAAGGTAGACACAGGTGAATCTGGCCCAATATTTGCTCTGTCTCTTATAGTATGTTAGGCTAAATTAGGTTGTGTTATGATTGGTTATGTCATGTGATAACAGTTGCTTTATAACCCAAGATTTTCGGACTTGTTTTGCTCTGTCTCTAATAGGTTTATCAGCCCACCTCCCTGGGATGCATACGATGTTAGGTCAAATTGAATCTACGTTTATTCAATGCCCCATGACTTTGATCCGACGTTGTTTCAGTGTTGATTGAGCGTTGTGTGCGGGACGCGTCCACCCCTTTGGTTTCTTTCTTCCCCTGTCCTACACGTGACAAAATAAAAGTTATGTTAAGTTAGTTAAGGTTGTGTTGTGATTGGCTGATTTCCTTCATACAAATGAGTTGCAATAAAAGTAAAGTCTGGCATAAGGTAGACACAGGTGAATCTGACCCAATATTTGCTCTGTCTCTAATAGTATGTTAAGCTAAATTAGGTTGTGTTGTGATTGGTTCTATCATGAGATAATAATTGCTTTATAACCCAAGAGTGTTGGACTTCTTTTGCTCTGTCTCTAATAGGTATATCAGCCCAACTCCCCGGGAAGCATATTGCGTTAGGTCAAAATTGAATCTACGTTTATTCAATGCCCCATGACTTTGAACCGACGTCGATTCAATGTTGATTGAGCGTTGTGTGCGGGACGCGTCCACCCCTTTAGTTTCTCTCTTCCCATTTCCTACACGTGACAAAATAAAAGTTATGTTAAGTTAGTTTATGTTGTGTTGTGATTGGTTGATTTCCTTCTTACAATTGAGTTGCAATAAATGTAAAGTCAGGCATAAGGTAGACTCAGGTGAAACTGGCCCAATATTTGCCCTGTTCCTAATAGTATGTTAATTTAAATTAGGTTGTGCTGTGATTGGTAATATCATGTTATAATAGTTGCTTTATGACCCGAGGGTGTTGGACTTCTTTTGTCGCTCTTCTTTTTTTCAGATTTTGCGAGGAGGGGGAGGGTGGGTGGAGCCGAACAAAAAAGTAAGTATTCTTTGATTTCCTTATCACAAATGAGTTGCAATAAATGTAAGGCCAGGCATAAGGTAGACTCAGCTAAAAGTGGCCCAATATTTGCTCTGTCTCTAATAGGTATATCAGCCCAACTCCTCGGGATGCATACGACGTTAGGTCAACATTGAATCTACGTTTATTCAATGCCAGATGACTTTGAACCGACGTTGATTCAAAGTAGATTGAGCGTTGTGGGCAGGACGCGTCCACCCATTTTGGTTTCTTTCTTCCCCTGTCCTACACGTGACAAAATAAAAGTTATGTTAAGTTAGTTTGCTCTGTCTCTAATAGGTATATCAGCCCAACTGCCCGGGAGGCGTACGACCTTAGGTCATCATAAAGTAGATTCAGGTGAAAGTGGCCCAATATTTGCTCTGTCTCTAATAGGTATATCAGCCAAACTCCTCGGGAGGCATACGACGTTAGGTCAACATTGAATCTACGTTTATCCAATGCCCCATGACTTTGATCCGACGTTGATTCAATGTTGATTGAGCATTGCGTGCGGGACCCGTCCAACCCCTCTGTCTCTAATAGTATGTTAAGCTAAATTAGGTTGTGTTGTGATTGGTTATGTCATGTGATAATAATTGCTTCATACCCCAAGAGTGTTGGACTTCTTTTGTCGCTCTTCTTTTTTCTTTTTTCAGATACTGCGAGGAGGGGGAGGGGGGAGCCGAACAAAAGAGTAAGTATTCTTTGATTTCCTTATCACAAATGAGTTGCAATAAATGTAAGTTCAGGCATAAAGTAGATTTAGGTGAAAGTGGCCCAATATTTGCTCTGTCTCTAATAGGTATATCAGCCCAACTCCCCAGGAGGCATACGGCTTTAGTTCAACATTGCATCTACGTTGATTCAATGCCCCATGACTTTTAACCGACGTTGATTCAATGTTGATTGAGCGTTGTATGCGGGACGCTTCCACCCCTTTGGTTTCTTTCTTCCCCTGTCCTACACGTGACAAAATAAAAGTTAAGTTAGTTTAGGTTGTGTTGTGATTGGTTGATTTCCTTCTTACAAATGAGATGCAACAAATTTAAAGTTAGGCATAAGGTAGACACAGGTGAATCTGGCCTAATATTTGCTCTGTCTCGAATAGTATGTTAAGCTAAATTAGATTGTGTTGTGATTGGTTATGTCATGTGATAATAGTTGCTGTATAACCCAAGAGTGTTTGACTTCTTTTGCTCTGTCTCTAATAGGTATATCAGCCGAACTCCCCGGGAAGCATACGACGTTAGGTCAAAATTGAATCTACGTTTCAAGTGACTCAGGTGAAACTGGCCCAATATTTGCTCTGTCTCTAATAGTATGTTAAGCTAAATTAGGTTTTGTGTTGTGATTGGTTATGTCATGTGATAATAGTTGCTTCATAACCCAAGAGTTTTGGACTTCTTTTGTCGCTCTTCTTTTTTCTTTTTTCAGATACTGCGAGGAGGGGGAGGGGGGAGCCGAAAAAAAGAGTAAGTATTCTTTGATTTCCTTATCACAAATGAGTTGCAATAAATGTAAGTTCAGGCATAAAGTAGATTTAGGTGAAAGTGGCCCAATATTTGCTCTGTCTCTAATAGGTATATCAGCCCAACTCCCCAGGAGGCATACGGCTTTAGTTCAACATTGCATCTACGTTGATTCAATGCCCCATGACTTTGAACCGAGGTTGATTCAATGTTGATTGGGCGTTGTATGCGGGACGCGACCACCCCTTTGGTTTCTTTCTTCCCCTGTCCTACACGTGACAAAATAAAAGTTAAGTTAGTTTAGGTTGTGTTGTGATTGGTTGATTTCCTTCTTACAAATAAGATGCAACAAATTTAAAGTCAGGCATAAGGTAGACTCAGGTGAAACGGGCCGAATATTTGCTCTGTCTCTAATAGTATGTTAAGCTAAATTAGGTTGTGTTGTGATTGGTTATGTCATGTGATAATAGTTGCTTTTTAACCCAAGAGTTTTTGACTTCTTTTGCTCTGTCTCTAATAGGTATATCAGCCAAACTTCCCGGGAAGCATATTGCGTAAGGTCAAAATTGAATGTACGTTGATTCAATGACCCATGGCTTTGAACCGACGTAGATTCAATGTTGATTGAGCGTTTGGCGGGACGCGGCCACCCCTTTGGTTTCTTTCTTCCCCTGTCATACACGTGGCAAAATAAAGGTTATGTTAAGTTAGTCAAGGTTGTGTTGTGATTGGTTGATTTCCTTCTTACAAATGAGTTGCAATAAATGTAAAGTCAGGCATAAGGTAGACACAGGTGAATCTGGCCCAATATTTGCTCTGTCTCTAATAGTATGTTAAGCTAAATTAGGTTTTGTTGTGATTAGTTATGTCATGTGATAATAGTTGCTGTATACCCAAGAGCGTTGGACTTCTTTTGCTCTGTCTCTAATAGTTATATCTGCCCATCCCCTGGAAGCATATGGCGTTAGGTCAACATTGAATCTACGTTTATTCAATGCCCCATTTCCTTCTTACAAATGAGATGCAACAAATTTAAAGTCAGGCACAAGGTCGACACAGGTGAACCTGGCCCAATATTTGCTCTGTCTCTAATAGTATGTTAAGCTAAATTAGGTTGTGTTGTGATTGGTTATGTCATGTGATAATAGTTGCTTTATAACCCAAGAGTGTTGGACTTCTTTTGCTCTGTCTCTAATAGGTATATCAGCCCAACTCCCCGGGAGGCATACGACGTTAGGTCAAGATTGAATCTACGATTATTCAATGCCCCATGATTTTGATCCGACGTTGTTTCAATGTTGATTGAGCGTTGTGTGCGGGACGCGTCCGTCCCTTTGGTTTCTTTCTTCCCCTGTCCTACACGTGACAAAATAAAAGTTATGTTAAGTTAGTTTTGTGATTGGTTGATTTTCTTCTCACAAATGAGTTGCAATAAATGTAAAGTCAGGCATAAGGTAGACACAGGTGAATCTGTCCCAATATTTGCTCTGTCTCTAATAGTATGTTAATTAGGTTGTGTCGTGATTGGTTATGTCATGTGATAACAGTTGCTTTATAACCCAAGAGTGTTGGACTTCTTTTGCTCTGTCTCTTAAAGGTATATCAGCCCAACTCCCCGGGAGTCATACGACGTTAGGTCAACATTGAATCTACGTTGATTACATGCCCCATGACTTTGAACCGAGGTTGATTCAATTTTGATTGATCGTTGTGTGCGGGACGCGTTCATCCCTTTTGTTTCTTTCTTCCCCTGTCCTACACGTGAGAAAATAAAAGTTATGTTAAGTTAGTTTAGGTTGTGTTGTGGTTGGTTGATTTCCTTCTTACAAATGAGTTGCAATAAATGTAAAGGCAGGCATAAGGTAGACTCAGGTGAAACTGGCCCAATGTTTGCTCTATCTCTTGATTTCCTTCTCAACAATGAGTTGCAATAAATGTAAAGTCAGACATAAGGTAGACTCAGGTGAAACTGGCTCAATATTTGCTCTAATAGTATGTTAAGCTAAGTTAGGTCGTGTTATGATTGGTTATGTCATGTGATAATAGTTGCTTTATAACCTAAAAGTGTTGGACTTCTTTTGTCGCTCTTCTTTTTTTTTCTTTTTTCAGATTCTGCGAGGAGGGGGATGGGGGGGGGGGGGAGCTGAACAAAAGAGTAAGTATTCTTTGATTTCCTTATCACAAATGCGTTGCCATAAATGTAAGGACAGGCATAAGGTAGACTGCTTTGACTCAACATTAAAACAAAATAATACTTTTTTCTATTTGTTTCAGATTATCAGGAGGCTGACGCAGGCTTACGGGCATCAAGTCAAGAAAGAACCAGATAATGAACATGCACCGCTACGCGCAACCTGTGCTTAATCCGATAATTTTGATATTTAAAGTCCACTTTTAATGACAGTTAAATAACCGTTATCTCAAAGTTTTAGTCCGTGAATCACCACTTGCACAAATGTGTTGACGTGTTTGGAATGTCGACCTAGACACTGGAAGTTTTGATGACGTAGTCAACAGGTTTAAGCTTTAAAAAAATGATGACCTATATATAGGCGATACGAACGACCCTTGGCTGACGTGGATTCGGCGATTCTATGTTGAATCGGCGCCAGTTCTGGGTTATGTATGGTTTTGAGTGTCAGTGATGGTGTTGATAAGTTCTAATATTGATACGAGTATTAAATCCAATAATAGATGTAATGGATAATTGTGGCCAAATAAATAAATAAATAAATATTAAATAAATAAATAAAAAAAAATATAAAGGTGAGGGAGCCGAGGCCGTTGGACAGGTGATAGAGGGATGTGACTGCGCTGTTCCCTATGGGATAGTCTGCCAGGTTTCTATGGCAGCCAGGGTGGTCTTCCGCGGAGGGCGGGCGGTCAGATCCATATCGCCACAACAGCCTCGGCTCAAACATATCGTGTTCAAATGAAATATTAACCACATAACTTTAAATTAATTTCGGTACTCTAGACAAAAAAGTTAAGCCTTTTCTTTTCTTCTTTCTGATACTTCCCTTAAGTACATACATACATACATACATACATACATACAGTATATTTAGGAATTGAAAGTTGTTGTTTTTTTCGGCGTTCTTCGTGTGATGGGGCCGGTTGGAGGAGCTAGAATTGCATGAAGTGCGAAGCGCTTCTCTTGGGATTTTTTGGCTACGACCACTGGCCCCTTCACGCGATATACGCTGAAAACATCAAATTTTTTATTCTTGCAACTACACCACTTTTCAGACCCTTTTTGTACCGTTTTTTCGTGGTTATGTATTGTGAGATGTGTCAAATATACGTCAAAGGATAGTAACTACGTGTTCCGCCTTGCATTTGACGGCCACCGCCGTGGCGTAGCGCCGGTCGAGCGTTGTGTGGACCGGTCGCGTTGCGACTGATACCGTATTCGGTTATCGTTCGTTAGTGAGAGGCTTGTTGCTCTAAAAGGCCTATCAATAGAGGGTCAGTGGTAAATGTGAGTATTGTGGGGGTGAATTTCATTTTTCTGGCGTTTGTCGAGGTATGGACTACGTTGGGCCGTGTGCAAAGTAAGTGAACCCCGAAGGGGTTCACGTGAGCTTTGCAGGCGGTCCAGTGTGGTTTGTACATCGATAGGCACCGGAGAGGTTAGGCTCACTGCTAATACTTACATTCTATCTAATCATTATTTCATTTGACCTCAAATTTATGTTATGGGTAAATAAAAAAAAATAATAAAAACATTTATACGCAGCTTTTCAATAATGTAAATATTTATAAATAACGTATATAGAATAACACGATATGTAAAAATATGGTGTCGGTGTAGGGGAGGAGGAGCCGACATACAAAAACAAAAAAAAATGAGTTGCCGCAAATGTAAGGTCAAAAATCAGGTAGACGCAGGTGAAAGTGGCCCAATATTTGCTCTGTCTCTAATACGTATATCAGCCCAACTCCCCGGGAGGCATACGACGTTAGGTCAACATTGAATCGACGTTGATTCAACGCCCCATTACGTTGAATCGACGTTGATTCAAATTGATAATAGTTGCTTTATAACCCAAGAGTATTGGACTTCTTTTGATCTGTCTCTAATAGGTATATCAGCCCAACTCCCCGGGAGGCATACGACGTTAGGCCAACATTGAATCTACGTTTATTCAATGCCGATCCGACGTTGATTCAATGTTGATTGAGGGTTGTGTGCGGGACCCGTCCAATCCATTTGGATTCTTTCTTCCCCTGTCCGCTTTGATCCGACGTTGATTCAATGTTGATTGAGGGTTGTGTGCGGGACCCGTCCAATCCATTTGGATTCTTTCTTCCCCTGTCCTACACGTGACAAAATAAAAGTTATGTTAATTTACTTAAGGTTGTGTTGTGATTGATTGATTTCCTTCTTACAAATGAGTTGCAATAAATGTAAAGTCAGGCATAAGGTAGACTCAGGTGAAACTGGCTCAATATTTGCTCTGTCTCTAATAGTATGTTAAGCTAAGTTGGTTGTCTTGTGATTGGTTAGGTCATGTGATAATAGTTTCTTTATAACCCAAGAGTGTTAGACTTCTTTTGTCGCTCTTCTTTTTTCTTTTTTAAGATACTGCGAGGAGGGGGGGGGGGGAGCTAAACAATAGAGTAAGTATTCTTTGATTTCCTTATCACAAATGTGTTGCAATATATGTAAGGTCAGGCATAAGGTAGACTCAGGTGAAAGTGGCCCAATATTTGCTCTGTTTCTAATAGGAATATCACCCTAACTCCCCGGGAGGAATACTACGTTATGTCAACATTGAATCTACGTTGATTAAATGTTGATTGATCGTTGTGTGCGGGACGCGTTCACCCCTTTGGTTTCTTTCTTCCCCTGTCCTACACATGACACAATAAAAGTTATCGTAAGTTAGTTTAGGTTGTTTTGTGATTGGTTGATTTCCTTCTTACAAATGAGTTGCAATAAATGTAAAGTCAGGCATAAGGTAGACTCAGGTGAAACTGGCCCAAGATTTGCTCTGTCTCTTGATTTCCTCCTCACAAATGAGTTGCAATAAATGTAAAGTCAGGCATAAGGTAGACTCAGGTGAAACTTGCTCAATATTTGCTCTGTCTCTAATAGTATGTTAAGCTAAGTTACGTTGTGTTGTGATTGGTTATGTCATGTGATAATAGTTGCTTTATAACCCAAGAGTGTAAGACTTGTTTTGTCGCTCTTTTTTCTTTTTTTCAGATACTGCGAGGAGGGGGAGGGGTGGGAAGCTGAACAAAAGAGTAAGTATTCTTTGATTTCCTTATCACAAATAAGTTGCAATAAATGTAAGGTCAGGCATAAGGTAGACGCAGGTGAAAGTGGCCCAATATTTGCTCTGTCTCTAATAGGTATATCAGCCCAACTCCCCGGGAGGCATACGACGTTAGGTCAACATTGAATCGACGTTGATTCAACGCCCCATGACGTTGAATTGACGTTGATTCAAATTGAATGACCGTTGATTCAACTTCATGGGGTTGAATCGACGTTGATTCAATGTTGATTGAGCGTTGTGTGCGGGACGCGTCCATCCCATTGGTATCTTTCTTTCCCTGTCCTACACTTGGCAAAATAAAAGGTATGTTAATTTAGTTTAGGTTGTGTTGTGATTGGTTGATTTCCTTCTTACAAATGAGTTGCAATAAATGTAAAGTCAGGCATAAGGTAGACTCAGGTGAAACTGGCCCAAGATTTGCTCTGTCTCTTGATTTCCTTCTCACAAATTAGTTGCAATAAATGTAAAGTCAGGCATAAGGTAGACTAAGGTGAAACTTGCTCAAAATTTGCTCTGTCTCTAATAGTATGTTAAGCTAAGTTACGTTGTGATTGGTTATGTCATGTGATAACAGTTGCTTTATAACCCAAGAGTGTTGGACTTGTTTTGTCGCTCTTCTTTTTTCTTTTTACAGATACTGCGAGGAGGGGGAGGGGTGGGGAGCTGAACAAAAGAGTAAGTATTCTTTGATTTCCTTATCACAAATAAGTTGCAATAAATGTAAGGTCAGGCATCGGGTAGACTCAGGTTGATTGAGCGTTGTGTGCGGGACCTAAGAGGGTAACAAACACCTTGCACAGATATTCAACTTCACCTACAGGTACATAGATGATGTTCTGTCTCTGAATAATCCAAAGACTTCGGAGTTTATTGACCTCATCTAGCCATGTGAACTTGAAATTAAAGGAACCACAGATTGCAGTTCATCTGCCTCATGCTTAGCTTGTTTTCTTGATATTGACAATGGAAAGCTTGTTACTAGGCTTTATGACAAGAGGGGCTACTTCAATTTTCCCATAGTTACCCTTTCAGTTTTGAGTATCCCTTCAGCACTTCCCTTTTGAATATCCCTTCGGCACTTGTATACAGTGTTTAGGTCTCTCAACTAGTCCACTGTGCTAGAGCCTGTTTCAAATATCAAGACTTTGTTGAAAGAGGGAAGCTACTCAACTGTAAACTGTTGACACAGGGTTATAATAAGGTAAAGCTTACAGTATCAACAGTTAATTTGTTTTATGGTAGACACCATGACCTCGCTGATCCCTACAATGTGGCCGTTTCTAAACTAATTTCCGATTTGATGGACTCAGCCGAAGCTTAGTTAAGCTTTCAAATATGGGACTTTCATTTTCACTGACTTTTTCCGCTGATACATAGATATGGCGGCTGTATTAAAATAGGCAGGTGATGCTTACTACTCGCGAGCACCTGATCACACCTCTATTTTGGGGTCCATGTCTGTGTATCTAGAATATTCCGGAATTGTCAATGTTAAAATGACTTACATGTTCGGACGTACGATTTGTGTACTTTGACCACTTTCATTTAAAGTAGATGACTACATGGACTTTCAAAGGTTTGGAAGTTAATATGTAAAGCGCGATTTTTTTCTGTTCTAGTGTTCAGATTATTCTTCAGGAGCAATCTGTAGCCACGGGTAGCGCAATCGGTAGGGCACCTGACTCGTAAGTCAGAGGTCCTGGGTTCGAATCCCGGTCTGGCCACATACTTTCGTTTCTCCTTCCGCTGATTCAAGAAGGGCAGTTGTCAGTTACTGGCGAAAGTATGTGCACTTAGTACTGGTTAACCGCTTAGGAGGTCTAAGCCTGCCCAGGAATAGTGTGGTTAGGTTAACTGACCGTCCTGAAATGACCTTAGTTGTTTACCGTGGACGTTAAGCATCAAATCAACCAACCAACCAACTGTAGCCACGGGCGTGGCTACCAATTTGAAAATACGTACAGATGCGTGTATTGAAATTTTGTGGAACTGACAAAATTTCAACAAGCTCCTGTATATTTGCGGAGGCTGATAGCTCAGTGGGTTAAGCGCTGGCCTACTGATCTAGCGGAGCGCTGGATGCGGAGTTCTTTCCATCGTAAATGGGGTTCCATTGCACACAGCATTTCATTATCACAAGCCAATCGTCCTGATATGACTGAAATACTGTTGAAAAGGATGTTAAATCGCCGCAAGTCATTCATCCATCCTGTATATTTGCAAGCTAAAATTTTGCAAATTGGACAACACTTTAGTACCAACAGTTACTGCCAATAGACATGACATAAGCGCAGATGATTCTATCTCGGGCTTTGTTTGCTGACAATGAGTAGATGCGTCCCTTTTATAAATCAGGGAAGGTAAGAGGCAGCTAAAGGAGAGGGTGGTCTCCTTTATTTTCATACGCAATACATAAGAAACGCAATACATAAGAAACGGTGGGCCTCAAAAAACAACTGCACCTACGACAATAAGGCCAGAGGAAATATTTACCTTCCTTCAGTGTAAAAAATGCAACGTTCAGGAACTGATATTAGACAATTCCACATCCAACCAGTGACACCAGTGTCGAGTTACAGTGGGGTGGGGTAGGGTTTAGCACCGCACACAATGTCACAGTGTGTGGATGGTTAGGTAGATAGTAGGTAGGTGTTTGTTTTCACTTAGTTAGGTTTGTCATGCATTAATGATAATAATGAGAGCGTGTAACTGTAACTGACCAACACGCTATAAAACTGACACGACGATCGTGCAGCTAGTATATTAAACAATATGCCATAGTTGGTTCATAACAGTGAAGAAAATCCTTATCAAATACGATTTGCCATCCCCGGAAACGTTGATTGACAACCCCCCGACAAAAAACAAGTGGAAGATACAGTGCCACAAAGTGATCAATAAATACTGGACTGAGAAGGTGTTATCCCAGGCAAGGTTATATTCCTCACTGAAATTCCTGTCAAAACATTACACAGTGGGAAAGTGTCATCCAGCTATAAAACCATCCCCCTTGAGTAAAAGAGACATTAACAGGATTCCTGTGAAGAGTAAAATATTGACTGGCTCCTACATACTCCAGACCAACAGAGTAAAATTCAACCAGAATGAGATCAACCCAGTGTGCCAGTTATGTTGGAACGCGGATGAAACTATTCAACACTTTCTGCTGGACTGTTCGTATCTGGAGAAAACCAGAAACCCCATTATATCTGAAATAAAGACTGTGCTTCAGATGCTTCTAGAATTTTGTCCTGCAGTTAAAAGTTATTCCTTCTTACAACTGGTGATTGACTGCAGTGTAGTTCTGGAACAGTGTCCTAGAAATAACACTGACTTTATCAAAGACTATGTTACCCAGATAAGTTACCACAGTAGACGTCTATCATATGCCTTACATGCTACTCGATATAGTAAGCTAGAACTTTCCTCAAAGCCCTATAAGGCAAAGAACAAAAAGAAGACACAGTAGCCCACATGAGAAATGAGTAGCATTTCTCAATTGAATCAGAGACCTTTATACCCGACCTGTGTATATAACAACTTCAAATTAACTGTATGTAAATACGGATTGTATTGGTGGCGGAATTCCTCTCAAAAAAACTGTATTTAAATACTGATTGTTCTGGTGGTGGAATCTATACCTATAATACTTATCAATAATTACCTACCTGAAGAGGGTGTGTCTACAGAGGCAGAAACTCACATACAGAATACAGAATACAGAGTATGGCGACCTCCATCAAACACTGAGGAAAATTCCAGAAAATAAACAGCTCAGATATGCTGAGTATTTATAGGTTGTTCAAATTCAGTATGGTAGGAATGTTTCCGTGTATTTGTACGTTTAAGCTTTAAATTATTAATAGTCCAGTTGATTTGGCAGACCATGATGCAACAGCTGTTAATTTCGAATGTAATTTCGCGCAATGACACAGATATGGTATGCTGTCTGATCGCTACAACTGGAGACTGGAGAGAAACCATATTAAGAGAGCTAGTTGAATTCATAGGCAAACCGGGTCGCCTCACGAACAAAACAATTGTTTGTGGCAGTATCAAACCACTTTCTTATCTAAGTACAATGGCAGTGGCTATAGGGTATGGATCCGTATCCCTAGCATTTCCCAACAGGTCAGGCTAGAGGTACGGTAATTACAAGGTTTGACAGAATCTTGGTTTAATTATCCTGATTTTTGTTTAGAAATTGTTGTCGTTGTTCAGAAATGAACCCCGCAATGTATTTGTAGCCATTTGCAAAGTGGAATAACTCTTATCGCATAAGGCAACCACTAAAGCGAATAAGAATTCTGATATGGGACAGGACAATAGTATTATGGTTGATTAATTTATATTTTTTTTTATTATTATCATAGCCAGGCTAGGGATACGGTTCAATATTATTATTTCAAAATTGTAAGAATGATCGACTTCAGAAAGAAATTGATGTTATTGTGAGAGTGTTTAAATGTTGTCTTTCTCCTTTTATGATCCAACATTCCGACGTTTTGCTTATTTTTTGTACTGTCATGTTAGCCTATGGATGAGTCAAATATAGTTCAAAACTACTTACAGTTATGGCAATGAATTAGTTGATTTCTATCATCATGTAACTTTATATTTGCATCATCCATAGTTACCAGATAGATGGATAGAGAGGTTACCTCTGGTCTCTCATTCCCAGACTCAATTTAAAATTCTTGCTGCCCCGTATACAATGATACGTGATCTCGTAATATTTCAGGCACTCATCAGGGCTTCCACTATCTTTCAAAATTTGGAAGTCCAGACTTCCATGGTGTCAGATTTGGACGTATTGAGAGATTTTTTTGGAAGTCTGAAGTTTTTTGGAATGACTTATGCATGTTTATTTTACTCTAAAAACTGAAGACTCACCTAAGTTACAGTGGTTGCACTGTCTGCTATTGCATAATATTCCCTTTCATTGCCGCGGAATGGGCCGTGTCGGAAATACGGTGACTTACGGAACGTATAATGACACGCTTCAACTGAAGAACTCTGGCTAGGTCGATGGCTCATTATTATTCATGTTAGATGTGAACAAGAAAGACCGGTCTGACTGCTTAGTTGCGCTGGCCTATAAACCTTTCCTATAAATCAGTCAGTTTGAGTTTTGTCCCTTGTAACGCCTATGACGTCGTCTATAGGATAGGCTATCGTTTTTCATTGTGTAACCAAATAAATGGTTTTCCGTATATTCAAAACTAACATTCAACAGTTAAGATTAAGACAACTATTTTGTTCCACTATATTTAGCTCTTTCTTTGTTGGAAAATAAGCTTTATAACTTAGAGCATAATGGAATTTGACATAAAATTAAAAGATTTCCAACTAAAATTTCGGACCAAATTACCGTAATCGAAAGAGTATGTATCACCAGTACAGCTTCCAAAACATAAGGAAAAGAAAGAAAATCGCGGATGATGTTCAGACCGTTATTACAAAAGATACAAAACGAATGATTAGCTGGTTATAAGCAGACTACCGCTAAAAATGACAACAAAGTGTGCTGACATGGAATTTGTTTGTGTAATCACCGAATCGCGCGCTTTGCCGCAATAAACAAACACCTGTGATTGTGTATTACCTAGACACGTGTTCCGAAGGCAGCTTTAAGAACACCTACCGTGAAATGGAAACGATCAAATAAATAATACCGAAGAAAAGTAAGCGATGGAAAAAAAATAATATAAATTCAACCTTGGGTTCAAACTTACAGAAACTGTCTGGATGCTGATGCTTTTAGATCGGTTTATCGGACAAGAAACCATAAATATCAGCGCTATAATCTGTCCGGTAATAATGCATAGTTACTATCTGAATGCTGACGTTTTACCTGTCGGAAAAATGGAAAGAACTTTTCAGATTTATGAAACTTATTTATACGAAATGTAACTTTTTTATTTCCGGGATGTTAAAACACGGCGTCGATGAAAGGGGTCATGAAAATCATGAGCGACTTGTCGGGATCCTCGATATGATATTAAAAATAAATAAAAAAATTATATAAATAAAAAATGTCACATGAAAACAGGGCAATTATACATTAATTTGGTCTTTCAATGATTTTTTTTGCAGTTCACATTTACAAAACGTCTGCTTTATGCATGTTATTTGTGCTTGCAGCTGAACTGAATTATATGGGATGCTCCTTTAGATGACGTCATAGTCTGCTTGGGTAGATAACTCGTGCGCAACTTTATCTCTTTATAGGAAAGGTGTATACAATTGTTAGTTATCGGTGTGTGTACTGAGGTACCTTTGTCACGGTTAAAATGTGCCGTACGCATATATACTGGCAGCGGCGTCTTTGATCTTTACATCAAAGAGAAAACATGCTTGACCCATAAACGAGCAGGTAATTGCATATCAACGCTACCGTTAGTATTACACCGAATACATAATCGCGTAGATCCTAATCAGAATGCGCTATTTCTGTGCACACTGTACGGTATTATTTTCGCATTGGGTTGCATGACGATATGATGATACAACTAGAAAATCGGTGAAATGGACGTTTCAGTATTCGTAATTTAATAGTACCATTAATCAACAATGTATATTACCAGAGTGTAGACCATAACGCGTCGGAAATAGCGACTATTTATATTAACAGCATATATCTTCGCTTTGAATCAACACTTTTCTCGAAAGAGGTTCATTTTCCTGACAACTCCATTGACGACAGTATGGATCATGACAAGACCTTTCGTCGTAAGGGCAAGCATTAATATGAATGTTGTGTTCGTAAAAACTTCGGATAGAGTTGTCAATACATGCTTCAGTATTCCTGTGTTATGGATACATTCACCAACTTTTGAAGTCGGCATATGCCTTACAACATTCTCACGACCGTAAAAAAAATATGGACACCTTTCATCCAAAAGCTCAGTCATTGTGATTTGATAAGTTGTTTTGCAGACTGCCGTAAGAGGTTGAACCTACGAGTGGGTGTTATTTTGATAATGGTTTTTGACAGGTAGGCGGCCCTACATGTGTGTTAACCTGGTTCAGTGCTCCATTGCTCCATACGGACAATCTCGATTGGCCTGTAGGCGGTCTTTTGCTCTGGCTGACACCTGCGTTAATCCGATTAATTATGACAGGTGCTAGAATTTTAAAGACAGTGGCGATATTTTATACGTCAGGACAAAATCAAACGGCCGTATGTAACAATTATCGGGCGTGTGCCAGAGGTCCCATTTCTCGACGTAAGGGACCAAATCCTGGGCGTAATATACGGCCATACGCCCGTTAACGGAAGCCCTGCACTCATTTGGTTTCTTTCCTGGCATCTGCGGCTGTGTCGCTGTGATGCTTCATGAACTTCGCTTTAAGATTGGACATTTTCTGTATTCAGATATAGCTGGATGGCAATATCAAACACAGAAAAGTCCTCAAATGTTTGCCTGATGCTTAGCTTTTCAGCCATTTTGACAAAGTGACACAAAAATAGTAGTAGTATTTCAATTCTCATATTGACCCCCGCACCTCAGCGGGATGGATCCATAGCCGCAGTAAAGGGGCGTTGATCGCCCGTCCATGACACAAAAATAACTTTTTAAGGAAATATATATATTAGCAACGACTGATTATGCTGTTACACTTTTTACCATACAGTAGAACTTCATTTGCTCAAACACCCTTGGGACCATGCAAATTAGTTTCAGCCAAGGGTAGTTCTAGCCATCCAGGGTTAGTTTCTATATAAAGTAACCTCTAGGGACCAAAGAAAGAGTTCTAGCCTGGCTGGGTTAACGAGCCGTCAGGGTTCGAGGCATTGAAGTTCCACTGTAATTATATTGTTTGTATAGATCAGGTCAGATCAAGATGTTCCTATCTTCTTCTGATGTCTTTGAGGCAGGACATTAAGACAATGGGTTCTTTCAAGTTCAAGATGTCTTTGCGGTGCGTTATTGTCGAGCTATAACAACTCCAAATAAGTGGGTGTTTTTTTCTCACCTCCGTGCATAAAACAAACCAATATTTAAAATTGTTTTCCAAACAATTTAAAGTTGTCCATTTTTAAAATTTTATATTAATAATAATAAATAATTGTAATCCCCCAGCTTTTGGTCCAGTCCCATTTCAAATGTCGTAATCACTTTAGTGGCTGCCTTGATTGTTAGTTATTCGTCTAAGACAACGCAGAAACATTTCTACTAAAGTTTCCTATTTCTAAACAATAATCAGGACAATTTAAACAAGATTCTGTCAAACCTTGTAATTACTGTACCTGTAGCTGGGTCTATTGAGAAATGCTAGAGAAATGGAACCCTATTCCTAGCCTGCCATGCTAGGGGTACGCTAGGGGTACGGATCCGTATCTCTAGCCTCGCAGGCTAGAGGTACGGATCCGTACCCCTAGCCACTGCCAAGTACATATTCTTCATTAAAACCTCCTAACGTTATTTTATCATTACACAAGAATAAAAAATCACAGACGAACCCTGACCTTCTTCAATCAGAATTCTTGCAAGTAAAATCTAATTTTCCGAACCATACCACAATCTATACGGATGGTTCAAAACAAGAAGATAAAGTTGCATGTTCGGTTGTAAGTCCCCTTTTCACAGATACTATACGATTACCAAATGGCAGCTCTATATTTACAGCTAAAGCCATAGATCTGGCCCTCAATCAAATTTCAGTTCAAGAAAACAATCAGTTTATTATATTCTCAGACTCACTTTCTGTTTTATCATCACTTAAAAACGTCAATCACCCCAACCCTTTAATACAACAATTACTTCGTAAATATTTTCAGTTACCATCAAAAGAAATAATCTTTTGTTGGGTTCCAAGTCACGTCAATATTCGTGGAAATGACCTGGCCGATAAAGAGGCCAAGGCGGCTTTAAATTTACCAGAAAGTACCTTCCGAATTCCACACTCAGATTTTAAATCTCAAATTAATGCATATATCAAATCAAAATGTCAAACTAATTGGGATAATCAAATTCATAACAAACTCCGACAAATTAAACCAGATTTTCACAGTAAGGACAATATACTATCAAATAGAAAAGAACAGACTGTCATTACCAGATGCCGAATAGGGCATACCAGAATTACACATTCGTTTTTATTAAATAATGAGGTTGCACCATTTTGCATACCATGCAATGAGGTCGTTACTATCAAACATCTTCTTGTGTCATGCATTGACTTTAACCATATTCGTTCAAAACATTACAACATTAAAACCATAACCGAGCTTTTTAGCAAAGTTTCTTCTATCCAAATTATTAATTTTTTAAAGGAAGCTGGACTTTTTAACAAGATTTAGTCTTTTATTGTACATAACATTTTTATCATTTGGACGTAACATAATACTTTAAACATTTGATCGTTTTTTGTCTTATAGAAATGTTTTAAATTGCTGACGTTTAGACGCTATATGCCCTTACCAGGGTTGAGCGTCTATAAATAACTTAAACATTCATTCATTCATTCATTCAAATAATCAAAATCTACATACTTAAAAAGCAGACTTCTCACTAATTCTTTTTTAACCCCATGTTAAAACAATAATGTTTTCCCTGATTTTCATTGTTTTCACTTTGTCTGACATCTGCATCATTCGGTGGACTTCTAGAGAGGGTTAAAATCCAACACCAATCGAAATATTTTTTAAATTAAGGTCAAACCATTTTTTTTATATTAAGTTCCATGTCCTTATCCTTAGGCTCAAAAGTGGAAAAATGACTTCCTATTAGACTGATTAAAACTGTGGTATGTTTACTCCCATAATACAGTGTTAGAAATAAGGCCCAGGCAGCAACTTGCCCGGGGGGCAACCTGAAATGAATTTCAACTTGTCCGCCAAGATTTCAACTTGTCCCCGTGTATTTCATTGCAATTAAACCATTTACATGTCATTTTCTTCCTAAGTCTCGTAAGTAAACATAGTCCAAAAATGCTCTCCCTTTCTAAGACACTAAGCATGAATTCATGAATTTCAGAGACAACTGACCAACAGTTTTGATCACAGCTGCCTATCATTTTCTTAGTGCTACTTTGACTGGGGTTCTTCTTATTTTTCTCCTTCAAAACACTACATGTACATTGGTGGGTTTCAAACTTCTCATGCAAAACTTCAAGAAAGACCTGAAACAAAATTATTTTCCAGAATTTACCAGAATTATAGGTTGTCCAGGGGGCAACCTTCCAAGACTATCAGCTTGCCCCCAGCAAATTTAACCCGTGTCGGGCAAGTGGGCAATTGCTTATTTCTAACACTGATAATACGAGATATCGGGTATTCTGACATCCATATTTTATGTTTTTTATGCTGATATTTACATTTTTGCTTTCATTGAATACCCGATTACTCATCTTCCATTGATGTTTTTCATTTGCGTCTTTAACCATCATTTGGTGTCGCAGACAAAATCGCCCTTATCAAGAAAAACCTGTGTAAGTTGTGTTTAGTGTTTGTTAAAATTGTCAAAATACATAGCAATTAAAGTGTTTGCTCTGCATTCAGGTAGATGGTAGATAAAACTTCACCCTCCTAGAAATGAAAATGAAAGTAGAAATAAAAAATGTCAGAATAAAAATAGGAATAATAAAATGAAATATTAAATAAGAGAGTAACAAGTTTTATGTTATAGAACAATGGTATGTTTTGATTTAATAGCAGTTTATAAAAAACATATAGAAAAATCTTTAACAAACAACAGAACAAACCTATAATGCAGATATTGGCTCAAGGGCAGCTTTTCCCACTTTTGTCGATATAAAGCTAGTGGCCATGTTGTTTGTCATGACAGGGCAGTGAGAGAAGTTTCCCATTCACACCCTGTTCGATTAGCTCTTGCTGTAGCTGAATCCTGCCGCTGTCGGAATATGTCATACTAAAGACCCCTGATTGTTTTTAGCTTGTCTAAATGAAACACTGTTGTAGTCACTCTCACATCTGTGTCAGTGTCCTGTACATGGACCTTGATTTTAAGATCATGGACTTAGAAAATTGGAAGTTTTTGGATTGGGTGTTTTGGTTATTATTTTTTTTTAAAGACCCATATTATCTTCACCCATGGTTGGGTTCTTTTGATATAAAATTTACAATTGGTGAGATATTTGACGTACAAAGTTTTACCAAGTACTACCCCATCAGCATCCTGAAAGTTGTCCTTGACATCAAAGGTCATGGACTTGGAAAATCCAATTTTTTTATTAGCTCACCTGAGCCGAGGGCTCACAGGTGAGCTTATAGTATAGGCAGGCATCCGTCGTCCGTCGTACGTCGTCCGTCGTCCGTCCGTCAACATTTTCAAACGACATCTCCTCTGAAACTACAAGGCCCATTGTTACCAAATTTCATGTGTAGCATCTATAGGCAGGGGGAACCAATAATACTGTTTTTTATCCAAATCGCTTTGGAACTTTGGTTGCTATGGCAACTTAAAGTTGCCATTGACTTGTATGGGAAAAATTGAAAATTTGCATTTATTGCTATGTCACTGCAGATATTTTGACAAAACTTTTATAGAAATGTTCCTTTAGTAGTCCTTTATCAACCACATGAAATTTATGTAAATTGCACAATTTGGCTGGTTGCCATGGCAACCGAATGGTTAAAAATAGAAAAAAAATATTCAAAAATCATCTCCTCAGAAACTATGCAAGCAATAAAGCTCAAACTCCACAGAAAGGATCTTGGTACTAGCCTCTATAAAAGTACTGTTTTTCTTGGCAATTGCTTTAGCAGTTTGGTTGCTATGGGAACTTAAAGTTGCCATTGACTTACAATGGCAAAATGGAAAATTTGCATTTATTGCTATGTCACTGCAGATATTTTGACAGAACTTTCATTGAAATGTCCCACGAGTAGGCCCGAACCAGCCATATTAAATTACGGCAAAATGTTCAATTTGACTGGTTGCCATAGCAACCGAATAGTTAAAAATAGAAAAATATTAAAAAATCATCTCCGCAGAAACTCTGTGGCCAATAAAGCTCAAACTTTACAGAAATGATCTTAGTACTAACCTCTATAGAATTACTGTTTTTCATGGCAATTGCTCCAGCAGTTTGGTTGCTATGGCAACTTATAATTTCCATTGACTTATAATGGGGAAAATGGAAATTGGCAATATTTGCTATCTCACTGCAGTTATTTGGATTTTTTTTCCACAGAAAAGTTTCTTGAGTAGTCTTCTACGATTCATTTGAATTTTGACCAAATCGCTGAATTTGATTGGTTGCAATGGCAAAATATAGGGTAAATTTTAGACAAAAATATTCAAAAATCTTCTCCTCAGAAGGCATAAGAGGTATGAAGCTGATACTTTGCATACATGTAAATGACATTAGCCTCTACATAAATTATGTTTTTTTCTTCCAATCCCATAAGAACTCTGGTTGCTATGGCAACTTATAGTTTCCATTGACTTATAATGGGGAAAGAAAATTGGCAATTTTTGCTGTCTCACACCAGTTATTTAGAATTTTTTCTGTAAAAATGTTCCTTGGGTAGTCTTCTATGATTCATATGAATTTTGCTGAATTTGATTGGTCGCCATGGCAAAATAAAGGGTAAATTTTTGAAAATATTACAAAATCTTTTCCTCAGAAGCCATAAAAGGGATGAAGGTGATACTTTGCATACATGTCAATTACATTAGCCTCTCTCTAAATTATGTTTTGTTTTACCTTTGCTGATGTGAATTTGTTGCTATGGCAACTTAGTTTCCACAGACTTACAATGGGGAAATTGGAAATATTGCATTTGTTTCTGTGTTACTGCAGATATTTTGATAAAGCTTTACAGAAATGTTTCTGGAGTAGTCCTCTACCAGCCATATGAATTTTGCCTAAATCCCTGATTTTGATTGGTTGCCATGGCAACCGAAAGGCAAGATTTTCATTTTTTTTATTGCTGTTGGGCATGTGGTTTTGTTGCTGTTTTTCCAACATAACCTCAGTGCTCAGGTGAGCGATATAGGGCCATTGGCCCTCTGGTTTTATTTTTTTTTTTTTTTTTTTTGAGATTGTTATAGTTAATTTTTTTTCAAAGATCCATAGGTATATGTTATATCTCCTATACCCATTGCTGGATTCTTTTGATACATGGATTTTAGTTAGATATTGGTCCAAACTTATATAGAGTACCATCCGAAACCTGCTCAGTGACCTTTATGTCAGGGTCATAGACTTAGCCTGCATTGGATGTTTTGGTTAAAGTTCATTATTTATATTTATATACTTTTTCTGATGGTAAGGGCTGGAAATTTCATAAAGCTGTCACTTGTCCTGCATAACTTACTTTATCAACTACTGTAGTATACTAGTCAAAAGTTCTAACCGACCACTTACTTTTTATCATTTTTCCTCAGTGCTATTCGCAATCTCACAATTCAGTTTACAGCCACAGATAGACGAATATGTCGGTAAACCATACCACTAAAAGGTTAAGCATTATTCAGTGCATTGTATCCTGGAGTCACAGATGAATACTGTTACCCTCATTTTCAAAATTAACAAGAATTTGCATTGAGTGGTGGGGTAAGTTTTAACATTTTGACCCAAAGCGGCCACTGTCATGCAGAAAGAGCCTTCAGTCATGCATAAATCTGTTTATTCAGTCATTTGCTTTAGTAATGAAGTGGTTTTGTTCACGTAAATTGGATATTTCAAAATGTGATTTTTCACAAATTGTAACGAAATGCTTAATTTTGTGAATTTTAAAAATGGGGGTACTTCTGTTCATCGGCACATCCTGGATTTATTGTTGAGAATTTTGTCAAACTTTTTGATGGCTGAGTTGACTCACATATCTGCCTATTTGAGGATGTAAATAGAACTTCAGATTGTTTGGGGCTCTGAAGAAAAATCGATAAAATGTAAGTGGCCGGTTAGAACTTTTGGCTAGTATATATTAGATATTCATCATTAGCAAAACTCAAAAGATTTTCACTCATCCTTCAGCATGACACACTCTTCATGGTGAATGGACATGTGTATTTGTTCAGTCCTATTACCATGTACACATAATCTTAATATTCTTTAGCTGTGTTATATATTTTAGGCTGACATAAGGTAGCATAGACTTTAAGGTAGAAATGGAGCCTAAAAACACCAGTCTGAGTGTTCCATTGAGGAAGATGACAAAAACTGAGTTTAGACAGAAATTCAAGAAACCAAAGACTATTGACAAGTTTGATGGTAAGAAAATTCACAGAGCTCTCAATAAAAGGGGTATTAGGCAGAGCTCTAGATAAGAGGGAGTATTTAGTGATAGTCAGGGATAATTTTTGCAAATTCTGCAGAAAAACATATGTTGTGACCCCTCATCTGAACCGTCTCAACGAGACGGTTCAGATGAGGGGTCACAACATATGGTTTCAATGAGAAATAAGAAAAATTATCCCTAACTATCATCAAATACTCACTCTTATCTAGAGCTCTGGTATTAGGTGATAATTAGGGATAATTTTTGTCTTGCCTGTGACAAGCAGAAGCGAGCCAGAGACATAGGTATTACTTTTCTGGTATCATTGTTGAGTTTTGTTGATAGGTTCCATTTTGGGACAGTGCACTGACTCCTTACACTATCATGTCCACACTGCTAGAGAAGATGGTATGCGCAAGAGTAAAAATAAAGAACACTATACCTGTTTTCTAGCTTTTCGACCTTTTTAAATTCAAACACCCGGAAAGGGTGAGCCATCACTTATTGCATAATTCTTGTTATTAAAGCAGCATAAAAACATACATTGTGACCCCTCATCTGAACTGCCTTAATGAGGTGTCACAGTGTAAGTTTTCAACGAGAATTTCTCAGAAATAGGAAAAAATTATACCATAGTTATCAAAAATACTTCCTCTGTTCTGAAGCTAATACAACTGTTCATGCGGTATCTCAGAGCTCTAGATAAGAGGGTGTATTTGGTGATAATTAAGGATAATTTTTGTTATTTTTGCAATAAAACATATGTTGTGACCCCTCATCTGAAATGTCTCGAGACGGTGCAGATGAGGGGTCAAAAGATATGGTTTCAATAAGAAATAAAAAAAATTATCCTTCAATTATCATCAAATACCCCTCTTATCTAGAGCTCTGGTATCTGTAACATGTTCTGACAAAACAAGGCTGGGATACCTTTAGTTCTGTGGATACCTTTCTGTTTCTTGTTTCTCTTGAAAACATATGAGCTGCGATATGACAAAACCAACAAAGTGGCATGTGCTCCATGCAAAGACTCAAATCACCTGGGCATCAGGCTCAGCCCAGTCTGATCAGAGTCTTAGCTGTTGGCATGGAGCTGGCTTAGACCCTTAGCTACCCTTTAAGTGCAAAGCAAAGACTCTGATCAGACTGGGCAGCTGCCCAGGCTGTTCTGAATCTTTACTGGGGGCACATGCCACTTTGTTGGTTTTGTCATGTTGGGGCTCACATTTAGTGTCTCGTCATTAGAACCGCCTTGGCAAAATTGTCCAACAACATTTTAGATGAATGTGACAGACAGTACTTATATTTTCAATTGTTCATATACCAGGGGCAGCTTCTGATGCCATTGGCATGTAATCTATTTTTTTGGCTTATAATAAATAAATTGAGCCTAGCACACATTTTCAAACATTTATTCAGAATACCAGTGAGATCTCTTTACCATTACAACTTACTGAAAAAAAATACTGCATGCAACAAATGTATTCACGAAAGGACTATATTTTGCTATACATGGTCATAGATGTGACCTCCTGAAATGCTGTGGCTATCACAAACTCTGACCAAATATGTCCCAATATAAGATGAAATGTCTGGTGGAAATGTTTGTGAAATCTAACAAAATTATGGAAGGTGACTTTTATGTAGCAATATTGGTCTGTTAATGGATTTGGTGCACCTAATGTCTTTTTGGAGACTTTGAAAAGTGTCTGGGTCTTGTTGTTCAAAACTATTGACTTAGGTTAACAAGACGTTAATTTTTCAAACGTTTTATATGCACAAACACAGCCATTTTTCACTGAAAGTCTGAGGAGCTTTTGCAATGCAAAAGCCCCTAACATTTTTTAGCAAAAAATATCCATGTGCTTGATTTTGTGAGTACAAGAAAACTTAAGGAGCCTTTGACTAACGCCTTTGCTGAGCTAATAATGCTTTGAACAACTAGACCCAGATTTACAGAAAGAGTCTGACCACTCAGCCATACAAAATGATGTAACTGCGAAAAATATGTCACAAGCTGATTGACGTAGACCGTCAAGGGTGACATACTGTTGGTCTTTATTTTCAGATTCAGATTTCTCAGAATGTAATACCCCAGAAGTCCACTCAGCAGACTCAAGCCTTGCTGCAAAGATTCCAGCAAAGAAGACCCAGGTTGCCCTACCTAGGAGCGTCCCTAACCATCTCTTGCTGATCTCAGTCCTGGAACAGCTGTGTATTATGTACAGCAGAGATACCAAACAGTCACAGGAAATATTTAAATGTAAGATGATTGGGTCAGCTGAGAATTTCTGTACTCTCTCAGAGCTCCAGATAAGAAGGGGTAACAGGGATAATTCAGAGATAATTTTTCTTATTTCTCAACGAAAACATCCGTTGTGACCCCTCATTAGAACCGTCTCGGTGAGACGGTTCTAATGAGAGGTCACAATATAATGTTTTGATTCAGAAATATTAAAAATTATCCCTAAATTATCCCAGTTACCCCTTCTTATCTGGAGCACTGCTCTCTTCTATACAAGATTGGTATCATGTGTAAAAGGGGCATTAAGCAGGATTGCCATGGTCAGGGAAAACTCTCATTTCTGTATAGGATTAGCATAAAGTAAAAGGGACCTTAAGCCACATGCAAACAGTAAACAATCAAACCAGAAGTGGAAACTAACCAGAGCACTCTCGTTTAACATGTGTCAGGATTAATAGGTTGTATATGAGGGTTGATAAAAAATTACGTGGACTTTAGCTGTAGACATGTTATTATTAATAGCAAAGCCATTAAATTTCAGTAAATACAGATTCATCATTCATTTGTCTATTGATATATTTATTTTACGGTCAAATTTTGGCAAGTAGTCTATATGCGTCATCATAGTAACCTCATGAGGGTACTGGGGAGCATGGTAAGACAGATCTAGATTGTTTTGGAAGGGAAAACCCTCCATCTTAAGATGGAATAAATACAATAAATATTTTTTCCAGCCATCTGTGATCAGTTGACCAAGTTTGGAGTTGTCTCCCCTTTACTGGTGCTGGATGAGATGAGTAGTTTAAGATCTCAGTACAGACTTAGTGTACACAGGATGTTAGTGGCTGCCATTAACAAATCTGATAAGGTAAGAGGACAGTAGTCCTCTAGATAAGAAGGGGTGATAGGGATAATTCAGGGATAATTTTCCATAGTTCTTCTTGATAACATACAGTGTGGTCCTTCATTAGAACCATCTTGGCGAGATGGTTCTAATGAGGGGTCAAGATATATGTTATTGCTTTGAAATAAGAAAAAATATCTCAGAATTATCCTCAAAACCTAAACTTACCTGGAGTTCTGTTACAGTCAAACCTATCTTAAAGGGTCACCTAAGCTAAACACAAAAATTGGCTGCTTAAGGAAGACTTCTTGATACAGCCCCATTGGCACGGTAATTTGGTTTAGGCAACTCCTATGAAGGTGGTTGCTAAAGATGATTGATTGATTGATTGATTGAGTTGTTGCTTAACGTCCACGGTAAACAACTATGGTCATGTCGGGACGGTCAGTTAACCTAACCACACTGTTCCTGGGCAGGCTCAGACCTCCTAAGCGGTTAACCAGTACTAAGTGCACATACTTTCGCCAGTAACTGACAACTGCCCTTCTTGAATCAGCGGAAGGAGAAACGAAAGTATGTGGCCAGACCGGGTTTCGAACCCATGACCTCTGACTTACGAGTCAGGTGCCTACCGATTGCGCTACGCGGCCCTGTTGCTAAAGATGAATGGGCCCTTAAAACTTTTTTGACTGTATATTTAAAAGGTTTTTTAAAATCATAAGATGAAAGAGTTACTTTGTTTAAGTACTAGATAACTAGGATTTTGATTTTAGGGATTAGGACTTTTCCTTTGAAAAACTATTTCATTACATGAAGCCATTTACCAGGACACGTTAGAAAACTGAGCGAAAGTCAGTTTTCCAAAGTGTCCTGGTTAATGACTTTATTTCATAAACTTAAGAACACAAGCTGCAGAGCTGTAGATAAGAGGAGTATTTGATGATAATTGAGGGATAATTTTTTTTGTTTCTCATTGAAACCATATGTTGTGACCACTCATCTGAACCGTCTCGATGAGACGGTTCAGATGATGGGTCACAACATATGTTTTTATCCAGTATTTACAAAAATTATCCCTAATTATCACCAAATACTCCCTCTTATCTAGAGCTCTGAGATACCGCATGAACAGTTGTATTAGCTTCAGAACAGAGGAAGTATTTTTGATAACTATGGTATAATTTTTTCCTATTTCTGAGAAATTCTCGTTGAAAACTTACACTGTGACACCTCATTAAGGCAGTTCAGATGAGGGGTCACAATGTATGTTTTTATGCTGCTTTAATTAGCTGAACACAAACATTGGCTGCTCATGACAAATGGCTCTTTAATATAGCCTCAGTGACACTGTATTTTGGTTTGAGGGACCCCAATGAATGTGGCTGCTAAAGATTGGTGGCCCCTTGATAAGATGACCCCTTAAGACGTTTCTGACTGCAGATTTAAAAGATTGTTAAGATCATACGATGAAATAGTTTCTCTAGATAAGTAGGTTCTTGATTTTAAGGATTAGGTCTCCTCCATGGCAGACTATTTCATTTAAAGAAGACATTAATCTGGAAACACTGAAAAACTGACCATGAGGTCAGTTTCCCAAAGTGTTCTGGTAAATGGCTTCATTCAAAAACTAATGATGGTGGTTTCATACAAATGACATTGCTATGGGATAAACGCTTTTTTGCATTAAAATTGGCCTTATAAGACCTGAGATATAGCTGATTTTCTTACCAAGTCTAAAGATTAATTTCGTTTGAAGAATAAGTCTAAGATATTTACCAGTGTTAGCATGTGATTGTGAATACGTTGTCCACTTTGATACACACTGCAACTAAATAGGGTCAAGTCAGCTAAATTCGGACAGCAGGTAAATTCGGAAAGTGACATAGTTTCCTTTATATGTCAGTTGTTTGGAATTAAAACAAAAATAACAGGGCAAACAGTGAAAATCCTGATGAGACTGCTCATTATGAGCCTTCTCATCTGGATTTTAACTGTTTGCAGTGGTATGTCCGAATTTACCTGCTGTCCGAATTTACCTGCCTTGACCCTAATGGACTTATTTTCAGAGTGGAGTTTTGTCATTACCCTGTCCTGAGGAATATGGCTCTGGACTTCGAAATCCTGTTCCTGCTTTTCCTAACAACAGGTAGGACTGAAGTTAATTGGGTACATCTCTATGAAAGGGCTGGAAAATTTATAAATCTGCTATTCCTCCTACATCTTCTAATGTGTCAACAGCTTATTTTTAATTTTACTGAGCTCCAGATAGGATAATTCAAAGATAATTTTTCTTATTTCTCAACAAAAAAAGATGTGTTGTGACCCCTCATTTGGACCGTCTCGCTGAGGCGGTTCTAATGATGGGGCACAACATACGTGTTTATGGGAAAATATGGAAAATTGTCCGTAAATTGTCCCTGTTACCCCTTCTTATCTGGAGCTCTGAGCTATAGTGAATTTGATAATTAACATTCGCAAAATTCAAAATTTTTACTTGTCCTGCAGCTTGAGGCACTCGTCAATACGAACAAACAAGTGGAAATTTTTTGCTCTGCATGTTTTTGTTTTTACAAAGGGAAACACTTTTTGTGATTACCTGTTGTTGTTTTTTTTTTACAAAGGGAAACACTTTTTTGTGACTACCTGTTTTTTTCTTGAATGGCAAATCCTTCATAAATAGTGTCTTCTCATTAAGGAAAGAATTTGCTCCTAGGGACTCAGATTCTAAGAGTTGCTTCCCATGAAAGAGTACCCATTTACATTGAACCTTAATATCTTTCAGTTTAATTAGGGTATAACTGTACTAAAATAGTCATTTGGTGAGGTAACTCATTGTTTTTATGGTCGTAAATTTTGTTTTACTGTGATGCATCAGCGGAGCCATAAAACACAATTTTTGACCATAAAACTGACAATTTAACTCCATAAATGCGGTTTTGAGTCAAGTTATCCCAAATATTGTGCACTTTTTCACATTTTTAGCTCGCCTGTACGGAAGTACAGGGAGAGCTATTGTTGTCACTTGGGGCATCGCCGTTGGCGTCACACTTTAAAGTTTTACGTTAAAGTTTTTTATGTGATGGGCAAGGCACTGCAGGTGAGCTATCCTGTACGGGGACAGGTCTTGTCATCTTTTAAAGTGTACCACATCACAGTCAAATCAAGCAGTGTCAGCACCGTAAAAAACAGACATCAGCCAGGGAGAAGGGATGTTTCATAATTATGTCAAATTTGTGACAGTATATCTCAGGATATACTGTCACAAATTTTTGAAATTAACCAATCAGATGTCATGTTACATCTGCATGTTTTGTTGATAAGCTGGTATCTGTTTGCTCCTATTTCCAAAATGCTGTAAATGTTTTAATTCGTGACTAGGTTTATTGTACTATAGATAGAGACTGTTACATTTGTTTTGTTATTAGGAATTCACAAAAAAATAGCTGATATCAAAAGGATTGTCTCATTGAGATTGTCCATATGGAGAAATTAGACAAAATTAAAGCATAATTTTCGTGTCCATTTTGGACATTATTGACTTAATTATCTAGTTATAAACCATAACTTTTCGGTATATTGGCCATTATTGGGACAGATAGGCGTGAGCAAACAATGCAGACCCAGATCAGACTGCTCTTAGGAGCAGTCTGATCAGGGTCTACACTGTTTGTCACTCCATCTACATCTTTTAGATGCGTAACTGCATATAAAACCAATCTGTTCCAGTTTTAGGACAGTTACGACATTTGTTATGGGTTCATTTTATTTTGTAGTATCCCGCGTAAGCCCTGCTACACTGCAGAAGATCTCTTGAATCTCCAGACATCAAGATATGCTCAAGAGTTTGTTGAAATCCAGAAGATTGGTAAAGGTGGATTTGGAGCTGTGTATAAGGTTGGTGTGGGTTTAACAAGTTCTTGTGTGACTCTGTTACAGTATTTCTTATAGTAAATGCCTTGGGGCATTGCAGTTTGAAAGTCTGTGAGACAAAATTTGAGTAGTAAATAGATTTTGATGGTCTAAGCTAATCTTGTTAGAATTTGGCCATTTTTTCACAGCAAGGGATAGAAGAGATATATGGCTTTTCATCCACTGGAAAAGAATATCCCTTTCTATAGCTGTCTGAGGTTTTTCTATCTCGGCCTGCAGTCTCAACCTAGGCAGCATGATAAGGTGAAATGTGTATTGTCAGAATGCTTGGGAAGTCAACTAGATTTAGGAAATTGACTCTAAAGCAGTAAGATTGCTCTGTTGTTAATGGATTTGTTGCACCAGGTGGCTTTTCTGAGACTGAAAAATACAAGATCTACAGTTAGTTTCCAAAACAGTAAGCCCTATGAAATGGTGTGACTTTGAAAATGCATCACATTCTGATGACGTAGGTTCTTAGGGGTGGCTGTACACCTTAAATCAATCTGTGAAAGACATACGAGGTGGGACATGAGAAAACCAACAAAGTGGAATGTGCAGCCAGTAAAGACTCAGATCAGCCTGGGCAGCTGCCGAGTCTGATCTGGGTCTTGGCTGTGTGCATAGAGCTAGCTTAGACCCTTAGCTACCCTATGAGCACCCTTAGCTACCCTATGAGCACACAGAAAAAAGACTCTGATCAGACTGGGCAGCTGCCCAGGCTGATGTGAGTCTTCACTGGGTGCACATGCCACTTTGTTGTTTATTTTTCATGTCACAGCTCGATTATCATGATAGCTTATTATAATTTCAGAGTAGAAATAAGCTGGATGGAAAAATGTATGCAATAAAGAAGGTGAAATTCAGACATGCTAAACCAGAGGTCTGGTTCCGGTAAGGTGCTTCCTTTAAAATGTCTGCTTCATAATAAGTTGTTCCCAGAAACAATATGCTTGGCTTTTATTTCATACTATATATGTTCAGACAGTTTAAAGATATTTTTAGTAGAATCTTAAAAAAGTCAGTATGTCCAACCAGCAGTGCATTATGAAACTGTTGGCAGCCAGATAGTCAAGGCATAGGTCAGACCGTTCTTAGGGACAGTGTGATATAGGTCTGCATTCTATCATTATTCAAAACCGGGTTTTTAGGCAAAATTAACATGATAATAGAAAAAGAGGAACTTACATGAATGCTCATATATTATTGAATTTACTTAACTAGTTTGGGAAAAAGATAAGATGTAAGGCTAGGCCAAGTGTCTTATCAGTTTTCCCCAACAAGTTTAATATATTCAATAATACAGGAGCACCAATGCAAGATTCTGTTTATCATATGACACTAAAATTGCATTAAACGTCATCACAAATCTGCCAAAATAAAAATCTGCTAAAAGATCCATTTGTAAATATGTCAAATCTTGCTGCCACCAAATGCTTATATTAAAGTGTTTTACAGTATCTTAATCAGTATTACGAAATTCTACTGTGAGCTGCATTTTCCTCTGAAAAACAGTCTCAAAAATCTAGATCTGTCTTAACAGACCTAGATGATTGGGAATGTTTTGGATGGAAGAGGAACTGTTTTATAATTGAATAAAAAGGGTACTTTTGTCATGAAACACCAGTGTAATCTGACACATCATTAGTCATGTCCAAAATATTCATTCATATATTTCAGTAACCAAGGCTTTGTTAAAATGTAAAATGCATTGTAATTTGATGAATATTTGTTTGAATTCTTTGAAGATGATGTCTTCTGTTCACTGCAGATTTTAAGAGAGGTGAAGGCCTTAGATAGCCTTCAGCACCACAATATAGTGGGATACAATGGTGCATGGCTGGAGTATGGGTCTGTGAAGCCGCCTAAAAAGTCATGTAAGTCACATTTTGGTTAAGCCATTAATCTGTTTTAATTTAAGTAAAAAGTGAGGATTTTTGCATGCAGTGCAGAACCAGGTCAGACTGTTCCTGTCTTTCATTTTCATTAGCAATGCCATCATGTTCGAACTGGATCAGCAGATCAAACAGTGTGGCCTGTTTTATTAACATCCAGTATAGGAATGTTTAGCTCAGTTTCAAAACCGTTCTGTAGAGTTGGCTTACAAATTTACAAGAGAATTTTGGTTTGAACATCTTTGTTCAGATTTTTTTACAACACATACAACAAACAGATCAAGGTCTGGTTGTTCAAAATAATGTAACTATACCTTTAATGTGACAGATGTGCGTTTTAACTTCTTCAGTTTCGCTAAACCCGAAAAGTTTGAAAGAAAAAATGTGATGGGCAGGTCTTGATGTTATTACTTAATGTAACTATACCTTTAATGTGACAGATGTGCGTTTTAACTTCTTCAGTGTCGCTAAACCCGAAAAGTTTGAAAGAAAAATGTGATGGGCAGGTCTTGATGTTATTACTTAATGTGACGTTAACTTTTCTAACATATTTTACACAAAAATATTGCCATTTTTGGCAAAACAATTGTGAGGATCTTTTGCAGGTGAAAAGCTCCTTATAATTTTTTAGCAAAAAATGTTACTGCAGTTGATCGTGTGAGTACTGTAAGACTTAACATATCCTCGACAAATGACTTTGTTAAGCTTATGATGCTTTGAAAGACTGGGCCCTGGATTTGATAGTAAGCTTGCGGCTTATATGGATATCATCACCAGTTGTAGCTTAAATATATCATCTCCCTAGGAGATGATATGGATATCATCACCAGATGTGGCTTTTATATATCATCTCCCCAGGAGATGATATATACATTAGTATTTTGTTTTTCTTTCTTGATGTAATGATCTGACTAATTTTTATACACCCTGGCATACAAAAATGTCAGGGCACATAGTTTTTGTCATTCCATCTGTTTACCTGTCCATCCATCCATTAGTGAACTTTTACATCAGATTGCTCATTTATAGAATGTGGCACTGGCTTGAGGTAATATTGGAGCCCTTGATCATTTGCTGTAGTTTGTTTTCAGGTGATCCACTACCTTTGAAAGCCATAAAATCTGATCCTCACATCTCTACTGAAACTGAAGCCAATGAGCCACATGTTTCCTTTGGGCTTGAGAGTGCTGACGATCCCAGTGTTGTATTCTCAGATTCATATGACAATATTAGCAATGGCTATGTATATGATCTAATTCGGAGTAGTGGACCAAAGATTAAGGAATTGTCTCCAGACTTAATAAGTACAGATGAATCTCCCGACAGTTTAGTAAAATCTCCCGACAGTTTAGTAGAAGTGACTGAAAGTGCGGACAAAAATAATCATGAAAAGCTAGATGATACTGGGGACCACAGCACAACATTTGATTATTCACATGAAAGTCACAGTGAAGTTATAGAAGAAATTAAGACTGAATGCACAGCAGGAAGTCTTAAAGACAATGACAAAAATCACATGTTGGAAAGACATCGGAACGTCAAGATATTTTTGGACCAGGAATTTAAGGAAACCAGTGATACTTATGAGTTTTCTTGTTCCAAAGAAGTGGCAGTCAGTGACAGAAGTTCAAGTTGTAATGACAATATAACAAACTCCAATAATTCTCCAAATATATGGACAAATGTTAAAGGAATGTTCAATAGAAAACTAAAAATACAAAAAGAAAAACAGCAAGTTACTTTTAGTCTAGATGACACTGATGTTGATTCCAAAGTTAGTGGATCAAGCTTAGTAACAGACTCTGGGTCAAGGTTAGTGACAGACTCAGGGTCAAGGCTAGTGGCAGGCTCAGGGTCAAGGCTAATGACAAAATCAGGGTCAAAGTTAGTGACAGACTCAGGGTCACGGTTAGTGATGGGCTCGGAATCAAGTACAGGAGTGCCCATGAAACGACGAGATAGTGGGTACCGACGAAGTATAAGCTGTGATCCTGTAGCTTCAGGAGAAACAGTGTTACCTAGTACTGACCCAGTGGATATCAAATACTCAGATGAAAACTTCCCTGTGAAGGTAAATTTAGGCAGAGTTCCTTATAAAGAGAGGTATTAAGGTGTATGGGTAGACCTTCTTGTTAGCTGTCATTTTACAAAAGGGGGGCAACTTTTGTGTTTTCTTGTTTGCTTTCTGCAGGACGAAGCCTGTCTTAAAGGAGGTCTACTCTTAAAGAAAAGAATCTGCCCCTAGAGGAGCAGATTTTTTCCTTTAAGAGCAGTAATTTTTTTAATTTTTTTACCTTTGCATCCTCCATCTTTGATGCACATAATTTGCTGAGGATGCCACATTTTGAAAGATGTGCATCCACAGGATGCAAAGATTTGAAGCAAAATTTGCCTGTAACTATATCTTAGTATATTTTGGCTGTTATGGTATTGAATGTATTTGGCTGCAAAGTTGGTTTTTATCAGCATTTCTAGTAAGGGTTGCAGAAACCTGAGATTGGGATAGAAAGATTTCTGGTCATGTGCTTCCTGAGACGCGTTGAAGTAAATATGTCAAAAAACTCACTGACCATAACTAAACTCAGTACCTTTAGTTTGTTTACAAATTGGCTTCTTTGAATGGGCCTTGAAAATGCAAGATTTAGGAATGCACAGTTTTTATAATCAACGTGTCCATGAAGGGATGCACAGCCTTGAGCGTGAGATGCAAAGATTTCTGGCCTAGTGGGTCCTGGGATGCAAAGAAGCAAATTTGTAAAAAAATCACTTTAAGAGTTGACCTCCATTTAAAAGGGAGGTAAAACTGAAATGGCAGAGTTGTTTCCCCTGAAAATGTACCCATTAACCTTAATGATGTCTTAGGATTTTGCTTATTTCTCCATAAAATTGTACGATATGGCATCTTTTTAGATCTGCCTTGCTGAGAGGATGATAATTCAGTTTCACAATGCAAATAAGAAATGTTGTTACAACAGTTACTTTTCATAATATTTAGCTCTGGGTAAGCAGTGGTACCATATTTCTTTGTATACAAGACAGAGGTTTTACGCTTCCAAAACAATCTCATAAATCTAGATCCATCTTATAAGCTGGATCAGATTGGCTCTAGATTTTCTCAAAACAATCCCAAAAATCTAGATCCATCTTATAAGATGGATGTAGATTTTTCAATTGTTTTGGAAGGGAAAACCCATCTTATAGCAGAATTTCATAAGACTGATTTGGACATGTGGAAAAACCCCGTTTTATAGCCAAATAAATATGGTTATCAATTTGCTGAGAGTATATGCCGAAATAAATGATTGTCATTATGTGAAAGGGGACCTTAAGCCATGTGCATACCATAAATACCCAAATCAGCCTGTGCATCTCCATAAAGTGAGCATAGTTTTGGTTAATTTTCTCCCCTGTACAAAAGTACAGGAAAAGCTATAGTTGTCATGATATGCACCAGTAAACTAATAGCCAAATGTTTTATAACATGATTATGGTGGTATGTTATTGTTATTTCTTTACATGATGTTAGCCATGGAGATTTGAGCACAGTAGAGTCTCTCAGACTCTGTTTAATGTGTTTTGTGTTTAATGTGAGCACTTCAACACCATGTTATTGTTGGTAAGTATTGACCTGGCACTCATTTATTTCTGTCATTTGGATGTTTTCTTTAGTTTTAGCGATGATTTACCAGAAAATATTGCTATTTGAATATAATATAGTCACCATTTTTCGATGACTCCGTAGCGTAGTGGTGAAGCCTTCAAACTGCAGACACAGATGACACAAGGTCGAATCTTGTACCATTCGTTTTTAGTAGTTTTCATTTTTTACTTTTTTTCTTCTTTATTTTTAATGTTATTAATGTAAATGCATATTTTTACCTATTAATTTCAAACGATTTTCTGTTGTTCGGGTATTCCCACATATATTTTCTTGGGAACATAAGTTTCCCAGTTTCTCTTGATTCCTACGTACTCTGAACACCAGCTGCATTTACATGTATTGTTTGTTGAATATGATCATCCTCCAGGCGTTTGGTTTTCCTGAAAATGCTTTGATGTGGAAGCAATGGGTATTTTTATTTTCTTTGAATCTGAGATGTTTTTGGTCGACATTGCTGTGGGATTTACATCAAATGATAGTAGAATGATAGTGCATCTCGTCCAATAGTTGAAGGAGGTTGTCGGGTCGGTCATGGTGCTGCCCAGTCCAATATTAGTTTGGCTGATAGTGGGGGAAAGGGCCACTGTGCTTGCAGTAGGTGCGGGTGAAGCGTTTTGGATATTTTTTCTCTCGCCTATCATCTTTTCTTTCTCCATGTCTTTGAAAGACTGTCCAATATAGAATGAATGAAGTACTGTCTCAAAGGGCCGTTAAACCCAAGACAACCAACCAATCAATCAGCCAAATTAAAAGCTGAAACATTAAAATTCTGTGCCAAGCATGGCAAGATTTTCCGCTGGTTTACGCAAAGAAAAAAAATTATTAAAACGACAGTGGTGAGATTCGAAACCATAACTCCAAGATTAAAGGTTCAATGCCTTATCCACTGTGCCACTTGATGCATTGGCATTTTCTTGTTTAATAGTAATATACATATTGACGCTGCTTTTACCTGTCCGTAATCGGACACCGTGAATTAATTTACGGAGGTGAACGGAATATTCATGAGTGCCAGGTCAATACTTACGAACAATAGTAGTTGGTATAAATACACCTGTATAATTAAACAAGAGCACAAGCAGGTTAATCCCTTCTCTGTGGTGCATGCTTAAATATTTATTTGATTGTCTTTTGTCGTTGCAGACAAACGTGACCCTGTATATTCAGATGGAACTATGCAGCCACACATTGAAAGAGTGGATGGAAGAAAGAAATAGAAACTGTCACACTGAGGAAGAATTCAGATCTTACACAGACAAAAACATGATTATATTTAGACAAATCTTGAAAGCCGTAGATTATATTCACTCTAAAGGTGTTATACACAGAGATCTAAAGCCAAGAAACATTTTCCTTCATAAAGACGGGCTTCATGTTAAAGTTGGAGATTTTGGACTCGCAACAGATGATTTGCTGAGTCCAACTGTTGACGAGCTCTCATTTGGTTACTCAGGCACGTCTCCACGTTTGAAAAGAACTAGTAGTACATTGTCAGATCATACCACAGGGGTTGGGACCTCTATATATGCAGCCCCAGAACAGTTGAAAGGGTCTGTGTACAATACTAAATGTGATACATACAGTTTAGGTGTTATTCTGTTTGAATTGTTTCATCAATATTCAACAGAAATGGAGAGATATAAAAGTTTAGAAGGCCTTAGAAAAGGGATAATTCCTGATAAAATGTACACGTTTTGGCCAGTTCAAACCAGATGGATCCAGTTAATGATGAGCAGTGACCCTGACGCACGGCCATCAGTCAAGGAAATTCTAAACGGTGAACTGTTTTTGTCCAAAGATCAAGTGATTGAAAGTATGAAAACTCGTGAGGTGAAATATTTAAGAGAAATAGAGAGCTTGAAAAGACTTTTGAAGGAGAAGGAAAGATTGATAGAGAAGTTAACTCAGGAACTAGATAATACTTGTGCTTTTCCCCCACTATGAAGAAGTATCTAAATTGGATACTGTATAAATTCCGCTATAATACACTGTTTTTCCGTCTTTTGTCATCTCTAGAATGACCCCAGATATCTAAATCAGTCACATGGAGTTCTGCTTTAAGTGTGGTTTTCCCTTCAAAAACAATCCCTAAAAATAGATCCAGCTTATAAGGTTTTTATCCTAACAAAAATCTAGATCCATCTAATAATAAATGGATCTGGATTGTGGGGATTCTTTTTGGAAGAAAAAAAAAATTAACCAAAGAAATTTGGTAAGAAAAAAAAATCCCACGCCCTCTTCTCTAGAGCTGTGCTAATTTGCAACCTTTTGATGGGAAAAAACTTTTACATTATGATTTATGTGGGAAAGGACCATCTTGCATCCAAACTTCAGATAAGGGACTGTTTGGTGATAAATTTGGATAATTCTTCAGAGATGTAGATTAGAGGGAGTAATTTGTATTTACCAGGGATTAGTTCCGTTAAAGCTCCATAAAATTTTTAAAAATTTGCTGTTCCTCCTCATTAGAACTACCTCATTGAGGCAGTTCTAGTGAGGGGGTCACAACATATGCTTTCAGTCAGAATTAAAAAGCAACATCCCTCAGTATTATCATCAAATCCAACTTATCTAGAGGTCTGAATTCTTAAATACATGTATACTGAGATTGTTATAATGAAGAGTCTAAATGAGGCGTGACATGAGAAAACTAACAAAGTGGTTGTGCGCCCAGCATGGAGGTAACTTAGACCCTTAGCTACCCTTTTAGTGCACAGTGGAGATTCTGATCAGACTGGACAGATGCCCAGGCTGATCTGAGTCTTCGTTGGGCGCTGTTACGCAGAAGGTTTTACACACGGTCGACACGGGTGTAGAGCCTTATGCGTCGCCAGGACGGCGGAGGGTGACTTCCGGTTAAAGGGTTATCTACTAGTGTAATACACTAACAAGGAAACTCTAACAACGTTAGAATTTTTTAAGTTTATATATAATGTAAATTCTATATACAACAATACAATTTACAACAATCCACAATTACAATAATATACAACACATATTAGTTCATGTCGCTGGCCCAAGTAAGGTGTTTGTTTCAAATCTGTAATCGATTTGCGCGCAATACGCAAATAGATTACCGTCTGACGTCAACACCGTACTCGGCTCAGCGCCATGAACTAAAGGAAAACACAAAGAACAAAAAAACGTTAGTTTGAGCTCATACAAAAACAACAAGGCCTTATGTTGGTAGACTTCAATTCGTCGTTCCCTGGATCATGTCATGGGCCAGTCCATATATTATGAGGAACACCAACTTATTTTAACACGTGCACGATTATATACTGGTCGCTCCCTGGATCGTACCAGGGACCAGTCTATATATATATTAATACACCTTAGTGGACGAACACTGTCCCACACTTGATGTGACCTTCAGATCTTATCACAGAATCTGGCAAAACTGTGCTAACCACTTCCGCCTACATTTTGTGCTTCCCGCCTCTGCTTGGGAACCTTGCACAAACGGCGTTGTAACTGCCTCTACCCGGGTTGGTATTAACCTGGAGACGTAAATCGAATCTCCAGGTGAGACGTGGCTCTAAGTCCTAACAGCTGACTGCCGGACTTGATGTGCCTAAAAATAACGAACTTACACTTAATACATTGTAACTACATAATAACAATACGTAAGACTTGGGCCTGTCTTGGAAATACCATACAACGCCCTCGGCGAATGCCGAGCATAACGTGCACACGCCAGCCGTGTCACTAGACACGACTCGCGCTCACGATGTAAAGCTAAAAGTGTGCTTACCACTTCCGCCAATGAAGAAACGTAGATCCTACCACGCATGTGCGTCGAAGGATCTGACGTCAAACATTGTCAAGAAGTATACTGACGTCAACAGGCATTACCATGACATCCCCACATAAAACATGAATAATCTAAACAATGACCTATTTACATTAAATTGATTGACCAAAATCTAACTCGCATATGTATTAATTCATTTCTTTAAACTAAGCGTACTACCATTTGCCATAGAATATAATAGCTGAATAAGCGTTTCTAACACATTTGGGATCATAACGTTTGATCTGACATCATGACATCAATGATGTTATATCATATGACGCCGTCTAATGAAGGCAAATCAAACGCATGATGACCAAATGTCACCTTTATAACTTATGAAAAAAACCCTTAATGCGGTGCATGCTATGGCGTCAATTGACGTCACGAGTATATAAATTAGTTCCATTACAAATCAATCTACTTCTATAGGCCACGTATACGTGAAACTAATATAAAAAGTGCTGACGTCGCAATAACATGAATGCAACTGACTTCACATGAATAACATGAATACAACTGACGTCACTGGACGTCAAATAGACGCGCACCAGTGAAACTAATGTAAAAAGTGCTGACGTCGCAATAACATGAATGCAACTGACGTCACATGAATAACATGAATGCAACTGACGTCGCTGGACGTCAAATAGACGCACACCATTGCAACCAACATCAGTGATATAAACTATTTCCGTAATTTACAAAACTTCCTAATATACAAATACCATGCGCAGCATGCTTACTAACAAAATCGGTCGACACATGCGCAGCCTGATCCCTGCCAACAAAATCAAATCAGTCGACACATATAATCATACCATATCAATCAGAAGTCACATTTTTCATTCTTAGCCAAACTATTCTAAATAAATATAATAAAATCTTACCCTTCTAGGTCTTAACACAGAATCTGGGCACACAACAATATAACATCCATCAAGAATTAAACAGCCACGTCTAACTTTTCATTAAAAGATAGGCGTATAAATACTATGCGTCTCACATTAAAATCATGCAACACACTTTCCACAATCAAAAGACTCGTGCAAGTATTCACCTTAAAATCATGTATTACGATGTCCACGAGAGGTATTCACAAACAACCCATGCATAACGTAGCCACAATTTCCGTAAATGTTTTATTACCACAGTTGCCCTAAAAACTGTAGCTCTACTGACTGAAAGGATTAAAATAATCTCGACGACATAGTGGACGATTAGATCCATTTCGTAACATAGGTTTCCCCTTAGGGAGAAAAAAAACATAACAATGTTTCTTTTCTGAAATAGTACGAAATGCGATCGAATCGTAGGCTATGTCAAAACTGGAAAACTAGCTATATACACAACAACGGTGCGATGCATAACGTGGCCAAACTATCTACTAAGGTAGTCCGCCCCCAAATTATCTTGGCCGCGGATAGCAACGATCCTGAATCTGTACGGCTGTAATTTCATGGCCCAACGCATGATTCGGGGATTGAGCACCTTAGCTGTCTGCATATAAGACAAAGGTTTGTGGTCAGTTTCAAGTAGGAACTCCGCCCCATACAGGTACTTACGAAATTTCTCAACACCCCAGATAATACCCAAACATTCCTTCTCAATTACAGAGTAGTTCTTTTCCCGAGGTAACAATTTCTTGCTAGCATAAGCAATCGGCAAACGACCTTCACCTTCGAACTCCTGAAGCAAAATAGCTCCAAGACCAACGTCTGAAGCGTCTGTTCGAAGTACAAACGGGTTACCTTCTTGAAAAACAGGTAAGCGAAGAATAGGACTAGACGTGAGCCTACTCTTCAGGGTTTGAAATGCCCTTTCATGCTGATCTTGCCAATCTTTGATAGAATTAGGTCTATCCCGTTTAGTTAAATCAGTCAGAGGAGAAGCTATGGTTGAGAAATTTGGGATAAAACGACGGTAAAACCCAGCTAATCCCAGAAAAGATTTAATTTGCCTTTTCGTACATGGACGAGGAGCATCTCTGATAGCCTGTATCTTGTCCTCTTGCGGTCGTACCGTCTGTCCGACGATATTGTGACCAAGGCACTCGATACTGCCATATCCGATCATGCATTTAGATGGTTTTGCCGTCAATTTGGCCGACCTGAGCCGATCTAACACTTGACGTAATGACGTCACATGATCTTTCCATGTTTCAGTAAATATCCACATGTCATCAACAAAGCTGTCAACATTTGGGAGATTGGACAATATGATTCTCATTAACCTACAAAATGAGGCTCCCGAATTGACCAAACCGAAGGGCATAGTTTTAAACTGGAATAAACCCTTAGGCGTTTCAAATGCCGTCAAAGGTTTAGACCTTTCAGTAAGACTGACTTGCCAATAACCCTTACTCAGGTCCATCTTTGTAAAGAATTTATGTCCCGACATTTTATTGATAACCTCCTCCATATTTGGCATAGGTTCTGCATCGAATTCCGTCACTTTGTTAAGCTTCCGGAAGTCGATGCAGAATCTAACCGATCCGTCTTTCTTCGGAACTAGGACAACAGGAGATGAATACGGTGAAATCGACGGCTCGATTACCCCTAAATCTAACATATCCTGTATCTCCGTCTCCATGACGTTACGCGTCTTATACGGGATAGAATAACCCTTCGTCCGTATGGGTTCTGACGTGAGTAGTTTGATATCGTGCTGTATTTGATCAGTTCGACCGGGTAAACTTGATAGTACATCCGGGTACTGTTTAATCAACGCTTCAACCTCCATACGTTGTTCCGATGTTAACGTATCTGAAATACTGACGTCGTTATAAGTTTCCGGCTCTTTAGCTGTCGGAAAAGCACAATCATCAAGAGAAAATTCATCACTATCATCGTCATCAACCGACTCTGTAGTCTCAGTCGACAATAAACAATGTGACGGCACAGTACGACGTTCGACATACTGTTTCAGCATATTAGCATGATATGTACTCACGACACCACTGACGTCGATTTTATAGTCCATTCTATTCACCACCTCTACTACTTCATATGGACCCTTCCACTGCAATAACAGTTTATTACTGTCAGTTGGCAGTAATAACAGTACTTTATCTCCCACGTTAAATTTACGCGACCTAGCGCGTTTGTCATAATAAGCCTTTTGCTTTACTTGTACTTTCCGTAAATTATCATGTGCTAACTTACACGTCTGCTCTAACCGTTCTCTCAACTGAATTACGTACTGGTACGTAGACAGAACCTGCTCATCCTGTACCTCTTCAGACCATAATTCACGTAATATTGCCATAGGGCCCTTAACGTTACGTCCGTATAACAATTCGAACGGAGAAAACCCTAATGACTCCTGCGGAACCTCCCTTATTGCAAACAGCAGTGCTGGGAGATATTTATCCCAGTCTTTTGGACGTTCTGCGCACATCCTACGTAGCATTTGCTTTAACGTCGCGTGAAAACGCTCTACGAGACCGTTGCAGATAGGATGATACGGCGTCGTGGTTAACTGCTGGAGTGATAACAGCCTGCTTACTTCTTTCATAACTTCAGCAGTAAACTGACTTCCGCAATCTGTTAACATTTCATCAGGTATGCCAACTCTACTAAACATCTCAACTAACGCTTCGGCTACGCGTTCCGTTTCAATGCCGGGTAACGCTACCGCCTCGGGATATCTCGTCGCATAATCTATCATTGTTAAAATATAGCGGGATTTCCTGTCAGAACGAGGTTCTATCGGTCCAACTATATCAACAGCGACTCGTTTAAATGGTGTGTCAATCTGTGGCAACTTTCCTAAAGGAACCTTAGTGACACGACCTTTTTGAATAGTCCTTTGACATATGTCACAAGATTTACAAAACCTTGCCACATCACCACAAATTCCAGGCCAAAAGAACTCAGTTAAAACTCTATCCATAGTTTTCTTTATGCCCAAATGACCTGACATCAAGGTTTCGTGCGCCAATCTTAACACCTTTTCACGAAAACCTTCAGGGATAATAAGTTGCAAAGTGACCTTGTTTCCCTTAGTAAACTGCCTATACAATAAATCTTTCTTTCGAATAAACTTAGTTTCACCCCGGTTCAATCCACGACTAATCGTCACATTCCCAGATTCCACTCTTTGCCTTATGCCATTCAATTTAGGGTCAACAACTTGGGCCTGCTTCAATGCCTCCTTATCACTAGCAATAATTTGATCAGGAACTTTAAGTTTCCTATAGACCTCTTCACCTTGCTTAGCTTGTGACCTAGTCACTGCCGCCATTGCAAAATGGGACATATCGGGAAGTTTTGACCCGTCAATATTTCCAATAACCAGGTCATACAATGTATCTTCCATGCACAATGCCTCAGTTTTTCCTGTGAAAAATGGACAATCTATGTCAACCATTGCTAAGGGATACCTTTGGGTAGATTCATCAATCAAAGTTACATCAGATTCTCTACCAAGTAACTGATCATTAGAAACCAAGTTTCTACGAACGACACACCCAGTACAACCTGTGTCCCTTAAAACTACAACAGTCTTACCATTAACCGTACCCTGCGCTGTTGGTAATCGCGACCTTAAAAAGTAACAGACACCTTCCCTATCCACGTTATCATTGATTAATGGACTTTCTTCCTTACTCTTATAGAGACCTTCAATTTCATGAGACCTATTCATTGTAGTTTTACAAAAGCTCATTTGATGTCCGCCACCCCGACCACGTCCGCGGGAATAACCCCGACCACGGCCACGATCTGAATTACTACCCTTCGTCTGAACAGTATCGCTCTTACTCTGTGATCTTTGTGTCTCATCTTTCGGTGCATAACTACTCACCTTACTTCCGCTATACCCGCTTGCACTTGCACCTACCTCCGCACTATATGCTTGCTTCCTATCGGGATTCTTAAAACATTTATATGTTAAATGTCCCTTACCACAAATACTACATTTTATCTCTGGCTTCGCACTCGGTTTATTATCAGATCTACTCTGAGTTACGCCCTTACTATCACGCTGCCCCTTATTAACACAAGCGTAGACACCGCCACGTGCTTCTGCAAATAAATCTGCTTCCCTAGCCATCTCACCTAGATTCGTGAATGTTTTCGGTTTCAAATGAACATACAGTTCTTTACTACAAGATTCTAAAAACTGATCTCTAGCGAAAAAATCGCAAACAGATTCATAAGACTGGTCTACCTTCGCCATTTTCAGCCACTTATTAAGATACGACCTAAGTCTACTACTAAACTGAATAAACGTTTCGGACTTTTCGGGCCTATCATAGCGAAATTTCTTCCTAAATCCGCGTTCAGTCATATCAAAATTCTTTAACAACGCATCTTTCAACTTGTCATAATCCGCTGCATCATCTACAGACAATCTATCATAGACATCAAGCGCGCGACCTTTAAGTAATGCGCTTAAATATGCAGCCCAAACGTTTTTATCCCATTTATTCGCCGTCGCGTATTTCTCAAACCTTGATAAGTAACTATCCATTTTGTCCTTACTTTCATCAAAATACGGTAATTTGGGATCACGCGCATGCGCTAACTTTTCAGCCTTCTGTTTTTCTAATTCAACTCTAAACGTTACCTTCTGCAAATCTATCTGATTCTTCAACTCGCGTTGCTGCAATTCAAAACTGTACTTCAACTTTTCTAACTCAACTTCGCTCGACAACTTTGCTTCCTTATCGCTTTCGATTTGATACAACCTAGCTTCCCTATCTTTCTCGGCTTGCCGCTCTATACTTTTAATCCGCGCCATCTCGATTTCCCTATCCGCCGCAATCTTAGCTTCTTCCGTCGCGATCCTAGCCAATTCAATTTCCCTATCTTTTTCGGCTTGCGCGATCCTCTCTTTCTCCGCTGCGATCTTAGCTAACTCAATTTCCCTGTCTTTATCGGCCTGCGCAATCTTTTCTTTCTCCGCCGCGATCCTTTCTTTATCAAGTTCCCTTACCGCGTGCCTTTCTGCCCTCTCAGTCTCTTGCTGTTGCTTTACAAATTCCTGCAATGCCTGCCCCTCATAACCTAACTCCTTTCCCGTCTTAACTAACTGATCCATGACGCTTAACGTAATGCTCACGTTAACTTAACTGAAACCGACGTTCACTTATAGTCACACACGTTAACTAAAACGTTAACAATAATAATAACAAACTAATCCAACTAAAACGTTGATTAATTAGTATACTCGCGATCTGGACGTAGCCATTAAAGTTACGTTCATAACAGACCGGAAATGACGTCATAAACTGACGTTGACTTTGCCGAGAATTACTTTTCACTATTAGATGACGTAATTAGATGACGTAAATAACCCACATACAATCACGCCCAACTTGATCTAGCGTATCGGATATACAAACGTAACGTATGTAACGCAACGTATTAACACTGACACGACAACTGTACGTCCTACATTACAAAACCATATTAGATACCAACGGTAAATCAAACTTAAGATTCCGCTATTAGGTTTAATTCATTGTAACGATATTATATAACGTTACGAGTGACTTACGTTACTAAATCAGGACATAAAATGGACCTCAGTAACGGTTACGACACAACGTACAAAACGTTTAGGTTAATAAACTTACAGATTGTCATGCAACAGCAGTGCCAAGGTACTCAACCGGACCTTAAAACTAAATATGTATCATCCGTGCCAAGACAATTCAGGTCTATATACCTCAGTTTCCCCACTCAGATATGCAACCTGTTACATTCTATCACAAATTAATGCAAGGGCTATCGCACTTCATCACGCAGGGAATAAGGATAGTTGACCTTAATTGAGTGTAGGTTACATTTACAAAGAATTTAGTGGCAAAATTGCTCCCCTAAAATTCACAGCCTTACGTCACCTTAGAAAAGAACAATCAGAAAGTCAATAATAATAAAAAAAATGACTGACAAAATTGTGCCTAGATTCTGTATATATTGTCAATGTCTTACACTGGCAGATATTAACCAGAAGTCAAATCCCGTTACTTCATGACACCATGTTACGCAGAAGGTTTTACACACGGTCGACACGGGTGTAGAGCCTTATGCGTCGCCAGGACGGCGGAGGGTGACTTCCGGTTAAAGGGTTATCTACTAGTGTAATACACTAACAAGGAAACTCTAACAACGTTAGAATTTTTTAAGTTTATATATAATGTAAATTCTATATACAACAATACAATTTACAACAATCCACAATTACAATAATATACAACACATATTAGTTCATGTCGCTGGCCCAAGTAAGGTGTTTGTTTCAAATCTGTAATCGATTTGCGCGCAATACGCAAATAGATTACCGTCTGACGTCAACACCGTACTCGGCTCAGCGCCATGAACTAAAGGAAAACACAAAGAACAAAAAAACGTTAGTTTGAGCTCATACAAAAACAACAAGGCCTTATGTTGGTAGACTTCAATTCGTCGTTCCCTGGATCATGTCATGGGCCAGTCCATATATTATGAGGAACACCAACTTATTTTAACACGTGCACGATTATATACTGGTCGCTCCCTGGATCGTACCAGGGACCAGTCTATATATATATTAATACACCTTAGTGGACGAACACTGTCCCACACTTGATGTGACCTTCAGATCTTATCACAGAATCTGGCAAAACTGTGCTAACCACTTCCGCCTACATTTTGTGCTTCCCGCCTCTGCTTGGGAACCTTGCACAAACGGCGTTGTAACTGCCTCTACCCGGGTTGGTATTAACCTGGAGACGTAAATCGAATCTCCAGGTGAGACGTGGCTCTAAGTCCTAACAGCTGACTGCCGGACTTGATGTGCCTAAAAATAACGAACTTACACTTAATACATTGTAACTACATAATAACAATACGTAAGACTTGGGCCTGTCTTGGAAATACCATACAACGCCCTCGGCGAATGCCGAGCATAACGTGCACACGCCAGCCGTGTCACTAGACACGACTCGCGCTCACGATGTAAAGCTAAAAGTGTGCTTACCACTTCCGCCAATGAAGAAACGTAGATCCTACCACGCATGTGCGTCGAAGGATCTGACGTCAAACATTGTCAAGAAGTATACTGACGTCAACAGGCATTACCATGACATCCCCACATAAAACATGAATAATCTAAACAATGACCTATTTACATTAAATTGATTGACCAAAATCTAACTCGCATATGTATTAATTCATTTCTTTAAACTAAGCGTACTACCATTTGCCATAGAATATAATAGCTGAATAAGCGTTTCTAACACATTTGGGATCATAACGTTTGATCTGACATCATGACATCAATGATGTTATATCATATGACGCCGTCTAATGAAGGCAAATCAAACGCATGATGACCAAATGTCACCTTTATAACTTATGAAAAAAACCCTTAATGCGGTGCATGCTATGGCGTCAATTGACGTCACGAGTATATAAATTAGTTCCATTACAAATCAATCTACTTCTATAGGCCACGTATACGTGAAACTAATATAAAAAGTGCTGACGTCGCAATAACATGAATGCAACTGACTTCACATGAATAACATGAATACAACTGACGTCACTGGACGTCAAATAGACGCGCACCAGTGAAACTAATGTAAAAAGTGCTGACGTCGCAATAACATGAATGCAACTGACGTCACATGAATAACATGAATGCAACTGACGTCGCTGGACGTCAAATAGACGCACACCATTGCAACCAACATCAGTGATATAAACTATTTCCGTAATTTACAAAACTTCCTAATATACAAATACCATGCGCAGCATGCTTACTAACAAAATCGGTCGACACATGCGCAGCCTGATCCCTGCCAACAAAATCAAATCAGTCGACACATATAATCATACCATATCAATCAGAAGTCACATTTTTCATTCTTAGCCAAACTATTCTAAATAAATATAATAAAATCTTACCCTTCTAGGTCTTAACACAGAATCTGGGCACACAACAATATAACATCCATCAAGAATTAAACAGCCACGTCTAACTTTTCATTAAAAGATAGGCGTATAAATACTATGCGTCTCACATTAAAATCATGCAACACACTTTCCACAATCAAAAGACTCGTGCAAGTATTCACCTTAAAATCATGTATTACGATGTCCACGAGAGGTATTCACAAACAACCCATGCATAACGTAGCCACAATTTCCGTAAATGTTTTATTACCACAGTTGCCCTAAAAACTGTAGCTCTACTGACTGAAAGGATTAAAATAATCTCGACGACATAGTGGACGATTAGATCCATTTCGTAACAGGCGCACAACCACTTTGTTGGTTTTTTCGTGTCGCGGCTCAATTATGAATTGCTGCAAAGACTGATACTTGGTCTATGCAGGAAATGTGGATTTTTACCTCACCTGAGCTAAAGGTTCTTGAGGAGCTTATAGGATAAGCAGGCTCCATCATCCGTTGTGGTCCGTCCACCTTTTCAAACAACTTCTTTGCTGGAACCTCTGGACCGATTGTAACCAATCAGTTGTAACCAATTGTGGGAATGAAAGTTTGTTTTAAATGGTCCAGGTCACATAACCAACATGGCTGCCATGCCCATATATATGGTAAAAACCTTGAAATCTTCTCCAGAACCAACAGGCCTATGACCTGGAAACTTATTATGTAGCATTAGGTATTTGAGTACTACCAAGATCATTCAAATGATGACCTTGGGTTGATCGTGATTTTTTTTTTACAGCAAGATCAAATGAGCCGCGACACGAGAAAACCAACAAAGTGGTTGTGCACCCAGCGCAGACTCAGATCAGCCTGGGCATCCACCCAGTCTGATCAGAGTCTTTGCTGTCCGCATGGAGGTAGCTTAGACCCTTAGCTACCCTTTGAGCAGTTTACAAAGAGCCCGGTCAAACTGGGGGGATGCCCAGGCTGATCTGAGTCTGCGCTGGGCGCACAACCACATTGTTGGTTTTCATATGTCGCGGCTCAAATTTGCTTTCTGATGCTTTTATGTGGGAAAATGCTAAAATGTAAAATTTCATGGAAATTGTAGAAGGTTTTGGCATAAAAGTTGGTTTATACAATCAGCTAAATAGATTTTTGAGTAATAGAGGTCAAGGTCATTCTTTGACCTCTGACCAAGGTCAGATGTCAGTTACTGGCAAAAGTATTTGCACTTAGTACTAGTCAAGTGCTTAGGAGGTCTAAGCCTGCCCAGGAACAGTGTGGTTAGGTTAACTGGCCGTCCCGACATGACCATAGCTGTTTACTGTGGGCGTAAAGCAACACCACAACAGCAATTCTCATATTTCAGCAATTTCAAACATCTCCTTAGAAGCCACTGGGCCAGTAGGAATTGGATAGAGTATGGAGGATCAAGGAGTTGAAAGGAACAAAAATATGCCCATATATGCAGTGTTCTAAAAGATTTCAGAGAGCATGTCGCTTTTAACATACAAGAAAAAACAAACAGAAAAAAAAAGGATTTTGACTTGTTGGTCAATATCTAAAAGCATTAATATAGCTATGCTTTGTCAAAAGTAGGCTAAATTTACATTATAAATAATTCATTGATGATCCTTAATGCATTTAAAACAACTCTAAGAAATGAAAATAATAGCATTTTTATAAATTTTTCATTGGAAACTAAGGCATGTTGCAAAGGTAATTTGAAGAAGTAAGCAAGTTGCAAGAGACATGCCTTGATGGTGTGGGGAGATGACCGACATGGTAAAATCCTTAAAATATCTTCTTCTCCAGATCCAATCAATTGATTGCCTCGAAACTTGGTGTATATATCATTGGGTACTTGAGTACTAGCAAGTGTGTTCAAATGATGACCTTGGGTTGACCTCAAGCTTTGCTATGGCAGGGTCAAAATTTTCTTTCCCATGCTTTTATGTAGGAAAATATTATAAGATTTAAAGGAAACTGTAGTACATTTTGGTGTGAAAGTTGGTGTCAAACTGGTATATGCAGTCAGCTAAGTGAGTCGATGAGTACCAGTGGTCAAGGTCATCGACCTTTGACCAAGGACACTTATATTTCTCAGCGACTTAGTTGATATAAGCAAAATTGTCATATGGAACCTACATGAGTTTGGGCAATGAAAGTTTGTTTGAATGGTTGTGGTTGTGACAAAGACAGCTGTCTTGCCCATGTATGGTAAAAACCTTTAAAATTCTTCTTCTCCAGGACCAATGGTCCACTCAGATGAGTGATTCAGGGCCATATAGCCCTCTTGTTCTGTGTTGTTTTTTTTTTGTTTTTTTTTTGCCACAGAGATTTCTGCATGAGATGGTGTCACATCTACCCTATTTATTGGCTGTGACAGATGATGTACTTGCCATAACTGTTGCATACTAATTTTATACTGGTTTCCAGTTGTTAAAGGTGTAAATTCCTCTCACTTTTGGCACAGGATTGATCACATTGCGAAGTAAAGTTTAGCAACAATTTACATCAGAGATGCATTGTTGTCTCAAAGTATATGGGTACACAATCTGGGGGAGCAACTCACAATTTTCATTAGGGTCAGCTCTGGGTCAGATTCTTCCTTGAAGAGTAGGTTTCTTGCCTACAAAAGCAAACAGGGTTAGAGGTTATAAAACTTGAGAATCATCTCAAACTCAAAATAAAGCACACTGATTGGCTGCTTCCGAGCATATGCTTGGAAGCAGCCAATCAGTGTACTTTATTTTGAGTTTGAGAATGTACTCAAGTTTTATAACCTCTGGGCCAGGAAGTCACAAAATTTGTCTCCCATTGTGAAAATGGCAGAAAAACAGGGAAGTGTATCCATTCATCTTAAAAGATCTCATGAGTATTGTCATGTATTAGTATACAAAAATGATAGTTGCCAAAACCTTACAGTGCCATTTAAAATCCAAAGACAACTGGCAGCTGTAAAGTTACCAGGGTTCGAGGTTATAAAACTTGAGAATAATCTCAAACTCAAAACAAAGCACACTGATTGGCTGCTTCCGAGCACATGCTCGGAAGCAGCCAATCAGTGTGCTTTATTTTGAGTTTGAGAATGTACTCAAGTTTTATAACCTCTGGGCCTGGAAAGCCTGTGACTAGCAGAATGTGAGGCATAAATATTACTTTTCTGCCAGGGTTGGTGTAATAGGCGGCAGCTGCATTGGAAACTTTTGTCGAGTTTTCGGCTTAGCTCTAATTTGTGATAATGCGCTCACAGGTGAGACACTGCCTTCCGTGGAATTTGTTAACTCACCAAACCAATTCTGTCCATGTATTTTTTGTGTAAATCATAGTCTGTCTATCTATGAACTCTTGTTGAAACAGCTTCTCTGAACTCACTGCACCTACAGTACTCAGATTGCATGTAGAGTATGACTAGACTACCAGCTTTCAGACTTAGATAAGTCAAATGGATCACCCATCCAAGATGGTTACCATTTAATACCATAAACATTATGGTATTAAATGATAACCATCTTGGATGGAAAAGCTGCTTTTATTGCTTTTGCTCATTATGATAATGAGCAAAAACTATAAAAGCATTTTTTTCCAGAAATGCTTTGTTTGGTTGGCTCAGATTTGGTATGGAGCATCATTGGGATCTAAGTTTTCAAGATTATACCATTGGCCAGTGGCTATAATGAAAGTAGGTCACAGTGACAACTACAGTAACTTCAGTTTGTGATAATGCTGCATTTTTCACAATTACATGTATCTCTAAAACCCAATGTTGTGGCCCCTATTAGAGGCTGTTCTAATGAGGGGGATTCTGGTACAAAGCTGGAGATTAGGGAACATTTGATGATAATTTTGGGGATTTTTTTTTATGAAAACATACGTTGTGACCACTGATTAGAACTGTCTCAGTGAGACAGTTCTAATCAGTGGTCACAACATATGTTTAAATTGAGAAGTGACAAAAAATGTCCCCAAATCAGCGTCAATTAATCCCCTGATCACAGTCTTTACTTTCCTCATTTTGGGTCCCTAAGAGTTCATAGATCATATATGTAAAAGGGGAAGACTCTTAATCAGCCAGTGCAGATGCACAGGCTGATTTGACTCTTTCCTGTTTGCACATGCCTTAGGTTACCTTTCCATGCATCACCAAACATAAATTATCCAAAAATCTGAATATGTGACTGGTAATTTTCTAATCAAGTGATGTTTCAAAATTATTGCTTCTGATTTGCAAACAGTACAGACACTGAGCAGTCTACAAAGGTTGCTAAGGTGGTTCTGTTCCAAAATTCATGGTTGTTTTGATATTATTAGATAGATATATAAAAGAATAGGTTGTTGTGCCAAAATTAGTGACGCTGTACCTTTTGTACATGTATAACTTCTGGTATCTGTGATAACCAGGGCCTATTGGCTCAAAGCATCATAAGCTAAATGACATTCTAGAGATGGACTTGTTAAATATTTTTCAAAATACACTCAATTTTCTTGCCAACAATATGAGTAGTGAGAAAGCTTATCTAAAAGGCATGACACTTTTTCAGCAGAAAACTTCAGTAGTTTTTGTCTTTTTATTGCATGACATAAAATCTGGCATAAGGTTATCGATGTCTGTGTTAGGTTTGAACAACAGGCCCTTGGTTGTTTTGTGTTTTTGTGTTGTATTATTGCTTGGAAAATCAAAACTGTCTCTCACTTGTTTATGTTTGCAATGATTTGATAAATTAATAAACATTATGAAATAAGTAGCTTATGTTTGCTTCTATTTTGCTTTCCCTTATTTCCCATAATGAGACAATGTCTTATTTGCAGAATTTTCAAAATTTGAGTGAGGAATTGGAAGAGGTGTTGGTGAGTGCTGACAGTTCATTGATTATTTCTGCTCATATATTCTGCAAAACCTGTATGTACCTGTTTTTGGAGAAACAAGAATGCTCTCATAAACACTGTTTAAAAGAGCTTAATTGTCCAGGCCATGAGGTTATAAAACTTGAGTACATTCTCAAATTTAAAATAAAGCACACTGATTGGCTGTTTCCGAGCATGTGCTCGGAAGCAGCCAATCAGTGTGCTTTATTTTGAGTTTGAGATTATTCTCAAGTTTATAACCTCGAACCCAGGGTAGAAAACAGGAAGTCACAAAAGTCAGTCTTTAAAATAATGGCAGAAAAAGAGATGTATCCAAACACTTTAATATTTTCAGTTTTCTCAAGCATTTTTAAAATGAGTTGCTCCATGACAAAACCAACAAATGGCATGTGCTTCAGCGAAGAACCAGTTCAGCCTTGGAATCAGCCCAGCCTGATCAAAGTTTTTGCTGTCTACATGGAGCTACCTTAGATCCTTAGCTACCCATTTAGGGCACAACAAAGACTGATCAGTCTGGGCAGCCCAGGCTGATCTGAGTCTTTGCTGCGCGCACATGCCACTTCTTTGGTTTTATTGTGTTGCGGCTCAAAAGTTTTTTTAGCTCACCTGAGCATGATTTCAGTTGTACGTCTGAGACGTCCAAGACGTCCTTCAACCACAGTTTTCTTTATGAGACTTTGTCATGTTTATAATTATAAAATCTAGGCCAAGTTCGAAAGTGGGTCATGTCAGCTAACAAAGGTAGGTCACTTGGTCAGATCTTAGAAAACTTAGAAAAACCTTGTGTACCCTCTAGAGGGCACAGCTTTGATCCAATGTTCATACGATTTTGTCAGAATGTTTATTTAAATGAAGTCTAGGCCAAATATGAGACTGGGTCATGTAGGGTCAAAAACTATGTCACTAGGTCAAATCTAAGAAAAACCTTGTGTTCACTTAGAGGGCACAATTTCGATCCAATCTTCATGAACCTTTATGAAACCTAGGTCAAGTTTGAAACCAAGTCATGTCAGGTTGAAAACAAGGTCACTAGGTAAAAATCTTATAAAAAATCTTGTATACACTATAGAGGGCACAGTTTTGAGCCAATCTTCATGAAATTCTGTCAGATATTTATCTTCATAAAATCTACGCCAGCTTTGAAACCTGGACATGTTGAATCAAAAACTAGGTCACTAGGTAAAATCTTGGGGAAAACCTTGGGTACACCCAAGAGGGTACAGTTTTGATTCAATCTTCATCAAACTTTGTCAGAATGTTTATCTTTGTAAAATTTAGATAAAATTTGAAACTGGGTCATGTTGGGTCAAAAACTACCGGTAGGACATTATATCAAATCTTAGAACTACTTTTTATACACTCTGGAGGGCACAGTTTTGATCCAATCTTCATGAACTTTTGAGGCCAAAAGAAAAAAAATGTCTTGTTTCTGGTTACGTCTCCAAAATTTTTAGGGACGGTAGGTAGGCAAACTTTATTTTTATAAACACTTTTTTGCATGCAAAATGTATCAAAATCCTTTAAAATAGCCTAAAAATAGAAAATTGTGTCTGTAAGACACTAATGATGCCCCCGTGCAGCGCCTGTCCCATGACATGTATATCCATAAAGCACCTACAAAGAATCCTCTGAAAACATACCCTACTATGAGATTATGTGTTGTTACCGAAAAATATGTCTAAACCTCATTAGTTTTATTAAAAATATTTTTAAAGCGGCACTTTGGACTGGTTTAAACCTACCCTATGTAATTTATCAGTGAAATTTCCACGGCGATGCATCTGTTATTGTGTAACGATGTTATAGTTTGTGTTGGCAACTTATCTGTAGTGTTCGAAAAATTGATTTGTTTTGTCTGTTTATTCGCCATCATTCTGATGTATGTAAAACAGAAAGAAAGAAGGTGAAAATATACATTTTGTGTGCCTGGGTATGCTTGATGAAAGCTAACATGTGGACATCTGCATGGAATGGGGGCACGCATATTTTGCAACCCACTAGTATCGTTTGAGTACTTGTTGTATGCGTTATATTACTACTTTTAGTTTGGTGTTGTGGGAGGGTTGGGGCACTAGTTGAATCAGTTTCTGATCGTTGCCCTTTTACACTTCTTTACCTGTAATGGCCTTTTCCTTTAAACGCAATATATGAAACCATAGTTTAATTACTTTTGGCCGTATAGAATATATTAAAAACGAAGTAACGAATATAACAGTTTAAAAAGAAAAAGTAATTTTACCCCACTGCTGCTAGTGTAAAGTGGCATGTGGCTAAGGTGAAATGCTTCCTTGTACTTCATGTTCTTGGTATTTGGAATCATCTGGGCTTTTTCTGAGTCAGTTTGAAAAAGGAAATAGCTGGTGCTATGTGGCATTGGCAGTGTCGCAACATTACATTCCTTAGTTAAACCGAGGTTGCTGTTATTTTTTGTGATTCATCCCTTGCTTCCAGAGACTCATCCTTCAGAATTTAATTAAGTTTCTATCAGTCTTAGAATGTAAGGTGAAGGGATACAATTTCACGTAAGTTATTCTGCCAATTTTTCTTTGGCCTCCTTTCTTAATGGGGAAAACTTTTAAAAAGAATTTGCTGCTGTAAAAAATGTTTCCTTTAAGAGCAGCCCATTTTTGGAAAGGTTATAGCTTTCTCAGAAACGTATAGGAAACATCTACGGAAATGAATATTGTTTCTTTCTAACAATTGCACTAAAATACTAAGGTGTGTCCTTTCATATTAATACAGTATTATTGCAAAGACTTGCCAGAAGATCATGCTGAAGCGAGGAACACACACGAGAAAGAACATAGCAGACTCAATTTAACTGATTCCTTTCAAAATCGGATGATTTTGCCTAAAGGCACGGATAAGATGATTATGACATATTGTTATTACTTTAAAATCATTATCAAAATGCCTTTTTAATTGAGTCAATGATAATTCACTTAGGGACCGACCATTTGATATTCTGGGGGGGGGGGCCTGGTATATTTATCAAAAAAATTTCCTGTCTTTGGATATGCAAGAAAAAAATAACCTGGCTCATAAGGGGGTTCAAAAAAATAATCTGTCTTCAAAAGTAAGAGAAAAAAATAACCTGTCTCCACCCAAAATTTCAAAAAAAAATATATAGTCTGCAGATAATTCCATTGGAATTGAGTTTTTATAATCTCTCTGGCTTCTGGGGGCTGCGTCCCCAGACCCCCATATTTATAGTTATATTTTAATATTATCTACAATTGGTTTACACCAGCAGGCCCGCATGTGCATACATTTACAAAAAAATCCTATACAACATTCACATACATGTATCAGTGATCTGCCACATTACTAAGTAAATGTTTCCACTAAAACTGAATTGCAAAAGAGTCACTAGCTTATGGGAGACAAAACCATTATGGCAAAATAAACACTCTAAAAGGCAAAAGTCCCAATATAAAAACCCTTATTTTTACCATCATACCTAGTTTTTCTCTTGTTTCCAGTCTTAAAATTGCCATTGAAATTGGGAAATTGCTTTAGCTTCTGGGGGGCGTTGCCCCCAGACCCCCCTTTCTTAACTTCTTAGCACATAACTTTCAGCCATTCTATTAATTGCCATTCATGTATAATGTGACTCTATAAGTAAGTATTTATCAAACTTTCTAAAGGACGTATAAAGCATGTTTGGGCATATATTGGGATAGAAAGAAAACCTTAAATTCCTAATGTTAGCCCTAAAACTTTGCCAAAATAGCCCTAAATTTTGGCCAAAATATCCCTAATTTAAGGCCTAATTTTTTGCCAAACTCATACAGGGATGTTTGTATCTGTACCTTAGATGAAAAGAGTAACATGCTCCAGGCACTGGTTTACAAAAGCATGCTAAGCCATGTCCTTCGCCTGGTTAAAGACAGCACCATGTTCTTTTTGTGAGAAAAAAAGGTGTAAAAAATACTGATGTGGGTAAAATAAAAGGATATTAAGATCAAGTAAACAAGGATCTGATACTTCAGCTATAAAATAAAAAAAAAATAACCTGTTTGAGTTAGTTTGTAAAAAAAATAAATTAGCTTCCACAAGGTGAAAAAAAAAAGAAATTGTTTCCAAAGGCCAGTGAAATAAAATGTTGTGTCTCCATCAAGAATACCAGGCCCCCCCCCCCCCCCCCAGAATATCAAATGGTCGGTCCCTTACTTTGACTTCTTCGTTTGGTATTTAAAAAGGTAACGTATACAACATTCAAATGTAAACGATTTGTTAGATTAGATTTATGATTTTAATGATATTTTCTGTTTGATATAATGCAATAAGGTGTCCCTAGCACCAGCTTCAGCTTAACTGACTCAAATTGAGCCCAGATGATTCCAAACATAATTTATAATATGATGAAGTACGGGGAAGCTTTCCACAGTAGCTCAGCAGTACTTTACTGTAGCTGCAGTAGGAAAAAATACACATACTTTTTAACCTGTTATGTATGTTACTTTGGTGAAAATATATGCTACAAGGCAACTTTGGGTTTATACATTGTTTTTATAGAAAAGGTAAATTAGAGTAAAGGGGCAATGAGCAGGAATTAATGTTATCTGCGCAACAACCCTACCACGATACCAAACTGGATATAGCTGCTTAAAGATATACGGCAAGTAGTAAGACGATACAAGCAGCTAGCCAGATAAAAATGCAGCCCCTTACAGGTTCATTGGTACAAAGCTAGCCTTAAACAAACAAAATTAGGCATACAAAATTTTCATATTTTTTCTTTCTTTTTCCATATATGCCAGTTATACACCAGAATGATGGCAAATATACATATGAAACAAATCGAGTCTTCGAAGACGACAGATAAGTGGAAAACACATATGATGACATAGATACACCAGAACTGATGCTCCACCTTGGGGCTGTCAATAATGAGTTACGTAAGTGGATTTAAACCGGCCGTTCTAAAAATGTTTTTTACTCAAAATAATAAAGCTTACGCATATTTGGCAGTGGCAATATTTAATCTCAAGGAGTTTTTTCAAATGTTATAAACGTTACCTTTCTGAATACAAAACTGTACGTTATTACAAGTTATTTGATATTTTGTGGTTTTGTTTAAACTTTCAAAAGTTATTTGGATATTAATGAATAAAAAATTCATGTACAGATTAAGGCTTCATTTGAACATGGATGCAAATTGAGCATTGCATGTCATGTTAATAACAATGTTTTCCCTCTATGTAGGCAACTACTGTGCAAAAATTTCATTTTTCGATAAGCAATAAACATATTTATCACAAACGCGTTGTTTCAAAGTCAGAATTAGAAAAGAGCATTTTCCTGATGTGAATGACAGACGCTTTACGCAAATAATTTCATCTGTTAAGTACGTTACTCTGGCTAAAATGTGTTGTAAGGTTAAAAATAATTTTTAAGCTATTGTGTTATATCATGGTTAACATGATCTTTTTGCAAAAGGCCCCCAATTTGTCAAGTTTAAATTGGTTATTAGCCATTTTTTGTACGAACAATTATACGAAAAATGACTTTTGAGCCAAAAACAGGGAATAGGTGTAACTATTCAACAGGACGTTGTTGACAAAGTATAAAAGCTAGAGGTCTCATATTTATTTTGCTAGAAACGCACTGAAAAGGGCCAATTGAATAGTAAGTACAAATGATCATTTTGGCCTTTTTATAAGAGAATCTTTGTAAAATGCAACAACTTAAGTTCCAATTTTAAACTTTCAAGGGTTTCATGATATATTGTAACGAAAGTAACAGCACCAAAGCTCTGAACTGTTTTCTGAGCAGCCTAATTTATAGCATATTAACTGTTCTTACAGAAAATAGTTAGATTTGATACATTTATATAGTCTAAACACTTTTCTTATTAACTTCAATAAATATTTTTGATATTCAAAATTTAAAGGGGTAACGTAAATAACTGGCCACTACAGAGTTATGCAAGGTTTGCCAAGGTGGCAAACGCTGAATTTGATAACTAGAGACCCAGACGATCATTTTGATGCATAAAAACAAATGTTATACTCCGTAGACCACCCCCTTGAAAGATAGCCCATCAAATTTGCTCCACTTTAGTTGCCACAGTTGTGCAAGAGCTGATGGTTTCATCAAAAGCAGCAGCAAAAGCTATTCTTACTTATTATGACAGCAACTGATGTCCCACTGAACTCAAATATCGGCAGATGATTGTGCTGTTAAAACTAACATCAGCAGCTGCTTATGACAACACCGTCAGCAGCTTCCAAACCAACATCAGTAGCTGCTGATGTTTTCATCAAAAGAAGCAGCAAAAGATATTCTTACTACTCATGGCTGCAGCTGCTGTCCCTCTTTTCTTCGATGTCGGCAGACAATGTGGTCACTGATATTAGCACCAGCAGCCATCTGCCATCTGTTGCTGGACTGCTTGCTGTTGAAGGTAGGTACGGAGAGTGACATCTGTTGTTGTTGCTGGAATGAATGCCAACTGCTTGTAGATTGCCCTCTATTGAAGATAGGTAGTCCGAGTGATATCTGTTGCTACTGAAGGAAGATTATCTGTAGCTGCCAATGGTTGGTGGACTGCCGGCTGTTGAAGATAGGTAGTAGGAGTGACAGCTGTTGATGCTGCTGGAATGATATCTATATCTGCAATCAGATGGTGGACCGCCTGCTGTTGAAGATAGGTATTGGGAGTGACATCTGCTGCTGCTGCTTGAATGATATCTGTATCTGACTTCTGTTGTTGACTGAGAGTGAGAGTGATATTTGTTGCTATTGCTGGAAAGATGTCTGTATCTACCATCTGTTGGTGGACTGCTTGCTGCTGAGGATGGGTAGTGAGAGAGGCATATATTGCTGCTGCTGGAATGATATCTGTATCTGCCACCTGTTTGTGGACTGCCTGCTGTTGAAAATATGTAGTGAGGTGACGGCTGTTGCTGCTGCTGGATTTAATATCTGTATCTGCCACCTGTTGGTGAACTGCATGCAGTTGAAGATATGTAGTGAGAGTGACAGCTGTTGCTGCTGCTGGATAAAATATCTGTATCCGCCATCTGTTGGTAGACTGCCTGCTGTTGAAGATAGGTAGTGAGAGTGACAGCTGTTGTTGCTGCTGGAATGATATCTGTATCTGCCACCTGTTTGTGGACTGCCTGCTGTTGAAGATATGTAGTGAGAGCGACGGCTGTTGCTGCTGTTGGATTTAATATCTGTATCTGCCACCTGTTGGTGAACTGCATGCAGTTGAAGATAGGTAGTGAGAGTGAAAGCTGTTGCTGCTGCTGGATAAAATATCTGTATTTGCCATCTGTTGGTGGACTGCCTGCTGTTGAAGATAGGTAGTGAGAGTGACAGCTGTTGTTTCTGCCGGATTAAATATCTATATCTGCTACCTGTTTGTGGACTGCCTGCTGTTGAAGATAGGTAGTGAGAGTAACAGCTGTTGCTGTTGCTGGATTTAATATCTGTATCTGCATTCTATTGTTGAGCTGCATGCTGTTGTAGATAGGTAGTGAGAGTGAAAGCTGTTGCTGCTGGTGGATGATATATCTGTATCTGCCCTCTGTTGGTGGACTGCCTGCTTTTAAAGACAGGAAGTGAGAGTGACAGCTGTTGCCGCTGCTGGATTGAATATCTGTATCTATCATCTGTTGGTGGACTGCTTGCTGTTGAAGGCAAGTAGTGAGAGTGACTTCAGTTGCTGCTGCTGGAATGATGTCTTTATCTGCCATTTGTTTGTGGTTATGCTTATGATACCAGGAGCTGCTTCTGGAGACGAAATTAATCTTTGCTGCTGTCTTTTGTTTCGAGTGTGATAGCTGCTGCTGATAGTGGACGGAGTGATCTGCGGTAAGTTTTAGTGAGAGTTACTACTTCTTGTGGTGTACGTGGCTAGGGCAGCTGTTGTATCTTCAAATTAACAGCAGTAAAGTCATTTCATTCCTTACCTTAACAACAACATCGAGTCTTACTCTCCACTTAGGTAGCAGGATGTGGCTCATTTTTACAACCAGCTTCAGCAGCGTGACAATTAATAAAGATAAAATCTGCTATTTCTATCATCAGAAAAAAAGCAGTACAAATACTAACAGCAACTGCGGCATTAGCAACTGTACCAATTAAAAACCACCACCAGCAGCTAATGCTCACACCAGCATTGATTGATTGATTGATTTGTTACTAAACGTCCACGGTAAACAACTATGGTCGTGTCGGGACGGTCAGTTAACCTAACCACACTATTCCTGGGCAGGCTTAGACCTCTTAAGCGGTTAACCAGTACTAAGTGCACATACTTTCGCCAGTAACTGACAACTGCCCTTCTTGAATCAGCGGAAGGAGAAACAAAAGTATGTGACTAGACCGTGTTTGGAACCCAGGACCTCTGACTTATGAGTCAGGTGCCCTACCGATTGCGCTACGCGGCCCGGCTGCTTTCACCAGCAACGGCAGCAAAATTATTCTCACTACTAATAGCAGCAGATGATGTCCCTCTGTTCTTCGATATCGGCAGAGATGATGGTGTCACTGATACTTAAATCAACAGCTGCTTATGACACCACCATCAGCAACCATCTTGCTACTAATGGCAGCAGCTAATGTCCCTCTGATCTCTGATATTGGCAGATAATGATGTCATTAATACTCAAATCAGCAGCAATTTATGACACCAACATCAGGAACTGCCATCACCATCAGCAGCTAATGCTTTCATCAACAGCAGCAAAAGTTATTCTCACTACTAATGGCAGCAGCTGATGCCCCTCTGTTTTTCCGATATCGGCAGATGGTGGTGTCACTTATAAACATCAGCCGCTGCTAATGTCATCACAATCAGCAGCTGCCATGCCACCATCAGCAGATGATGCTTACATCAAAAGCAGCAGCATAAGCTATTCTTACTATTAATTGCAGCAACTGATGTCCCTCTGTTCTCCGATATCGGCAGATCATGTGGTCACTGATACTTAGATCAGCAGCTGCTTATGACACCACCATAAGCAACTGACATCGCCATCAGCAACGAATGCTTTTACTTACAGCAGCAGCAATATTCATTCTCGCTAATTACGGCAGCAGCTGATGTCCCTCAGATCTCCGATATCGGATGATTGTGTTATTAACACTAAAATCAGCAGCTGCTTATTACACCCACCATCAGCAGCTAATGCTTACATCAGCAGCAGAAGTAAAAGTTATTCTCAATACTATTGGCAGCAGCTGATGTCCCTCTGTTCTCCATTTCGACAGATTGTGGAGTCACTGATACTATAATCAGCAGCTGCTTATGACACCACTATCAGCAACAGTGACATCACCATGAACAGCTAATGCTTTCATGAACAGCAGCAGCAGCAAAATTATTCTCGCTACTAATTGCAGCAGCTGATGTCCCTCTGACCTCCTATATCTGCAGATGATGGTGTCATTAACACTTCAACAACAGCTGCTTATGACATCACCATCAGTAACTGACATCACCATCAGCAGCTAATGCTTCCATCAACAGCAGCAGCAAAGCTATTCCCAATACTAGTGGCACAGTTGATGTCCCTTTGTTATCCGATATCGGCAGATGGTGGTGTCCATGATATTAACATAACAGCTGCTTTTGACATCACAGTCAGCAGCTGCCAAACCACCATCAGCAGTTGATGCTTTCATCAAAAGAGGTATTCTCAAATTAATGGCAGCAGCTGATGTCCCTCTGTTCTCCAATATTGACAGATGATGTGGTCTCTGATACTATGATCAGCAGCTGCTTTTGAAACCAGGCGGAGCAGCAGATGTTACCATTGTCAAACCACCGACAGCAGTGTTTGCAAATACTACACACAGTACAAACAGTAATATCAGCCTACATCCCTACTATAAACAGCAGCTGACACTTTTAATAACACCATTACCACAGGCAGCATATATCAATCTTTAAAAAAAATGAAAACAGTTGTCATTATCATACCACGAACAGAAGCAGCAGTGTAAAAGCAACTAAGAAAGAAAAAAAAGTGCAACACTCTCTATCAACAACTAGAAATGAGCCGCGACGCGAGAAAACCAACAATGTGGTTGTGCGCCCAGCGCAGACTCAGATCAGCCTGGGCACTCGCCCAGTCTGATCAGACTATTTGCTTAGCGCTTAAAGGGTAGCTAAGGGACTAAGCTACCTTCATGCGGACAGCGAAGACTCTGATCAGACTGGGCGGATGCCCAGGCTGATCTGAGTCTGCGCTGGGCGCACAACCACATTGTTGGTTTTGTCGCGTCGCGGCTCAAATAACAAATATTAGGCCCCAGCACAAAATATCAAAAGATGTCAGTCTTGCAAAAGAGAGTGTCAAGAAAGGTCTCTCTCACCACCAACTGTATCATCACAAATCCTTTTCACACCCGTAGCGTTTTTATATATATTTTTTTTCGTTAATGCTGACAATGGCTTTCTGAACGACCCTCACGACCTTGCATAATCAAGGATTCTATTATTTTTTATTTCTCTGTTTATACCAGTACCATGGCCTTGCATGTTCTTAGTATCAGTCCTCAAACACATGCATTGGGATGCCACTAGAAGCTCTAAAAAGCAATAATAATAATAATGATGATAATAATAATAATAATAATAAAATAAATAAACTTGAAAAATTAACTTCTGAAAATTGACTTCCACCTTGTCTTTTTTTCAAACATCTTGCTGATCTTACCAAACAAGTAGGGCCAAACTAAAAACATGGGATAAATCTGCAATAAAAAGGCAAATAAGAAGAGACGGAAAAAGAGAAAAGTGTGGCAAAGATCTGTAGGAAATTTGAAAAACGATGAGAAAAATAAATGTCATGTTGAATAGCTAATTATGCTGCCTTCTGTGAGAGTCAGTTTTACCACTTACTCATTGTACTTGCATAACAAAAGATGACAAAGACTGAGCCATTTACTTCTGTTGAAGTTGCGGACCTGTTGTTGTCTCAGAGGCAGCAGCAGTTGTTTCTTTCTGTACAGCTGCAACTGAGGCCAGAGGCACTTTTGACCTACCTAAATTTACTTGCAAGCTGAGAAAAAACGGAGTGATCATTTGCGATGTAACAGTATTACAGTGTTGTAAGACAACTTACTATCATGTTTTGTTATAATACGTTGTCTGTAATAAGTACTTTAACATCGAAATTCAACGCTGTTTAAGATGTTAATGGTCTTTTTTAACTCGGAGTTAATTTCATTTATAAAAGTTAATAACATAAGATAATATGCGGACTCTAAAAAACTATACACATATCCTAGTCATAATTCGAATTATGAATATCAATATTTTTATGAACATCCATAATTCAAACTATCGATATCCATAATTCGAACTGAGGATATACGATATCATAATTATTAATGGATATAATTTGTATTATGGATATCACAAATTCGATTTATGGATATCTATTATTCGATTTATGGATAGCCCTAAATCGAATAATGGATATCGGATATCACTTATCACTAATGGACTCAATAAATTGAATAGGTGATATCAATAAGTCGAATTAGTGATATCCATTAATTATTAGATATCCAGAATAAGTGAAATCCATAAATCGAATTGTGGATATAAATATTTGGGCCTTTTTATGTATAACACTAACTAGAACTATGTATATAAGATGTTCTTCGTTGCAAATAATAAGTTTAGATAATGTCTGCTCTGCGGTTATTTATAGATATTCATAATTTCAATTATGGATATCAATTATTCAGTCCGATTTGTTGATATTGCTTATTTAAAATATGGATATCCCTAGTTCGAATTACATAAATGTTTTCCATAATACTGCCCATTGCTATCAATAACTCTAACTATGGCTATCCATAAATCGAATTAGTGATATCACAATTCGAATTGGTGAAATCCATAAAATCGGACATTTGATATCCATAATGTAACAATTTTCTACTTGCTCACTGCGCACTGGGCACGCCAATTCTTTTATTTGACCAGCTAAATTTCTTGCTTCTCCAGAATTATTGTTGAAACACATATTTTCGATGAAAGAGACAAACTCTCCCAGATATATAATTGCTTCACGTTCAGTGAAACATTTGTTCCTGGTGTGATCTACGAGACAGGGCTGAGATATATGATAAACTTTATTTTTCAGCATTTTTACTAACAACCAAATAAAAGAGTGCTGAAAATGTCTCCTTTCCCACCCCTACCTGCATTCGCACTACTGAATTTTGTTCATTTCTCGAAACGATGTTCCCCAAGTGGCGGTTTCCATCTGTTGGATTTTATTGTATGTGTATTTCAATTCTCGTAACGACATCCGACCTATCCATGTACACAGTTCAGTTCAGTTCAATTCTATGTACACTTTTATTTTTTTATTTATAATTTAGAAGCTTATTATATTTTGTTGGTATGTAAGGGAAGCAAACTATTCCAATTCAGTCTCTCATATGGTTTAAATTTTTACCCAGGAAATAGATTATTTATAAATTTATTTATTTTTATAGCTATTCCATTCTAGTACATGATTTAATTATCGCCAAAGAAATGAGTTTACATGTCTGTAAACTATATATAGGCACAAAGCGAGAAGCATGCGAAAGATAAATCTTATTAGGGAGGTTAAGATTTAGAACTTGTACGTGTACGGCTACTGGTAGCTACACGTACACGTACAAGTTAGAATTGTAGTTATAAAAGGTTAAGAAGAATGTAACTTGTACGTGTACGTGTACCATTACGGAATGTGGCGAATCATTTTAGATGGTCGAAACAAACCTTCTAATCAGCATAATCTTTGGTTCATGTGTACGACTGTGGGTTAACTTTTTATTGTCATCTTACCTCCTATGTGTAACCCGGAAGGGACATGTGCAATATTTTTCTAAGTCGTGGCCACGACTTATTAAGTCGTTCCCACGACTTATTATGTCGTTCCCTCGACTTAGCATTTCGTTACCACGACATACTATCTCGTTCCCTCGACTTACTATGTCGTTACCACGAGTTATTATGTCATTCCCTCGACTTATTATGTCGTTACCACGAGTTATTATGTCGTTCCCTCGACTTACTAAGTCGTTCCCACGACTTATTAAGTCGTTACCACGAGTTAATACTGCCCTCCAATTGGTCAAATTAACTCGTGGCCACGAGTTAATAAAGCGCTCTGATTGGCCCTGTTTTAATATCGATAAAATCCCTTACCAGACTTCGTATGCTAAGGCGCTAATCTGTGGACCCCTAGCTGGACTGGCCAAGTGGAGCAGTCTGATCGGACTCTGCAGTGTCGGCTAACTGGCTGAGTCTTGCTCTTGATTTTTTTAATTGTGCTGACTTTGCATCAGCTCACGCTAATAGCTGAGCAAGCAGTGCACATCCTCGTCAAGCTGCTCTTCTCCGGGAGCAGTATGATCGGGGTCTCCAGTGTTTGTCGACTGACCATGCAGTTTCACTAAATTTCTGTGCTGTCTTTGTCCTAAATAAGTGGCAAGGTTGCCATTTGCGATATTTTACTGCTGCTACAAGTATTATTATTATGACAACGGGACTGGCTTGGGTTCTCAGAAATCTTAAAAATCTTTCATTGAGTCGCATGATAATAGGACGCTACAATCTAGGCTACCATCATATATTCTGATCAGAATGCTATTCCGGAGCTGTCTGATCAGTTCTGTAACAGTGCTAAGCTGTTGTCTCTGCCAGTTTTTATGGCGTAGCTACCCCGGTTACTCCGACATCAATATTTTAGCAAGCTGTGACCTTAATCAGCTGGTCTATGCGGACATGTCGGGTCAGTGCATGCAATCATTATTTTTAACACTTAAATTGAAAAACGCTTAAAATTTTGGTTTATGTTTAAGACTCTACTGCTGAAGGATTGCGTTGTTGGAATACTTGGGACAGATACGGTATAAAGCATCTGTCCGTCAGTATAAACTTACATCGCAGCTTAACATGTGCGCATATTCCAACAGTTTCTGTCTTGAATCGAAATGATATATTCTATTGTCTACGCTCATGGGCGTAGAAATTTTAGTAATTGATCTTGCTCCGGAAGCATTTTAGGAAAGGTCATGAACGGTTGAATGTTATTTTCTACTGACTGGTTATCATTGATATTTTGCGCATGTTTGATCAGGTCCGCAAGTGCCAGAAAAGGATCATCATGGAGACGGTCTAGTGGTATCACTAAATGCCTTAGATTTCTAAGGTGACCAAACATGCCAGTTAATTGAATTAGGGTAATTACATGCCAACACGAGCTTAGAAATGCCAACCAGAAATCTACTAGATTAAAACCGAGAATGTGCGATAAGACCGAGGTGAAGAATGACTTGGGTGTTTGGTAGAGGCGCGATTTGACCAAGGTGCCAATCCAATGACTACACAAGTTATCGTGTGCTAAGCGTAGACCATTTAGCTTTTTTTTTTGTAAAAGCTGATACTTGTGGCTATTATCATCAGTATTTCATTTCACCACCACCAGTCATCATTCATAGCTCTGCAACACGTAAAGATCCGACTTGTACAGACTTGGCATGGTTAAACCGGTCTCATTCATAAAAGGCAACCGATACAATCTCCTCGCATCGGACTGATCCATAAATGGGGTTGCTGGAGCGAGTTTCAGATTAGAAACAAGCTACAACCAAATCTACATGTTTTAAACTTTAATGATTTCTCTATAGAAGCATTTTCTTTCTGTCGCTGTCTATCTATCTCAAAAGTTACTTCTTGTTTTGTCCGTCCGTTCTTTGTCTCACCGTCTGTGAGATTGACAGATTGATAACAAAAGGTTGTGTGCAATGGAGCCCCGCCTACAGCGGGTCTCGAGCCCGGGACAGCTAGATCAGCAGGCTAGCGCTTAACCCGTCGAGCTTCCGGGGCTCCCCATTTTGCACATGCATGTATAGCTCAGCACACGGTTATTGCAAAGAATCCGACAAGAAGGCAAGCGCTTTTATGTTAATGCAACTACGAGTAAAGACTGTAAATTTCATATCAATCTAAGCATAGTTTGGTCAGATTTCAATTTTTGTAAATGTGGTGATTTAGGAGAGCAACTTACGGAAAAGGATTCATAATCATAAACTGCATTAAAAATATATGCAAAATAATTAAGGTTGAATAACATTCCTAGATTTTGGAAATATTAAGCACATTCACGAATTTTCGGATTTTGAATATGTGGCGAGGGTGTAGGTAGCAGCATGGGTACTGCCATTTAAGTTTGTCAAGTTTAAAACTGTATGGGCTGTCAAGAATACTTTGACTTTATCAATTTCTGATCCCGGCATTGCCTATAGGGGCCCCGGTAGCTCAGTGGGTTAAGTGCTGGCCTACTGATCTAGCAGATCCGGATCGGAGCCCTGCTTGAGGCGAGAATCTTTCCTACCGTAAAGTTGTAAACGGGGTTCTGTTGCATACAGCCATTCATCATCACACGCCCATCGTCCTGATCTGACTGAAATACTGTTGAAAAGGACGTAAAATTGCAAGTCATCCATCCATCCAGCCAGCCACTCGTCCATCATTGCCTATCTTTTTATACTGTAAAACATTTCCGTAGATTTAACGGTAGAATACATGGCAAGTTGGCAACCTGCTGCCAGTCCATTTCCCGTTATTTTTACGGGCGTCTGCCTGTAGAACATTTGTTTGAAGTCTCGATATGGTAGAGTTATGTAACTGACCGTTATAGTGTCGAAGGGCTATATGACCAAACCAAAACCTCTCGTATTCTACCCAATTCTGCGTGATGATTCCGCAAATGTTTACGGGCACCCGTAAAAATAACGGGAATAGGACTGGCAGCTGGTTGCAAGGTATTCTACCGTAAAATCTACGTATTTTTTTTAAAGTGTACTTTGTAGAAATTATGGCTTTAATATCATTCCAATATGCAGTTGTAAAGCAGGGGTCCAGATATGTTGGATAGGTGGGGACATTTTTGGGATAATGTTTCTTAATTCTCAGGAAATAAAAACATGTCGTGATTCCTCACTACAGCTGCCTTGTTGACGAAGTTCTAATGGATATTCGCAACATATGTTGCTTAGGAGTATAATAAATATCCTCAAAATCCGTCCTTATTTAAGCCGGGTAGCGCAATCGGTAGGGCACCTGACTCGTAAGTCAGAGGTCCTGGGTTCGAACCCCAGTCTGGCCACATACTTTCGATTCTCTTTCCGCTGATTCAAGAAGGGCAGTTGTCAGTTACTGGCGAAAGTATGTGCACTTAGTACTGGTTAACCGCTTAGGAGGTCTAAGCCTGCCCAGGAATAGTGTGGTTAGGTTAACTGACCGTCCCGACATGACCTTAGTTGTTTACCGTGGACGTTAAGCATCAAATCAACCAACCAACCGTCCTTATTTATACACGTGTCTCCGCTAGATAAAATCGGTAGATACTGTTCCGCGTATGAAACTGACGGAACCCAGGCCCGCATCACTTTCAAGTCCGCATAGTATGTAAGTTCTCTGGTATCTCTGTGTTAAGTTACACCATATATTCAGATGGTAAAGGATTTTATCAACAGTACATCAGACCCCACTGATCCAATCGGAGCGATTTATTAACTCGTGGCAACGAGTTAATTTGGCCAATAGGAGGGCAGTATTAACTCGTGGTCCCGACTTAGTAAGTCGTGGGAACGACATAATAAGTCGTGGCCACGACTTACTAAGTCGTGGGAACGACATAATAACTCGTTACCACGACTTACTAAGTCGTGGGAACGACATAATAAGTCATGGCCACGACTTAGTAAGTCGTGGGAACGACATAGTAACTCGTTACCACGACTTACTAAGTCGTGGGAGCGACATAATAACTCGTTACCACGACTTAGTAAGTCGTGGGAACGACATAATAAGTCGTGGCCACGACTTAGTAAGTCGTCGGAACGACTTATTAAGTCGTGGCCACGAGTTAATAAAAAGATTACACGTGTCCCTTCCGGGGCTCCGTAGGGATGCTACTTTGTACTACAAAATAATTTATAAGATAATTAGGATAAATATCTGAATAAATATCAAATAAATTAAAAAAAAAACAGGAAATTGTGGTTTCTCAACTTTCCAGCCACGACCAGTACTATACAATTGTTGATATTTAATGTCAGCAATAATTCTTAATTCAGCTTTTACTATTGAATGGTTCAACATACCCGACCCCTAAAAATGCAAATAGAAATTACAACTTGAATGTATGATTATTTATTTTTGGAGTGATTGATATATGGGCTGCCATTAAGCCTTAAAACTGAAAATAGCACAAATTTACACAAATCATTTTGATAGGAAATAAGCAAACTGGCTGCAACTGTTCCAACATTCCTTTCTCTTCTGAATACCTTTAAAGTTACTCTTACAAATAATTCTTGCTTGTGAAACTACATTATAAGATAGCCACACAGTCCAAATAAATATCATACATCTTATGTCAAAATGGAGAAAATTTTAAACATGCCATTTCCAGATTTCAAATGGTCAAAAACAAAATTATTAAAAGTTTTTATGAGTTCCAATAAGACTGATAATAACCATTAATATCTTGCCTGAAACAGTGTGAGATATTAATATTTTTTATCATGTAAGCTTTACAAATTTGATAGTTTTCTGTTTGCCATGGTATCATGAGAATGTATTCTGACAGGAAAATAGATAGCATGACTTTGTTCGAGTCCTGCTTGTAAATAATAACACGATTTATGTGAACATTAAACTGTATTATAACTTAGAACATGGTTTGTTGAAAATACTATTGTGCATCAATCAATGCAGTATTGCACACAGCATGTGTTGTCTCACTTTAAACATTAAGTACCATGGGACCATGGAATTCCTGGCTACTTTTTACGGTGAAGGCCTTCCTAAAGTTATTTCACTACCTGTGTACACCCACTTCTCAACCATCTTCCATTTTTCATAAGTTTCAATTAATTACATCGACTGGCACAATCATCTGTGTCTCATCCATTGTTTTTCTTTTCGTTAATTGGTAATGTAACCCATACCCAACCATGATCCCAAAGTGTCCGATTTCCCCATTTTAATTAGGATATAATTGATCCCTGCCACCTTCCCCAACTCAGACTCATTTATGATACTAATCTGTAACACCATTTTTAACTGTTAGCTCGGAGTTTGATGGTGCAGACTCATGATCACAGGTTGCGGGTTCGATTCCAGCTAAGGTCAAGATTCTTTTCTGCATATGATTTATTTCAGCGCCGTCCGTATCTCATATATTTCCCAATATGTCCTGTATGACTAATATACAGTTGAAAGGGCCGTAAAACCCGTAATCATTCATCCATCCAGCTTACAAATGCTGAGATATCTATAACAAAATCTGCTTTATTCCTCGCATGTACCACCCTCACTGTAAACATTGGTGTATCTTATTTACGCTTCACTGATTTCCGAGTGAAAGTTCAAATCATTTTTTTCTTAGATATATGCTCTCACCTTTGACATCATAAAATAAAATGTACATTTATGTATTCAATGCGAAAACTGAATTCAAAGTACACGTTTATTAAGCTACGTGTAAACGGCCTCCTAGAAGTAGTCAACGTCTAGAGTTTACTTCTAACTGGTAGAGAGTATGCAATTTTGATGACGTATGCACACAAATCAGCGCTAGACGTACACGTACACGTACAAGTTAAAAATCTTAACCTCCCTATTATTGTATACCTGCAACTACAGTGATTCATTTTTGCGCCTGGACAAACACAAACGTTATTTTTGTTATTATCATTATTATAATTTGTCATTATTATTTTGGGCTTTAGCCTACAGTCCTTACAGGAATACTTACTTATATCGAGCCGATCGTTCCTCGAAAGTGGGCTAAAACCAAACTTACTGGGGGAAAACGTCAACAGCAGCTATGGCTTCAGCAGCAGCTGCTGCTGAGGCTGCAGCAGCTGCTGCTGAGGCTAGCAGCGGCAGCTCGTGATTTGGATGTTACTGGTTTTTGTGCCACGTGCCAAACGTCGGATGGCACGTAGCAAGCCTCCAAATTTTCCCCACACCTCCCACATCCGCACACCCCGACACATTTTCATGCTCATCATCGAACACACGAAATGCTCTTCGTAACTTAATTCAGAACGGAAAGAGTTTGCTTGCAAGCCAATTAGGGTTTTGCTATTCGCTTATATATACAGTTTTGTATCTTGAAGCAGTCTTGTTAGACTAAGCAGATGTTGCTGTTATCATATCCGACATGATTCCTCTTTCCCTGTTGCGACTCAGCTGTTGGTAAGATTCAAGTGATTGTAATAAATCTCAGTATGTGTAACAACAATGAAGACAAATCGGGCAGAGAGAGAGAGAGAGAGAGAGAGAGAGAGAGAGAGAGAGGAGAGAGAGAGAAAGAGAAAGAGAGAGAGAGAGAATACACTGTCACAGCAACGACTGCTCAAGTCATGTTTGGGACCTATACATCACTCCACACTGTAAAAAAAATCTGTAGATTTTACGGTAGAATAACTGGAAACCAGCTGCCAGTCCTTTCGCGTTATTTTTACGGGCTTTTGCCTGTAAGACATTGTTGGAAATCACGAAATGGAAGTTTTATCTTAACTTGGCGCACTCGAAAATAACTTTGTATCGTTGAAGGGCTATCTAACCAAAACGACATCTGCTCTTTTCTGTCCCACTCTGCTTGATGATTCCTGCAATTTTTACGGGCGCCCGTAAAAATAACGGTAAAAGGACTGGCAGCTGGTTGCCAGTTATTTTACCGTAAAATCTACCGTTTATTTTTGCAATGCAGGCACCAGTCAAGATGAATGCCCCCACTTCTCTGGCCCCCACCCACCCCCACCCTCGTCACCAGCCGCCTCCTTCCATCCCCACCTGGCTTGTTTCTTTCTAAGTAACTTGAGCCGCGACGCGACAAAACCAACAATGTAGATGTGCGTCCAGCGCAGACTAAGATAATCCTGGGCATCCGCCCAGTCTGACCAGAGTCTTCGCTATCTGCAGGTAGCTTAGACCCATGGCTACACTTAAAGCGCTTAGGGAAGACTCTGTGCAGACTAGGCGGATGCCGAGGCTGATCTGAATCTGCGCTGGGCGCACAATCACTTTGTTGATTTTCTCGTGTCGCGGCTTATATGTTCTCTGTAATTGTTGAGCAAATTATAAAATCAGATCGTAAATTTTTGGAAAACTAGACAAACAAAACGACAAGAAAGAAACTCTTTACTTCGTACTGATGCATTTCAGGTTCGACGTATAATCTGTTTACATGGCATGCGGACTGGCAATCTAACTCGAGGCAATGTACGTCATTTGTTGTATTATGTCACAACAGCGACCTAATAAAACAGATGACTGTTTGAAAGATAAATAATATTAGAAAAGGATATTATTTTCACAAATTTGAGTGGCAGAACGTCAGATTTTACAATGCCAATCAGGTCAGCAGTCAGGTAAGGTACGTTCTACCAGTTTAGCTAACTAAACTCCGTAATTTTTCTCCTCTTCAAGTATTTAGCAGTCTGAGCTTATGTTTCACAAGCTGTCGACCTCAGTTTTCTGTCTAAATTGTGGCTGTTCGGCAAGTATTGCTGGTGCTCATATCACGTGCAAGACCGTTTCCTGAGCGTTAAAACTACATGCCATCTTTTATTTTGCAATTTAAAAATGTTCCAAAACGATATTGCTTGAAATTTCACTTGCAAAAAGAAGAAATAATAAAGTTTTCGATGGCATGGGTGTGCGCATTGGAGAAAGTCTCAGCTTTCTGTAAATTATGTTTTATGTTGATGCAAGTTTTCGGTAGAATCAAGATAGAGTATTGTCATTTGACGATGAATATTTTAGCATTTCGAGCAATTTTGGCCCTGAATTTTGTTGAGAAAGCCTGCTTAATACTAGTTAGCAAAACATTTTTATATGTTTAATCATTTTAATATAGCCAATACCTCGAAATACATTTGAGAATAATGGGACATTTCGTCAAGAACCATGTTCGCCATTATTTGGGCCTATTTTTTATGTGGAAGAATCCACCGTTGTAAATACAATCACCGCTTTTCGAGGGTTTGCGTTCCAACTGTGAACATTTCACTGTCTTAGCTGGGCAAGCCTTCCTTTTAAAAGGAAATTTTATTCGTAATTCTATCTTCTGGAGTGTGCCATATATTGCTACCCAATCGCGGTTAGGCAAAAATGCGGTCTCCATATTCTCACGGTATACGAATAATCACCTTCATGTTTACAATTTAAATGCCTGCAGGAATGTTTCCTTGTTTCGTATAAAACAAAAAACAGATAACATGACTGTACAATGATATTTTATTTTACACCATTTTTAGGCGGGCTGTAAGCCCGTCTATAGCTACGGTTGTCAAAACGGTTTTGCGGAGGTCTTAACATATCTCTTTTTTTTTGTAAGCCTACGCTACGCGCTCTACATTTTGAAACAGAGAAAATAGTTCTGACATTTCTGTATAGTTTCGAAAATCCAGCCCATTGAACAAGGCGAAATGATTCGTCATAATCTATGTTGATTTATTCAAATTGAAAATAAAAAAGCTTTAGTTTGAGACTTTTAAAAATCAATGTTTATCCCAGCGATCAACGCGTATAAATACATTACGTAAATTATTCGCCGATGGGTGAATTCAAGTTGGCTTCTTTAAAAAAGAAACCAAAGCAAAGACCTGCTGTGCTATGCAAAGCATAGTTGAAGCCGACTGATTGTACTGACGTGTCATTAAGGATGAGATTACTAGGTTGTGGCCCTTAGGCAGTGTTGTTATGACTTTCATCTTGTCTGACTAATCTAACTGAACAAGAAAAAGACAGCAGTCATCATTTTATATCTTACAGATGACTGCAATTAAAGGTGATCTTTTGCAGATGGATGCAATGGATATTTAGTTTTTTTGCAGAGTGACTACGGTCAGCATTTAACCCGTTTAGACAGACTACGGTCGCTCTTTTATCGTTAGGAGTCAGTGAAGAGTCTTTCGTGGTTCACCAGGAGTATTCCGTTACGCTATATGCAGTAAAAACCTTACCTAATGGCATTTCCTGGTTAATTTGAAACAAGTATAGAAAACCGCGAACATGCAGTCAAGACAACTTAAATTTTTGCACTAAATGCCAACAAAGCACATCATAACTATTGCTGTACTGCTGTTTATAGAACCTTTTTTCTTTGCTTAACATTTGTGATTTCTGGTATTCAATAAAAAAATCTAAATATTTGACAAAGCTCTACTGTTTTCTAGGATTTTATCTAAATTTCATCCCGAAAAGCTAGCTGATGGAATGGTGTGCCTCTGTCATCACACATTATATGTCTGTGCGTTAATTTTTTCAAAACGCCTCCTCTAAATGCCCGCCTTTCAGTACTTTCAGTACTTTGATTATCATCCTGGGCTTTGCTCATTCCCGGTTTCAGTGATTTTGTGTTATTATTTTCGCTTTGAAAAATGGCAGCACCTTCAGAAAGGAAGAGGCAAGTGTTCGTGCTGTAAGCAGCTACAAAAATCACGAGCACCCTGTCTCATGGATTTTATTTGTAGGTATCGCGTGAATATGACTGCCTCAAGAAAATGGAGTTCGAGTGAATAAGAACGTCACTCTGCCATATTCATTTCAGCGTCTCATCTCATTGGGGCTAAACTTACTCTAAACTGAAGGAAACAGCTTGATTCCCTAGGAGTAAATATTTCATGTAAGCATAGACCCTAGGACCAAATTCTTTCCTTTATGAGTAGACCCTCTCTTTAGCAGGGCGTTGTCGTCCTGGGAAGCAAATATGAAATGAGCCGCGACATGACAAAACAAACAAAGCGGAATTTGCGCCCTGCGAAGACTCAGATCAGCCTGGACCTCAGCCCAGTCTGATCAGATTTTTTTTGCTCTGCGTTCATAGGGCAGCTAAGAGTTTAAGCTAGCTCCGTGCGGACAGCGAAGACTCTGATCTGACTGGGCGGAATCACAGGTCCCAAGGTTATAAAACATTTATCATGCTTAACTCAGCTGAGCATGAAATTTTCTCTGCTGATAAATATGAAAATGCCAACTAATGTTCATATTAGCAGGGAAAATTTCATACTCAGCTTTTAGCAAGAAAACAACTACATATACGTATCAGTAATTTCCTATTTATTGGGACGTAGAATTACATGCTCAGCTGAGTTGAGCTTGGAAAAAGTTTAATAACCTTGGGGCTGGTTGATCTGAGCCTTCGCTGGGCGCACATGCCACTTTGTTGGTTTTATCGTATCGCGGCCCAAATAAACAAGAGCTGTCGCCTGACAGCATAGCTCGCCTGAATTGGTGCTTGCCCATCACATAGCCGCTATGGTGGTATGGACTGCTATGCATAAAACTTCAGGCAAGCATGTCCAAAAATAAAATCACATTTATAAACAAAAATTAAAATAAAAAAATTGAAATAAAATTTCAAAGTCCATGAGCTTGAGATAAAAAAAACTGAGAGAGAGAGGGAGGGTGGGGGGGGGGGGGGTGCAAGGGGGGGGGGTAGGAGGCAAGGATGTAGGATGTACCATTATCTAACATCAGTCAAAGTATTAGTATCAACTGAGTCCATCATCGTGGCACTGTGCTGTGAAATTATGTCTTCAGAAATATAAAACTTTACCCAAAATCATTAAGACAAAATTCTAAGTCGATGACCTTGACTTCAAGGTCATCCAGTGGGGTAAGTTTAAGGTGTTTTATAAAATCTCAAAAAAGTGTCTAACATCAGTTCAAGTATAAACTAAATCTCTGCAAAGCATTATGAATCAGTATGCAATTACAAAACTTTAATAAAGACCAAAATTTCCTAAGTCCCTGACCTTGACATCAAGGTCACTGAGCGGGGTTGGGGTAGTACTCTGTAGCTCTAACTTCTGTGCAAATATAAAAAGAATTCATCTACGGGCTCAGGAGATACGTGTCTTTAAAAAACTTTAACTAAAACATCCAATCAATAAAAAGACAATTTTCTAAGTCCATGACCTTGACCTCAAGGTCACTGAGGGGGGTGGGGGTAGTACCTTCAAAAACTTTAGACCAATATCTAACATCAGTGCAAGTATCAAAGGAATCCATCCATGGGTTAAGGAGATATTGGGCTTTATAAAACTTTAACCAAAACATCCAGTCCAAAAAAACTCCCAATTTTCTGAGTCCATGACCTTGACATCAAGGTCACTGAGTGGGGGTGGGGTGGTACCCTGTTAAAGTTTGGACCAATATCTAACTACAGTGCAAGTATCAAAAGAATCCATCCATGGGTTAAGGAGATATAGGTCTTTAAAAAACTTTAACCAAAACATCCAATTCGAACGCCGACGCGGACGCGGACGCGGACGCCGACGCGGACGCGGACGTGGACGCCGACGCCGACGCCGACGCCGTGGTGACAACAATAGCTCTTCCTGAACTTTCGTTCAGGCGAGCTAAAAAAATGAAAAATTGACGGAAAACATGAAGGTGTACCCAGCCAGCACATGACGTCAAAATGACGTCGTACTGACGTTGATGCGATCGACGTCAGTACGACGTCGTTTTGACGTCATGTGCCTGCTGGGTACCAATGCACTTGATGATCCTCCATTTGTTCTCCATTTGTGCCATGTACAAACTGTTTGCCTGGAGAGAAAATAAAATTATTGGTTTTGATAAACTTTTGTAGTTGTGATTTCTTTCCCCTTAGGTTTAGAACATGCGGAGCACCTGGTGAGGATGTCAAACGGATTATCCACGTCCGCATGGAAAAATGTATAGCTGTGGACATGTCGAGACTCCAGCGTGGATCTACCTCGTCCACATAACAGCCACACTACATACATAAAGTCCACGTCCTCCTCATTGCTTACAAATCAAGTCCCCATCATTCACTTAAGCTCTACATTTTCACTGTGGATACTTTTCATCCTCGCAATTCCGAATGCGGACTGTCTCCAGCCTAGTCAGCATCAAAATAGATGAAGCAATTTCGTCGCCAAAAGTAGTGTAACAGTTTTGACCTGAAAAAAATGAAACATGTTGTTGGAAACGATAGCCTTTCAAGTTTATCAAAATGGCTTCATCTACGGCCTTATTGACCAACCATGTGGACCGGTAGACTAAGTCCGTAGTGCCATCCTACACTACTCCTGTGCCTTTGGGTTGACAAAGAAAATGGGTGTATTCAAAAAATGTATACTTTCTTCTGCCTCTGAGTATATGATGGAACAAAGATGAGGTACAAGGCCAGTCTGACACCAGCACCACTACCACAAAAGCGAACAACTTTGCTTCTGAAATTTATTTCTTTAAGAATTGGCCCCTATTAAGAATTAATGGACAAAAATGAAAATGTACCGCGACACGAAAAAACTAATAAAGTGTTTGTGCGCCCAGCGCAAACCCAGATCAGCCTGAGCATCTGCCCAGTCTGATCAGAGTCTTCGCTTTCCCCTTAAAGGGTAGCTAAGAGTCTAAGCAAGCTTCATGCGGACATCGATGAATCTGGTCAGACTAGGCAGATGCCCAGGCTGATCTGAGTCTGTCGCTGGGCGCACATCCACTTTGTTGGTTTTCTCGTGTCACGGCTCAATAATAAGGATGGTGAGGGAAAACCAGAGGACCATTGGTCCTGTAGCTCACCTGAGTCCATTCATCCTTAGCACTCAAGAGTAAGAAACACTAAAGTAAATTGTACAATTTGGCCTAATTTCAACTTTGACTGAGTTGTTATGCTTGTCCTAGTAAATATTAGCAAGTCTGATGAAGTTACAATAAAAAAAACATGTTTGTAAACTTTTTGCCTAAATATTGCAGTAACACAGAAATAAATGCCAATTTGCACTTTTCCCAATACAAGTCTATGGAAAGTTTTAAATGCCATAGCAATGAAACCATGTGGGCAACAATAATAAAAGAACAATATTTAGGTAGTGGCTAATGTCATGAACATGTATGCAAAAAATCGGCTTCATCCCCCTATATGGTTTTTGAGGAAAAGATTTTTGAATATTTTTTCGAAAATATTTCCTTAATATTGCCATGGCAAAAAATCAAATTCGGCGACTACTCAAGCAATATTTCTGAAGATAAAAAAAAATCCAAAATAGCTGCAGGGAGATAGCAAAAATTGCAGCTTTCCATTTATCCCATTATATTTCAATGGAAACTAAAAATTTTTGCCATACCAGCCTAACTGCTGAAGCAATTGACATAAAAACAGTAATTCTATAGAGGCTTGTACAAAGATCTGTTCTGTAAAGTTTGAGCTTTATCAGCCTAATAGTTTCTGCAAAAATAATATTTTAATATTTTTTCTATTTTTAACCATTCGGTTGCATAAATTTACTATGGCTGGTTGGGGACTACTCAAGGAATATTTCTATAAATGTCTATAAACTGCTGGAGCAATTGCCACAAAAACAGTAATTCTATAGAGGCTACTACCAAGATCCTATCTGTGAAGTTTGAGCTTTATTGGTTGTATAATTTCTGAGGAGATGATTTTTGAATATCTTTTCTATTTTTAAGTATTCGGTTGCCATGGCAATCAGTCAAATTGTGCAATTTGCATAAATTTACTATGGCTGGTTAGGGACTACTCAAGGAACATTTCTGTAAAAGTTTTGTCAAAATATCTGCAGTCACATAGCAATAAATGCAAATTTTCAATTTTTCCATTATAAGTCAATGGCAACTTTAAGTTTCCATAGCAACCGAACTGCTGGAGCAATTGCCAAGAAAAACAGTAGTTTTATAGAGGGTAGTACCTAGGTCCTTTCTGTGAAGTTTGAGCTTTATTGGTTGCATAGTTTCTGAGGAGATGATTTTTTAATATCTTTTCTATTTTTAAGTATTCGGTTGCCATGGCAACCAGCCAAATAGTGCAATTTACATAGATTTCATGTGGTTGATAGAGGACTACTCAAGGAACATTTCTGTAAAAGTTTTGTCAAAATATCTGCACTGACATAACAATAAATGCAAATTTCAATTTTCCCATTATAAGTCAATGGAAACTTTAAGTTGCCATAGCAACCAAAATTATGAGGCGATTTGGATAAAAACAGTATTTTTGGTTCGCCCTGCCTATAGATGCTATATACGAAATTTGATAACAATGGGCCTTGTAGTTTCAGAGGAGATGTCGTTTGAAAATGTTGACGGACGACGGACGGACGACGGACGACGGATGCCTGCCTATACTATAAGCTCACCTGTGAGCCTTCGGCTCAGGTGAGCTAAAAAGAAAATGACTGATAATAACGATTCGCCTGTATAAAAACAATAGTTTCTGTCAAATATTTACATTAATACTGTCAGGATTTTCTCCTTTTTGCGTCAGCGAGTTTGCGTGATGGTCAGCGGTATTTTCCAGCCTTAGCACTTCCGCTAAAGTTTTGTCATTCTGACTCATTTGCATTTGTCTCTGTCAGTCGTGCCACGAGAAATAAGTTCCAGACATCATGTACAAAAGCAAAGTCTCAGATCAGTCTGGGCATCCGCACACTCTGATTTTTGATTCTGCTATTTGCTGTATAGATATTTAGGAATAACAGGACGGACTGAACTGTCTTCGATAGTAGCACATACCAGAACACGGGTTTCCTTCAAATTGCGCGACTCATTCATCAAACTGTAACACAGGAAAGCAAACTCACCACTTAATGACCGAATTGCATTACAGATAATTTGTCGAGGCGTCTTTACACAAAATGGCATTGACAGCAGAGTGTTTAATGAAGATTCATTCATGTCTCTAAAATATTTCTCTGCTAGGCTCGTAATGTCGATGTTGTGATTGCTGTTTATTTCCTTGAACACACCGTACATTCGATTATTAACATTTTGTAAAAACACAGGCGATACGGAATAAAGCAGTTGTTTATGTGCTCACGTGCATTTTCGCGGGTAAGTCATTTTTTTATTTTCTGGTGAGCTAGTTCGACTTTTTCTTCAATTTTCATAGCGAGAGTTCATACTTTGTCTCATTCGCTGAAACGGTGCAAATAGATGAAAATAATTGTGGGCCATTATCTTTTTATTCGGTTGTCAGGTGACGCTAAATATACGGGAAATGACAGTCGGTATCTCTTGATTTGGTAAGGAATATAACAGGCGGCAAATACGGAAGACACGGTCGTTTTTATTCATTTTTATGGTACGGTTCAGTCACAGACGGGACTAAGTACTAAATTCTAATTGCAAATTCATAATTGAGCCACGACACGACAAAACCAGCAATGTGGTTGTGCGACAATGGCCCTGAAATGACAGATTCAATCAGAATAAAGTCATGCTACATCGGCTTAAAATAATTTCAAACTTCAGTCCTGTTGTTAATGGTCCAGCGCCATTAATGTAAATAAGCCATTTAGCGCAAATCACCTCATGCAACTGCAAAAATTCTATCTCTTGCACACAAGTAATATTTGAATTCTGACAACGGTTTTTGCTTTTCACAGACCTTAAAGCGCTCAGTGTTTGCGGTATTTCGCATAACCTATGGACTTCGAGGAAGTCCACTCCAATGTTTACAAGATGGCAATTTTATAAATAGCCACCGATAAACACACAATTACCGTATGATGTCCAGTATATCACTTGCGAGATAAGTGGATAAACCTACAGAATTTCTTCAACATTACATTCTCTGCAATGATTGACGTGCTCGGAATACTGTTTTAGGCAAGTTTACAACTGTAAAACAGTTTTTTTCAGCGACAGCTGATTTATTTACTTGATAAAGTATGAAGGGCGCTTGAAGAGGAGGCTAATACGGTTATTTGGCGGATTGATTTTAATATTCAGTTTGTTGACCGCTGCTGTCATTAGTTGGATACTTCTTATTTTGCAAAACTACTTAAATAATTATACTTGTACAAGAATACGTTATATAAGTTCTCATTTAACTTCGCACAAAACTTATTTTCAATTCTAGACGTTTTTTAGCGAAATGATCTTACGATCACTTCATTTGTGAGCGGAAGAACACAGCTGTGAAAGCCACTTTCCAAAATACGCTTGTGACAGCATTGAATGACTGATAGAATCAGTCATTAATGTAGAATGCTATATGGTTCTTGATTTCTGATATGAGAAGGAAATAGTGGAAGTAGTTAATCCTACCAGCCTCATTTGTGACAGATTGGTAGGAACAAAAATCTTACTGTTCGCAACAATGGCTATTATTACAAGGGGGATTAAACTTTTGTGACTGTTTTCCTCCTTGTTTCTGTTGGAGCACATTTAAAGCTGACTACCACTGAGACTCTCAGAGGAGGTTATAATGAAAATGATAGTTCCTTCCCAAACAATTGCCATAGATAGTCTGCAAATATTCAGCTTATTCTTTTGGGTATTTTGTCATCACTGAGTTCAGTTATAAGTACTGGTAAAGCCTGTGGCATGTTGTTGTTGTGTCATTGTTTTACATCCATGGTAAACAGCTGCATGTATGGTCATTCCAGGACGGTCGGTTAATTCAACTACAATATTCCTGGGCAGGCTTAGCCATCCTAAGCGGTCAACTAGAACTAAGTGCACTTACTTTCGTCAGTAACTGACAACTGCCCTTCTTGACTCAGCGGAAGCTGAAACGTGAGTAAGTGGCCGGACCGTATATCGAACCCGGGACCTCTGTTTTTTTAGTCTGACACGCCACCGACTGCACTATGCGACCAGCAAGCCTGTGGTATAGAGTATAACTGGTAATTGGTAATGATTACAAGTCAATGAAGGAATTAGTGTATTTTGTTGCTTCCAAAGGATGTTTATTTTCAGAATCTTGCGTGCTGTCCTTGGTCATCACAAATATTTTCATTAGGGATTTAATGCAAAAGAAAAAAAGAAGTCTTCTGTATGTTAGTAGTTGTTGTTTTGTTGTTATTTTATTGTTTTACATCCACGATAAAAAGCTATGGTAATGTCGGGACGGTCTATTACCATAACCACTCTATTCCTGGGCTGGCTTAGACCTTCTAAGCGATAACCGGTACTATGTGCACATTGTCAAACTTTCACCAGTAACTGACAACTGTCCTTCTTGATACAGGGGAAGGAGAAACGAAAGTATGTGGCCGGACAGAGTAACGAACCCGGGACTTCTGGCTCTTAAGTCAAAACGCACTACCAACTGTGCTACGCGGCCCGGTTCCTCTAAATTTTAGTATGTTTTATTTATAAAGGAAGGTAACTATTAAAACTGCATAGGCCTTGAAAAGGACGATTTGATGGCAATTGTGAGATACTGATATTTTCCCACACATGTTGTGTTTCCTGAACTGATTTTTTTCAATAAGACACTTTCATGACACTGAATTACAATGTACGTTTATGAAAAAATAAGAAATTGATTTTCAATGTACGTTTATGAAAAAATAAGAAATAGTATCTAGTAAATACGATCAAACACCTTGTCTGTAAAACCAGTAAATGCTTTTAAATAACTTAAAATAAAATAAGACTGTTGGAACAGACCCTGATTAGACTGTTCCAAACAGTAGTCTAGCTTGGACCTACACTCTACACTGTTTGTACAGGCATAATAACTATTGTGGAAATATTTTACGGTGTTTTACGGTGCCAAGTTTTACAACGTCTGACGTCCAGGTTTAACACAGTCCGAAGTGATAATAAAGTTCTGTTCTGTTCTGTTCAGTCCAGAGTCCAAAGTCCAGAGTCCAAGTCTAGTCCATATTTTACATAATGCCCGCGAATTGCGCATATCGTTATTTGACCTTATTGCACAGTGGACAACGAAGACACATTCAAATACACCGGACAAATAAATAAAAAATAATAATAACTCATGTTTTTAGTAAGGCAAAAGATGCTAGCAGTTGGAACGCAGCTCCAAGGAGTAGGGTTTGCGTTCCAACTGTAGACATGTTCGATTATTTGGTGTGCCAGATTGCATTTGTGTCACGATATGGGGAAGACATATTTGCACCCTATATTAATGTAGTGATCAATTTTGTCAGTTTCCTGGTTGATGTTCTAAATGTTTATCTTACTTCTTCAGAAAAATGATCCTGACTAAAATCTACTTTAAATATGGTTTCCGATCTTTTTTATCTTTTTTCCTGTTTTATCATTTTTATCACTGAATGCAGTCAATGTATTTCTCAATTTAATACAGTTCTAGTTCTTTTCACTACAATTTCATAAAACGCTACATTTGTCGTTCGAGCTTCAAATACTTTTTTCCCTATTCACAAACTTATTTCACAAGCGCTACTTTGAATTTTCGCTACAGTAAACAAAGTACTTTTCTCCTCGAATAAAGCACTACACCTCCTTCTCAAATAAAATTCTATAAATCACTATTTTTATAGTAAATATCGGTTACCCGGTATTTTGCTACACATTTTCACTGCTTCATTATAAGATAGATCTACTACATTTATAGCATTTCACTACTTTCAAGATATGTTTGCTTTATCTCTTGCCTGATGGTATTTTCACTACTTTTACATAAAGATGCTACACATCAAATACCTGTGTTTCTCTGAAACAACAGCATGGTTGCATGAACAACACTTCAGAAGAAACTAAGGTTCAATAGATTAAATTTGCACTACAGGAAGATACATACTAAAGCCGTCTTTCCCATATCGTGACATATATCCATTTGTGTCACGATATGGGGAAGACATATTTGCACCCTATATTAATGTAGTGATCAATTTTGTCAGTTTCCTGGTTGATGTTCTAAATGTTTATCTTACTTCTTCAGAAAAATGATCCTGACTAAAATCTACTTTAAATATGGTTTCCGATCTTTTTTATCTTTTTTCCTGTTTTATCATTTTTATCACTGAATGCAGTCAATGTATTTCTCAATTTAATACAGTTCTAGTTCTTTTCACTACAATTTCATAAAACGCTACATTTGTCGTTCGAGCTTCAAATACTTTTTTCCCTATTCACAAACTTATTTCACAAGCGCTACTTTGAATTTTCGCTACAGTAAACAAAGTACTTTTCTCCTCGAATAAAGCACTACACCTCCTTCTCAAATAAAATTCTATAAATCACTATTTTTATAGTAAATATCGGTTACCCGGTATTTTGCTACACATTTTCACTGCTTCATTATAAGATAGATCTACTACATTTATAGCATTTCACTACTTTCAAGATATGTTTGCTTTATCTCTTGCCTGATGGTATTTTCACTACTTTTACATAAAGATGCTACACATCAAATACCTGTGTTTCTCTGAAACAACAGCATGGTCTCTCCTGGGCATATTCCCTACAATTTTCAGTTAACACTACATTTTCCTGCTATATTTTTACAGTGTTCTCCATCATTATACTTTGAGGATTTACAATTCACTACATTTAATAAAACACTACAAACAAAGTTGTAGAAAAAAATTTAAATGTAGTGAAAATGGGTCGTAGTGGAATTCAAAAGTAATGGTATCAATACCAAACTGTTGTGAAATCATGGAATGTAGTGGAATAAATAAAGAGTAGTTTTTATCTGAATGGCCTGGTGATACATAGATGATTCTGTAGAGAAATTCCAAAATGTAGTGAAAATTAGATGTAGTGAATTCATATAGCAAATTAATGGTATCAGTATCAAACTTTTGAGGAATCTTAGAGTGTAGTGGAAACTAAAGAGTAGCATTAATCTGAATGGTCTAATGATGTAAAGATGAAATTGTAGAGAAATTCTGAAATGTAGTGAAAATGAGGTGTAGTGGAATTCAAATACATATAAGCATATTATGGCACCAACGTCAAACCATTGAGTTATCTTAGAATGTAGTGGAAATAAGATAAAGGGTAGTGTTAATCTGAATGACCTGATGTTGTAAAGCTGAAATTGTAGAGAAAGTTAAAATGTAGAGAAGATGAGGCGTAGTGGAATTCAAATACATAGTAGCAAATAATGTATAAACATTAAACCGTTGAGAAGTCTAAGAATGAAGTGGAAAATAAAGAGTTGCGTTAATCTAAATGGTTTGGTGATGTAAAGATGATTCTAAAGAGAAAATACAAAATGTAGTGAAAATTAGGTGTAGTGGAATTCAAAAGCATAAAAGCAAATTAATGGTACCAATATCAAACTGTTGAGAATTATCAGAATGCAGTGGAAAATAAAGAGTAGCATTTATCTGAATGGCCTGATGATGTAAAGATGAAATTGTAGAGAAATTCTGAAAAGTAGTGAAATTGAGGTGTAGTGGAATTCAAATGCTTAGTAGCAAATTATGGTGTCAATATCAAACTGTTGAGAAATCTTAGAATGTAGCAGAAAATAAAGTAGAGTACTGTTAATCTAAATGGCCTGATGATGTAAAGCTGAAATTGTAGAGAAATTATGAAATGTAGTGAAAATGAGCTGTAGTGGATTACGAATACATAGTAAAAAAAATAATTTATAAACATTAAACTGTTGAGAAATTTTAGAATGTAGTGGAAAATAAAGAGTAGCGTTAATCTGAATGGTGTGATGATGTTAAGTTGAAATTAAACTCCAAAATGTAGTGAAAATGAGATGTAGTGGAATTCAAAAGCATCAAAGCAGCTTAATGGTATCGATATCAAATTGCTGAGAAATCACAGAATGTAGTGGGAAAAGAAGCATAAATTAATCTGAATGCCCTGATGATGTAAAGATGAAATTGTAGAGAAATTAAAAAATGTAGAGAAAATCAAAATTGTACTGTAATTAAAACCTTAGTAGAAATCTCACAGCAGAGAAATAATAAAATTCAGCTAATTATGAGGTAAATATCATAAGTTTAGGGGTGAAAGCAAAGTAAAATTGTATCAAAGTGAATCAAGATTTGTTGAACTGTGTTCAAAAATTTGAAACGAAGATGAACAAAAGGTTGCATGAACAACACTTCAGAAGAAACTAAGGTTCAATAGATTAAATTTGCACTACAGGAAGATACATACTAAAGCCGTCTTTCCCATATCGTGACATATATCCCAGATTGTGGCGTGTCGTTATTTTACGGTGCTTTGGTAAAAGAAGCAGTCAAACGAAGTTGCGCCCCGTAGACGCTCTCCATATATTGGTTCTCCACTTGTAATCATTCTCAAAGCTGGGAACAAATCAGCGTCTTGCGCTTGAGTGCGCGTGACAGGAAATCATAACCTGTCTGAATACATAGGCTTGCGAAACCGCAAGCCAAAAATGAGCCGCGACACGAGAAAGCAACAAAGTGGTAGTGCGCCCATCGCAGACTCAGATCAGCCTGGGCATCCGCCTAGTATGATCACAGTCTTTTCTAACGGTAGCTAAGGGTCTAAGCTACCTTCATGTGGACAGCAAAGACTCTGATCAGACTGGGTGTATGTCGGGGCTTATCTGAGGCTGCGATGTGCACTTTGTTGGTTTTCTCGCGTCGTGGTTCAAAATTATGATATTGGAAGTCTGCCCACAGTCATAACTAATTTATTCTAGGACCACGTTTCATTAACATCGATCTTCAGACGAAAGAAGCAATTCTATAGGGAAAAGAAATAATGCCAGAATTTGTGCATATTGCCAAAATTGATAAATTCTGCATTTCTAACATACAAAACTAAAATTGACAAGAAAAATGTCAGATCTGCCTTTTTAATTTACTTGTTATTTTTTATTTGTTTTAACTATTGCAGAACTTAAATGTACAGAAAATTAGATGTGCCTGCGTGTGGGTTTTACTGTCCAAATGTAGGTATGTGCTACATAGGAATTTTTGCAATCCTTTATTATTCTTACGGGCCACCAGGGTTCATCTCCTATAAAGTGCAGGTTACTATGATGCTTATGTTGGTTCCATCTGTTTGTGCGACTCCACTTTGGTTGAAGGTACATCATTTTAGAGTCCAGATGCGCTGAAACAGGCGCACATGCTGCGATCTTGTACCCATGCCCCTGTGCTTGCACCACATCCATATGCATGTTGTAGCAGACAGGCCGCAGTAAACAGTATCCAGGACGCAGTAGACAGACAGTAGACACTTCACCGGACAGTAAATAATATACAGAAAACCGCGAACAACATGCACTACTTTTCAGCATGCTCCAAAGCGAAGGGCGAGTGGACAGTGCACAGCAGACGGTAAACGGTCTTTAACGTTGAGGGAAAAGTATTTTCCTTCGCACAGCTTTGAGACATATACAGTGATCGGGAAACTGGGGGAAGAAAACTATCAAAGCAGAAGAAATAAAAATAGAAAATAAAGAAAAGCAGACAAAAGTCTGCAGCACCCGGTATTCCGAGGCGGTCACCCATCCAAGTACTAACCGGGCCCGACGTTGCTTAATTTGCGTGATTGGACGAGAACCGATGTTTTCAATGTATTATGGCCGTAGACAACAAAGTACCGATTTTCAACATTTACAAAGTTTGCGATCAGTAATAGCCTATCCTGCAGTTCTTACTACTGGGACACACATTGCAGGCCTAGTAGAGCAGTCGTATCATTATCTGCGCTGTTTGCATTTCAGTCTCATCATGCGAGCAGACAAAAAAAAGTTGAATCATCATCGAATCAACGTTGATTCAATGTGAGTCGATGTTTTGTGATCATCGATTAAACTATTGCAAAACATCTTCGGTAAGCCTCTTTATTTCGGAATATTAATTCGCGCCTCATATGATCAGCTTTGTCTAAAGTAAAAAGTAACCGTCAATATCAAGGTTAATTCAACGGCATAGTGACGTTTAACCAACGTTAATGACACGAAGTTGTGTCAGCGTTGTGTGTCAGCTGAGCATGAGGAATAAATCTGTTATCATTGAATGTGGCTGGAATATTTAGTGTTGCGCCACGCGTTGAAAGGCTTCAGATGAGCATTTGCGAACTGCGCATATGCACAGTCTGCTCAGTAAGTGCATGGAAAGTCAAACACGCAACATCTTACTAATTCCAGTACGTAATACACTTTTTTTGACTAGTCTTAGCAGTGCAGGCTCTCTCGTAAACGATGCACTGCACTTACTCTGACAGACAACGCAGCTGCATGGACTTATCCTGGTACCTACTATTTGCGTATAGCGTCAAACATATTTTACCCGGACAGGGCTCATAACATTCAAAACAAGAGATGAGCGTAAAATGCACGTGAAAATAAGATCGACCCTTGATTATATGATTGTCAATGATGTAACCCAAGAGCTGCACCCTCGGAAAGTTGCCACATGCGACGAGAAGAATCAGCCCAGTCTGTGGTAACATGTATGCGTTCACAACATGTATAAGCAATCTTGAGCATCATACACTGTGGCGCCGTAAAGTGTGCGAAAAGAAAAGACACTAATGGGACTGCATTCGCTTTTCCCAATATGGGGTGAAATACATTTTTCCTTGCGCATACCTCGTGTCGTGATAAAACCAGTCTTATTTCATAAGCAAAACGCGCGTGTCTTGACTAGACGCATGCGCAATCAGAGCAGGGTAGACTACACATGAGCGTAGACATATCTTGGTACCTCCTGGTTGCGAATACATACATATTTCGTTGCAAATATTATGGGCTGAAGCACATTTTTCCTTGCGCAGGCCATTTGAGTCGTGTCGTGATAACGTCAGCCTTGTGGTGTATGCAAAACACCTGTGTCCAGACTAGTCTGTGCACTAGCACAATCAGAACAGGTTAGGCGCAATAAGTATGCCTTCTAGAAATCAAACGGTGAACTGCACTAACTCTGACAGACTACGCAGTTGCATCGTCTTATCTTGGTACCCACTTTTTGCGTATAGTGTCAAACATATTTTGCCCCGAAAAGACTCATAACATTTAAAGAGATGAGCATAAAATGCACGTGCAAATATAACCGACCCTTAATTATCAATGTAATTCAAGAGCTGCAAGATTAACAAAAAAATAAATAAAAATAACAGCAGGGATCCTAAATTTTGGGATAGATGTATCTGAGAAATCACTTTAAAATCAGATCAAGATGTGCAATGCGTCACATCCTATCAGTATTTTTGACTAACTGTCAGCTACTTAGCATTTGTTTAAATTTTAGAAATTATCTGGTAATTTAAAGGTGTCCCAATAGAGAGAGTAAATTAAAACGATGGAAATTGTTTGAACAGCATTGCAAGACACCCAGCAGGCACATGACGTCGTAATGATGTCAAAATGGGGTCGATGCGACGCCACCATGCCGCATCGACGTCAATACGACGTCATTTCGACGTCATGTGCCTGCTGGGCAGTAAAGTATTTCCCAGCGGGCACATGACGTCAGAATGACGTCGATGAAATGTAATGTTTGCGTCGACGTCAATGCGACGTCATTATAACGTTGTGTGCCTGCTGGGTAGTATGTATCAATGTGAAGATCTGATCCGTCTCCTTGAGCTTCCAATTAGGTATCCGTTTATCTGAATCAGAAAAAAATGAGCCGCGACTCGAGAAAGCAACAAAGTGGTAGTGTGCCCATCGCAGACTCAGATCAGCCTGGGCATCCGCCTAGTATGATCACAGTCTTTTCTAAGCGCTTAATTGGTAGCTAAGGGTCTAGGCTACCTTCATGTGGACAGCAAAGGTTCTAATCAGACTGGGTGGATGCCCGGGCTTATCTGAGTCTGCGCTGGGCGCACAAACACATTGTTGGTTTTCTCTCGTCGTGGTTCAAAATAATGATATTGGAAGTCTGCCCACAGTCATAACTAATATATTCTAGGTCCACGTTTCATTAACATCGATCTTCAGACGAAAGAAGCAATTCTATAGGGAAAAGAAACAATGCCAGAATTTGTGCATATTGCCAAAATTGATAAATTCTGCATTTCTATCATACAAAACTAAAATTGACAAGAAAAATGTCAGAACTGCCTTTTTAATTACTTGTTATTTTTTCATTTGTTCTAACTATTGCAGAACTTAAATGTACAGAAAATTAGATTTGCCTGCGTGTGGGTTTTACTGACCAAATATAGGTATGTGCTACATAGGATTTTTTGCAATCCTTTATTATTCTTACGGGCCACCAGGGTTCATCTCCTATAAAGTGCAGGTTACTATGATGCTTATGTTGGTTCCATCTGTTTGTGCGACTCCACTTTGGTTGAAGGTACATCATTTTAGAGTCCAGATGCGCTGAAACAGGTGCACATGCTGCGACCTTGTACCCATGCCCCTGTGCTTGCACCACATCCATATGCATGTTGTAGCAGACAGGCCGCAGTAAATCGTATCCAGGACGCAGTAGACAAGACTGTAGACACTTCACTGGACAGTAGATAGTATACAGAAAACCGCGAACAACATGCACTACTTTTCAGCATGCTCCAAAGCGAAGGGCGAGTGGACAGTGCACAGCAGACGGTAAACGGTATTTAACGTTGAGGGAAAAAGTATTTTCCTTCGCACAGCTTTGAGATACATAAAATACAGTGATCGTGAAATTGGGGGAAGAAAACTATCGAAGAAAAAAGAAATAAAAAAAGAAAATAAAAAAAAGCAGACAATAGTCTGCAGCACCCGGTATTCCGAGGCGGTCACCAATCCAAGTACTAACCGGGCCCGACGTTGCTTAATTTCCGTGATCGGACGAGAACCGATGTTTTCAATGTATTATGGCCGTAGACAACAAAGTACCGATTTTCAACATTTACAAAAGGAACTTTTGAGAGTTTGCGATCAGTAACAGTCTATCCTGCAGTTCTTACTAATGGGACACACATTGCAGGCCTAGTAGAGTAGTCGTATCAGGATATGCGCTGTTTGCATTTCAGTCTCATCATGCCAGCAGACAAAGAAAATTGAATCATCATCGAATCAACGTTGATTCAATGTGATTCGATGTTTTGTGATCATCGATTAAACTATGGCAACATCTTCGATCAGCCTCTTTATTTCGGAGTACTAATTCGCGCCTCATATGATCAGCTTTGTCTTTATTGTAAAAAGTAACCGTCAATATCAACGTTAATTCAACGGCATAGTGACGTTTAACCAACGTTAATGACACGACGTTGTGTCAGCGTTGTGTGTCAGCTGAGCATGAGGAATAAATCTGTTATCATTGAATGTGGCTGGAATATTTAGTGTTGCCCCACGCGAAGAAAGTCTTCAGATGAGCATTTGCAAACTGCGCATATGCACAGTCTGCTCAGTAAGTGCATGGAAAGTCAAACACGCAACATCTTACTAATTCCAGTACGTAATACACTTTTTTAGACTAGTCTTAGCAGTCCAGGCTCTCTCGTAAACGATGCACTGCACTTACTCTGACAGACAACGCAGCTGCATGGACTTATCCTGGTACCTACTATTTGCGTATAGCGTCAAACATATTTTACCCGGACAGGGCTCATAACATTCAAAACAAGAGATGAGCGTAAAATGCACGTGAAAATAAGATCAACCCTTGATTATATGATTGTCAATGATGTAACCCAATAGCCGCACCCTCGGAAAATTGCCACATGCGACGAGAAGAATCAGCCCAGTCTGTGGTAACATGTATGCGTTCACAACATGTATAAGCAATCTTGAGCATCATACACTGTGGCGCCGTAAAGTGTGCGGAAAGAAAAGACACTAATGGGACTGCATTCGCTTTTCCCAATATGGGGTGAAATACATTTTTCCTTGCGCATACCTCGTGTCGTGATAAAACCAGTCTTATTTCATAAGCAAAACGCGCGTGTCTTGACTAGACGCATGCGCAATCAGAGCAGGGTAGACTACACATGAGCGTAGACATATCTTGGTACCTCCTGGTTGCGAATACATACATATTTCGTTGCAAATATTATGGGCTGAAGCACATTTTTCCTTGCGCAGGCCATTTGAGTCGTGTCGTGATAACGTCAGCCTTGCGGTGTATGCAAAACACCTGTGTCCAGACTAGTCTGTGCACTAGCACAATCAGAACAGGTTAGGCGCAATAAGTATGCCTTCTAGAAATCAAAAGGTGAACTGCACTAACTCTGACAGACTACGCAGTTGCATCGTCTTATCTTGGTACCCACTTTTTGCGTATAGTGTCAAACATATTTTGCCCCGAAAAGACTCATAACATTTAAAGAGATGAGCATAAAATGCACGTGCAAATATAACCGACCCTTGATTATCAATGTAATTCAAGAGCTGCAAGATTAACAAAAAAATAAATAAAAATAACAGCAGGGATCCTAAATTTTAGGATAGATGTATCTGAGAAATCACTTTAAAATCAGATCAAGATGTGCAATGCGTCACATCCTATCAGTATTTTTGACTAACTGTCAGCTACTTAGCATTTGTTTAAATTTTAGAAATTATCTGGTAATTTAAAGGTGTCCCAATAGAGAGAGTAAATTAAAACGATGGAAATTGTTTGAACAGCATTGCAAGACACCCAGCAGGCACATGACGTCGTAATGATGTCAAAATGGGGTCGATGCGACGCCACCATGCCGCATCGACGTCAATACGACATCATTTCGACGTCATGTGCCTGCTGGGCAGTAAAGTATTTCCCAGCGGGCACATGACGTCAGAATGACGTCGATGAAATGTAATGTTTGCGTCGACGTCAATGCGACGTCATTATAACGTTGTGTGCCTGCTGGGTAGTATGTATCAATGCGAAGATCTGATCCGTCTCCTTGAGCTTCCAATTAGGTATCCGTTTATCTGAATCAGAAAAAAATGAGCCGCGACTCGAGAAAGCAACAAAGTGGTAGTGTGCCCATCGCAGACTCAGATCAGCCTGGGCATCCGCCTAGTATGATCACAGTCTTTTCTAAGCGCTTTATTGGTAGCTTAGGGTCTAGGCTACCTTCATGTGGACAGCAAAGGTTCTAATCAGACTGGGTGGATGCCCGGGCTTATCTGAGTCTGCGCTGGGCGCACAAACACATTGTTGGTTTTCTCGCGTCGTGGTTCAAAATAATGATATTGGAAGTCTGCCCACAGTCATAACTAATTTAGTGTTTGCCCCAGATAATAAACCAATCAGATCACCCGAATTTTCAAATTTTCAATAGATCTATTGGTGTAGACTCATCACTTATCCATGAAGAGAGTCTTCACCAATAAATCTACTGAAGACTTGAAAATTCAAGTGATCAGAAATGTACAGTCTTTTGTGGCTTGTCACGTCTAAAAATAGCTTCAACATGACAGGTCAAATTGATTTAGAAGTCAATGTAGATTTCTCGAATGAGGGTTTTTTTCTCATTACAGAGGAACAGATGAAGGGAGTATTTGGCAGTATTCTCCATAAAAATGTATTTTATGGTTACTCCTTAGAACCACCTCGACGTGGCGGTTCTATGGCAAACCATAACATTTTTAAAATAAACACATAATACTGTAAAAACATGTGGATACTTATTAGAATCGCCTCAACGAGGCAGTTCTATAGGTACCCACAGCATTGTTTTAAAGCATGTTGTAAATATTTGTTAGAATTGCCTCGAAAAGGCAGTTCTAATGAATATCCACAACATACGTTTTTCATGGAGAAATAAAAATAATTCCAAACTATCACAAAATACTCCTCTTATATGTTCCTCTGTAATAAGATGCATCTTGTAACACAAATCAAATAACTATGATTTGTGTAAAGAGATGAAAATAATCCTCATTCAACAAAGGAAAATCAAAGTGACCTGCCATGTTTGAGCTCCAAAAACTGAATGAATGGGAATGTGCAAAGTCATCTGAACACAAATCATAAATGACAGCATGACACTCACTCTAGAAGCAGTATTCTAATTATGCTCCTCCTCTCCAAGCTAAATGACAGCATGACAAAAAATTTAAAAACAGTATTCTAATTAAGCCCCTCCTCTCCAAGCTATTTTGGGACTGTCATGATATTGCATCATGTTTTGAGGTTGCATCATTACTATAATCAAAGTACATTGGAGAGTGGTCATTTTGGGAATTTTTGATTTATCATTATTTTTTTCTTTATTTTTATTTTCTTTAAACACAAATTATCTCTCAAAAAAGGTTATCTGAAAGATGTTGGAAAACAGGACAGACCAGGATCAGTTTATTATCTGGGGCAAACACTAAGCCGGTTAGAGGCTATGAAGAGAAACCTTCGCAATTAAGAACATTCCGCTCGCTACGCTCGCTTCAGGTTCTTAATTGCGAAGATTTCTCTTCATAGCCTCTAACCTATACATATTCTAGGTCCACGTTTCATTAACATCGATCTTCAGACGAAAGAAGCAATTCTATAGGGAAAAGAAACAATGCCAGAATTTGTGCATATTGCCAAAATTGATAAATTCTGCATTTCTATCATACAAAACTAAAATTGACAAGAAAAATGTCAGAACTGCCTTTTTAATTTACTTGTTATTTTTTCATTTGTTCTAACTATTGCAGAACTTAAATGTACAGAAAATTAGATTTGCCTGCGTGTGGGTTTTACTGACCAAATATAGGTATGTGCTACATAGGATTTTTTGCAATCCTTTATTATTCTTACGGGCCACCAGGGTTCATCTCCTATAAAGTGCAGGTTACTATGATGCTTATGTTGGTTCCATCTGTTTGTGCGACTCCACTTTGGTTGAAGGTACATCATTTTAGAGTCCAGATGCGCTGAAACAGGTGCACATGCTGCGACCTTGTACCCATGCCCCTGTGCTTGCACCACATCCATATGCATGTTGTAGCAGACAGGCCGCAGTAAATCGTATCCAGGACGCAGTAGACAAGACTGTAGACACTTCACTGGACAGTAGATAGTATACAGAAAACCGCGAACAACATGCACTACTTTTCAGCATGCTCCAAAGCGAAGGGCGAGTGGACAGTGCACAGCAGACGGTAAACGGTCTTTAACGTTGAGGGAAAAAGTATTTTCCTTCGCACAGCTTTGAGATACATATACAGTGATCGTGAAATTGGGGGAAGAAAACTATCGAAGAAAAAAGAAATAAAAATAGCAAATAAAAAAAAAGCAGACAATAGTCTGCAGCACCCGGTATTCCGAGGCGGTCACCCATCCAAGTACTAACCGGGCCCGACGTTGCTTAATTTCCGTGATCGGACGAGAACCGATGTTTTCAATGTATTATGGCCGTAGACAACAAAGTACCGATTTTCAACGTTTACAAAAGGAACTTTTGAGAGTTTGCGATCAGTAACAGTCTATCCTGCAGTTCTTACTAAAGGGACACACATTGCAGGCCTAGTAGAGCAGTCGTATCAGGATCTGCGCTGTTTGCATTTCAGTCTCATCATGCCAGCAGACAAAGAAAATTGAATCATCATCGAATCAACGTTGATTCAATGTGATTCGATGTTTTGTGATCATCGATTAAACTATGGCAACATCTTCGATCAGCCTCTTTATTTCGGAGTACTAATTCGCGCCTCATATGATCAGCTTTGTCTTTATTGTAAAAAGTAACCGTCAATATCAACGTTAATTCAACGGCATAGTGACGTTTAACCAACGTTAATGACACGACGTTGTGTCAGCGTTGTGTGTCAGCTGAGCATGAGGAATAAATCTGTTATCATTGAATGTGGCTGGAATATTTAGTGTTGCCCCACGCGAAGAAAGTCTTCAGATGAGCATTTGCAAACTGCGCATATGCACAGTCTGCTCAGTAAGTGCATGGAAAGTCAAACACGCAACATCTTACTAATTCTAGTACGTAATACACTTTTTTTGACTAGTCTTAGCAGTCCAGGCTCTCTCGTAAACGAAGCACTGCACTTACTCTGACAGACAACGCAGCTGCATGGACTTATCCTGGTACCTACTATTTGCGTATAGCGTCAAACATATTTTACCCGGACAGGGCTCATAACATTCAAAACAAGAGATGAGCGTAAAATGCACGTGAAAATAAGATCGACCCTTGATTATATGATTGTCAATGATGTAACCCAAGAGCCGCACCCTCGGAAAATTGCCACATGCGACGAGAAGAATCAGCCCAGTCTGTGGTAACATGTATGCGTTCACAACATGTATAAGCAATCTTGAGCATCATACACTGTGGCGCCGTAAAGTGTGCGAAAAGTGTACCTCGTGTCGTGATAAAACCAGTCTTATTTCATAAGCAAAACGCGCGTGTCTTGACTAGACGCATGCGCAATCAGAGAAGGGTAGACTACACATGAGCGTAGACATATCTTGGTACCTCCTGGTTGCGAATACATACATATTTCGTTGCAAATATTATGGGCTGAAGCACATTTTTCCTTGCGCAGGCCATTTGAGTCGTGTCGTGATAACGTCAGCCTTGCGGTGTATGCAAAACACCTGTGTCCAGACTAGTCTGTGCACTAGCACAATCAGAACAGGTTAGGCGCAATAAGTATGCCTTCTAGAAATCAAACGGTGAACTGCACTAACTCTGACAGACTACGCAGTTGCATCGTCTTATCTTGGTACCCACTTTTTGCGTATAGTGTCAAACATATTTTGCCCCGAAAAGACTCATAATATTTAAAGAGATGAGCATAAAATGCACGTGCAAATATAACCGACCCTTGATTATCAATGTAATTCAAGAGCTGCAAGATTAACAAAAAAATAAATAAAAATAACAGCAGGGATCCTAAATTTTAGGATAGATGTATCTGAGAAATCACTTTAAAATCAGATCAAGATGTGCAATGCGTCACATCCTATCAGTATTTTTGACTAACTGTCAGCTACTTAGCATTTGTTTAAATTTTAGAAATTATCTGGTAATTTAAAGGTGTCCCAATAGAGAGAGTAAATTAAAACGATGGAAATTGTTTGAACAGCATTGCAAGACACCCAGCAGGCACATGACGTCGTAATGATGTCAAAATGGGGTCGATGCGACGCCACCATGCCGCATCGACGTCAATACGACATCATTTCGACGTCATGTGCCTGCTGGGCAGTAAAGTATTTCCCAGCGGGCACATGACGTCAGAATGACGTCGATGAAATGTAATGTTTGCGTCGACGTCAATGCGACGTCATTATAACGTTGTGTGCCTGCTGGGTAGTATGTATCAATGCGAAGATCTGATCCGTCTCCTTGAGCTTCCAATTAGGTATCCGTTTATCTGAATCAGAAAAAAATGAGCCGCGACTCGAGAAAGCAACAAAGTGGTAGTGTGCCCATCGCAGACTCAGATCAGCCTGGGCATCCGCCTAGTATGATCACAGTCTTTTCTAAGCGCTTTATTGGTAGCTTAGGGTCTAGGCTACCTTCATGTGGACAGCAAAGGTTCTAATCAGACTGGGTGGATGCCCGGGCTTATCTGAGTCTGCGCTGGGCGCACAAACACATTGTTGGTGTTCTCGCGTCGTGGTTCAAAATAATGATATTGGAAGTCTGCCCACAGTCATAACTAATTTAGTGTTTGCCCCAGATAATAAACCAATCAGATCACCCGAATTTTCAAATTTTCAATAGATTTATTGGTGTAGACTCATCACTTATCCATGAAGAGAGTCTTCACCAATAAATCTACTGAAGACTTGAAAATTCAAGTGATCAGAAATGTACAGTCTTTTGTGGCTTGTCACGTCTAAAAATAGCTTCAACATGACAGGTCAAATTGATTTAGAAGTCAATGTAGATTTCTCGAATGAGGGTTTTTTTCTCATTACAGAGGAACAGATGAAGGGAGTATTTGGCAGTATTCTCCATAAAAATGTATTTTATGGTTACTCCTTAGAACCACCTCGACGTGGCGGTTCTATGGCAAACCATAACATTTTTAAAATAAACACATAATACTGTAAAAACATGTGGATACTTATTAGAATCGCCTCAACGAGGCAGTTCTATAGGTACCCACAGCATTGTTTTAAAGCATGTTGTAAATATTTGTTAGAATTGCCTCGAAAAGGCAGTTCTAATGAATATCCACAACATACGTTTTTCATGGAGAAATAAAAATAATTCCAAACTATCACAAAATACTCCTCTTATATGTTCCTCTGTAATAAGATGCATCTTGTAACACAAATCAAATAACTATGATTTGTGTAAAGAGATGAAAATAATCCTCATTCAACAAAGGAAAATCAAAGTGACCTGCCATGTTTGAGCTCCAAAAACTGAATGAATGGGAATGTGCAAAGTCATCTGAACACAAATCATAAATGACAGCATGACACTCACTCTAGAAGTAGTATTCTAATTATGCTCCTCCTCTCCAAGCTAAATGACAGCATGACAAAAAATTTAAAAACAGTATTCTAATTAAGCCCCTCCTCTCCAAGCTATTTTGGGACTATCATGATATTGCATCATGTTTTGAGGTTGCATCATTACTATAATCAAAGTACATTGGAGAGTGGTCATTTTGGGAATTTTTGATTTATCATTATTTTTTTCTTTATTTTTATTTTCTTTAAACACAAATTATCTTTCAAAAAAGGTTATCTGAAAGATGTTGGAAAACAGGACAGACCAGGATCAGTTTATTATCTGGGGCAAACACTAAGCCGGTTAGAGGCTATGAAGAGAAACCTTCGCAATTAAGAACCTTCCGCTCGCTACGCTCGCTTCAGGTTCTTAATTGCGAAGATTTCTCTTCATAGCCTCTTACCTATACATATTCTAGGTCCACGTTTCATTAACATCGATCTTCAGACGAAAGAAGCAATTCTATAGGGAAAAGAAACAATGCCAGAATTTGTGCATATTGCCAAAATTGATAAATTCTGCATTTCTATCATACAAAACTAAGATTGACAAGAAAAATGTCAGAACTGCCTTTTTAATTTACTTGTTATTTTTTCATTTGTTCTAACTATTGCAGAACTTAAATGTACAGAAAATTAGATTTGCCTGCGTGTGGGTTTTACTGACCAAATATAGGTATGTGCTACATAGGATTTTTTGCAATCCTTTATTATTCTTACGGGCCACCAGGGTTCATCTCCTATAAAGTGCAGGTTACTATGATGCTTATGTTGGTTCCATCTGTTTGTGCGACTCCACTTTGGTTGAAGCTACATCATTTTAGAGTCCAGATGCGCTGAAACAGGTGCACATGCTGCGACCTTGTACCCATGCCCCTGTGCTTGCACCACATCCATATGCATGTTGTAGCAGACAGGCCGCAGTAAATCGTATCCAGGACGCAGTAGACAAGACTGTAGACACTTCACTGGACAGTAGATAGTATACAGAAAACCGCGAACAACATGCACTACTTTTCAGCATGCTCCAAAGCGAAGGGCGAGTGGACAGTGCACAGCAGACGGTAAACGGTCTTTAACGTTGAGGGAAAAAGTATTTTCCTTCGCACAGCTTTGAGATACATATACAGTGATCGTGAAATTGGGGGAAGAAAACTATCGAAGAAAAAAGAAATAAAAATAGAAAATAAAAAAAAAGCAGACAATAGTCTGCAGCACCCGGTATTCCGAGGCGGTCACCCATCCAAGTACTAACCGGGCCCGACGTTGCTTAATTTCCGTGATCGGACGAGAACCGATGTTTTCAATGTATTATGGCCGTAGACAACAAAGTACCGATTTTCAACGTTTACAAAAGGAACTTTTGAGAGTTTGCGATCAGTAACAGTCTATCCTGCAGTTCTTACTAAAGGGACACACATTGCAGGCCTAGTAGAGCAGTCGTATCAGGATCTGCGCTGTTTGCATTTCAGTCTCATCATGCCAGCAGACAAAGAAAATTGAATCATCATCGAATCAACGTTGATTCAATGTGATTCGATGTTTTGTGATCATCGATTAAACTATGGCAACATCTTCGATCAGCCTCTTTATTTCGGAGTACTAATTCGCGCCTCATATGATCAGCTTTGTCTTTATTGTAAAAAGTAACCGTCAATATCAACGTTAATTCAACGGCATAGTGACGTTTAACCAACGTTAATGACACGACGTTGTGTCAGCGTTGTGTGTCAGCTGAGCATGAGGAATAAATCTGTTATCATTGAATGTGGCTGGAATATTTAGTGTTGCCCCACGCGAAGAAAGTCTTCAGATGAGCATTTGCAAACTGCGCATATGCACAGTCTGCTCAGTAAGTGCATGGAAAGTCAAACACGCAACATCTTACTAATTCCAGTACGTAATACACTTTTTTTGACTAGTCTTAGCAGTGCAGGCTCTCTCGTAAACGATGCACTGCACTTACTCTGACAGACAACGCAGCTGCATGGACTTATCCTGGTACCTACTATTTGCGTATAGCGTCAAACATATTTTACCCGGACAGGGCTCATAACATTCAAAACAAGAGATGAGCGTAAAATGCACGTGAAAATAAGATCGACCCTTGATTATATGATTGTCAATGATGTAACCCAAGAGCCGCACCCTCGGAAAATTGCCACATGCGACGAGAAGAATCAGCCCAGTCTGTGGTAACATGTATGCGTTCACAACATGTATAAGCAATCTTGAGCATCATACACTGTGGCGCCGTAAAGTGTGCGAAAAGAAAAGACACTAATGGGACTGCATTCGCTTTTCCCAATATGGGGTGAAATACATTTTTCCTTGCGCATACCTCGTGTCGTGATAAAACCAGTCTTATTTCATAAGCAAAACGCGCGTGTCTTGACTAGACGCATGCGCAATCAGAGAAGGGTAGACTACACATGAGCGTAAACATATCTTGGTACCTCCTGGTTGCGAATACATACATATTTCGTTGCAAATGTTATGGGCTGAAGCACATTTTTCCTTGCGCAGGCCATTTGAGTCGTGTCGTGATAACGTCAGCCTTGCGGTGTATGCAAAACACCTGTGTCCAGACTAGTCTGTGCACTAGCACAATCAGAACAGGTTAGGCGCAATAAGTATGCCTTCTAGAAATCAAACGGTGAACTGCACTAACTCTGACAGACTACGCAGTTGCATCGTCTTATCTTGGTACCCACTTTTTGCGTATAGTGTCAAACATATTTTGCCCCGAAAAGACTCATAATATTTAAAGAGATGAGCATAAAATGCACGTGCAAATATAACCGACCCTTGATTATCAATGTAATTCAAGAGCTGCAAGATTAACAAAAAAATAAATAAAAATAACAGCAGGGATCCTAAATTTTAGGATAGATGTATCTGAGAAATCACTTTAAAATCAGATCAAGATGTGCAATGCGTCACATCCTATCAGTATTTTTGACTAACTGTCAGCTACTTAGCATTTGTTTAAATTTTAGAAATTATCTGGTAATTTAAAGGTGTCCCAATAGAGAGAGTAAATTAAAACGATGGAAATTGTTTGAACAGCATTGCAAGACACCCAGCAGGCACATGACGTCGTAATGATGTCAAAATGGGGTCGATGCGACGCCACCATGCCGCATCGACGTCAATACGACATCATTTCGACGTCATGTGCCTGCTGGGCAGTAAAGTATTTCCCAGCGGGCACATGACGTCAGAATGACGTCGATGAAATGTAATGTTTGCGTCGACGTCAATGCGACGTCATTATAACGTTGTGTGCCTGCTGGGTAGTATGTATCAATGTGAAGATCTGATCCGTCTCCTTGAGCTTCCAATTAGGTATCCGTTTATCTGAATCAGAAAAAAATGAGCCGCGACTCGAGAAAGCAACAAAGTGGTAGTGTGCCCATCGCAGACTCAGATCAGCCTGGGCATCCGCCTAGTATGATCACAGTCTTTTCTAAGCGCTTTATTGGTAGCTAAGGGTCTAGGCTACCTTCATGTGGACAGCAAAGGTTCTAATCAGACTGGGTGGATGCCCGGGCTTATCTGAGTCTGCGCTGGGCGCACAAACACATTGTTGGTTTTCTCGCGTCGTGGTTCAAAATAATGATATTGGAAGTCTGCCCACAGTCATAACTAATTTAGTGTTTGCCCCAGATAATAAACCAATCAGATCACCCGAATTTTCAAATTTTCAATAGATTTATTGGTGTAGACTCATCACTTATCCATGAAGAGAGTCTTCACCAATAAATCGTTAGGCGCAATAAGTATGCCTTCTAGAAATCAAACGGTGAACTGCACTAACTCTGACAGACTACGCAGTTGCATCGTCTTATCTTGGTACCCACTTTTTGCGTATAGTGTCAAACATATTTTGCCCCGAAAAGGCTCATAACATGCAAAGAGATGAGCATAAAATGCACGTGCAAATATAACCGACCCTTGATTATCAATGTAATTCAAGAGCTGCAAGATAAACAAAAAAATAAATAAAAATAACAGCAGGGATCCTAAATTTTGGGATAGATGTATCTGAGAAATCACTTTAAAATCAGATCAAGATGTGCAATGCGTCACATCCTATCAGTATTTTTGACTAACTGTCAGCTACTTAGCATTTGTTTAAATTTTAGAAATTATCTGGTAATTTAAATGTGTCCCAATAGAGAGAGTAAATTAAAACGATGGAAATTGTTTGAACAGCATTGCAAGACACCCAGCAGGCACATGCCGTCGTATTGATGTCAAAATGGGGTCGATGCGACGCCACCATGCCGCATCGACGTCAATACGTCATTTCGACGTCATGTGCCTGCTGGGCAGTAAAGTATTTCCCAGCGGGCACATGACGTCAGAATGACGCCGATGAAATGTAATGTTTGCGTCGACGTCAATGCGACGTCATTATAACGTTGTGTGCCTGCTGGGTAGTATGTATCAATGTGAAGATCTGATTGATTGATTGATTTGATGCTTAACGTCCTCGGTAAACAGCTATGGTCATGTCGGGACGGTCAGTTAACCTAACCACACTATTCCTGGGCAGGCTTAGACCTCCTAAGCGGTTAACCAGTACTAAGTGCACATATTTTCGCCAGTAACTGACAACTGCCCTTCTTGAATCAGCGGAAGGAGAAACGAAAGTATGTGGCCAGACCGGGTTTCGAACCCAGGACCTCTGACTTATGAGTCAGGTGCCCTACCGATTGCGCTACGCGGCCCGGCTGAAGATCTGATCCGTCTCCTTGAGCTTCCAATTAGGTATCCGTTTATCTGAATCAGAAAAAAATGAGCCGCGACACGAGAAAGCAACAAAGTGGTAGTGTGCCCATCGCAGACTCAGATCAGCCTGGGCATCCGCCTAGTATGATCACAGTCTTTTCTAAGCGCTTTATTGGTAGCTAAGGGTCTAGGCTACCTTCATGTGGACAGCAAAGGTACTAATCAGACTGGGTGGATGCCCGGGCTTATCTGAGTCTGCGCTGGGCGCACAAACACATTGTTGGTTTTCTCGCGTCGTGGTTCAAAATAATGATATTGGAAGTCTGCCCACAGTCATAACTAATATATTCTAGGTCCACGTTTCATTAACATCGATCTTCAGACGAAAGAAGCAATTCTATAGGGAAAAGAAACAATGCCAGAATTTGTGCATATTGCCAAAATTGATAAATTCTGCATTTCTATCATACAAAACTAAAATTGACAAGAAAAATGTCAGAACTGCCTTTTTAATTACTTGTTATTTTTTCATTTGTTCTAACTATTGCAGAACTTAAATATACAGAAAATTAGATTTGCCTGCGTGTGGGTTTTACTGACCAAATATAGGTATGTGCTACATAGGATTTTTTGCAATCCTTTATTATTCTTACGGGCCACCAGGGTTCATCTCCTATAAAGTGCAGGTTACTATGATGCTTATGTTGGTTCCATCTGTTTGTGCGACTCCACTTTGGTTGAAGGTACATCATTTTAGAGTCCAGATGCGCTGAAACAGGTGCACATGCTGCGACCTTGTACCCATGCCCCTGTGCTTGCACCACATCCATATGCATGTTGTAGCAGACAGGCCGCAGTAAATCGTATCCAGGACGCAGTAGACAAGACTGTAGACACTTCACTGGACAGTAGATAGTATACAGAAAACCGCGAACAACATGCACTACTTTTCAGCATGCTCCAAAGCGAAGGGCGAGTGGACAGTGCACAGCAGACGGTAAACGGTCTTTAACGTTGAGGGAAAAAGTATTTTCCTTCGCACAGCTTTGAGATACATAAAATACAGTGATCGTGAAATTGGGGGAAGAAAACTATCGAAGAAAAAAGAAATAAAAATAGAAAATAAAAAAAAAGCAGACAATAGTCTGCAGCACCCGGTATTCCGAGGCGGTCACCAATCCAAGTACTAACCGGGCCCGACGTTGCTTAATTTCCGTGATCGGACGAGAACCGATGTTTTCAATGTATTATGGCCGTAGACAACAAAGTACCGATTTTCAACATTTACAAAAGGAACTTTTGAGAGTTTGCGATCAGTAACAGTCTATCCTGCAGTTCTTACTAATGGGACACACATTGCAGGCCTAGTAGAGTAGTCGTATCAGGATCTGCGCTGTTTGCATTTCAGTCTCATCTTGCCAGCAGACAAAGAAAATTGAATCAGCATCGAATCAACGTTGATTCAATGTGATTCGATGTTTTGTGATCATCGATTAAACTATGGCAACATCTTCGATCAGCCTCTTTATTTCGGAGTACTAATTCGCGCCTCATATGATCAGCTTTGTCTTTATTGTAAAAAGTAACCGTCAATATCAACGTTAATTCAACGGCATAGTGACGTTTAACCAACGTTAATGACACGACGTTGTGTCAGCGTTGTGTGTCAGCTGAGCATGAGGAATAAATCTGTTATCATTGAATGTGGCTGGAATATTTAGTGTTGCCCCACGCGAAGAAAGTCTTCAGATGAGCATTTGCAAACTGCGCATATGCACAGTCTGCTCAGTTAGTGCATGGAAAGTCAAACACGCAACATCTTACTAATTCCAGTACGTAATACACTTTTTTAGACTAGTCTTAGCAGTCCAGGCTCTCTCGTAAACGATGCACTGCACTTACTCTGACAGACAACGCAGCTGCATGGACTTATCCTGGTACCTACTATTTGCGTATAGCGTCAAACATATTTTACCCGGACAGGGCTCATAACATTCAAAACAAGAGATGAGCGTAAAATGCACGTGAAAATAAGATCGACCCTTGATTATATGATTGTCAGTGATGTAACCCAAAAGCCGCACCCTCGGAAAATTGCCACATGCGACGAGAAGAATCAGCCCAGTCTGTGGTAACATGTATGCGTTCACAACATGTATAAGCAATCTTGAGCATCATACACTGTGGCGCCGTAAAGTGTGCGAAAAGAAAAGACACTAATGGGACTGCATTCGCTTTTCCCAATATGGGGTGAAATACATTTTTCCTTGCGCATACCTCGTGTCGTGATAAAACCAGTCTTATTTCATAAGCAAAACGCGCGTGTCTTGACTAGACGCATGCGCAATCAGAGCAGGGTAGACTACACATGAGCGTAGACATATCTTGGTACCTCCTGGTTGCGAATACATACATATTTCGTTGCAAATATTATGGGCTGAAGCACATTTTTCCTTGCGCAGGCCATTTGAGTCGTGTCGTGATAACGTCAGCCTTGTGGTGTATGCAAAACACCTGTGTCCAGACTAGTCTGTGCACTAGCACAATCAGAACAGGTTAGGCGCAATAAGTATGCCTTCTAGAAATCAAACGGTGAACTGCACTAACTCTGACAGACTACGCAGTTGCATCGTCTTATCTTGGTACCCACTTTTTGCGTATAGTGTCAAACATATTTTGCCCCGAAAAGGCTCATAACATGTAAAGAGATGAGCATAAAATGCACGTGCAAATATAACCGACCCTTGATTATCAATGTAATTCAAGAGCTGCAAGATAAACAAAAAAATAAATAAAAATAACAGCAGGGATCCTAAATTTTGGGATAGATGTATCTGAGAAATCACTTTAAAATCAGATCAAGATGTGCAATGCGTCACATCCTATCAGTATTTTTGACTAACTGTCAGCTACTTAGCATTTGTTTAAATTTTAGAAATTATCTGGTAATTTAAATGTGTCCCAATAGAGAGAGTAAATTAAAACGATGGAAATTGTTTGAACAGCATTGCAAGACACCCAGCAGGCACATGACGTCGTATTTATGTCAAAATGGGGTCGATGCGACGCCACCATGCCGCATCGACGTCAATACGACGTCATTTCGACGTCATGTGCCTGCTGGGCAGTAAAGTATTTCCCAGCGGGCACATGACGTCAGAATGACGTCGATGAAATGTAATGTTTGCGTCGTCGACGTCAATGCGACGTCATTATAACGTTGTGTGCCTGCTGGGTAGTATGTATCAATGTGAAGATCTGATCCGTCTCCTTGAGCTTCCAATTAGGTATCCGTTTATCTGAATCAGAAAAAAAAGAGCCGCGACACGAGAAAGCAACAAAGTGGTAGTGTGCCCATCGCAGACTCAGATCAGCCTGGGCATCTGCCTAGTATGAAATTGCCAAAATTGATAAATTCTGCATTTCTATCATACAAAACTAAAATTGGCAAGAACAATGTCAGAACTGCCTTTTTAATTTGCTTGTTATTTTTTCATTTGTTCTAACTATTGCAGAACTTATATGTACAGAAAATTAGATTTGCCTGCGTGTGGGTTTTACTGCCCAAATATAGGTATGTGCTTCATAGGATTTTTTGCAATCCTTTATTATTCTTACGGGCCACCAGGGTTCATCTCCTATAAAACACCTGTGTCCAGACTAGTCTGTGCACTAGCACAATCAGAACAGGTTAGGCGCAATAAGTATGCCTTCTAGAAATCAAACGGTGAACTGCACTAACTCTGACAGACTACGCAGTTGCATCGTCTTATCTTGGTACCCACTTTTTGCGTATAGTGTCAAACATATTTTGCCCCGAAAAGGCTCATAACATGTAAAGAGATGAGCATAAAATGCACGTGCAAATATAACCGACCCTTGATTATCAATGTAATTCAAGAGCTGCAAGATAAACAAAAAAATAAATAAAAATAACAGCAGGGATCCTAAATTTTGGGATAGATGTATCTGAGAAATCACTTTAAAATCAGATCAAGATGTGCAATGCGTCACATCCTATCAGTATTTTTGACTAACTGTCAGCTACTTAGCATTTGTTTAAATTTTAGAAATTATCTGGTAATTTAAATGTGTCCCAATAGAGAGAGTAAATTAAAACGATGGAAATTGTTTGAACAGCATTGCAAGACACCCAGCAGGCACATGACGTCGTATTTATGTCAAAATGGGGTCGATGCGACGCCACCATGCCGCATCGACGTCAATACGACGTCATTTCGACGTCATGTGCCTGCTGGGCAGTAAAGTATTTCCCAGCGGGCACATGACGTCAGAATGACGTCGATGAAATGTAATGTTTGCGTCGTCGACGTCAATGCGACGTCATTATAACGTTGTGTGCCTGCTGGGTAGTATGTATCAATGTGAAGATCTGATCCGTCTCCTTGAGCTTCCAATTAGGTATCCGTTTATCTGAATCAGAAAAAAATGAGCCGCGACTCGAGAAAGCAACAAAGTGGTAGTGTGCCCATCGCAGACTCAGATCAGCCTGGGCATCCGCCTAGTATGATCACAGTCTTTTCTAAGCGCTTTATTGGTAGCTAAGGGTCTAGGCTACCTTCATGTGGACAGCAAAGGTTCTAATCAGACTGGGTGGATGCCCGGGCTTATCTGAGTCTGCGCTGGGCGCACAAACACATTGTTGGTTTTCTCGCGTCGTGGTTCAAAATAATGATATTGGAAGTCTGCCCACAGTCATAACTAATATATTCTAGGTCCACGTTTCATTAACATCGATCTTCAGACGAAAGAAGCAATTCTATAGGGAAAAGAAACAATGCCAGAATTTGTGCATATTGCCAAAATTGATAAATTCTGCATTTCTATCATACAAAACTAAAATTGACAAGAAAAATGTCAGAACTGCCTTTTTAATTACTTGTTATTTTTTCATTTGTTCTAACTATTGCAGAACTTAAATGTACAGAAAATTAGATTTGCCTGCGTGTGGGTTTTACTGACCAAATATAGGTATGTGCTACATAGGATTTTTTGCAATCCTTTATTATTCTTACGGGCCACCAGGGTTCATCTCCTATAAAGTGCAGGTTACTATGATGCTTATGTTGGTTCCATCTGTTTGTGGGACTCCACTTTGGTTGATGGTACATCATTTTAGAGTCCAGATGCGCTGAAACAGGTGCACATGCTGCGACCTTGTACCCATGCCCCTGTGCTTGCACCACATCCATATGCATGTTGTAGCAGACAGGCCGCAGTAAATCGTATCCAGGACGCAGTAGACAAGACTGTAGACACTTCACTGGACAGTAGATAGTATACAGAAAACCGCGAACAACATGCACTACTTTTCAGCATGCTCCAAAGCGAAGGGCGAGTGGACAGTGCACAGCAGACGGTAAACGGTCTTTAACGTTGAGGGAAAAAGTATTTTCCTTCGCACAGCTTTGAGATACATAAAATACAGTGATCGTGAAATTGGGGGAAGAAAACTATCGAAGAAAAAAGAAATAAAAATAGAAAATAAAAAAAAGCAGACAATAGTCTGCAGCACCCGGTATTCCGAGGCGGTCACCCATCCAAGTACTAACCGGGCCCGACGTTGCTTAATTTCCGTGATCGGACGAGAACCGATGTTTTCAATGTATTATGGCCGTAGACAACAAAGTACCGATTTTCAACATTTACAAAAGGAACTTTTGAGAGTTTGCGATCAGTAACAGTCTATCCTGCAGTTCTTACTAATGGGACACACATTGCAGGCCTAGTAGAGCAGTCGTATCAGGATCTGCGCTGTTTGCATTTCAGTCTCATCATGCCAGCAGACAAAAAAAATTGAATCATCATCGAATCAACGTTGATTCAATGTGATTCGATGTTTTGTGATCATCGATTAAACTATGGCAACATCTTCGATCAGCCTCTTTATTTCGGAGTACTAATTCGCGCCTCATATGATCAGCTTTGTCTTTATTGTAAAAAGTAACCGTCAATATCAACGTTAATTCAACGGCATAGTGACGTTTAACCAACGTTAATGACACGACGTTGTGTCAGCGTTGTGTGTCAGCTGAGCATGAGGAATAAATCTGTTATCATTGAATGTGGCTGGAATATTTAGTGTTGCCCCACGCGAAGAAAGTCTTCAGATGAGCATTTGCGAACTGCGCATATGCACAGTCTGCTCAGTAAGTGCATGGAAAGTCAAACACGCAACATCTTACTAATTCCAGTACGTAATACACTTTTTTTTACTAGTCTTAGCAGTGCAGGCTCTCTCGTAAACGATGCACTGCACTTACTCTGACAGACAACGCAGCTGCATGGACTTATCCTGGTACCTACTATTTGCGTATAGCGTCAAACATACTTTACCCGGACAGGGCTCATAACATTCAAAACAAGAGATGAGCGTAAAATGCACGTGAAAATAAGATCGACCCTTGATTATATGATTGTCAATGATGTAACCCAAGAGCCGCACCCTCGGACAATTGCCACATGCGACGAGAAGAATAAGCCCAGTCTTTTGTAACATGTATGCGTTCACAACATGTATAAGCAATCTTGAGCATCATACACTGTGGCGCCGTAAAGTGTGCGAAAAGAAAAGACACTAATGGGACTGCATTCGCTTTTCCCAATATGGGGTGAAATACATTTTTCCTTGCGCATACCTCGTGTCGTGATAAAACCAGTCTTATTTCATAAGCAAAACGCGCGTGTCTTGACTAGACGCATGCGCAATCAGAGAAGGGTAGACTACACATGAGCGTAGACATATCTTGGTACCTCCTGGTTGCGAATACATACATATTTCATTGCAAATATTATGGGCTGAAGCACATTTTTCCTTGCGCAGGCCATTTGAGTCGTGTCGTGATAACGTCAGCCTTGCGGTGTATGCAAAACACCTGTGTCCAGACTAGTCTGTGCACTAGCACAATCAGAACAGGTTAGGCGCAATAAGTATGCCTTCTAGAAATCAAACGGTGAACTGCACTAACTCTGACAGACTACGCAGTTGCATCGTCTTATCTTGGTACCCACTTTTTGCGTATAGTGTCAAACATATTTTGCCCCGAAAAGACTCATAACATTTAAAGAGATGAGCATAAAATGCACGTGCAAATATAACCGACCCTTGATTATCAATGTAATTCAAGAGCTGCAAGATTAACAAAAAAATAAATAAAAATAACAGCAGGGATCCTAAATTTTAGGATAGATGCATCTGAGAAATCACTTTAAAATCAGATCAAGATGTGCAATGCGTCACATCCTATCAGTATTTTTGACTAACTGTCAGCTACTTAGCATTTGTTTAAATTTTAGAAATTATCTGGTAATTTAAAGGTGTCCCAATAGAGAGAGTAAATTAAACGATGGAAATTGTTTGAACAGCATTGCAAGACACCCAGCAGGCACATGACGTCGTAATGATGTCAAAATAGGGTCGATGCGACGCCACCATGCCGCATCGACGTCAATACGACGTCATTTCGACGTCATGTGCCTGCTGGGCAGTAAAGTATTTCCCAGCGGGCACATGACGTCAGAATGACGTCGATGAAATGTAATGTTTGCGTCGACGTCAATGCGACGTCATTATAACGTTGTGTGCCTGCTGGGTAGTATGTATCAATGTGAAGATCTGATCCGTCTCCTTGAGCTTCCAATTAGGTATCCGTTTATCTGAATCAGAAAAAAAAGAGCCGCGACACGAGAAAGCAACAAAGTGGTAGTGTGCCCATCGCAGACTCAGATCAGCCTGGGCATCTGCCTAGTATGAAATTGCCAAAATTGATAAATTCTGCATTTCTATCATACAAAACTAAAATTGGCAAGAAAAATGTCAGAACTGCCTTTTTAATTTGCTTGTTATTTTTTCATTTGTTCTAACTATTGCAGAACTTATATGTACAGAAAATTAGATTTGCCTGCGTGTGGGTTTTACTGCCCAAATATAGGTATGTGCTTCATAGGATTTTTTGCAATCCTTTATTATTCTTACGGGCCACCAGGGTTCATCTCCTATAAAACACCTGTGTCCAGACTAGTCTGTGCACTAGCACAATCAGAACAGGTTAGGCGCAATAAGTATGCCTTCTAGAAATCAAACGGTGAACTGCACTAACTCTGACAGACTACGCAGTTGCATCGTCTAGGCTACATTCATGTGGACAGCAAAGGTTCTGATCAGACTGGGTGGATGCTCGGGCCTATCTGAGTCTGCGCTGGGCGCACAACCACATTGTTGGTTTTCTCGCGTCGTGTTTCACAATAATGATATTGGAAGTCTGCCCACAGTCATAACTAATTTATTCTAGGTCCACGTTTCTTTAAAATCGATCTTCAGACGAAAGAAGCAATTCTATAGGGAAAAGAAACAATGCCAGAATTTGTGCATATTGCCAAAATTGATAAATTCTGCATTTCTATCATACAAAACTAAAATTGACAAGAAAAATGTCAGAACTGCCTTTTTAATTTGCTTGTTATTTTTTCATTTGTTCTAACTATTGCAGAACTTATATGTTCAGAAAATTAGATTTGCCTGCGTGTGGGTTTTACTGACCAAATATAGGTATGTGCTTCATAGGATTTTTTGCAATCCTTTATTATTCTTACGGGCCACCAGGGTTCATCTCCTATAAAGTGCAGGTTACTATGATGCTTATGTTGGTTCCATCTGTTTGTGGGACTCCACTTTGGTTGATGGTACATCATTTTAGAGTCCAGATGCGCTGAAACAGGTGCACATGCTGTGACCTTGTACCCATGCCCCTGTGCTTGCACCACATCCATATGCATGTTGTAGCAGACAGGCCGCAGTAAATCGTATCCACGACGCAGTAGACAGACTGTAGACACTTCACTGGACAGTAGATAGTATACAGAAAACCGCGAACAACATGCACTACTTTTCAGCATGCTCCAAAGCGAAGGGCGAGTGGACAGTGCATAGCAGACGGTAAACGGTCTTTAACGTTGAGGGAAAAAGTATTTTCCTTCGCACAGCTTTGAGATACATATACAGTGATCGTGAAATTTGGGGAAGAAAACTCGAAGAAAAAAGAAATAAAAATAGAAAATAAAAAAACAGACAATAGTCTGCAGCACCCGGTATTCCGAGGCGGTCACCCATCCAAGTACTAACCGGGCCCGACGTTGCTTAATTTAGAACCGATGTTTTCAATGTATTATGGCCGTAGACTACAAAGTACCGATTTTCAACATTTACAAAAGGAACTTTTGAGAGTTTGCGATCAGTAACAGTCTATCCTGCAGTTCTTACTACTGGGACACACATTGCAGGCCTAGTAGAGCAGTCGTATCAGGATCTGCGATGTTTGCATTTCAGTCTCATCATTCGAGCAGACAAAAAAATTGAATCATCATCGAATCAACGTTGATTCAATGTGATTCGATGTTATGTGATCATCGATTAAACTATGGCAAAACATCTTCGATCAGCCTCTTTATTTCGGAGTACTAATTCGCGCCTCATATGATCAGCTTTGTCTTTATTGTAAAAAGTAACCGTCAATATCAACGTTAATTCAACGGCATAGTGACGTTTAACCAACGTTAATGACACGACGTTGTGTCAGCGTTGTGTGTCTGCTGAGCATGAGGAATAAGTCTGTTATCATTGAATGTGGCTGGAATATTTAGTGTTGCCCCACGCGAAGAAAGTCTTCAGATGAGCATTTGCGAACTGCGCATATGCACAGTCTGCTCAGTAAGTGCATGGAAAGTCAAACACGCAACATCTTACTAATTCCAGTACGTAATACACTTTTTTTGACTAGTCTAAGCAGTGCAGGCTCTCTCGTAAACGATGCACTGCACTTACTCTGACAGACAACGCAGCTGCATGGACTTATCCTGGTACCTACTATCTGCGTATAGCGTCAAACATATTTTACCCGGACAGGGCTCATAACATTCAAAACAAGAGATGAGCGTAAAATGCACGTGAAAATAAGATCGACCCTTGATTATATGATTGTCAATGATGTAACCCAAGAGCCTCACCCTCGGAAAATTGCCACATGCGACGAGAAGAATCAGCCCAGTCTGTGGTAACATGTATGCGTTCACAACATGTATAAGCAATCTTGAGCATCATACACTGTGGCGCCGTAAAGTGTGCGAAAAGAAAAGACACTAATGGGACTGCATTCGCTTTTCCCAAGATGGGGTGAAATACATTTTTCCTTGCGCATACCTCGTGTCGTGATAAAACCAGTCTTATTTCATAAGCAAAACGCGCATGTCTTGACTAGACGCATGCGCAATCAGAGCAGAGTAGACTACACATGAGCATAGACATATCTTGGTACCTCCTGGTTGCGTATACATACATATTTCGTTGAAAATATTATGGGCTGAAGCACATATTTTCCTTGCGCAGGCCATTTGAGTCGTGTCGTGATAAAGTCAGCCTTGTGGTGTATGCAAAACACCTATGTCCAGACTAGTCTGTGCACTAGCACAATCAGAACAGGTTAGGCGCAATAAGTATGCCTTCTGGAAATCAAACGGTGAACTGCACTAACGCTGACAGACTACGCAGTTGCATAGACTTATCTCGGTACCCACTGTTTGCGCATATTTTGCCCGGAGAAGGCTCATAACGTTTAAAGAGATGAGCATAAAATGCACGGGCGAATATAACCGACCCTTGATTATCAATGATGTAATCCAAGAGCTGCAACATTAACAAAAATAAATAAATAAAAATAACCGCAGGGATCCTAAATTTTGGGATAGATGTATCTGAGAAATCACTTTAGAATCAGATCAAGATGTGCAATGCGTCATATCCTATCAGTATTTTTGACTAACTGCCAGCTACTTACCATTTGTTTAAATTTTAGAAATTATCTGGTAATTTAAAGGTGTCCCAATAGAGAGAGTAAATTAAAACGGTGGAAATTGTTTGAACAGAGTTGCAAGACACCCAGCAGGCACATGACGTCGCAATGATGTCAAATGGGGTCGATGCGACGCCACCATGCCACATCGACGTCAATACGACGTCATTTCGACGTCATGGGCCTGCTGGGCAGTAAAGTTTTTCCCAGCGGGCACATGACGTCAGATTGACGTCGATGAAATGTAATGTTCGCGTCGACGTCAATGCGACGTCATTATAACGTTGTGTGCCTGCTGGGTAGTATGTATCAGTGTGAAGATCTGATCCGTCTCCTTGAGCTTCCAATTAGGTATCCGTTTATCTTAATCAGAAAAAATGAGCCGCAACACGAAAAAGCAACAAAGTGGTAGTGCGCCCATCGCAGACTCAGAAAAGCCTGGGCATCCGCCTAGTATGATCACAGTCTTTTCTAAGCGCTTTAACGGTAGCTAAGGGTCTAAGCTACCTTCATGTGGACAGCAAAGACTCTGATCAGACTGGGTGGATGTCGGGGCTTATCTGAGGCTGCGCTGTGCACACAACCACTTTGTTGGTTTTCTCGCGTCGTGGTTCATAATAATGATATTGGAAATAAAGAAAAGCAGACTAAAGTCTGCAGCACCCGGTATTCCCAGGCGGTCACCCATCCAAGTACTAACCGGGCCCGACGTTGCTTAATTTCCGTGATCGGACGAGAACCGATGTTTTCAATGTATTATGGCCGTAGACAACAAAGTACCGATTTTCAACATTTACAAAGTGTACTTTTGAGAGCTTGCGATCAGTAATAGCTTATCCTGCAGTTCTTACTACTGGGACACACATTGCAGGCCTAGTAGAGCAGTCGTATCAGGATCTGCGCTGTTTGCATTTCAGTCTCATCATGCCAGCAGACAAAAAAAAGTTGAATCATCATCGAATTAAAGTTGATTCAATGTGAGTCGATGTTTTGTGATCATCGATTAAACTATTGCAAAACATCTTCGGTAAGCCTCTTTATTTCGGAGTACTAATTCGCGCCTCATATGATCAGCTTTGTTTAAAGTAAAAAGTAACCGTCAATATCAACATTAATTCAACGGCATAGTGACGTTTAACCAACGTTAATGACACGAAGTTGTGTCAGCGTTGTGTGTCAGCTGAGCATGAGGAATAAATCTGTTATATTTACATTTTCAGTGCAGAGCTCTCTGTTAACCCAACTAAGTGATGCGGGAGTCAATTTTGTTTACAAGTCAATAATTACATTGTGTCACGCGCTTTAAAGTGACAGCTCATCTCACTAACTAGCACGTGAAATCTACAACATGCCATGTACTTGAATGGCTGGTAAACATTGAGTGACAGCTCGCTACGCCTACTTGCACGTGAAATCTACAGCAGGAGGTGGAATTTACTGGTAGGCAGTGACAATGCGGCTGTTCCAAACTTTTGCAAAATTCGACCGGCAATGTTTTTTAAAACGATTCTTATATATGTATTTCTTATTTTTGTTTACCTTTTTATTGATCAAAAGCATCGTTTAATAATATAAATATAAGGAATGAATGTTATTGTTTAAACGTTTACTGAAGTATAAACTACATCGGATCACAAGCAATGTTTACGTAAACCCCTTCGGGGTTCACTTACTTTGCTCGTGACCCGATGTAGTTTATACTTCAGTAAACGTTAAAAAATAACATTCATTCCTTAAATCATTGAATGTGGCTGGAATATTTAGTGTTGCGCCACGCGAAGAAAGTCTTCAGATGAGCATTTGCGAACTGCGCATATGCACACCCTGCTCAGTAAGTGCATGGAAAGTCAAACACGCAACATCTTACTAATTCCAGTACGTAATACTCTTTTTCTGACTAGTCTGAGCAGTGCAGGCTCTCTCGTAAACGATGCACTGCACTAACTCTGACAGACAACGCAGCTGCATGGACTTATCCTGGTACCCACTGTTTGCGTATAGCGTCAAACATATTTTACCGGACAGGGCTCATAACATTCAAAACAAGGGATGAGCATAAAATGCACGTGAAAATAAGAGCGACCCTTGATTATCTGATTGTCAATGATGTAACCCAAGAGCCTCACCCTCGGATATGCCACATGCGACGAGAAGAATCAGCCCAGTCTGTGGTAACATGTATGCGTTCACAACATGTATAAGCAATCTTGAGCATCATACACTGTGGCGCCGTAAAGTGTGCGAAAAGAAAAGACACTAATGGGACTGCATTCGCTTTTCCCAAGATGGGGTGAAATACATTTTTCCTTGCGCATACCTCGTGTCGTGATAAAACCAGTCTTATTTCATAAGCAAAACGCGCATGTCTTGACTAGACGCATGCGCAATCAGAGCAGGGTACACTACACATGAGCATAGACATATCTTGGTACCTCCTGGTTGCGTATACATACATATTTCGTTGCAAATATTATGGGCTGAAGCACAAATTTTCCTTGCGCAGGCCATTTGAGTCGTGTCGTGATAAAGTCAGCCTTGTGGTGTATGCAAAACACCTATGTCCAGACTAGTCTGTGCACTAGCACAATCAGAACAGGTTAGGCGCAATAAGTATGCCTTCTGGAAATCAAACGGTGAACTGCACTAACTCTGACAGACTACGCAGTTGCATAGACTTATCTTGGTACCCACTGTTTGCGTATAGTGTCAAACATATTTTGCCCCGACAAGGCTCATAACGTTTAAAGAGATGAGCATAAAATGCACGTGCAAATATAACCGACCCTTGATTATCAATGTAATCCAAGAGCTGCAAGATTAACAAAAAAATAAATAAAATAACCGCAGGGATCCTAAATTTTGGGATAGATGTATCTGAGAAATCACTTTAGAATCAGATCAAGATGTGCAATGCGTCATATCCTATCAGTATTTTTGACTAACTGTCGGCTACTTAGCATTTGTTTAAATTTTAGAAATTATCTGGTAATTTAAAGGTGTCCCAATAGAGAGAGTAAATTAAAACGATGATAATTGTTTGAACAGCATTGCAAGACACCCAGAAGGCACATGACGTCGCAATGATGTCAAAATGGGGTCGATGCGACGCCACCATGCCGCATCGACGTCAATACGACATTTCGACGTCATGTGCCTGCTGGGCAGTAAAGTATTTCCCAGCGGGCACATGACGTCAGATTGACGTCGATGAAATGTAATGTTTGCGTCTACGTCAATGCGACGTCATTATAACGTTGTGTGCCTGCTGGGTAGTATGTATCAATGTGAAATTCTGATCCGTCTCCTTGAGCTTCCAATTGGGTATCCGTTTATCTGAATCAGAAAATAAAGAAGAGACTGAGTAAACTGGGCGGATGCCCAGTCTGATCTGAGTCTACCCTGGGCGCACAACCACATTGTTGGTTATCTCGTGTCGCGGCTCAGATATTATACGGACAGAGACAGAAGGACGGGAATTTGATTGCTATGTTCCCTGAACTGTTAATAGAAGGTTCATGCAGAAAATGGATTCGAAGGCTGATATATTTGGTTACAGTCTAAATCTACGGACTTTCCTTTAAAAACTTCAAACAGGATTTGGCGGTTAATGTCGGACTTATGTTTTCAATTTAACAATTCCAATCAAGGTGAAAAATCCATGACTCCATCAAACACCTTTCTGTACAAGATGCGGCAGTACATTTACTGTAATGCAATTTTACCATTAAGTAGCAATTTTGTTATTCCTTTCTGCAATTTGATTTATAGGCTTATGCAATTTAAGGCCAAATGACAAATTGTATTGGACAGGTTAATGTTGGTAAATTTGTCTTTTCAGGACTAACTGAATAATGCCTTTGATTGATTAAAAGTCATTTTTATGTAAACTATTTTTGCAACTGCTAACCTCGAACGAACTTCTTCTGAAGTGTTAATATCATATCGGAATCAATTATACAGCATCTTTACCCAGCGGGCACACAACGTCGAAATGACGTCATATTGACGTCTATACGACGTCGCGTGCCTGTTGGGTTATTTTTTTTATCGAAGAGAAATCCTAAAAAAGGGATCAAAATCATTATTTATATTGTTTTTTTTTTCATTTGTTTTGTATTTTATATGTTAATAAAATGCAGTTCGTTACAAATCAGCTTTTATTTTCTTAGCAAATATAAAATTAGAAACCTACCCAGAAAGCACATGTCATGATGACATCATGATGCCTTCTAGGCGACGTCAGGACATCGCATCTATTTCAGCACGTCGTCATTACGACGTCATGTATCAGCTGGGTAAGTTGGCTGAATAGTGATTTTCTAGTACAGAAAGATCATGAATGTAATTGAAATTCTACTGCTCAAACAGTACAAAGTTAACACGTTTTTGCTAAAAAGAACGACTATCGTCGGATCCAAGACGTTATTCAAGGCCAATTTACCAGAGTTAGGACTTCCTAAGCAATTTGTCACATTTTGCCTGGATTTGCATAAGTCTATTTCACAACTTGTAGCATAAGAGACTAAAATTGCTACTTAATGGTGAAATTGCATTACAGTTAATTTGCCGACTTCATTCTTAATAATCGACACTGACACCGAGGGACCGCGGGAGCAGTCTAGTTAGGATCTACACTTCTTGCAAACAGTCTAGGAAACATCGCAGGACAGCACAGACGCAACTGACAGCAAAAAAAAACGGACTTAACCCTTTTTAGACCAGTGTAAATGTCCATCCTTATCCTTTGAATGAGTCAATTTCTAGTTTTAGGGTTTTCCAGTGGATGTTTTCATTTTTTTGTAATTAGCATAGAAACCATGTTAGCAAATTTCCCTCTGATCAGACTCCTGAACTGGGTATGCACTGTTTGAATATGCCTCCAAACTAAAAGCTGGAAGGGGCTATTACAGAAAAGGCCGAGGTACCCGAATACATACCGTAAATATTCTAAAAATTGGTACACCTAAACTTATTACCGTAATTGTCCTAAAATGAAACTGTTTGGTTTTACAGTGAAGTGATGGGCCCAAAAGATGAAGATGAACTGGCAGACAGTGAATATCCTGATCAGTCTTACCTGGGCATGCATTGTTTGCTAAGACCTATCTGTCCCAATACTTAGATTTGTTATGGTACTGATCAATATACTGGTAGATCACGCCTGGTAAACGCGCAGTTCCATTCCCATCTGGCCCCAAGGTTATAAAACTTTTTCCTTGCAGCTCAGCTCAGCATGAAATTTTACCCGCCAATAATTAGCAAATAACTGGTAAGTACAACTGTTTTCTTGCTCAGTTTAGCTGAGTATGAAATTTTCTCTGCTTATGAATATGAAAAGCCCAACTGAGCATGAAAATTTTACCTGCCAATAAATAGCAAATAACTGCTAAGTACAGTTGTTTTCTTGCTCAGTTTAGGTGAGTATGAAATTTTCACTGCTTATGAATATGAAAAGCCCAACTGAGCAAGAAAATTTTACCTGCCAATAAATAGCAAACAACTGGTATGTACAGTTGTTTTCTTGCTCAGTTTAGCTGAGTATGAAATTTTCACTGCTTATGAATATGAAAAGCCCAACTGAGCATGAAAAATTTACCTGCCAATAAATAGCAAACAACTGGTATGTACAGTTGTTTTCTTGCTCAGTTTAGCTGAGTATGAAATTTTCTCTGCTTATGAATATGAAAATGCCAACATTAGTTTTCTAACCTCGGGGCCTGCAAATTTAGAATTCAAGTGACCGCAAAACTTTAGCCAAAATATAACAATATTATTTGACTCGTTCGTATGTATAAAAGCACTTTTGTTTACAATATTTGCTTTAATGTAAAGGAACGGGTGATGTTCTCACAAAACTCCAAATAAGGTAAGGTCACGTGATTTGTGTGAACACAACCAAAATTTTCTGTGCTAAAAAATGTGAAATTTATTAATTTATAGGGACATTAGGAGGATACAACCAAACTGTAAGTGTTAAGCATTTTCTCCGCCTTCTGGTCATGTTGAAATTTTGACTTTTATTGTTCTATCAAGAACTTTTGAATTTAAATGGATTTCTAACAGGCGGGAGGTAGCGGGCCTTTGTTAAAAAGTACTGTAAATACGCTAAAAGTTAACCCTTCTTCTTCTTCTTCTTCTTCTTCTTCTTCTTCCCGGAAATGGACAGGATTCCGTCTGGAATGTACTTTGTCCAGCGAGAGTGAATGGGACAGCCACCCTCCAGTAAGGTTAAAATCAATCCAGCTATTTACAATTAAAACTATGTACACGTCACGATTCATCTAGTATGCTGCGGTGGAGGAGAGGGCTGCTGTGGTCATCGCAGCTTTGAATTCCTCCAGAGATGTGCAGTCTGTGACGAATGTTGGTAGGCTGTTCCAGTCTTGGATTGTCCTCGGGAAGAAGGAGTACTTGTACACACTCTGTACTGCTGGTATTTGGTAGAGTCTGTAAGCTCCTCTTGTTCTATAGTCGCCGGGCCGTAAGATGTTGAACTGTCCTATGTCTACTTGGAAGTGTTGTATCTTGTAGAGCATGCTCAAGCGTTGGTGGTATCGTCTTGTAGTCAGGGGAATCCAACCTAGACTGTTAAGCATGGCTGTGACACATCCAGGGGTTCTGTCAGTGTAGTTATTACACACAAACCTTGCTCCTCTGCGCTGGACTTTATCCAGGGTTTTTATGTCCTCCTTGTTGTAAGGGTCCCAGGCAGTGGATGCATAGTCTAAGGTAGGCTGAACCATGGCGTTATAGGCAGACGACCGGACTTCTTTGCTGCAGTCTCTAAGGTTACGCCGTAAGAAGCCTAGAGTTCTTGAGGCCTTTGCAGCAGTGTAGTCGACATGCTTCTTCCAGCTCAAATCTTCGCTGATGTTGACACCAAGGTACTTGTTGCAGTCAACGACGTCCAGGACATGGTTATGTAGCTTGTATGAGGTGTTTCTCCTGAGACGCTTGTTTGTGCAGACTCTGATGACTGTGCATTTTTCTGGGTGGAAACGCATCTGCCACTTGGTTTCCCAGTCCTCAAGTGCAGAGAGGTCAGTCTGGAGGTCTTCTGAGTCTTAGTCATTCCTAATATGGCGGTAAAGAAGACCCCTAGTATGCACTGCCAATACTATGACTAGACGTCGTAGTAGTAGGAAAAGGAATAAGTCATCGCCTTTGGTCTCATCACCTAAAAAGTCTAAGCATCGTCAGCCTGTACCAGAAAACCTTACAGAAGAGCTGTCAATATCTGAGGATTATTCTGAAACCGACACTGACATTCAAACACAGGTCGTAAATAAACTAAATATGAGCAATATAAGCAGTGTTAGTGCTGAAGCTGTTTCACCAGATCTTTGTGCTAGTCAGACCATGCCTGTGTCAGTTGGTCTTAGTGGGTTTCAGGGACCTATTACGAACCCTCAGTCAGTGATGGACCCAAATGTATTACATTCTCAAATGAACATCGGAATGCCTTCTAACATTCCCAGCCCCAATGCAACATTCGGGCATGTCAGAACAGGACATATTACGAGTGGCACAGTTAGTCAAATCAATGCTGCATGACGAAATTGACAAGATTGTTGAAGCAAGAGTGGCTACAGAAACTGAATCTTTGAAAAAGGAAATATCTGATCTCAAAACGTCGTAGAACCAGTTACAGAGTGATATGAAGGATCTGACGACCAAGTATGACGATATGGAACAATATTCCAGACGCTCCTGTCTGCGAATATCTGGAATTCCGGAATCTGATCGTGAAAATGAGGAGATAACGAAGATTATTCTCGATTTAGCCAAGCGTGTAGGATTTAAGGTTGGCCCTGGAGATATCGACCGGGCGCACAGGATCGGTCGACCAAGGACGAATAAGGAAGCTGCTACTGGCAATGCAGGTGCCCGCGCTCGGGCTCCATCCGGGCGTGAGATTATCATTAAGTTTACCAATAGTACCGCGCGCCTTAGTATGCTGAGTAAGGGAGAGCAAAACTTCGTGAAGAAAGATCTGGAATCTTCATTAATGAAGATCTCACCAGTACCAGAAAAAACTTGGCGTATGAATGCAGAAAAATCTGGAAAGCACAAAATTCTAACATTAAAAAAACCTGGGTCTACGCAGGTAGTATCTATATTATTGACTCTTCTGATACCAAGAAACGAATAACATGTCTCTCAGATCTGGAGCCGTATCAGGTTAGAATCGGTGAGCAAATGGACCACTGAAAATATTAAAAAAAACTATGTGCTTTTTTTTTTTTGTTTTTTTTTCCCCTCTGTGAATATCAATGCCTGACTTTTTCAAGGTTTACAGCTAGTGAGCGGAATATTGGAGAATGCGAATAAGCCAGTATGCCCCAGTAATTTTCATATTGTATTATACCAATATTTAATAGTCCAACCAATAATTGACAGTGGTTGGATTTATTACTTCAGAGCTCCAGATTGGGTCGTTTTTTTTTTTTCGTTTTTTTTTTGGGGGGGGGAGGGGGGGAGGGGGCGATGCTGGGATCTTAGATAAGGCGTGTGTTGTGATCCCTCATGGAAGCCGTCTCGCCGAGGCGTTTCTAGTGAGGGACGCAACACGTTTTTCAGTTTTTCAACATATGTTGTTTGATTGCCCCTATTACCCCATCTTGTCTGGAGCACTGAAAATTATTTATTCTTTTTCATTACATTTTTTTCTTTTTCTTTGTTGAACCTGTGATACAAGCGAGACTACTTTTTCAGTGTATCGAGTGCATTAAAGAAATCTTTTTTCAACTGGCACAAAAATTAACAGAGTCTGCCGGCCGCTCTAGTAACGCCAGTTTTTTTTTTCTCTCACCATTATAATTATTGTTTTTTTTTTTTTTGTTTTTTTTTTCTACTTATCCATTTTTTTTTACTAAAGCAGTTAGTGGTTAATATAAAAGGGTCTAAATGGACAATCTCCTGACTAAGCATGCCATTCTTGATCCACCGGGAGGCGTTTGGCGTTTTCGGATGGTTGTAAAATTTGTGCTTACCACTAGATCTTTGCTGTGACGTAAGAGGTTACCGTCCATGATTTTGAAAATAATGAATATTTCACAAACATAGCCACTTGCTTTTCCTATTCAAAGCAGGTCGCGATTTTTCACTGCCCTTCCAATCATCTAAACATTTACTGGGTCCTCCATGGCTACATGAGGCCGTAAAATGCAATGCTGTGTGCAAGCAGATGAGACACCTGGGCACGCAACATTGAGTCGGCGTTGAGCCGACGCTGATTCGACGTCACGACGTTGAATAGGCGTTGGTACAGTGTTGATCGGACGTTGTGTGCCTGGTGGCTCACTATATACTGAAATGTGTACCTTACCTTTTGAAATGTTAATCCTGAATTCTAGAAAAAGTCAAGCAGCTTGTAACACAATCTTACTTTATTTATTGTTTGTAGTTTTACTACGCCCTGCTTATTCAGTGAAAGCACACTTGACTTGTGCACGGTTTACTCGTGCAAACCCACCGGAATGTCATGTGATGGATATTTCCATTTGGGGCTAACTCAATTTAGAAAAGAATATACGATTCTTACTGAGGGTTCTCCTTTGCGGTCAGTAGGCTGAATGGACAGGGCTTGCTCGTCATCATAAGCTGATTGCGGCTAGTTTATATATACTTATGAGTACGTAAGTCCCGGACTTGCACAACTTGCCAGGCAGGCAGTAGAAATTTTGAGAATGTAATTTGTTTGGACACGCTTAGTGCACTGTTCATTTTTTTTCCATGCTGTTCAATCACTTACTGCTTGATATTCGATATAAGGGTATGCCATTATAGCTATGTTAAGGTCAGTTTGTTGTATAGAGCTCTCAATATTTGAGTATGCTTTCATACGTCTTAATGATTGTTCTTACAAAGTTTGTAGAATACCTATACTGTATATTATCCTCATACGCATACTATGACAACGCTTAGTATCTAAATCATACATGTATTGCTAGAATGTTTTTTTTTTTTTTTTTTTTTTGTACAATCTCCTTCACACTGCCTCTATCGTTATAATCGTCGAGAGCGTACTCGAAGTAAAACCATGACAACTGGCTCAAGTGGATTTAATATTACAGATGTCTGTTTCATGTAAAGGTAATATTTTGCCGCCGACTTTGCACCGTCATGAGCATGCTGTACCCCAGTCTATATAAATAGCGGAGTCTGGCAGCCGGGACATGGTGTCTGGACATTGGCTCCGCCACATGCTCCTGTGTTGCCAGACTCTGGTCGGTTCAAGTTTTTTCTGACTTGAGTACAGCGTGTTCATGTGCATTAGTCTGCGACACCTGTGGATAGCATTAAGTGCTCGACCTTTGACCCAGGCCATAAATTCTGTGTGTTTTTACTATACTCCTGCTTGGCAGTCTTTTTGCCAGTGCACTTTTTCATTCTTTTTGTACCTTTATTATTTACTATATGTAACTAGTCTCTCGAGACTTACCTGTCAAAAATAACTACTACATGTACTCATACCTGCCACGTTTGCATAACTACTGGAAGAAACGCTATAAATATTTCCGGCATTTTGCGGTAAGCTTATTTTTCGTTGTACTACAATTAAGTATGGTAGGGGAGCCCTGGTAGCCCTTTGGGTTAAGCGCTTACCTTATCTTACCTGGCGGTCCTGGGTACAATTCCCGCTGGATCCAGAAAACTTTTCAAACATAAATAGGGTTTCATTGCACACAGCCTTTAGCTGCGATCCTCCAAGAGTCCTGATATGACTGAAATACTGTTGAAATGGACGTAAAATATTGTAAGCCATCCATCGGGAAAGAATCAACAACAAGGGAAATAATCAATATATGTAAACGATTTTGACAGATCACAGTTCTTGCCCGCAAATGTCTCTTGCGCATAAGTGTCTGTTATCGAATTCGCTATGTAAACTGAAATCAACAAACTCACCCAGCAGGCGCATGACGTCGGGGTGGCGTCGTACTGACGTCGATGCGACGTCACTGCGTCGTATCGACGTCATTGCGACGTCATTTCGGCGTCATGTGGCTGCTGGGTAGTTACTGTAATATAGTATCTATAGATCGAGGATTAGAAAGAATCAAATAAATAGCAGTAGCAGTCTCTTGTATTAAAGTCAACATGTTATGTGTTTTGAAATTACAAATGAACATTTTGACGCTGCCAACTGTTAACCAAACGTTTACTATTACCCGGCAGATGCGTGGCGCTGGAGTGACGTCGTACTGACGTCGACGCGATGTGACGACGTCGAGTTGACGTCAGTGCGACGTCATTTTGGCGTCATGTGTCTGCTGGTTGATCGTCTCAGGACATCAAAATAGTGTTGACGAACGTCTACCAATGCCATTTTGAATTCAAATACTTAATCCGTCCCTATTCCAATTTCTTTCTCATGTTTTTCTATTTTTATATTATTAATGTTTATGTAACATTCTTGCTCCACGGGGATAAATCATATTTCAATAAAATGTTTGCAACCTATGTATTACAGCTGTTTGTCTCAAGGAGACCTATGCTCGCATCCTTGAAACAGATTCGCTGCATTGTAGATTGTATATCATGAATACAGAGCTAATTGCATACAGGATGCGCATAGGTTTGTTTTATTGTTGTCATTTGAAGGTTAAAGGTCTCAATTACCTATCAACTTTCGAGCTTCTTATAATATTATCTTTATTGTTATTAAAGAGCGGTGATATACAGCCAAACCCGGGGCCTGATTCTGAATTCTCTATGAATTCATCAAGTTCAAACGAGTCTCTAATCGATACAGAGTTAGAGTATAAATTGTCCATTGTTCACTACAATATTCAGAGTTTTTCGAATAAGAAAGATATACTTGAGGCTGAACTTTTAAATTGTGATGTAATCTGCCTAACGGAAACTTGGCTAGATGGAAGAACTGAGAATGTTGATATTGAACTAAATGGATATATAACATACAGACGCGATCGCGTGGGAGATTCGCACGGTGGTGTCTGTGTTTATGTAAATAAAAATATTGTTTCTAAACGAAAACATACTCTAGAGTTACCTGATATCGAATGCGTTTGGATTGAACTTTTACTACACAACAAGAAATTACTAATGGGCACGTTTTACAGACCTCCGAATTCTTCACCTGCTGTTTTCAGTTCAATTGAGGATTCTATTGGACTTGCTTTAGACACAAACCCACATAACATTCTTGTCACCGGAGACTTTAATTTAGACATGTTAGTCAACAGATCTGCTAGGAAAATTGAAGACATTTGCTTACAGTACAACCTAGACCAGCTAATTACTGATCCAACTCATTATTCTGAAACATCAAACTCAATTATTGATTTATTTCTTACCTCCAACAAAAATGATGTACTTCTGTCTGGAGTTGGTGAACCTTTTCTAGAACAAAATATAAGATATCATTGTCCTATTTACTGTATCCTGAAATTTGATAAGCCTAAACAGAAACCGTTTTCTAGACATATCTGGCTTTTTGATAGGGGTAATTATGAATCACTGTCACAAGAAATTTCAGGCACCAATTGGGATACACTGAAAAATGATGACATTAACATATATGCAAACAACTTAACAGAGCATGTAATTAAAACTTCAAAAACACACATTCCAAACAAATTAATCAAGGTTAGGCAATCAGATCCACACTGGATGAACAACAATATTAAAAAAATGATGAGGAAGAGAAAACGGCTGTATGACAAGTACAAAAGAACAAAGAACATATCAGATTTACAAAATTTCAAAATTTATCGAAATAAAATAACGAGCGAAATTCGAAAATCCAAAAAGCTTCAAACTGACAAACTTGCAGAAAAATTAAGGGATAATGATCTTGGCCCAAAAGACTGGTGGAAGACGCTGAAACAATTTATTAAACCAACATCTACGTCCAACATTCCACCTCTTTCCAAGCAAGGCGTCATCTATTCCGATAATAAAGATAAAGCCGAACTCCTAAATGAATTCTTCTGTGAACAAAATACTTTAGATGATAATAACACTCCGCTTCCTGCAATGCCAACCCAAAGTAATAACACGATTAACACTATTCAGTTTACTCCATGTGAAGTTGAAACAGTTTTAAAGTCTTTGAAAACAGGTAAAGCTTCCGGTCCTGACAGCATAAACAATCGTATCCTTAAAGAACTTTCACAACCATTATCCCATCCCTTATGTGACCTATTTAACTACTCTATTGTGACTGGTAAAGTGCCAGATATATGGAAACAAGCTAACATTACTCCAATTTTTAAGAAAAATGATGCCTCAGATCCTTCTAACTATAGACCTATCTCTCTTCTCAGCTCTATAGGTAAAGTATTAGAAAAATTAGTACATAAACACATTTTTAATTTCTTTCGAGATAATCAGGTTATTACAACCCTTCAATCGGGATTTGTTCCAGGTGACTCGACAGTCAATCAGTTAGTTGACATATATAACACATTCTGTAAAGCCTTGGACGAAGGGAAAGAAGTGCGTGCCATATTCTGTGACATTAGCAAAGCTTTCGACAGGGTGTGGCACAAAGGTCTTCTCTTCAAACTTGAATCGGTTGGCATAGGCGGTCCTCTCTTAAACTGGTTTACTGACTATCTTGACAACAGAGTTCAACGGGTTGTTCTACCTGGTGCTTCTTCCGGCTGGGCATCTATTAATGCAGGTGTTCCTCAGGGATCTATACTCGGCCCTCTTCTTTTTCTTGTCTACATTAATGATATAGTTGAAGACATTAATTCTACAATCAGGCTCTTTGCTGATGACCCAAGTCTCTACGTTATAGTTGACAACCCCACTGACGCTGCAGAAAAACTTAACTCTGACATGGAAAAGATACATCAGTGGGCCTCTAACTGGCTTGTAACATTTAATCCTTCAAAGTCTGAATCATTACTCTTCTCCAGAAAACAAAATAGGCCTCACCATTCTCCCATCAATATGAACCAGCAAGCAATAAACGAAGTGAATAAACATAAACATTTAGGTATTACTTTTTCTAGTGACTGTAAATGGCATGATCATATTACAGAAGTTAAAACCAAAGCATGGCATAGAATAAACATTATGAGGAAACTTAAATTTATCCTCGACAGAAAATCTTTAGAAACTATCTATTTTTCCTTCATTAGACCTCTCTTAGAATATGCGGATGTGGTTTGGGATAATTGTACCCAATATGAGGCTGATGAGCTCGAAAAAATTCAAATAGAGGCGGCAAGAATTGTTTCTGGAACAACTAAATTGGTTTCTATTGAGTCACTATATATAGAAACTGGGTGGGAGACGTTATCTTCTAGACGTTTGAATCATAAACTTCTTCTGTTCTTCAAGATGAAATCTGGTCTTTGTCCTACATATCTATCCTCACTTGTTCCGCCTTCTGTTGGAACCAACGCTTTTTACAGCTTACGTAATGCAGATGATATTCAAACTCTGCAAACAAACTCACAGTTATATTATAACTCTTTCCTGCCTTCAGTTGTTCGCCATTGGAATGACTTGCCGGATGAAGTACGAACCTCTAACTCTATTGTATCTTTTAAGAGAGGTCTAAATGCTAATCGTCATTCTCCTCCTGCTTATTACACGGCCGGCAAACGACTTGGTCAAATATACCACGCACGTTTAAGGACTAAGTGTAGCATCCTAAATCAGCATCTTCATTCAAAAAATATAGTAGAAAGTCCTTTGTGCTCATGTGGTTTAGTTGAGGACACAAGGCATTTTATTCTTGAATGTCCACTGTATTTCAACTTAAGACAAGAAATGCTAACAGAAATTTCCGAACTCTGCCTCCCTAGCCTTAATGTTATTCTTTTCGGAAACCCAGATCTTACGACACACTCAAACATACAAATATTTAATGCTGTTCAAAGCTTTATATTAAAAACCAAACGCTTCCTAGCAAATCAGTAGCTCGTTAATAAATGATTTCAGGAATCTTAACCTAGGCTTTTTAAAAGTTTTCTTTTGTTTATCAAAGCGTTTATCTAAGCCGAATCTATTAGGATATTATAACCTTCAAACTGTTTAATGCCTTTAACCATCAAGCGTGAATCAATAAAGTGAGCAACAATATTCAAAATAGTAATAAGTTTGCCGTCTTGAGACACCGCCTGTCGGAAACTCCATTCCCCGTGGAGCAAATATTCAAATATTCAGATATTTGAGTATACTGTTATACTTGTTGTTTAAGCTATTAGACATTTAATGTATACGTAGAGAAACTATATGAATACATATATTTATGTACTAGTATATTCAACTGTAACGGAAAATTCTCATTTCACACGATGCTTTACAAGTTCCCTACTTTATATCATCTATCAATGATTAGTATATCGAAAAACATTTTTCTGTTCATGAAATCACTTATTTATTGGTTTAATTTTTGATATTGCAATTCGGGATACAGATTCATATAAGTCTTATGACTTTTTTCTGAATCCCTTTTGTATAAGGTTGTATGATATTTATGACTTTGATGTTTGTATTTTTGTATGTATTCTTATACAAATGAAATAAAGTTTAAACCAAACAAGTAGGGCCAAACTAAAAACATGGGATAAATCTGCAATAAAAAGGCAAATAAGAAGAGACGGAAAAAGAGAAAAGTGTGGCAAAGATCTGTAGGAAATTTGAAAAACGATGAGAAAAATAAATGTCATGTTGAATAGCTAATTATACTGCCTTCTGTGAGAGTCAGTTTTACCACTTACTCATTGTACTTGCATAACAAAAGATGACAAAGACTGAGCCATTTACTTCTGTTGAAGTTGCGGACCTGTTGTTGTCTCAGAGGCAGCAGCAGTTGTTTCTTTCTGTACAGCTGCAACTGAGGCCAGAGGCACTTTTGACCTACCTAAATTTACTTGCAAGCTGAGAAAAAACGGAGTGATCATTTGCGATGTAACAGTATTACAGTGTTGTAAGACAACTTACTATCATGTTTTGTTATGATACGTTGTCTGTAATAAGTACTTTAACATCGAAATTCAACGCTGTTTAAGATGTTAATGGTCTTTTTTAACTCGGAGTTAATTTCATTTATAAAAGTTAATAACATAAGATAATATGCGGACTCTAAAAAACTATACACATATCCTAGTCATAATTCGAATTATGAATATCAATATTTTTATGAACATCCATAATTCAAACTATCGATATCCATAATTCGAACTGAGGATATACGATATCATAATTATTAATGGATATAATTTGTATTATGGATATCACAAATTCGATTTATGGATATCTATTATTCGATTTATGGATAGCCCTAAATCGAATAATGGATATCGGATATCACTTATCACTAATGGACTCAATAAATTGAATAGGTGATATCAATAAGTCGAATTAGTGATATCCATTAATTATTAGATATCCAGAATAAGTGAAATCCATAATTCGAATTGTGGATATAAATATTTGGGCCTTTTTATGTATAACACTAACTAGAACTATGTATATAAGATGTTCTTCGTTGCAAATAATAAGTTTAGATAATGTCTGCTCTGCGGTTATTTATAGATATTCATAAATTAAATTATGGATATCAATTATTCAGTCCGATTTGTTGATATTGCTTATTTAAAATATGGATATCCCTACTTCGAATTACATAAATGTTTTCCATAATACTGCCCATTGCTATCAATAACTCTAACTATGACTATCCATAAATCGAATTAGTGATATCATAATTCGAATTGGTGATATCCATAAAATCGGACATTTGATATCCATAATGTAACAATTTTCTACTTGCTCACTGCGCACTGGGCACGCCAATTCTTTTATTTGACCAGCTAAATTTCTTGCTTCTCCAGAATTATTGTTGAAACACATATTTTCGATGAAAGAGACAAACTCTCCCAGATATATAATTGCTTCACGTTCAGTGAAACATTTGTTCCTGGTGTGATCTACGAGACAGGGCTGAGATATATGATAAACTTAATTTTTCAGCATTTTTACTAACAACCAAATAAAAGAGTGCTGAAAATGTCTCCTTTCCCACCCCTACCTGCATTCGCACTACTGAATTTTGTTCATTTCTCGAAACGATGTTCCCCAAGTGGCGGTTTCCATCTGTTGGATTTTATTGTATGTGTATTTCAATTCTCGTAACGACATCCGACCTATCCATGTACACAGTTCAGTTCAGTTCAATTCTATGTACACTTTTATTTTTTTATTTATAATTTAGAAGCTTATTATATTTTGTTGGTATGTAAGGGAAGCAAACTATTCCAATTCAGTCTCTCATATGGTTTAAATTTTTACCCAGGAAATAGATTATTTATAAATTTATTTATTTTTATAGCTATTCCATTCTAGTACATGATTTAATTATCGCCAAAGAAGTGAGTTTACATGTCTGTAAACTATATATAGGCACAAAGCGAGAAGCATGCGAAAGATAAATCTTATTAGGGAGGTTAAGATTTAGAACTTGTACGTGTACGGCTACTGGTAGCTACACGTACACGTACAAGTTAGAATTGTAGTTATAAAAGGTTAAGAAGAATGTAACTTGTACGTGTACGTGTACCATTACGGAATGTGGCGAATCATTTTAGATGGTCGAAACAAACCTTCTAATCAGCATAATCTTTGGTTCATGTGTACGACTGTGGGTTAACTTTTTATTGTCATCTTACCTCCTATGTGCCATGCAATTGTTTTTGTTTTTTTTCCTCCTTTTATTTTCTCGTCGAATTTAACATTTTAATAAACTCAGTGTCAAAACGAAAGCTATATGCCCGTTTCTCCAATATCACAGCCGGTGACCATCTTATATACCATTTTTTTTCCTAATAATTGCACCGTTACAAAGCCCCGATGGTTTTACGGGAAAGACATGACATCTGACTACCAGCCCCTTGACCGTAAAATGTACGGAATAGTTCCACAATTGTTTAATATGGAAAGCTACTACATTGTATAAAATATTGCTTTGAATCCGCATATAATATTTTTAAATCAAGACACAATCTAACGCGGAATTAAAACAACATTTTTTTACACATTTCCGTCAGTTCCATCTTAAGGCCGCGGTCACACGAGCAAAGTTTCTATGTCACAGAAACTTTAACAAAGAAAGTATGTCAGACATTTTGCGTTTACACGGAGCAAATTATTTGTTAAAGAAAAAGTGACAAAGAATCTTTGTCAAATAAACTTTGGCAATGAAATATTTGCTGCAGTGTTCACACAACCAAATATTATTCGTCAAAGTTACGTGCGGCAATGAAACAAAATTTTTGTCACAGTTTCCACGTTTATAGCAAAGTTCTTTGTTATATAATCTTTAGCAAAGTTTTTCGTTTATACGGACAAATTTACTTTACCATATATATTTGTAAAAGAAACATTGTCATATTTTGGCATTTACACGAGCTCATTTTTCTTTGACAAAGACTGTTTGCCATAGAAAAATATGCAACCGTCTTTGTCATAGAAACTTTGCACGTGTAAACGCAGCTTTACAGTTATGGCACTATCCTGTATAGTCCGGTCTCATGGTACCATGGGTTCCATGGTATCAGGGTAAATTGGACCTGGCTTTATTATGAAACTTAAACCATTTGCTGGGCCATGATATTACTATTTTGATAAAGTAGGGGGATGCTACTTTGTACTACAAAATAATTTATAAGATAATTAGGATAAATATCTGAATAAATATCAAATAAATTAAAAAAAAAACCAGGAAATTGTGGTTTCTCAACTTTCCAGCCACCACCAGTACTATACAATTGTTGATATTTAATGTCAGCAATAATTCTTAATTCAGCTTTTACTATTGAATGGTTCAACATACCCTTCCCCTAAAAAATGCAAATAGAAATTACAACTTGAATGTATGATTATTTTTGGAGTGATTGATATATGGGCTGCCATTAAGCCTTAAAACTGAAAATAGCACAAATCTACACAAATAATTTTGATAGGAAATAAGCAAACTGGCTGCAACTGTTCCAACATTCCTTTCTCTTCTGAATACCTTCAAATAATTCTTGCTTGGTGAAACTACATTATAAGATAGCCACACAGTCCAAATAAATCTCATACATCTTATGTCAAAATGGAGAAAATTTTAAACATGCCATTTCCAGATTTCAAATGGTCAAAAACAAAATTATTAAAAGTTTTTATGAGTTCCAATAAGACTGATAATAACCATTAATATCTTGCCTGAAACAGTGTGAGATATTAATATTTTTTATCATGTAAGTTTTACAAATTTGATAGTTTTCTGTTTGCCATGGTATCATGAGAATGTATTCTGACAGGAAAATAGATAGCATGACTTTGTTCGAGTCCTGCTTGTAAATAATAACACGATTTATGTGAACATTAAACTGTATTATAACTTAGAACATGGTTTGTTGAAAATACTATTGTGCATCAATCAATGCAGTATTGCACACAGCATGTGTTGTCTCACTTTAAACATTAAGTACCATGGTACCATGGAATTCCTGGCTACTTTTTACGGTGAAGGCCTTCCTAAAGTTATTTCACTACCTGTGTACACCCACTTCTCAACCATCTTCCATTTTTCATAAGTTTCAATTAATTACATCGCCTGACACAATCATCTGTGTCTCATCCATTGTTTTTCTTTTCGTTAATTGGTAATGTAACCCATACCCAACCATGATCCCAAAGTGTCCGATTTCCCCATTTTAATTAGGATATAATTGATCCCTGCCACCTTCCCCAACTCAGACTCATTTATGATACTAATCTGTAACACCATTTTTTAACTGTTAGCTCGGAGTTTGATGGTGTAGACTCATGATCACAGGTTGCGGGTTCGATTCCAGCTAAGGTCAAGATTCTTTTCTGCATATGATTTATTTCAGCGCCGTCCGTATCTCATATATTTCCCAATATGTCCTGTATACAGTTCAAAGGGCCGTAAAACCCGTAATCATTCATCCATCCAGCTTACAAATGCTGAGATATCTATAACAAAATCTGCTTTATTCCTCGCATGTACCACCCTCACTGTAAACATTGGTGTATCTTATTTACGCTTCACTGATTTCCGAGTGAAAGTTCAAATCATTTTTTTCTTAGATATATGCTCTCACCTTTGACATCATAAAATAAAATGTACATTTATGTATTCAATGCGAAAACTGAATTCAAAGTACACGTTTATTAAGCTACGTGTAAACGGCCTCCTAGAAGTAGTCAACGTCTAGAGTTTACTTCTAACTGGTAGAGAGTATGCAATTTTGATGACGTATGCACACAAATCATCGCTAGACGTACACGTACAAGTTAAAAATCTTAACCTCCCTATTATTGTATACCTGCAACTACAGTGATTCATTTTTGCGCCTGGACAAACACAAACGTTATTATTGTTATTATCATTATTATAATTTGTCATTATTATTTTGGGCTTTAGCCTACAGTCCTTACAAGAATACTTACTTATATCGAGCCGATCGTTCCTCGAAAGTGGGCTAAAACCAAACTTACTGGGGGAAAACGTCAACAGCAGCTATGGCTTCAGCAGCAGCTGCTGCTGAGGCTGCAGCAGCTGCTGCTGAGGCTAGCAGCGGCAGCTCGTGATTTGGATGTTACTGGTTTTTGTGCCACGTGCCAAACGTCGGACGGCACGTAGCAAGCCTCCAAATTCTCCCCACACCTCCCACATCCGCACACCCCGACACATTTTCATGCTCATCATCGAACACACGAAATGCTCTTCGTAACTTAATTCAGAACGGAAAGAGTTTGCTTGCAAGCCAATTAGGGTTTTGCTATTCGCTTATATATACAGTTTTGCATCTTGAAGCAGTCTTGTTAGACTAAGCAGATGTTGCTGTTATCATATCCGACAAGATTCCTCTTTCCCTGTTGCGACTCAGCTGTTGGTAAGATTCAAGTGATTGTAATAAATCTCAGTATGTGTAACAACAATGAAAACAAATCGGGCAGAGAGAGAGAGAGAGAGAGAGAGAGAGAGAGAAAGAGAAAGAGAGAGAGAGAGAATACACTGTCACAGCAACGACTGCTCAAGTCATGTTTGGGACCTATACATCACTCCACACTGTAAAAAAATCTGTAGATTTTACGGTAGAATAACTGGAAACCAGCTGCCAGTCCTTTCCCGTTATTTTTACGGGCTTTTGCCTGTAAGACATTGTTGGAAATCACGAAATGGAAGTTTTATCTTAACTTGGCGCACTCGAAAATAACTTTGTATCGTTGAAGGGCTATCTAACCAAAACGACATCTGCTCTTTTCTGTCCCACTCTGCTTGATGATTCCTGCAATTTTTACGGGCGCCCGTAAAAATAACGGTAAAAGGACTGGCAGCTGGTTGCCAGTTATTTTACCGTAAAATCTACCGTTTATTTTTGCAATGCAGGCACCAGTCAAGATGAATGCCCCCACTTCTCTGGCCCCCACCCACCCCCACCCTCGTCACCAGCCGCCTCCTTCCATCCCCACCTGGCTTGTTTCTTTCTAAGTAACTTGAGCCGCGACGCGAGAAACCCAACAATGTAGATGTGCGTCCAGCGCAGACTAAGATAATCCTGGGCATCCGCCCAGTCTGACCAGAGTCTTCGCTATCTGCAGGTAGCTTAGACCCATGGCTACCCTTAAAGCGCTTAGGGAAGACTCTGTGCAGACTAGGCGGATGCCGAGGCTGATCTGAGTCTGCGCTGGGCGCACAATCACTTTGTTGATTTTCTCGTGTCGCGGCTTATATGTTCTCTGTAATTGTTGAGCAAATTATAAAATCAGATCGTAAATTTTTGGAAAACTAGACAAACAAAACGACAAGAAAGAAACTCTTTACTTCGTACTGATGCATTTCAGGTTCGACGTATAATCTGTTTACATGGCATGCGGACTGGCAATCTAACTCGAGGCAATGTACGTCATTTGTTGTATTATGTCACAACAGCGACCTAATAAAACAGATGACTGTTTGAAAGATAAATAATATTAGAAAAGGATATTATTTTCACAAATTTGAGTGGCAGAACGTCAGATTTTACAATGCCAATCAGGTCAGCAGTCAGGTAAGGTACGTTCTACCAGTTTAGCTAACTAAACTCCGTAATTTTTCTCCTCTTCAAGTATTTAGCAGTCTGAGCTTATGTTTCACAAGCTGTCGACCTCAGTTTTCTGTCTAAATTGTGGCTGTTCGGCAAGTATTGCTGGTGCTCATATCACGTGCAAGACCGTTTCCTGAGCGTTAAAACTACATGCCATCTTTTATTTTGCAATTTAAAAATGTTCCAAAACGATATTGCTTGAAATTTTACTTGCAAAAAGAAGAAATAATAAAGTTTTCGATGGCATGGGTGTGCGCATTGGAGAAAGTCTCAGCTTTCTGTAAATTATGTTTTATGTTGATGCAAGTTTTCGGTAGAATCAAGATAGAGTATTGTCATTTGACGATGAATATTTTAGCATTTCGAGCAATTTTGGCCCTGAATTTTGTTGAGAAAGCCTGCTTAATACTAGTTAGCAAAACATTTTTATATGTTTAATCATTTTAATATAGCCAATACCTCGAAATACATTTGAGAATAATGGGACATTTCGTCAAGAACCATGTTCGCCATTATTTGGGCCTATTTTTTATGTGGAAGAATCCACCGTTGTAAATACAATCACCGCTTTTCGAGGGTTTGCGTTCCAACTGTGAACATTTCACTGTCTTAGCTGGGCAAGCCTTCCTTTTAAAAGGAAATTTTATTCGTAATTCTATCTTCTGGAGTGTGCCATATATTGCTACCCAATCGCGGTTAGGCAAAAATGCGGTCTCCATATTCTCACGGTATACGAATAATCACCTTCATGTTTACAATTTAAATGCCTGCAGGAATGTTTCCTTGTTTCGTATAAAACAAAAAACAGATAACATGACTGTACAATGATATTTTATTTTACACCATTTTTAGGCGGGCTGTAAGCCCGTCTATAGCTACGGTTGTCAAAACGGTTTTGCGGAGGTCTTAACATATCTCTTTTTTTTTGTAAGCCTACGCTACGCGCTCTACATTTTGAAACAGAGAAAATAGTTCTGACATTTCTGTATAGTTTCGAAAATCCAGCCCATTGAACAAGGCGAAATGATTCGTCATAATCTATGTTGATTTATTCAAATTGAAAATAAAAAAGCTTTAGTTTGAGACTTTTAAAAATCAATGTTTATCCCAGCGATCAACGCGTATAAATACATTACGTAAATTATTCGCCGATGGGTGAATTCAAGTTGGCTTCTTTAAAAAAGAAACCAAAGCAAAGACCTGCTGTGCTATGCAAAGCATAGTTGAAGCCGACTGATTGTACTGACGTGTCATTAAGGATGAGATTACTAGGTTGTGGCCCTTAGGCAGTGTTGTTATGACTTTCATCTTGTCTGACTAATCTAACTGAACAAGAAAAAGACAGCAGTCATCATTTTATATCTTACAGATGACTGCAATTAAAGGTGATCTTTTGCAGATGGATGCAATGGATATTTAGTTTTTTTGCAGAGTGACTACGGTCAGCATTTAACCAGTTTAGACAGACTACGGTCGCTCTTTTATCGTTAGGAGTCAGTGAAGAGTCTTTCGTGGTTCACCAGGAGTATTCCGTTACGCTATATGCAGTAAAAACCTTACCTAATGGCATTTCCTGGTTAATTTGAAACAAGTATAGAAAACCGCGAACATGCAGTCAAGACAACTTAAATTTTTGCACTAAATGCCAACAAAGCACATCATAACTATTGCTGTACTGCTGTTTATAGAACCTTTTTTCTTTGCTTAACATTTGTGATTTCTGGTATTCAATAAAAAAATCTAAATATTTGACAAAGCTCTACTGTTTTCTAGGATTTTATCTAAATTTCATCCCGAAAAGCTAGCTGATGGAATGGTGTGCCTCTGTCATCACACATTATATGTCTGTGCGTTAATTTTTTCAAAACGCCTCCTCTAAATGCCCGCCTTTCAGTACTTTCAGTACTTTGATTATCATCCTGGGCTTTGCTCATTCCCGGTTTCAGTGATTTTGTGTTATTATTTTCGCTTTGAAAAATGGCAGCACCTTCAGAAAGGAAGAGGCAAGTGTTCGTGCTGTAAGCAGCTACAAAAATCACGAGCACCCTGTCTCATGGATTTTATTTGTAGGTATCGCGTGAATATGACTGCCTCAAGAAAATGGAGTTCGAGTGAATAAGAACGTTACTCTGCCATATTCATTTCAGCGTCTCATCTCATTGGGGCTAAACTTACTCTAAACTGAAGGAAACAGCTTGATTCCCTAGGAGTAAATATTTCATGTAAGCATAGACCCTAGGACCAAATTCTTTCCTTTATGAGTAGACCCTCTCTTTAGCAGGGCGTTGTCGTCCTGGGAAGCAAATATGAAATGAGCCGCGACATGACAAAACAAACAAAGCGGAATTTGCGCCCTGCGAAGACTCAGATCAGCCTGGACCTCAGCCCAGTCTGATCAGATTTTTTTTGCTCTGCGTTCATAGGGCAGCTAAGAGTTTAAGCTAGCTCCGTGCGGACAGCGAAGACTCTGATCTGACTGGGCGGAATCACAGGTCCCAAGGTTATAAAACATTTATCATGCTTAACTCAGCTGAGCATGAAATTTTCTCTGCTGATAAATATGAAAATGCCAACTAATGTTCATATTAGCAGGGAAAATTTCATACTCAGCTTTTAGCAAGAAAACAACTACATATACGTATCAGTAATTTCCTATTTATTGGGACGTAGAATTACATGCTCAGCTGAGTTGAGCTTGGAAAAAGTTTAATAACCTTGGGGCTGGTTGATCTGAGCCTTCGCTGGGCGCACATGCCACTTTGTTGGTTTTATCGTATCGCGGCCCAAATAAACAAGAGCTGTCGCCTGACAGCATAGCTCGCCTGAATTGGTGCTTGCCCATCACATAGCCGCTATGGTGGTATGGACTGCTATGCATAAAACTTCAGGCAAGCATGTCCAAAAATAAAATCACATTTATAAACAAAAATTAAAATAAAAAAATTGAAATAAAATTTCAAAGTCCATGAGCTTGAGATAAAAAAAACTGAGAGAGAGAGGGAGGGTGGGGGGGTGCAAGGGGGGGGGGGGGGGGGTAGGAGGCAAGGATGTAGGATGTACCATTATCTAACATCAGTCAAAGTATTAGTATCAACTGAGTCCATCATCGTGGCACTGTGCTGTGAAATTATGTCTTCAGAAATATAAAACTTTACCCAAAATCATTAAGACAAAATTCTAAGTCGATGACCTTGACTTCAAGGTCATCCAGTGGGGTAAGTTTAAGGTGTTTTATAAAATCTCAAAAAAGTGTCTAACATCAGTTCAAGTATAAACTAAATCTCTGCAAAGCATTATGAATCAGTATGCAATTACAAAACTTTAATAAAGACCAAAATTTCCTAAGTCCCTGACCTTGACATCAAGGTCACTGAGCGGGGTTGGGGTAGTACTCTGTAGCTCTAACTTCTGTGCAAATATAAAAAGAATTCATCTACGGGCTCAGGAGATACGTGTCTTTAAAAAACTTTAACTAAAACATCCAATCAATAAAAAGACAATTTTCTAAGTCCATGACCTTGACCTCAAGGTCACTGAGGGGGGTGGGGGTAGTACCTTCAAAAACTTTAGACCAATATCTAACATCAGTGCAAGTATCAAAGGAATCCATCCATGGGTTAAGGAGATATTGGGCTTTATAAAACTTTAACCAAAACATCCAGTCCAAAAAAACTCCCAATTTTCTAAGTCCATGACCTTGACATCAAGGTCACTGAGTGGGGGTGGAGTGGTACCCTGTTAAACTTTGGACCAATATCTAACTACAGTGCAAGTATCAAAAGAATCCATCCATGGGTTAAGGAGATATAGGTCTTTAAAAAACTTTAACCAAAACATCCAATTCGAACGCCGACGCGGACGCGGACGCCGACGCGGACGCGGACGTGGACGCCGACGCCGACGCCGACGCCGTGGTGACAACAATAGCTCTTCCTGAACTTTCGTTCAGGCGAGCTAAAAAAATGAAAAATTGACGGAAAACATGAAGGTGTACCCAGCCAGCACATGACGTCAAAATGACGTCGTACTGACGTTGATGCGATCGACGTCAGTACGACGTCGTTTTGACGTCATGTGCCTGCTGGGTACCAATGCACTTGATGATCCTCCATTTGTTCTCCATTTGTGCCATGTACAAACTGTTTGCCTGGAGAGAAAATAAAATTATTGGTTTTGATAAACTTTTGTAGTTGTGATTTCTTTCCCCTTAGGTTTAGAACATGCGGAGCACCTGGTGAGGATGTCAAACGGATTATCCACGTCCGCATGGAAAAATGTATAGCTGTGGACATGTCGAGACTCCAGCGTGGATCTACCTCGTCCACATAACAGCCACACTACATACATAAAGTCCACGTCCTCCTCATTGCTTACAAATCAAGTCCCCATCATTCACTTAAGCTCTACATTTTCACTGTGGATACTTTTCATCCTCGCAATTCCGAATGCGGACTGTCTCCAGCCTAGTCAGCATCAAAATAGATGAAGCAATTTCGTCGCCAAAAGTAGTGTAACAGTTTTGACCTGAAAAAAATGAAACATGTTGTTGGAAACGATAGCCTTTCAAGTTTATCAAAATGGCTTCATCTACGGCCTTATTGACCAACCATGTGGACCGGTAGACTAAATCCGTAGTGCCATCCTACACTACTCCTGTGCCTTTGGGTTGACAAAGAAAATGGGTGTATTCAAAAAATGTATACTTTCTTCTGCCTCTGAGTATATGATGGAACAAAGATGAGGTACAAGGCCAGTCTGACACCAGCACCACTACCACAAAAGCGAACAACTTTGCTTCTGAAATTTATTTCTTTAAGAATTGGCCCCTATTAAGAATTAATGGACAAAAATGAAAATGTACCGCGACACGAAAAAACTAATAAAGTGTTTGTGCGCCCAGCGCAAACCCAGATCAGCCTGAGCATCTGCCCAGTCTGATCAGAGTCTTCGCTTTCCCCTTAAAGGGTAGCTAAGAGTCTAAGCAAGCTTCATGCGGACATCGATGAATCTGGTCAGACTAGGCAGATGCCCAGGCTGATCTGAGTCTGTCGCTGGGCGCACATCCACTTTGTTGGTTTTCTCGTGTCACGGCTCAATAATAAGGATGGTGAGGGAAAACCAGAGGACCATTGGTCCTGTAGCTCACCTGAGTCCATTCATCCTTAGCACTCAAGAGTAAGAAACACTAAAGTAAATTGTACAATTTGGCCTAATTTCAACTTTGACTGAGTTGTTATGCTTGTCCTAGTAAATATTAGCAAGTCTGATGAAGTTACAATAAAAAAAACATGTTTGTAAACTTTTTGCCTAAATATTGCAGTAACACAGAAATAAATGCCAATTTGCACTTTTCCCAATACAAGTCTATGGAAAGTTTTAAATGCCATAGCAATGAAACCATGTGGGCAACAATAATAAAAGAACAATATTTAGGTAGTGGCTAATGTCATGAACATGTATGCAAAAAATCGGCTTCATCCCCCTATATGGTTTTTGAGGAAAAGATTTTTGAATATTTTTTCGAAAATATTTCCTTAATATTGCCATGGCAAAAAATCAAATTCGGCGACTACTCAAGCAATATTTCTGAAGATAAAAAAAAAACCAAAATAGCTGCAGGGAGATAGCAAAAATTGCAGCTTTCCATTTATCCCATTATATTTCAATGGAAACTAAAAATTTTTGCCATACCAGCCTAACTGCTGAAGCAATTGACATAAAAACAGTAATTCTATAGAGGCTTGTACAAAGATCTGTTCTGTAAAGTTTGAGCTTTATCAGCCTAATAGTTTCTGCAAAAATGATATTTTAATATTTTTTCTATTTTTAACCATTCGGTTGCATAAATTTACTATGGCTGGTTGGGGACTACTCAAGGAATATTTCTATAAATGTCTATAAACTGCTGGAGCAATTGCCACAAAAACAGTAATTCTATAGAGGCTACTACCAAGATCCTATCTGTGAAGTTTGAGCTTTATTGGTTGTATAATTTCTGAGGAGATGATTTTTGAATATCTTTTCTATTTTTAAGTATTCGGTTGCCATGGCAATCAGTCAAATTGTGCAATTTGCATAAATTTACTATGGCTGGTTAGGGACTACTCAAGGAACATTTCTGTAAAAGTTTTGTCAAAATATCTGCAGTCACATAGCAATAAATGCAAATTTTCAATTTTTCCATTATAAGTCAATGGCAACTTTAAGTTTCCATAGCAACCGAACTGCTGGAGCAATTGCCAAGAAAAACAGTAGTTTTATAGAGGGTAGTACCTAGGTCCTTTCTGTGAAGTTTGAGCTTTATTGGTTGCATAGTTTCTGAGGAGATGATTTTTTAATATCTTTTCTATTTTTAAGTATTCGGTTGCCATGGCAACCAGCCAAATAGTGCAATTTACATAGATTTCATGTGGTTGATAGAGGACTACTCAAGGAACATTTCTGTAAAAGTTTTGTCAAAATATCTGCACTGACATAACAATAAATGCAAATTTCAATTTTCCCATTATAAGTCAATGGAAACTTTAAGTTGCCATAGCAACCAAAATTATGAGGCGATTTGGATAAAAACAGTATTATTGGTTCGCCCTGCCTATAGATGCTATATACGAAATTTGATAACAATGGGCCTTGTAGTTTCAGAGGAGATGTCGTTTGAAAATGTTGACGGACGACGGACGGACGACGGACGACGGATGCCTGCCTATACTATAAGCTCACCTGTGAGCCTTCGGCTCAGGTGAGCTAAAAAGAAAATGACTGATAATAACGATTCGCCTGTATAAAAACAATAGTTTCTGTCAAATATTTACATTAATACTGTCAGGATTTTCTCCTTTTTGCGTCAGCGAGTTTGCGTGATGGTCAGCGGTATTTTCCAGCCTTAGCACTTCCGCTAAAGTTTTGTCATTCTGACTCATTTGCATTTGTCTCTGTCAGTCGTGCCACGAGAAATAAGTTCCAGACATCATGTACAAAAGCAAAGTCTCAGATCAGTCTGGGCATCCGCACACTCTGATTTTTGATTCTGCTATTTGCTGTATAGATATTTAGGAATAACAGGACGGACTGAACTGTCTTCGATAGTAGCACATACCAGAACACGGGTTTCCTTCAAATTGCGCGACTCATTCATCAAACTGTAACACAGGTAAGCAAACTCACCACTTAATGACCGAATTGCATTACAGATAATTTGTCGAGGCGTCTTTACACAAAATGGCATTGACAGCAGAGTGTTTAATGAAGATTCATTCATGTCTCTAAAATATTTCTCTGCTAGGCTCGTAATGTCGATGTTGTGATTGCTGTTTATTTCCTTGAACACACCGTACATTCGATTATTAACATTTTGTAAAAACACAGGCGATACGGAATAAAGCAGTTGTTTATGTGCTCACGTGCATTTTCGCGGGTAAGTCATTTTTTTATTTTCTGGTGAGCTAGTTCGACTTTTTCTTCAATTTTCATAGCGAGAGTTCATACTTTGTCTCATTCGCTGAAACGGTGCAAATAGATGAAAATAATTGTGGGCCATTATCTTTTTATTCGGTTGTCAGGTGACGCTAAATATACGGGAAATGACAGTCGGTATCTCTTGATTTGGTAAGGAATATAACAGGCGGCAAATACGGAAGACACGGTCGTTTTTATTCATTTTTATGGTACGGTTCAGTCACAGACGGGACTAAGTACTAAATTCTAATTGCAAATTCATAATTGAGCCACGACACGACAAAACCAGCAATGTGGTTGTGCGACAATGGCCCTGAAATGACAGATTCAATCAGAATAAAGTCATGCTACATCGGCTTAAAATAATTTCAAACTTCAGTCCTGTTGTTAATGGTCCAGCGCCATTAATGTAAATAAGCCATTTAGCGCAAATCACCTCATGCAACTGCAAAAATTCTATCTCTTGCACACAAGTAATATTTGAATTCTGACAACGGTTTTTGCTTTTCACAGACCTTAAAGCGCTCAGTGTTTGCGGTATTTCGCATAACCTATGGACTTCGAGGAAGTCCACTCCAATGTTTACAAGATGGCAATTTTATAAATAGCCACCGATAAACACACAATTACCGTATGATGTCCAGTATATCACTTGCGAGATAAGTGGATAAACCTACAGAATTTCTTCAACATTACATTCTCTGCAATGATTGACGTGCTCGGAATACTGTTTTAGGCAAGTTTACAACTGTAAAACAGTTTTTTTCAGCGACAGCTGATTTATTTACTTGATAAAGTATGAAGGGCGCTTGAAGAGGAGGCTAATACGGTTATTTGGCGGATTGATTTTAATATTCAGTTTGTTGACCGCTGCTGTCATTAGTTGGATACTTCTTATTTTGCAAAACTACTTAAATAATTATACTTGTACAAGAATACGTTATATAAGTTCTCATTTAACTTCGCACAAAACTTATTTTCAATTCTAGACGTTTTTTAGCGAAATGATCTTACGATCACTTCATTTGTGAGCGGAAGAACACAGCTGTGAAAGCCACTTTCCAAAATACGCTTGTGACAGCATTGAATGACTGATAGAATCAGTCATTAATGTAGAATGCTATATGGTTCTTGATTTCTGATATGAGAAGGAAATAGTGGAAGTAGTTAATCCTACCAGCCTCATTTGTGACAGATTGGTAGGAACAAAATAGTGGAAGTAGTTAATCCTACCAGCCTCATTTGTGACAGATTGGTAGGAACAAAAATCTTGCCGGGACGGGTAGCGCAATCGGTAGGGCACCTGACTCGAAAGTCAGAGGTCCTGAGATCGAATCCCGGTCTGGCCACATACTTTCGTTTCTCCTTCCGCTGATTCAAGAAGGGCAGTTGTCAGTTACTGGCGAAAGTATGTGCACTTAGTACTGGTTAACCGCTTAGGAGGTCTAAGCCTGCCCAGGAATAGTGTGGTTAGGTTAACTGACCGTCCCGACATGACCTTAGTTGTTTACTGTGGACGTTAAGCATCAAATCAACCAACCAACCAACAAAAATCTTACTGTTCGCAACAATGGCTAGGGGGATTAAACTTTTGTGACTGTTTTCCTCCTTGTTTCTGTTGGAGCACATTTAAAGCTGACTACCACTGAGACTCTCAGAGGAGGTTATAATGAAAATGATAGTTCCTTCCCAAACAATTGCCGTAGATAGTCTGCAAATATTCAGCTTATTCTTTTGGGTATTTTGTCATCACTGAGTTCAGTTATAAGTACTGGTAAAGCCTGTGGCATGTTGTTGTTGTGTCATTGTTTTACATCCATGGTAAACAGCTGCATGTATGGTCATTCCAGGACGGTCGGTTAATTCAACTACAATATTCCTGGGCAGGCTTAGCCATCCTAAGCGGTCAACTAGAACTAAGTGCACTTACTTTCGTCAGTAACTGACAACTGCCCTTCTTGACTCAGCGGAAGCTGAAACGTGAGTAAGTGGCCGGACCGTATATCGAACCCGGGACCTCTGTTTTTTTAGTCTGACACGCCACCGACTGCACTATGCGACCAGCAAGCCTGTGGTATAGAGTATAACTGGTAATTGGTAATGATTACAAGTCAATGAAGGAATTAGTGTATTTTGTTGCTTCCAAAGGATGTTTATTTTCAGAATCTTGCGTGCTGTCCTTGGTCATCACAAATTTTTTCATTAGGGATTTAATGCAAAAGAAAAAAAGAAGTCTTCTGTATGTTAGTAGTTGTTGTTTTGTTGTTATTTTATTGTTTTACATCCACGATAAAAAGCTATGGTAATGTCGGGACGGTCTATTACCATAAAAGTAAAAAGTATGCAAAGACCAGGAACTGAAACAATCAAAATCCAAATCCAGCCCTCAAACCATAGTTGGAAACAACTAAGATTACAAATAATCAAGATACAGAGAACATATGGCCAACCGAGTGAGCAGCTTGTTCCCAAAAGGTGGCCACTCAGCAACCCAAACCGAACCAAAAATAATAATAACATACATAAGGTAAAACATCACAGAAACTCTGACACCAAAAACAGGCAACAAAGAACCACAACAGAACTACCGCCTTGGAACGGTCAGTAATGAATTACTGGGGGGCTTAAATCGATTTTACAGGCCCAACCTCACCCTCAGTTTCTGACCACTCTATTCCTGGGCTGGCTTAGACCTTCTAAGCGATAACCGGTACTATGTGCACATTGTCATACTTTCACCAGTAACTGACAACTGTCCTTCTTGATACAGGGGAAGGAGAAACGAAAGTATGTGGCCGGACAGAGTAACGAACCCGGGACTTCTGGCTCTTAAGTCAAAACGCACTACCAACTGTGCTACGCGGCCCGGTTCCTCTAAATTTTAGTATGTTTTATTTATAAAGGAAGGTAACTATTAAAACTGCATAGGCCTTGAAAAGGACGATTTGATGGCAATTGTGAGATACTGATATTTTCCCACACATGTTGTGTTTCCTGAACTGATTTTTTTCAATAAGACACTTTCATGAAACTGAATTACAATGTACGTTTATGAAAAAATAAGAAATTGATTTTCAATGTACGTTTATGAAAAAATAAGAAATAGTATCTAGTAAATACGATCAAACACCTTGTCTGTAAAACCAGTAAATGCTTTTAAATAACTTAAAATAAAATAAGACTGTTGGAACAGACCCTGATTAGACTGTTCCAAACAGTAGTCTAGCTTGGACCTACACTCTACACTGTTTGTACAGGCATAATAACTATTGTGGAAATATTTTACGGTGTTTTACGGTGCCAAGTTTTACAACGTCTGAAGTCCAGGTTTAACACAGTCCGAAGTGATAATAAAGTTCTATTCTGTTCTGTTCAGTCCAGAGTCCAAAGTCCAGAGTCCAAGTCTAGTCCATATTTTACATAATGCCCGCGAATTGCGCATATCGTTATTTGACCTTATTGCACAGTGGACAACGAAGACACATTCAAATACACCGGATAAATAAATAAAAAATAATAATAACTCATGTTTTTAGTAAGGCAAAAGATGCTAGCAGTTGGAACGCAGCTCCAAGGAGTAGGGTTTGCGTTCCAACTGTAGACATGTTCGATTATTTGGTGTGCCAGATTGTGGCGTGTCGTTATTTTACGGTGCTTTGGTAAAAGAAGCAGTCAAACGAAGTTGCGCCCCGTAGACGCTCTCCATATATTGGTTCTCCACTTGTAATCATTCTCAAAGCTGGGAACAAATCAGCGTCTTGCGCTTGAGTGCGCGTGACAGGAAATCATAACCTGTCTGAATACATAGGCTTGCGAAACCGCAAGCCAAAAATGAGCCGCGACACGAGAAAGCAACAAAGTGGTAGTGCGCCCATCGCAGACTCAGATCAGCCTGGGCATCCGCCTAGTATGATCACAGTCTTTTCTAACGGTAGCTAAGGGTCTAAGCTACCTTCATGTGGACAGCAAAGACTCTGATCAGACTGGGTGGATGTCGGGGCTTATCTGAGGCTGCGATGTGCACTTTGTTGGTTTTCTCGCGTCGTGGTTCAAAATAATGATATTGGAAGTCTGCCCACAGTCATAACTAATCTATTCATTAACATCGATCTTCAGAAGAAAGAAGCAATTCTATAGGGAAAAGAAATAATGCCAGAATTTGTGCATATTGCCAAAATTGATAAATTCAGCATTTTTATCATACAAAACTAAAATTGACAAGAAAAATGTCAGATCTGCCTTTTTAATATACTTGTTATTTTTTATTTGTTTTAACTATTGCAGAACTTAAATGTACAGAAAATTAGATGTGCCTGCGTGTGGGTTTTACTGTCCAAATATAGGTATGTGCTACATAGGAATTTTTGCAATCCTTTATTATTCTTACGGGCCACCAGGGTTCATCTCCTATAAAGTGCAGGTTACTATGATGCTTATGTTGGTTCCATCTGTTTGTGCGACTCCACTTTGGTTGAAGGTACATCATTTTAGAGTCCAGATGCGCTGACACAGGCGCACATGCTGCGATCTTGTACCCATGCCCCTGTGCTTGCACCACATCCATATGCATGTTGTAGCAGACAGGCCGCAGTAAACAGTATCCAGGACGCAGTAGACAGACAGTAGACACTTCACCGGACAGTAAATAATATACAGAAAACCGCGAACAACATGCACTACTTTTCAGCATGCTCCAAAGCGAAGGGCGAGTGGACAGTGCACAGCAGACGGTAAACGGTCTTTAACGTTGAGGGAAAAGTATTTTCCTTCGCACAGCTTTGAGACATATACAGTGATCGGGAAACTGGGGGAAGAAAACTATCAAAGCAGAAGAAATAAAAATAGAAAATAAAGAAAAGCAGACAAAAGTCTGCAGCACCCGGTATTCCGAGGCGGTCACCCATCCAAGTACTAACCGGGCCCGACGTTGCTTAATTTGCGTGATTGGACGAGAACCGATGTTTTCAATGTATTATGGCCGTAGACAACAAGGTACCGATTTTCAACATTTACAAAGTTTGCGATCAGTAATAGCCTATCCTGCAGTTCTTACTACTGGGACACACATTGCAGGCCTAGTAGAGCAGTCGTATCAGTATCTGCGCTGTTTGCATTTCAGTCTCATCATGCCAGCAGACAAAAAAAATTGAATCATCATCGAATCAACGTTGATTCAATGTGAGTCGATGTTTTGTGATCATCGATTAAACTATTGCAAAACATCTTCGGTAAGCCTCTTTATTTCGGAATATTAATTCGCGCCTCATATGATCAGCTTTGTCTAAAGTAAAAAGTAACCGTCAATATCAACGTTAATTCAACGGCATAGTGACGTTTAACCAACGTTAATGACACGAAGTTGTGTCAGCGTTGTGTGTAAGCTGAGCATTCGGAATAAATCTGTTAGCATTGAATGTGGCTGGAATATTTAGTGTTGCGCCACGCGTTGAAAGGCTTCAGATGAGCATTTGCGAACTGCGCATATGCACAGTCTGCTCAGTAAGTGCATGGAAAGTCAAACACGCAACATCTTACTAATTTCAGTACGTAATACACTTTTTTTGACTAGTCTTAGCAGTGCAGGCTCTCTCGTAAACGATGCACTGCACTTACTCTGACAGACAACGCAGCTGCATGGACTTATCCTGGTACCTACTATTTGCGTATAGCGTCAAACATATTTTACCCGGACAGGGCTCATAACATTCAAAACAAGAGATAAAATGCACGTGAAAATAAGATCGACCCTTGATTATATGATTGTCAATGATGTAACCCAAGAGCCGCACCCTCGGAAAATTGCCACATGCGACGAGAAGAATCAGCCCAGTCTGTGGTAACATGTATGCGTTCACAACATGTATAAGCAATCTTGAGCATCATACACTGTGGCGCCGTAAAGTGTGCGAAAAGAAAAGACACTAATGGGACTGCATTCGCTTTTCCCAATATGGGGTGAAATACATTTTTCCTTGCGCATACCTCGTGTCGTGATAAAACCAGTCTTATTTCATAAGCAAAACGCGCGTGTCTTGACTAGACGCATGCGCAATCAGAGCAGAGTAGACTACACATGAGCGTAGACATATCTTGGTACCTCCTGGTTGCGAATACATACATATTTCGTTGCAAATATTATGGGCTGAAGCACATTTTTCCTTGCGCAGGCCATATGAGTCGTGTCGTGATAACGTCAGCCTTGTGGTGTATGCAAAACACCTGTGTCCAGACTAGTCTGTGCACTAGCACAATCAGAACAGGTTAGGCGCAATAAGTATGCCTTCTAGAAATCAAACGGTGAACTGTACTAACTCTGACAGACTACGCAGTTGCATCGTCTTATCTTGGTACCCACTTTTTGCGTATAGTGTCAAACATATTTTGCCCCGAAAAGGCTCATAACATTTAAAGAGATGAGCATAAAATGCACGTGCAAATATAACCGACCCTTGATTATCAATGTAATTCAAGAGCTGCAAGATTAACAAAAAAATAAATAAAAATAACAGCAGGGATCCTAAATTTTGGGATAGATGTATCTGAGAAATCACTTTAAAATCAGATCAAGATGTGCAATGCGTCACATCCTATCAGTATTTTTGACTAATTGTCAGCTACTTAGCATTTGTTTAAATTTTAGAAATTATCTGGTAATTTAAAGGTGTCCCAATAGAGAGAGTAAATTAAAACGATGGAAATTGTTTGAACAGCATTGCAAGACACCCAGCAGGCACATGACGTCGTAATGATGTCAAAATGGGGTCGATGCGACGCCACCATGCCGCATCGACGTCAATACGACGTCATTTCGACGTCATGTGCCTGCTGGGCAGTAAAGTATTTCCCAGCGGGCACATGACGTCAGAATGACGTCGATGAAATGTAATGTTTGCGTCGACGTCAATGCGACGTCATTATAACGTTGTGTGCCTGCTGGGTAGTATGTATCAATGTGAAGATCTGATCCGTCTCCTTGAGCTTCCAATTAGGTATCCGTTTATCTGAATCAGAAAAAAATGAGCCGCGACACGAGAAAGCAACAAAGTGGTAGTGTGCCCATCGCAGACTCAGATCAGCCTGGGCATCCGCCTAGTATGATCACAGTCTTTTCTAAGCGCTTTATTGGTAGCTAATGGTCTAGGCTACCTTCATGTGGACAGCAAAGGTTCTAATCAGACTGGGTGGATGCCCGGGCTTATCTGAGTCTGCGCTGGGCGCACAAACACATTGTTGGTTTTCTCGCGTCGTGGTTCAAAATAATGATATTGGAAGTCTGCCCACAGTCATAACTAATATATTCTAGGTCCACGTTTCATTAACATCGATCTTCAGACGAAAAAAGCAATTCTATAGGGAAAAGAAACAATGCCAGAATTTGTGCATATTGCCAAAATTGATAAATTCTGCATTTCTATCATACAAAACTAAAATTGACAAGAAAAATGTCAGAACTGCCTTTTTAATATACTTGTTATTTTTTCATTTGTTCTAACTATTGCAGAACTTAAATGTACAGAAAATTAAATTTGCCTGCGTGTGGGTTTTACTGACCAAATATAGGTATGTGCTACATAGGATTTTTTGCAATCCTTTATTATTCTTACGGGCCACCAGGGTTCATCTCCTATAAAGTGCAGGTTACTATGATGCTTATGTTGGTTCCATCTGTTTGTGCAACTCCACTTTGGTTGAAGGTACATCATTTTAGAGTCCAGATGCGCTGAAACAGGTGCACATGCTGCGACCTTGTACCCATGCCCCTGTGCTTGCACCACATCCATATGCATGTTGTAGCAGACAGGCCGCAGTAAATCGTATCCAGGACGCAGTAGACAAGACTGTAGACACTTCACTGGACAGTAGATAGTATACAGAAAACCGCGAACAACATGCACTACTTTTCAGCATGCTCCAAAGCGAAGGGCGAGTGGACAGTGCACAGCAGACGGTAAACGGTCTTTAACGTTGAGGGAAAAAGTATTTTCCTTCGAACAGCTTTGAGATACATATACAGTGATCGTGAAATTGGGGGAAGAAAACTATCGAAGAAAAAAGAAATAAAAATAGAAAATAAAAAAAAGCAGACAATAGTCTGCAGCACCCGGTATTCCGAGGCGGTCACCCATCCAAGTACTAACCGGGCCCGACGTTGCTTAATTTCCGTGATCGGACGAGAACCGATGTTTTCAATGTATTATGGCCGTAGACAACAAAGTACCGATTTTCAACATTTACACAAGGAACTTTTGAGAGTTTGCGATCAGTAACAGTCTATCCTGCAGTTCTTACTAATGGGACACACATTGCAGGCCTAGTAGAGCAGTCGTATCAGGATCTGCGCTGTTTGCATTTCAGTCTCATCATGCCAGCAGACTAAAAAAAAATTGAATCATCATCGAATCAACGTTGATTCAATGTGATTCGATGTTTTGTGATCATCGATTAAACTATGGCAACATCTTCGATCAGCCTCTTTATTTCGGAGTACTAATTCGCGCCTCATATGATCAGCTTTGTCTTTATTGTAAAAAGTAACCGTCAATATCAACGTTAATTCAACGGCATAGTGACGTATAACCAACGTTAATGACACGACGTTGTGTCAGCGTTGTGTGTCAGCTGAGCATGAGGAATAAATCTGATATCATTGAATGTGGCTGGAATATTTAGTGTTGCCCCACGCGAAGAAAGTCTTCAGATGAGCATTTGCAAACTGCGCATATGCACAGTCTGCTCAGTAAGTGCATGGAAAGTCAAACACGCAACATCTTACTAATTCCAGTACCTAATACACTTTTTTTTGACTAGTCTTAGCAGTGCAGGCTCTCTCGTAAACGATGCACTGCACTTACTCTGACAGACAACGCAGCTGCATGGACTTATCCTGGTACCTACTATTTGCGTATAGCGTCAAACATATTTTACCCGGACAGGGCTCATAACATTCAAAACAAGAGATGAGCGTAAAATGCACGTGAAAATAAGATCGACCCTTGATTATATGATTGTCAATGATGTAACCCAAGAGCCGCACCCTCGGAAAATTGCCACATGCGACGAGAAGAATCAGCCCAGTCTGTGGTAACATGTATGCGTTCACAACATGTATAAGCAATCTTGAGCATCATACACTGTGGCGCCGTAAAGTGTGCGAAAAGAAAAGACACTAATGGGACTGCATTCGCTTTTCCCAATATGGGGTGAAATACATTTTTCCTTGCGCATACCTCGTGTCGTGATAAAACCAGTCTTATTTCATAAGCAAAACGCGCGTGTCTTGACTAGACGCATGCGCAATCAGAGCAGGGTAGACTACACATGAGCGTAGACATATCTTGGTATCTCCTGGTGGCGAATACATACATATTTCGTTGCAAATATTATGGGCTGAAGCACATTTTTCCTTGCGCAGGCCATTTGAGTCGTGTCGTGATAACGTCAGCCTTGTGGTGTATGCAAAACACCTGTGTCCAGACTAGTCTGTGCACTAGCACAATCAGAACAGGTTAGGCGCAATAAGTATGCCTTCTAGAAATCAAACGGTGAACTGCACTAACTCTGACAGACTGCGCAGTTGCATTGTCTTATCTTGGTACCCACTTTTTGCGTATAGTGTCAAACATATTTTGCCCCGAAAAGGCTCATAACATGTAAAGAGATGAGCATAAAATGCACGTGCAAATATAACCGACCCTTGATTATCAATGTAATTCAAGAGCTGCAAGATTTTACAAAAAAATAAATAAAAATAACAGCAGGGATCCTAAATTTTGGGATAGATGTATCTGAGAAATCACTTTAAAATCAGATCAAGATGTGCAATGCGTCACATCCTATCAGTATTTTTGACTAACTGTCAGCTACTTAGCATTTGTTTAAATTTTAGAAATTATCTGGTAATTTAAATGTGTCCCAATAGAGAGAGTAAATTAAAACGATGGAAATTGTTTGAACAGCATTGCAAGACACCCAGCAGGCACATGACGTCGTATTGATGTCAAAATGGGGTCGATGCGACGCCACCATGCCGCATCGACGTCAATACGACGTCATTTCGACGTCATGTGCCTGCTGGGCAGTAAAGTATTTCCCAGCGGGCACATGACGTCAGAATGACGTCGATGAAATGTAATGTTTGCGTCGACGTCAATGCGACGTCATTATAACGTTGTGTGCCTGCTGGGTAGTATGTATCAATGTGAAGATCTGATCCGTCTCCTTGAGCTTCCAATTAGGTATCCGTTTATCTGAATCAGAAAAAAATGAGCCGCGACACGAGAAAGCAACAAAGTGGTAGTGTGCCCATCGCAGACTCAGATCAGCCTGGGCATCCGCCTAGTATGATCACAGTCTTTTCTAAGCGCTTTATTGGTAGCTAAGGGTCTAGGCTACCTTCATGTGGGCAGCAAAGGTTCTAATCAGACTGGGTGGATGCCCGGGCTTATCTGAGTCTGCGCTGGGCGCACAAACACATTGTTGGTTTTCTCGCGTCGTGGTTCAAAATAATGATATTGGAAGTCTGCCCACAGTCATAACTAATATATTCTAGGTCCACGTTTCATTAACATCGATCTTCAGACGAAAGAAGCAATTCTATAGGGAAAAGAAACAATGCCAGAATTTGTGCATATTGCCAAAATTGATAAATTCTGCATTTCTATCATTCAAAACTAAAATTGACAAGAAAAATGTCAGAACTGCCTTTTTAATTACTTGTTATTTTTTCATTTGTTCTAACTATTGCAGAACTTAAATGTACAGAAAATTAGATTTGCCTGCGTGTGGGTTTTACTGACCAAATATAGGTATGTGCTACATAGGATTTTTTGCAATCCTTTATTATTCTTACGGGCCACCAGGGTTCATCTCCTATAAAGTGCAGGTTACTATGATGCTTATGTTGGTTCCATCTGTTTGTGCGACTCCACTTTGGTTGAAGGTACATCATTTTAGAGTCCAGATGCGCTGAAACAGGTGCACATGCTGCGACCTTGTACCCATGCCCCTGTGCTTGCACCACATCCATATGCATGTTGTAGCAGACAGGCCGCAGTAAATCGTATCCAGGACGCAGTAGACAAGACTGTAGACACTTCACTGGACAGTAGATAGTATACAGAAAACCGCGAACAACATGCACTACTTTTCAGCATGCTCCAAAGCGAAGGGCGAGTGGACAGTGCACAGCAGACGGTAAACGGTCTTTAACGTTGAGGGAAAAAGTATTTTCCTTCGCACAGCTTTGAGATACATAAAATACAGTGATCGTGAAATTGGGGGAAGAAAACTATCGAAGAAAAAAGAAATAAAAATAGAAAATAAAAAAAAGCAGACAATAGTCTGCAGCACCCGGTATTCCGAGGCGGTCACCCGTCTAAGTACTAACCGGGCCCGACGTTGCTTAATTTCCGTGATCGGACGAGAACCGATGTTTTCAATGTATTATGGCCGTAGACAACAAAGTACCGATTTTCAACATTTACACAAGGAACTTTTGAGAGTTTGCGATCAGTAACAGTCTATCCTGCAGTTCTTACTAATGGGACACACATTGCAGGCCTAGTAGAGCAGTCGTATCAGGATCTGCGCAGTTTGCATTTCAGTCTCATCATGCCAGCAGACAAAAAAAGTTGAATCATCATCGAATTAAAGTTGATTCAATGTGAGTCGATGTTTTGTGATCATCGATTAAACTATTGCAAAACATCTTCGATAAGCCTCTTTATTTCGGAGTACTAATTCGCGTCTCATATGATCAGCTTTGTCTAAAGTAAAAAGTAACCTTCAATATCAACGTTAATTCAACGGCATAGTGACGTTTAACCAACGTTAATGACACGACGTTGTGTCAGCGTTGTGTGTCAGCTGAGCATGAGGAATAAATCTGTTATCATTGAATGTGGCTGGAATATTTAGTGTTGCCCCACGCGAAGAAAGTCTTCAGATGAGCATTTGCGAACTGCGCATATGCACACTCTGCTAAGTAAGTGCATGGAAAGTCAAACACGCAACATCTTACTAATTCCAGTACGTAATACTCTTTTTCTGACTAGTTTGAGCAGTGCAGGCTCTCTCGTAAACGATGCACTGCACTAACTCTGACAGACAACGCAGCTGCATGGACTTATCCTGGTACCCACTCTTTGCGTATAGCGTCAAACATATTTTACCCGGACAGGGCTCATAACATTCAAAACAAGGGATGAGCATAAAATGCACGTGAAAATAAGATCGACCCTTGATTATATGATTGTCAATGATGTAACCCAAGAGCCTCACCCTCCGAAAATTGCCACATGCGACTAGAAGAATCAGCCCAGTCTGTGGTAACATGTATGCGTTCACAACATGTATAAGCAATCTTGAGCATCATACACTGTGGCGCCGTAAAGTGTGCGAAAAAAAGACACTAATGGGGCTGCTTTCGCTTTTCCCAAGATGGGGTGAAATACATTTTTCCTTGCGCATACCTCGTGTCGTGATAAAACCAGTCTTATTTCATAAGCAAAACGCGCATGTCTTGACCAGACGCATGCGCCATCAGAGCAGAGTAGACTACACATGAGCATAGACATATCTTGGTACCTCCTGGTTGCGTATACATACATATTTCGTTGCAAATATTATGGGCTGAAGCACATTTTTTCCTTGCGCTGGCCATTTGAGTCGTGTCGTGATAAAGTCAGCCTTGTGGTGTATGCAAAACACCTATGTCCAGACTAGTCTGTGCACTAGCACAATCAGAACAGGTTAGGCGCAATAAGTATGCCTTCTGGAAATCAAACGGTGAACTGCACTAACGCTGACAGACTACGCAGTTGCATAGACTTATCTAGGTACCCACTGTTTGCGCATATTTTGCCCGGACAAGGCTCATAACGTTTAAAGAGATGAGCATAAAATGCACGGGCGAATATAACCGACCCTTGATTATCAATGATGTAATCCAAGAGCTGCAAGATTAACAAAAATAAATAAATAAAAATAACCGCAGGGATCCTAAATTTTGGGATAGATGTATCTGAGAAATCACTTTAGAATCAGATCAAGATGTGCAATGCGTCATATCCTATCAGTATTTTTGACTAACTGCCAGCTACTTACCATTTGTTTAAATTTTAGAAATTATCTGGTAATTTAAAGGTGTCCCAATAGAGAGAGTAAATTAAAACGGTGGAAAATGTTTGAACAGAATTGCAAGACACTCAGCAGGCACATGACGTCGCAATGATGTCAAATGGGGTCGATGCGACGCCACCATGCCACATCGACGTCAATACGACGTCATTTCGACGTCATGTGCCTGCTGGGCAGTAAAGTATTTCCCAGCGGGCACATGACGTCAGAATGACGTCGATGACATGTAATGTTCGCGTCGACGTCAATGCGACGTCATTATAACGTTGTGTGCCTGCTGGGTAGTATGTATCAGTGTGAAGATCTGATCTGTCTCCTTGAGCTTCCAATTAGGTATCCGTTTATCTGAATCAGAAAAAATGAGCCGCAACACGAAAAAGCAACAAAGTGGTAGTGCGCCCATCGCAGACTCAGATCAGCCTGGGCATCCGCCTAGTATGATCACAGTCTTTTCTAAGCGCTTTAACGGTAGCTAAGGGTCTAAACTACCTTCATGTGGACAGCAAAGACTCTGATCAGACTGGGTGGATGTCGGGGCTTATCTGAGGCTGCGCTGTGCGCACAACCACTTTGTTGGTTTTCTCGCGTCGTGGTTCATAATAATGATATTGGAAGTCTGCCCACAGTCATAACTAATTTATTCTAGGTCCACGTTTCATTAATATCGATCTTCAGACGAAAGAAGCAATTCTATAGGGAAAAGAAATAATGCCAGAATTTGTGCATATTGCCAAAATTAATAAATACTGCATTTCTATCATACAAAACTAAAATTGACAAGAAAAATGTCAGAAGTGCCTTTTTAATTTACTTGTAATTTTTTTTTTTGTTTTAACTATTGCAGAACTTAAATGTACAGAAAATTAGATGTGCCTGCGTGTGGGTTTTACTGCCCAAATATAGGTATCTGCTACATAGGAATTTTTGCAATCCTTTATTATTCTTACGGGCCACCAGGGTTCATCTCCCATAAAGTGCAGGTTACTATGATGCTTATGTTGGTTCCATCTGTTTGTGCGACTCCACTTTGGTTGAAGGTACATCATTTTAGAGTCCAGATGCGCTGAAACAGGCGCACATGCTGCGATCTTGTACCCATGCCCCTGTGCTTGCACGACATCCATATGCATGTTGTAGGAGACAGGCCGCAGTAAACAGTATCCAGGACGCAGTAGACAGACAGTAGACGCTTCACTGGACAGTAAATATTATACAGAAAACCGCGAACAACATGCACTGCTTTTCAGCATGCTCCAAAGCGAAGGGCGAGTGGAAAGTGCACAGCAGACGGTAAACGGTCTTTAACGTTGAGGGAAAAGTATTTTCCTTAGCACAGCTTTGAGATACAAATACAGTGATCGTGAAATTGGGGAAAGAAAACTCTCTCTCAAAAAAAAAGAAAAATTAAAATAGAAAATAAAGAAAAGCAGACTCAAGTCTGCAGCACCCGGTATTCCCAGGCGCTCACCCATCCAAGTACTAATCGGGCCCGACGTTGCTTAATTTCCGTGATCGGACGAGAACCGATGTTTTCAATGTATTATGGCCGTAGACAACAAAGTACCGATTTTCAACATTTACAAAGTGTACTTTTGAGAGTTTGCGATCAGTAATAGCTTATCCTGCAGTTCTTACTACTGGGACACACATTGCAGGCCTAGTAGAGCAGTCGTATCAGGATCTGCGCTGTTTGCATTTCAGTCTCATCATGCCAGCAGACAAAAAAAAGTTGAATCATCATCGAATTAAAGTTGATTCAATGTGAGTCGATGTTTTGTGATCATCGATTAAACTATGGCAAAACATCTTCGATCAGCCTCTTTATTTCGGAGTACTAATTCGCGTCTCATATGATCAGCTTTGTCTTTATTGTAAAAAGTAATCGTCAATATCAACGTTAATTCAACGGCATAGTGACGTTTAACCAACGTTAATGACACGACGTTGTGTCAGCGTTGTGTGTCAGCTGAGCATGAGGAATAAATCTGTTATCATTGAATGTGGCTGGAATATTTAGTGTTGCCCCACGCGAAGAAAGTCTTCAGATGAGCATTTGCAAACTGCGCATATGCACAGTCTGCTCAGTAAGTGCATGGAAAGTCAAACACGCAACATCTTACTAATTCCAGTACGTAATACACTTTTTTTTGACTAGTCTTAGCAGTGCAGGCTCTCTCGTAAACGATGCACTGGACTTACTCTGACAGACAACGCAGCTGCATGGACTTATCCTGGTACCTACTATTTGCGTATAGCGTCAAACATATTTTACCCGGACAGGGCTCATGACATTCAAAACAAGAGATGAGCGTAAAATGCACGTGAAAATAAGATCGACCCTTGATTATATGATTGTCAATGATGTAACCCAAGAGCCGCACCCTCGGAAAATTGCCACATGCGACGAGAAGAATCAGCCCAGTCTGTGGTAACATGTATGCGTTCACAACATGTATAAGCAATCTTGAGCATCATACACTGTGGCGCCGTAAAGTGTGCGAAAAGAAAAGACACTAATGGGACTGCATTCGCTTTTCCCAATATGGGGTGAAATACATTTTTCCTTGCGCATACCTCGTGTCGTGATAAAACCAGTCTTATTTCATAAGCAAAACGCGCGTGTCTTGACTAGACGCATGCGCAATCAGAGCAGGGTAGACTACACATGAGCGTAGACATATCTTGGTACCTCCTGGTTGCGAATACATACATATTTCGTTGCAAATATTATGGGCTGAAGCACATTTTTCCTTGCGCAGGCCATATGAGTCGTGTCGTGATAACGTCAGCCTTGTGGTGTATGCAAAACACCTGTGTCCAGACTAGTCTGTGCACTAGCACAATCAGAACAGGTTAGGCGCAATAACTAAGCCTTCTAGAAATCAAACGGTGAACTGCACTAACTCTGACAGACTACGCAGTTGCATCGTCTTATCTTGGTACCCACTTTTTGCGTATAGTGTCAAACATATTTTGCCCCGAAAAGGCTCATAACATTTAAAGAGATGAGCATAAAATGCACGTGCAAATATAACCGACCCTTGATTATCAATGTAATTCAAAAGCTGCAAGATTAACAAAAAAATAAATAAAAATAACAGCAGGGATCCTAAATTTTGGGATAGATGCATCTGAGAAATCACTTTAAAATCAGATCAAGATGTGCAATGCGTCACATCCTATCAGTATTTTTGACTAACTGTCAGCTACTTAGCATTTGTTTAAATTTTAGAAATTATCTGGTAATTTAAAGGTGTCCCAATAGAGAGAGTAAATTAAACGATGGAAATTGGTTGAACAGCATTGCAAGACACCCAGCAGGCACATGACGTCGTAATGGTCAAAATGGGGTCGATGCGACGCCACCATGCCGCATCGACGTCAATACGACGTCATTTCGACGTCATGTGGGCAGTAAAGTATTTCCCAGCGGGCACATGACGTCAGAATGACGTCGATGAAATGTAATGTTTGCGTCGACGTCAATGCGACGTCATTATAACGTTGTGTGCCTGCTGGGTAGTATGTATCAATGTGAAGATCTGATCCGTCTCCTTGAGCTTCCAATTAGGTATCCGTTTATCTGAATCAGAAAAAAATGAGCCGCGACACGAGAAAGCAACAAAGTGGTAGTGTGCCCATCGCAGACTCAGATCAGCTTGGGCATCTGCCTAGTATGATCACAGTCTTTTCTAAGCGCTTTAACGGTAGCTAAGGGTCTAGGCTACATTCATGTGGACAGCAAAGGTTCTGATCAGACTGGGTGGATGCTCGGGCCTATCTGAGTCTGCGCTGGGCGCACAACCACATTGTTGGTTTTCTCGCGTCGTGTTTCAAAATAATGATATTGGAAGTCTGCCCACAGTCATAACTAATTTATTCTAGGTCCACGTTTCATTAACATCGATCTTCAGACGAAAGAAGCAATTCTATAGGGAAAAGAAACAATGCCAGAATTTGTGCATATTGCCAAAATTGATAAATTCTGCATTTCTATCATACAAAACTAAAATTGACAAGAAAAATGTCAGAACTGCCTTTGTAATTTGCTTGTTATTTTTTCATTTGTTCTAACTATTGCAGAACTTAAATGTACAGAAAATTAGATTTGCCTGCGTGTGGGTTTTACTGCCCAAATATAGGTATGTGCTACATAGGATTTTTTGCAATCCTTTATTATTCTTACGGGCCACCAGGGTTCATCTCCTATAAAGTGCAGGTTACTATGATGCTTATGTTGGTTCCATCTGTTTGTGCGACTCCACTTTGGTTGAAGGTACATCATTTTAGAGTCCAGATGCGCTGAAACAGGTGCACATGCTGTGACCTTGTACCCATGCCCCTGTAATGCACGACATCCATATGCATGTTGTAGCAGACAGGCCGCAGTAAATCGTATCCACGACGCAGTAGACAGACTGTAGACACTTCACTGGACAGTAGATAGTATACAGAAAACCGCGAACAACATGCACTACTTTTCAGCATGCTCCAAAGCGAAGGGCGGGTGGACAGTGCATAGCAGACGGTAAACGGTCTTTAACGTTGAGGGAAAAAGTATTTTCCTTCGCACAGCTTTGAGATACATATACAGTGATCGTGAAATTTGGGGAAGAAAACTCGAAGAAAAAAGAAATAAAAATAGAAAATAAAAAAAAACAGACAATAGTCTGCAGCACCCGGTATTCCGAGGCGGTCACCCATCCAAGTACTAACCGGGCCCGACATGCTTAATTAAGAACCGATGTTTTCAATGTATTATGGCCGTAGACAACAAAGTGCCGATTTTCAACATGTACAAAAGGAACTTTTGAGAGTTTGCGATCAGTAACAGTCTATCCTGCAGTTCTTACTACTGGGACACACATTGCAGGCCTAGTAGAGCAGTCGTATCAGGATCTGCGATGTTTGCATTTCAGTCTCATCATTCGAGCAGACAAAAATTGAATCATCATCGAATCAACGTTGATTCAATGTGATTCGATGTTTTGTGATCATCGATTAAACTATGGCAAAACATCTTCGATCAGCCTCTTTATTTCGGAGTACTAATTCGCGCCTCATATGATCAGCTTTGTCTTTATTGTAAAAAGTAACCGTCAATATCAACGTTAATTCAACGGCATAGTGACGTTTAACCAACGTTAATGACACGACGTTGTGTCAGCGTTGTGTGTCTGCTGAGCATGAGGAATAAATCTGTTATCATTGAATGTGGCTGGAATATTTAGTGTTGCCCCACGCGAAGAAAGTCTTCAGATGAGCATTTGCGAACTGCGCATATGCACAGTCTGCTCAGTAAGTGCATGGAAAGTCAAACACGCAACATCTTACTAATTCCAGTACGTAATACACTTTTTTTGACTAGTCTTAGCAGTGCAGGCTCTTTCGTAAACGATGCACTGCACTTACTCTGACAGACAACGCAGCTTCATGGACTTATCCTGGTACCTACTATTTGCGTATAGCGTCAAACATATTTTACCCGGACAGGGCTCATAACATTCAAAACAAGAGATGAGCGTAAAATGCACGTGAAAATAAGATCGACCCTTGATTATATGATTGTCAATGATGTAACCCAAGAGCCGCACCCTCGGAAAATTGCCACATGCGACGAGAAGAATCAGCCCAGTCTGTGGTAACATGTATGCGTTCACAACATGTATAAGCAATCTTGAGCATCATACACTGTGGCGCCGTAAAGTGTGCGAAAAGAAAAGACACTAATGGGACTGCATTCGCTTTTCCCAAGATGGGGTGAAATACATTTTTCCTTGCGCATACCTCGTGTCGTGATAAATCCAGTCTTATTTCATAAGCAAAACGCGCATGTCTTGACTAGACGCATGCGCAATCAGAGCAGGGTAGACTACACATGAGCATAGACATATCTTGGTACCTCCTGGTTGCGTATACATACATATTTCGTTGCAAATATTATGGGCTGAAGCACATTTTTTCCTTGCTCAGGCCATTTGAGTCGTGTCGAGATAAAGTCAGCCTTGTGGTGTATGCAAAACACCTATGTTCAGACTAGTCTGTGCACTCGCACAATCAGAACAGGTTAGGCGCAATAAGTATACCTTTTGGAAATCAAACGGTGAACTGCACTAACTCTGACAGACTACGCAGTTGCATAGACTTATCTTGGTACCCTCTGTTTGCGTATAGTGTCAAACATATTTTGCCCGGACAAGGCTCATAACGTTTAAAGAGATGAGCATACAATGCACGGGCAAATATAACCGACCCTTGATTATCAATGATGTAATCCAAGAGCTGCAAGATTATCAAAAAAAAAAAAAAAAAATAACCGCAGGGATCCTTAATTTTGGGATAGATGTATCTGAGAAATCACTTTAAAATCAGATTAAGATGTGCAATGCGTCATATCCTATCAGTATTTTTGACTAACTGCCAGCTACTTAGCATTTGTTTAAATTTTAGAATTTTAAGGTGTCCCAATAGAGAGAGTAAATTAAAACGGTGGAAATTGTTTGAACAGAATTGCAAGACACCCAGCAGGCACATGACGTCGCAATGATGTCAAATGGGGTCGATGCGACGCCACCATGCCACATCGACGTCAATACGACGTCATTTCGACGTCATGTGCCTGCTGGGCAGTAAAGTATTTCCCAGCGGGCACATGACGTCAGAATGACGTCGATGAAATGTAATGTTCGCGGCGACGTCATTATAACGTTGTGTGTCTGCTGGGTAGTATGTATCAGTGTGAAGATCTGATCCGTCTCCTTGAGCTTCCAATTAGGTATCCGTTTATCTGAATCAGAAAAAATGAGCCGCAACACGAAAAAGCAACAAAGTGGTAGTGCGCCCATCGCAGACTCAGATTAGCCTGGGCATCCGCCTAGTATGATCACAGTCTTTTCTAAGCGCTTTAACGGTAGCTAAGGGTCTAAGCTACCTTCATGTGGACAGCAAAGACTCTGATCAGACTGGGTGGATGTCGGGCTTATCTAAGGCTGCGCTATGCGCACAACCACTTTGTTGGTTTTCTCGCGTCGTGGTTCATAATAATGATATTGGAAGTCTGCCCACAGTCATAACTAATTTATTTTAGGTCCACGTTTCATTAACATCGATCTTCAGACGAAAGAAGCAATTCTATAGGGAAAAGAAATAATGCCAGAATTTGTGCATATTGCCAAAATTAATAAATTCTGCATTTCTATCATACAAAACTAAAATTGACAAGAAAAATGTCAGAAGTGCCTTTTTAAGTTACTTGTAATTTTTTTATTTGTTTTAACTATTGCAGAACTTAAATGTACAGAAAATTAGATGTGCCTGCGTGTGGGTTTTACTGCCCAAATATAGGTATGTGCTACATAGGAATTTTTGCAATCCTTTATTATTCTTACGGGCCACCAGGGTTCATCTCCCATAAAGTGCAGGTTACTATGATGCTTATGTTGGTTCCATCTGTTTGTGCGACTCCACTTTGGTTGAAGGTACATCATTTTAGAGTCCAGATGCGCTGAAACAGGCGCACATGCTGCGATCCTGTACCCATGCCCCTGTGCTTGCACGACATCCATATGCATGTTGTAGCAGACAGGCCGCAGTAAACAGTATCCAGGACGCAGTAGACAGACAGTAGACACTTCACTGGACAGTAAATATTATACAAAAACCGCGAACAACATGCACTACTTTTCAGCATGCTCCAAAGCGAAGGGCGAGTGGAAAGTGCACAGCAGACGGTAAACGATCGGAGGATAGATTCTGAGAAATCTAAAATTTGAGATCGATTTAGACTATTATTCTAAATCATCGTCTTTTATATTATTTGGATCCTTTTGAAACTAATCAGTCTTTGAATCGACTGCCCAATTTAAATTAAGAAATCACAGTATGCTCTTTTCTGGCTTCGTCAACAGATATTGTCAGGGTCACTGACGAGGCTTTATTAGCCGAAACTACGTAGTCTGGCCCACGTTCCAACTTCTGTATGTATTCTCTGCTCTTGAAGGAACTTTTTAAGGTTTTAATTTACGTTGAGGGAAAAGTATTTTCCTTAGCACAGCTTTGAGATACATATACAGTGATCGTGAAATTGGGGAAAGAAAACTCTCAAAAAAAAAAAAAAAAATTAAAATAGAAAATAAAGAAAAGCAGACTAAAGTCTGCAGCACCCGGAATTCCCAGGCGGTCACCCATCCAAGTACTAATCGGGCCCGACGTTGCTTAATTTCCGTGATCGGACGAGAACCGATGTTTTCAATGTATTATGGCCGTAGACAACAAAGTACCGATTTTCAACATTTACAAAGTGTACTTTTGAGAGTTTGCGATCAGTAATAGCTAATCCTGCAGTTCTTACTACTGGGACACACATTGCAGGCCTAGTAGAGCAGTCGTATCAGGATCTGCGCAGTTTGCATTTCAGTCTCATCATGCCAGCAGACAAAAAAAGTTGAATCATCATCGAATTAAAGTTGATTCAATGTGAGTCGATGTTTTGTGATCATCGATTAAACTATTGCAAAACATCTTCGATAAGCCTCTTTATTTCGGAGTACTAATTCGCGCCTCATATGATCAGCTTTGTCTAAAGTAAAAAGTAACCTTCAATATCAACGTTAATTCAACGGCATAGTGACGTTTAACCAACGTTAATGACACGACGTTGTGTCAGCGTTGTGTGTCAGCTGAGCATGAGGAATAAATCTGTTATCATTGAATGTGGCTGGAATATTTAGTGTTGCCCCACGCGAAGAAAGTCTTCAGATGAGCATTTGCGAACTGCGCATATGCACACTCTGCTAAGTAAGTGCATGGAAAGTCAAACACGCAACATCTTACTAATTCCAGTACGTAATACTCTTTTTCTGACTAGTTTGAGCAGTGCAGGCTCTCTCGTAAACGATGCACTGCACTAACTCTGACAGACAACGCAGCTGCATGGACTTATCCTGGTACCCACTCTTTGCGTATAGCGTCAAACATATTTTACCCGGACAGGGCTCATAACATTCAAAACAAGGGATGAGCATAAAATGCACGTGAAAATAAGATCGACCCTTGATTATATGATTGTCAATGATGTAACCCAAGAGCCTCACCCTCCGAAAATTGCCACATGCGACTAGAAGAATCAGCCCAGTCTGTGGTAACATGTATGCGTTCACAACATGTATAAGCAATCTTGAGCATCATACACTGTGGCGCCGTAAAGTGTGCGAAAAAAAGACACTAATGGGGCTGCTTTCGCTTTTCCCAAGATGGGGTGAAATACATTTTTCCTTGCGCATACCTCGTGTCGTGATAAAACCAGTCTTATTTCATAAGCAAAACGCGCATGTCTTGACCAGACGCATGCGCAATCAGAGCAGAGTAGACTACACATGAGCATAGACATATCTTGGTACCTCCTGGTTGCGTATACATACATATTTCGTTGCAAATATTATGGGCTGAAGCACATTTTTTCCTTGCGCTGGCCATTTGAGTCGTGTCGTGATAAAGTCAGCCTTGTGGTGTATGCAAAACACCTATGTCCAGACTAGTCTGTGCACTAGCACAATCAGAACAGGTTAGGCGCAATAAGTATGCCTTCTGGAAATCAAACGGTGAACTGCACTAACGCTGACAGACTACGCAGTTGCATAGACTTATCTTGGTACCCACTGTTTGCGCATATTTTGCCCGGACAAGGCTCATAACGTTTAAAGAGATGAGCATAAAATGCACGGGCGAATATAACCGACCCTTGATTATCAATGATGTAATCCAAGAGCTGCAAGATTAACAAAAAAATAAATAAAAATAACCGCAGGGATCCTAAATTTTGGGATAGATGTATCTGAGAAATCACTTTAGAATCAGATCAAGATGTGCAATGCGTCATATCCTATCAGTATTTTTGACTAACTGCCAGCTACTTACCATTTGTTTAAATTTTAGAAATTATCTGGTAATTTAAAGGTGTCCCAATAGAGAGAGTAAATTAAAACGGTGGAAAATGTTTGAACAGAGTTGCAAGACACTCAGCAGGCACATGACGTCGCAATGATGTCAAATGGGGTCGATGCGACGCTACCATGCCACATCGACGTCAATACGACGTCATTTCGACGTCATGTGCCTGCTGGGCAGTAAAGTATTTCCCAGCGGGCACATGACGTCAGAATGACGTCGATGACATGTAATGTTCGCGTCGACGTCAATGCGACGTCATTATAACGTTGTGTGCCTGCTGGGTAGTATGTATCAGTGTGAAGATCTGATCCGTCTCCTTGAGCTTCCAATTAGGTATCCGTTTATCTGAATCAGAAAAAATGAGCCGCAACACGAAAAAGCAACAAAGTGGTAGTGCGCCCATCGCAGACTCAGATCAGCCTGGGCATCCGCCTAGTATGATCACAGTCTTTTCTAAGCGCTTTAACGGTAGCTAAGGGTCTAAACTACCTTCATGTGGACAGCAAAGACTCTGATCAGACTGGGTGGATGTCGGGGCTTATCTGAGGCTGCACTGTGCGCACAACCACTTTGTTGGTTTTCTCGCGTCGTGGTTCATAATAATGATATTGGAAGTCTGCCCACAGTCATAACTAATTTATTCTAGGTCCACGTTTCATTAATATCGATCTTCAGACGAAAGAAGCAATTCTATAGGGAAAAGAAATAATGCCAGAATTTGTGCATATTGCCAAAATTAATAAATACTGCATTTCTATCATACAAAACTAAAATTGACAAGAAAAATGTCAGAAGTGCCTTTTTAATTTACTTGTAATTTTTTTTTATTTGTTTTAACTATTGCAGAACTTAAATGTACAGAAAATTAGATGTGCCTGCGTGTGGGTTTTACTGCCCAAATATAGGTATGTGATACATAGGAATTTTTGCAATCCTTTATTATTCTTACGGGCCACCAGGGTTCATCTCCCATAAAGTGCAGGTTACTATGATGCTTATGTTGGTTCCATCTGTTTGTGCGACTCCACTTTGGTTGAAGGTACATCATTTTAGAGTCCAGATGCGCTGAAACAGGCGCACATGCTGCGATCTTGTACCCATGCCCCTGTGCTTGCACGACATCCATATGCATGTTGTAGGAGACAGGCCGCAGTAAACAGTATCCAGGACGCAGTAGACAGACAGTAGACGCTTCACTGGACAGTAAATATTATACAGAAAACCGCGAACAACATGCACTACTTTTCAGCATGCTCCAAAGCGAAGGGCGAGTGGAAAGTGCACAGCAGACGGTAAACGGTCTTTAACGTTGAGGGAAAAGTATTTTCCTTAGCACAGCTTTGAGATACATATACAGTGATCGTGAAATTGGGGAAAGAAAACTCTCTCTCAAAAAAAAAAGAAAAATTAAAATAGAAAATAAAGAAAAGCAGACTAAAGTCTGCAGCACCCGGTATTCCCAGGCGCTCACCCATCCAAGTACTAATCGGGCCCGACGTTGCTTAATTTCCGTGATCGGACGAGAACCGATGTTTTCAATGTATTATGGCCGTAGACAACAAAGTACCGATTTTCAACATTTACAAAGTGTACTTTTGAGAGTTTGCGATCAGTAATAGCTTATCCTGCAGTTCTTACTACTGGGACACACATTGCAGGCCTAGTAGAGCAGTCGTATCAGGATCTGCGCTGTTTGCATTTCAGTCTCATCATGCCAGCAGACAAAAAAAAGTTGAATCATCATCGAATTAAAGTTGATTCAATGTGAGTCGATGTTTTGTGATCATCGATTAAACTATTGCAAAACATCTTCGGTAAGCCTCTTTATTTCGGAGTACTAATTCGCGCCTCATATGATCAGCTTTGTCTAAAGTAAAAAGTAACCGTCAATATCAACATTAATTCAACGGCATAGTGACGTTTAACCAACGTTAATGACACGAAGTTGTGTCAGCGTTGTGTGTCAGCTGAGCATGAGGAATAAATCTGTTATATTTACATTTTCAGTGCAGAGCTCTCTGTTAACCCAACTAAGTGATGCGGGAGTCAATTTTGTTTACAAGTCAATAATTACATTGTGTCACGCGCTTTAAAGTGACAGCTCATCTCACTAACTAGCACGTGAAATCTACAACATGCCATGTACTTGAATGGCTGGTAAACATTGAGTGACAGCTCGCTACGCCTACTTGCACGTGAAATCTACAGCAGGAGGTGGAATTTACTGGTAGGCAGTGACAATGCGGCTGTTCCAAACTTTTGCAAAATTCGACCGGCAATGTTTTTTAAAACGATTCTTATATATGTATTTCTTATTTTTGTTTACCTTTTTATTGATCAAAAGCATCGTTTAATAATATAAATATAAGGAATGAATGTTATTTTTTAAACGTTTACTGAAGTATAAACTACATCGGATCACGAGCAAAGTTTACGTAAACCCCTTTCGAGGTTCGTCATTCTACAAAAGTTGAGGAATTCCTGTCCCTCACCTAAATACATGTATATCTTTTTTCTAGTTCCAGTACCTTGCCTTTGGTAGTATGTTTTGATTAAAGTAACCGATTATCTAACATTTACGACAGTGACTGGGCTACTTATGCAGTTGCTCATATTTCTTTTTTAAAGAAATTTAGAGTTACCCCCCTTATTTTTGTTTGTCCCACTGCAAAAAAGTGAAGGTTGAACTTCAGTTTAACAAAAAGTGCGAGTATAAACAAAACAAATAGAGACATGATGTTAGTCTATGATAGAGACCTACAAATGACAGAAGCATCGTATACTCGTTGGTTTTTATTTGAAGCCGTGTCAGGTTTGTTTTGGTGTGTCCCGCTGTTCGTGTCATCCCTGTTACCGCAGTTGCAGTTGTAGTTTAGACAGAGTTACTACCCATGAAATTGACCTTCGGCTGGACTTTTGTGAGGTAAGAAGCGCCAATTTTATAAAAAACATAAATTATTTTACACAAAGTTTGCTTAGAGGTAAATATGAAACAATCATCATAAGTAAGTAGTGAGTAAGACAGGTAAATTGTCATTCCTGTTACCAGTCTTTCTATAACAATAGTATGCTGCAAAGAAAAAAAAATACAAACATCGAAAAAGTGTGATGGACATCAATATTATTGTGTAAACTTTTTCAAGTTTTTTCTTTCAGAATGCAAAGTAAGTGTGAGTTTGCATACTTTTTGTCATCCCTGTTACTGTCATCCCTGTTACCCACCTAAAAGTAACAGGGATGACACTGTAAATATGGCTAAATATATAAAATATGAAAGGTGGTTGTGTGTTTGACTATTTATAATTCTTTCAAATAGCCTAATTTGAAAATACCGTGTCTATTCCAGAACAGTTTAAGCGGCATATAATAGTCTGTTGTTGGCCATGGTAATAGGAATGACACAGAAGTAACAGGGCTGACCTGTTCACCGCACCCCTCTTTCATGTCGATTGCAAGAACATTAACGGTTCTATATACTGTAGTAAATGCTTATGAAAGTGTTTAAGTTACACATATGTCAAACGGCGACGAAGTGGCTCTGTAGCTCAGTTGGCAGAGTGCTCGCACGGTAAGCGAGAGGCCCTGGGTTCGAGTCCCGGTCGGGTCACGATTTTTTCCTCCCCTGTAACACATATATTTACACTTTTCGAAGCTGGTGTTTCCAGTGAGTGGAATTTCCCTGATTTTTCACTGGGTTTGCTTCAACCATGCATGACTAACTATCAGACCGTTTTAATTGAAAAGACAAAGTCTCCAGTGTTATAATGGCTATTACTGCTTACAGCTAAGCTACTGAAGGGAAAGTGATGGTGCCCATCTCTGTATAACAATATAATTTTACTGGACCGCCAAACATCAAAACAAACTACCAAACAAATGATTTCAGTGAAAAATGTGTTTTATTCCCCGTCAGACTTTAGTGGCGGGGTGTCATGATATACCTTTTGGTGTCCGTCCGTCCGTACATTCGTGGTCACCATTTCCGATCGATAACGAGTATTTATTCACGGAATTTCTTCAAATTTTGCATACATACTGTTATCGGGGATGAGTGGCATGGGTTTGTTAATGGGCAAAATCCATACATTGTTTGGGGCTCTGAAGAAAATCGATAAAATGTAAATGGCCGGTTAGAGCTTTTGGCTAGTATATATAGCATTTTTCCATGGTTTAGTCAACCGAAAAAAATAAGTAAATGAGGTTCATTTTAACCGTTGGCCTACGTGTTTGACGTTTGAGTTTGACGTTTAACTTACCGTTCAATTGTTTTCTTCATTTTAGCAGGTCATGGTGACTCTAAGCGAATAAAATATGCTGATGTGCTTAAAGGGGAACGCAAGCTGAAAGTACATTGTGCTTTAAAGTAAGGAACTTTACAAACAATGAAGTTTGACACAGATTTGATCAAAATGGAGAATTAAGAAAGTTGTGGACAACTGAACTTTTTAACGTTGATTGAATGGTTGCCGCCATTTTGAATATTTATTGAGGATTCACGATTCATTTGATAAAGTTTGTCTTTCCTATGAATTTGGTTTATTTTGGGGGAATGATTGTATGTCACTAGAATTAAACATCTATAAAATCTGTTTCAAAATTATTCTTGAAAACCCTTTGCCATTTGGTTCTGCGTGTCTAATTTTGGCTTTGTAAAGTCCGCACAAAGCCTAAAATATGGCGGCATCCATGACAGACATTTTAAACATACTCAAACCACTACTATTTCCTTATATCTGAGTCGATTTTGAAAATTATTGCAAAAAAATAAAGGACCTGATAAGCACTATGCTCCAAGATATACCTGCAGCTTATTTTGCGTTCCCTTCAAGTTTTAATTGATCATGCTGTTACAAATAAAAATCCTGTTATTTGTTTTTGATTTTTTTTCAGTTAAAACCTTTTTGCCATTCACTAAAAAGGTAAAAGTTATCCATAGCCTAATAGCGGTAGGGGCAGTGGGGGTTAGAGACCAACTGTATCTTGGGCACAGCTGATGAAAGGCGAATCCCATCTCTCTCCTTTCGCTGCCTTATCCTTTCTTGGTTCGAAAAAGGTACCCATTTACTGCTAGGTTGGCAGTGAGAGTTTTCCAGTCGTCGGATGACGACGGTGAGCCGTAAACTCACGACCTTCCGGTGACTCTCTGCACAATAACCGAGCCACTCTAACCAGTGACGACGGCGTCATTCATTACAAAGATAATAATTAAACTGACCCATTCCAACTCACTGAACACGTGATAAAAACTTTATTGCGCGAAAACTGGATTTGCAACCAATACTCGTTAAAAAGGGAAATCCCTTTTAACTCACCCGACCAACGGTTCACAAAGTGAGTTTATAGTATAGCAATGGTCGGTCGTCCATTCGTCGTCGTGGTCGTCCACACTTTCGAAGTTGCCCCACCATAGTGAAGCTTCATATATAGATGATCTTACATGAGTGCTCATATATTATTGAATTTATTAAACGAGTTGTGAAAAACATAAGATGCGAGGCTCTGCCGAGCATCTTATCGTTTTCACCAACGAGTTTAATAAATTCAATAATACAGGAGCACGAATGCAAGATTCTGTTTATCATATGACACAAAAATCACGTTTTATTAGCAAATTTTGCACTAAAACGTCTCGATTTTGCCATTAGAAAACGCGACGTTTTATGGACTTCAACGCACAACGTTACGACGTAATTTGCATATTTAATCCACTACTGGATTATCGTTTTTAATGCATGGCTTTATTACACTCTCAGATGCGACGTCATGTGATAAAAAGTTTTATCAACATTGACCAAATGGCTTCAGAGATAGGTTTTGGGGCAGATCGGGCGAAAACATTGGTTTCTATGGCAACCTAAAGCTCCCATTGACTTATAATGGGGAAATTATAGTCAAATTGATAGCTCCTTCATTTTTAGCTCACGTGAGCCGAAGACTAACAAGGTGAGCTTATAGTATAGGCTTGGTCTATCGTCCGTCGTCGTTCATCTTTCGCTCATACTTGTAAACACAAATATCTCCTACACCGACCAGCCAAATCTGATCAAGTTTTATGTGCAGCATTGTTGGGACGGAGGATTGACTGCATATAGTTTTGGACAGATTGCTTTAGAACTGTGAACAATGTCCATGTCGACAGTGCATTTTCTTATTGAAATAATGTTCAGTTTGTAGGCGTTACGCATCAGGCACACAACTTTGATCCGACATTGATTCAACGTTGATTCAACGTCATGACGTTGACTCAACGTTGGATCAATGTTGATTCAACATTTTGTGACTGCAGGGTAAAGTCCCATTTTAAAGGGTCATATGATTAACAGAATCTTACACTCGTGGTCAGTTCATATGAAGTTCAAGAAACTCGTCCAATGCTCGTTTCATAAATTTCATATGAAATGACCACTTGTGTAAGATCCTCTATTGTTGTCATTCCTGTTACTAAATGTCATTCCTGTTACCAGCCAAATTTTGCTCAATATAAAAACAAATCCAATTTTCTGCTGTTGCATTTATTTACCAGTTCGAAAGTTGATGCCTGCAGCTACCTATTACAGAAAATGAAGATACTCATCCTACAGTTTCCCAAAATAGATTAGATAGCACATGTCTGAAAATATTTTGTTTCAGTAAAATAACAAATTATTAATTATATTATTAGTAACAAATATTTTTTACTCATAACAAGTTTGCAAACTTGGAGGTCTAGAAAGGAGCTTTTTATCATGGGACAAGAAAATAAGTACGATGATAATTGTATATAGGAAATAAGGTTTCTTATTGTGGTAACAGGAATGACATTTTAAACCAGGGCAGCCATTAAAATAAGCCAGCATGTATTATTATGCAGATTCTCCTGTCTAAATGAATGGTTTATTGTTGGTAAATGTTCATAGTTGATATTAAAATAAAAAAAATCAAAATTAGTTGTGTTTTATTTTTTCGCAAAAAAAGCCGTAATTCCTTCATTTTTGTAGAATGACTCTTATACTTCAGTAAACGTTAAAAAAATAACATTCATTCCTTAAATCATTGAATGTGGCTGGAATATTCAGTGTTGCGCCACGCGAAGAAAGTCTTCAGATGAGCATTTGCGAACTGCGCATATGCACACCCTGCTCAGTAAGTGCATGGAAAGTCAAACACGCAACATCTTACTAATTCCAGTACGTAATACTCTTTTTCTGACTAGTCTGAACAGTGCAGGCTCTCTCGTAAACGATGCACTGCACTAACTCTGACAGACAACGCAGCTGCATGGACTTATCCTGGTACCCACTGTTTGCGTATAGCGTCAAACATATTTTACCCGGACAGGGCTCATAACATTCAAAACAAGGGATGAGCATAAAATGCACGTGAAAATAAGAGCGACCCTTGATTATATGATAGTCAATGATGTAACCCAAGAGCCTCACCCTCGGAAAATTGCCACATGCGACGAGAAGAATCAGCCCAGTCTGTGGTAACATGTATGCGTTCACAACATGTATAAGCAATCTTGAGCATCATACACTGTGGCGCCGTAAAGTGTGCGAAAAGAAAAGACACTAATGGGACTTAAACCAGTCTTATTTCATAAGCAAAACGCGCATGTCTTGACTAGACGCATGCGCAATCAGAGCAGGGTAGACTACACATGAGCATAGATATACCTTGGTACCTCCTGGTTGCGTATACATACATATTTCGTTGCAAATATTATGGGCTGAAGCACATTTTTTCCTTGCGCAGGCCATTTGAGTCGTGTCGTGATAAAGTCAGCCTTGTGGTGTATGCAAAACACCTATGTCCAGACTAGTCTGTGCACTAGCACAATCAGAACAGGTTAGGCGCAATAAGTATGCCTTCTGGAAATCAAACGGTGAACTGCACTAACTCTGACAGACTACGCAGTTGCATAGACTTATCTTGGTACCCACTGTTTGCGTATAGTGTCAAACATATTTTGGCCCGACAAGGCTCATAACGTTTAAAGAGATGAGCATAAAATGCACGTGCAAATATAACCGACCCTTGATTATCAATGTAATCCAAGAGCTGCAAGATTAACAAAAAAATAAATAAAAATAACCGCAGGGATCCTAAATTTTGGGATAGATGTATCTGAGAAATCACTTTAGAATCAGATCAAGATGTGCAATGCGTCATATCCTATCAGTCTTTTTGACTAACTGTCGGCTACTTAGCATTTGTTTAAATTTTAGAAATTATCTGGTAATTTAAAGGTGTCCCAATAGAGAGAGTAAATTAAAACGATGATAATTGTTTGAACAGCATTGCAAGACACCCAGAAGGCATATGACGTCGTAATGATGTCAAAATGGGGTCGATGCGACGCCACCATGCCGCATCGACGTCAATACGTCATTTCGACGTCATGTGCCTGCTGGGCAGTAAAGTATTTCCCAGCGGGCACATGACGTCAGATTGACGTCGATGAAATGTAATGTTTGCGTCGACGTCAATGCGACGTCATTATAACGTTGTGTGCCTGCTGGGTAGTATGTATCAATGTGAAGATCTGATCCGTCTTCTTGAGCTTCCAATTGGGTATCCGTTTATCTGAATCAGAAAATAAAGAAGAGACTGAGTAAACTGGGCGGATGCCCAGTCTGATCTGAGTCTACCCTGGGCGCACAACCACATTGTTGGTTTTCTCGTGTCGCGGCTCAGATATTATACGGACAGAGACAGAAGGACGGGAATTTGATTGCTATGTTCCCTGAACTGTTAATAGAAGGTTCATGCAGAAAATGGGTTCGAAGGCTGATATATTTGGTTACAGTCTAAATCTACGGACTTTCCTTTAAAAACTTCAAACAGGATTTGGCGGTTAATGTCGGACTTATGTTTTCAATTTAACAATTCCAATCAAGGTGAAAAATCCATGACTTCATCAAACACCTTTCTGTACAAGATGCGGCAGTACATTTACTGTAATGCAATTTTACCATTAAGTAGCAATTTTGTTATTCCTTTCTGCAATTTGATTTATAGGCTTATGCAATTTAAGGCCAAATGACAAATTGTATTGGACAGGTTAATGTTGGTAAATTTGTCTTTTCAGGACTAACTGAATAATGCCTTTGATTGATTAAAAGTCATTTTTATGTAAACTATTTTTGCAACTGCTAACCTCGAACGAACTTCTTCTGAAGTGTTAATATCATATCGGAATCAATTATACCGCATCTTTACCCAGCGGGCACACAACGTCGAAATGACGTCATATTGACGTCTATACGACGTCACGTGCCTGTTGGGTTATTTTTTTTTTATCGAAGAGAAATCCTAAAAAAGGGATCAAAATCATTATTTATATTGTTTTTTTTTTTCATTTGTTTTGTATTTTATATGTTAATAAAATGCAGTTCGTTACAAATCAGCTTTTCTTTTCTTAGCAAATATAAAATTAGAAACCTACCCAGAAAGCACATGTCATGATGACATCATGATGCCTTCTAGGCGACGTCAGGACATCGCATCTATTTCAGCACGTCGTCATTACGACGTCATGTATCAGCTGGGTAAGTTGGCTGAATAGTGATTTTCTAGTACAGAAAGATCATGAATGTAATTGAAATTCTACTGCTCAAACAGTACAAAGTTAACACGTTTTTGCTAAAAAGAACGACTATCGTCGGATCCAAGACGTTATTCAAGGCCAATTTACCAGAGTTAGGACTTCCTAAGCAATTTGTCACATTTTGCCTGGATTTGCATAAGTCTATTTGTCAACTTGTAGCATAAGAGACTAAAATTGCTACTTAATGGTGAAATTGCATTACAGTTAATTTGCCGACTTCATTCTTAATAATCGACACTGACACCGAGGGACCGCGGGAGCAGTCTAGTTAGGATCTACACTTCTTGCAAACAGTCTAGGAAACATCGCAGGACAGCACAGACGCAACTGACAGCAAAAAAAACGGACTTATCCCTTTTTAGACCAGTGTAAATGTCCATCCTTATCCTTTGAATGAGTCAATTTCTAGTTTTAGGGTTTTCCAGTGGATGTTTTCATTTTTTTGTAATTAGCATAGAAACCATGTTAGCAAATTTCCCTCTGATCAGACTCCTGAACTGGGTATGCACTGTTTGAATATGCCTCCAAACTAAAAGCTGGAAGGGGCTATTACAGAAAAGGCCGAGGTACCCGAATACATACCGTAAATATTCTAAAAATTGGTACACCTAAAGTTATTACCGTAATTGTCCTAAAATGGAACTGTTTGGTTTTACAGTGAAGTGATGGGCCCAAAAGATGAAGATGAACTGGCAGACAGTGAATATCCTGATCAGTCTTACCTGGGCATGCATTGTTTGCTCAGACCTATCTGTCCCAATACTTAGATTTGTTATGGTACTGATCAATATACTGGTAGATCACGCCTGGTAAACGCGCAGTTCCATTCCCATCTGGCCCCAAGGTTATAAAACTTTTTCCTTGCAGCTCAGCTGAGCATGAAATTTTACCCGCCAATAATTAGCAAATAACTGGTAAGTACAACTGTTTTCTTGCTCAGTTTAGCTGAGTATGAAATTTTCTCTGCTTATGAATATGAAAAGCCCAACTGAGCATGAAAATTTTACCTGCCAATAAATAGCAAATAACTGCTAAGTACAGTTGTTTTCTTGCTCAGTTTAGGTGAGTATGAAATTTTCACTGCTTATGAATATGAAAAGCCCAACTGAGCATGAAAATTTTACCTGCCAATAAATAGCAAACAACTGGTATGTACAGTTGTTTTCTTGCTCAGTTTAGCTGAGTATGAAATTTTCACTGCTTATGAATATGAAAAGCCCAACTGAGCATGAAAAATTTACCTGCCAATAAATAGCAAACAACTGGTATGTACAGTTGTTTTCTTGCTCAGTTTAGCTGAGTATGAAATTTTCTCTGCTTATGAATATGAAAATGCCAACATTAGTTTTATAACCTCGGGGCCTGCAAATTTAGAATTCAAGTGACCGCAAAACTTTAGCCAAAATATAACAATATTATTTGACTCGTTCGTATGTATAAAAGCACTTTTGTTTACAATATTTGCTTTAATGTAAAGGAACGGGTGATGTTCTCACAAAACTCCAAATAAGGTAAGGTCACGTGATTTGTGTGAACACAACCAAAATTTTCTGTGCTAAAAAATGTGAAATTTATTAATTTATAGGGACATTAGGAGGATACAACCAAACTGTAAGTGTTAAGCATTTTCTCCGCCTTCTGGTCATGTTGAAATTTTGATTTTTATTGTTCTATCAAGAACTTTTGAATTTAAATGGATTTCTAACAGGCGGGAGGTAGCGGGCCTTTGTTAAAAAGTACTGTAAATACGCTAAAAGTTAACCCTTCTTCTTCTTCTTCTTCTTCCCGGAAATGGACAGGATTCCGTCTGGAATGTACTTTGTCCAGCGAGAGTGAATGGGACAGCCACCCTCCAGTAAGGTTAAAATCAATCCAGCTATTTACAATTAAAACTATGTACACGTCACGATTCATCTAGTATGCTGCGGTGGAGGAGAGGGCTGCTGTGGTCATCGCAGCTTTGAATTCCTCCAGAGATGTGCAGTCTGTGACGAATGTTGGTAGGCTGTTCCAGTCTTGGATTGTCCTCGGGAAGAAGGAGTACTTGTACACACTCTGTACTGCTGGTATTTGGTAGAGTCTGTAAGCTCCTCTTGTTCTATAGTCGCCGGGCCGTAAGATGTTGAACTGTCCTATGTCTACTTGGAAGTGTTGCATCTTGTAGAGCATGCTCAGGCGTTGGTGGTATCGTCTTGTAGTCAGGGGAATCCAACCTAGACTGTTAAGCATGGCTGTGACACATCCAGGGGTTCTGTCAGTGTAGTTATTACACACAAACCTTGCTCCTCTGCGCTGGACTTTATCCAGGGTTTTTATGTCCTCCTTGTTGTAAGGGTCCCAGGCAGTGGATGCATAGTCTAAGGTAGGCTGAACCATGGCGTTATAGGCAGACGACCGGACTTCTTTGCTGCAGTCTCTAAGGTTACGCCGTAAGAAGCCTAGAGTTCTTGAGGCCTTTGCAGCAGTGTAGTCGACATGCTTCTTCCAGCTCAAATCTTCGCTGATGTTGACACCAAGGTACTTGTTGCAGTCAACGACGTCCAGGACATGGTCATGTAGCTTGTATGAGGTGTTTCTCCTGAGACGCTTGTTTGTGCAGACTCTGATGACTGTGCATTTTTCTGGGTGGAAACGCATCTGCCACTTGGTTTCCCAGTCCTCAAGTGCAGAGAGGTCAGTCTGGAGGTCTTCTGAGTCTTTGTCATTCCTAATATGGCGGTAAAGAAGACCCCTAGTATGCACTGCCAATACTATGACTAGACGTCGTAGTAGTAGGAAAAGGAATAAGTCATCGCCTTTGGTCTCATCACCTAAAAAGTCTAAGCATCGTCAGCCTGTACCAGAAAACCTTACAGAAGAGCTGTCAATATCTGAGGATTATTCTGAAACCGACACTGACATTCAAACACAGGTCGTAAATAAACTAAATATGAGCAATATAAGCAGTGTTAGTGCTGAAGCTGTTTCACCAGATCTTTGTGCTAGTCAGACCATGCCTGTGTCAGTTGGTCTTAGTGGGTTTCAGGGACCTATTACGAACCCTCAGTCAGTGATGGACCCAAATGTATTACATTCTCAAATGAACATCGGAATGCCTTCTAACATTCCCAGCCCCAATGCAACATTCGGGCATGTCAGAACAGGACATATTACGAGTGGCACAGTTAGTCAAATCAATGCTGCATGACGAAATTGACAAGATTGTTGAAGCAAGAGTGGCTACAGAAACTGAATTTTTGAAAAAGGAAATATCTGATCTCAAAACGTCGTATAACCAGTTACAGAGTGATATGAAGGATCTGACGACCAAGTATGACGATATGGAACAATATTCCAGACGCTCCTGTCTGTGAATATCTGGAATTCCGGAATCTGATCGTGAAAATGAGGAGATAACGAAGATTATTCTCGATTTAGCCAAGCGTGTAGGATTTAAGGTTGGCCCTGGAGATATCGACCGGGCGCACAGGATCGGTCGACCAAGGACGAATAATGAAGCTGCTACTGGCAATGCAGGTGCCCGCGCTCGGGCTCCATCCGGGCGTGAGATTATCATTAAGTTTACCAATAGTACTGCGCGCCTTAGTATGCTGAGTAAGGGAGAGCAAAACTTCGTGAAGAAAGATCTGGAATCTTCATTAATGAAGATCTCACCAGTACCAGAAAAAACTTGGCGTATGAATGCAGAAAAATCAGGAAAGCACAAAATTCTAACATTAAAAAAACCTGGGTCTACGCAGGTAGTATCTATATTATTGACTCTTCTGATACCAAGAAACTGATCTGGAGCCGTATCAGGTTAGAATCGGTGAGCAAATGGACCACTGAAAATATTTAAAAAAAAAACCATGTGCTTTTTGTTTGTTTGTTTGTTTTTTGGTTTTTTTTTCCCTCTGTGAATATCAATGCCTGACTTTTTCAAGGTTTACAGCTAGTGAGCGGAATATTGGAGAATGCGAATAAGCCAGTATGCCCCAGTGATTTTCATATTGTATTATACCAATATTTAATAGTCCAACCAATAATTGACAGTGGTTGGATTTATTACTTCAGAGCTCCAGATTGGGTCGTTTTTTTTTGTTTTTTTTTTTTTTTTTTTTTTGGGGGGGGGGGGGGGAGGGGGCGATTCTGGGATCTTAGATAAGGCGTGTGTTGTGATCCCTCGTGGAAGCCGTCTCGCCGAGGCGTTTCTAGTGAGGGACGCAACACGGTTTTCAGTTTTTCAACATATGTTGTTTGATTGCCCCTATTACCCCATCTTGTCTGGAGCACTGAAAATTATTTATTCTTTTTCATTACATTTTTTCTTTTTCTTTGTTGAACCGGTGATACAAGCGAGACTACTTTTTCAGTGTATCGAGTGCATTAAAGAAATCTTTTTTCAACTGGCACAAAAATTAACAGAGTCTGCCGGCCGCTCTAGTAACGCCAGTTTTTTTTTCTCTCACCATTATAATTATTGTTTTTTTTTTTTTTTTTTTTTTTTTTTTTTTTTCTACTTATCCATTTTTTTTACTAAAGCAGTTAGTGGTTAATATAAAAGGGTCAAACTGGACAATCTCCTGACTAAGCATGCCATTCTTGATCCACCGGGAGGCGTTTGGCGTTTTCGGATGGTTGTAAAATTTGTGCTTACCACTAGATCTTTGCTGTGACGTAAGAGGTTACCGTCCATGATTTTGAAAATAATGAATATTTCACAAACATAGCCACTTGCTTTTCCTATTCAAAGCAGGTCGCGATTTTTCACTGCCCTTCCAATCATCTAAACATTTACTGGGTCCTCCATGGCTACATGAGGCCGTAAAATCCAATGCTGTGTGCAAGCAGATGAGACACCTGGGCACGCAACATTGAGTCGGCGTTGAGCCGACGCTGATTCGACGTCACGACGTTGAATAGGCGTTGGTACAGTGTTGATCGGACGTTGTGTGCCTGGTGGCTCACTATATACTGAAATGTGTACCTTACCTTTTGAAATGTTAATCCTGAATTCTAGAAAAAGTCAAGCAGCTTGTAACACAATCTTACTTTATTTATTGTTTGTAGTTTCACTACGCCCTGCTTATTCAGTGAAAGCACACTTGACTTGTGCACGGTTTACTCGTGCAAACCCACCGGAATGTCATGTGATGGATATTTCCATTTGGGGCTAACTCAATTTAGAAAAGAATATACGATTCTTACTGTGGGTTCTCCTTTGCGGTCAGTAGGCTGAATGGACAGGGCTTGCTCGTCATCATAAGCTGATAGCGGCTAGTTTATATATACTTACGAGTACGTAAGTCCCGGACTTGCACAACTTGCCAGGCAGGCAGTAGAAATTTTGAGAATGTAATTTGTTTGGACACGCTTAGTGTACTGTTCCTTTTTCAGCCTGGGGACTTACGGTTTTCCATCACGCAAATTTGTGATGGTCAGCCATCACTCTTACAGTTTTCAGTCCAACTCACTAAAATGGAAATTTAACCCACTGCCAGGGTTCAGTATGACCTGTCTACACTTAAAATTAATATTTGGTCCAGCCCTTAACCATTATCAGTATAAAGAGTCTGTACTTTGGTCATTTCTGCAAAATTGTGGTCAAAATTAGGTAAATTTTGGTGTGTATTAGGCTTGTTTTATTTCCAAGAAAATTACAAGTTCACTTTCTATTTTTTATAAAGTGTTACGATCAAAATTTTCTTCAATGCTTGCTTTTTTGTAACGGATACTAACTGTACGAGTTACTCAAGGTTTTGCACCAGTTACTCGACAGAAAAGTACTTGGGTGTTTTTGCCTTTGTTATGGTCAGCCATAGCACCAGATGAAACCAACGTTATGACTTACCATCACGTTTCATCCTTCGGACATGTAGTGACATCCGGTGGTAAAAATTTCAGTAATTATGTTATGGTAAGCCATCATGTCAGTTTATCTAAAGTGCATGGTTAGCCATCACAAGTATGAGTGATGGAAATCCATAAGTCCCCAGACTGTTTTTATAGACTGTTTTTATTTACTGTTTTTATTTATTTATTTATTAATTTTCCATGCTGTTCAATCACTTACTGCTTGATAATCGATACGATGGTATGCCATTATAGCTATGTTAAGGTCAGTTTGTTGTACAGAGCTCTCAATATTTGAGTATGCTTTCATACGTCTTAATGATTGTTCTCACAAAGTTTGTAGAATACCTATATATTATCCTCATACGCATACTACGACAACGCTAAGTATCTAAATCATACATGTATTGCTAGATTTTTTTTTCGATTTTTTTTAGTACAATCTCCTTCACTCTGCCTCTGTCGTTATAATTGAGGGTGTCACCCCCCCCCCTAAATCGTACGCAGTATTCAGCCCAAATTAGAGAGTATTCAGTACGCACTATCATGGTACGCAGTATTCAAGAAAAACAGCAAATCGTACGCGTACTCGCAAAAAAAGATAAATAATAAATAAATTAATTAATAAATCGACAGTCATTCGATAATAATGTGCGAAGCCGCAGTGGTTCCTGACAATTATAGAGATCTATAGCAAAACCGCCTCTTGTATACCTTGATACTTCTACCACTGGTTGATACTTCTGCTACTGGTGGAAATGTGAAGGGTATCCAAGAGGCCCTTTTGCTATAGTGTGTGAGGCCTGATGCCGAAATGTTTGTGCATATCTTTCTCTTCTATAAAAGTACAAGCACTTATTAGAGTTAACAGGGAAAGTCAGTGTTTAATAATTTACAAGGAGTGAAAGAGACAAAGCATGCATTCATAAAAGGCAATATTTTGCCAAAATTAAATTGGCAAAGTCCACAAATTTCCATGCCTTCACAGGGGGCACTGCGCATATTCCTATTATTCCAAAACAAGCGTACATGTTTACATCCTTTAATTATCGCAGAAAGTTTTATTTGAATTGGATCCTTAGTCGTTAGTTAGAAGGAAATGGATTTATTTTATAATGTTTAAGACCCCACCTCCTTGGGTGTTGGGAGCTTAGTATACTATCTTTTTGCTTACCTTTACGTTTTACACTTGCACATAAGGACACAGCGAACTTTAAGCGTCTAGTAATTTTGACGGATATATCGTGACTACGTGAGTGTTCATATTACGCAACATTTGCCAAGACATCGTCTGCTAAGTTCCACCCCTGCTCAGGGACCACTAGGCATACTATTCCCAAACCGTATTATTTACGATGCAGTTTAGATCCCTAAATACCCAGAGAAAGCTTCATTTGAATCGGTTCAGTAGTTAGAAATTTATCGATTTGTAGACTCTCCCCCACCCCTGGGACCCGAGGCTAAACGTTTGTGCGCATCTAGATATGGTACCCAGCCATGCCAACCACAACAATAAGTGTTCATGTTCCCATCGTTAGGTGTGGCAATTGTGACTTAAGAATGGACTGGCTGACTGACTGTACGAGGTGTGTTCCAAAATTAATGTCGTGCAAAGTGGGCTCAAAACCACCTCTTATCGATAGAGTGATCTAAAGTTTCAGCAAAGGTATAAATCTTGCTCACAACTTCACAGACCTTTGGACAGTGTACGTCAGCAGCTACTTAAAGATGCTGCTCACACAGGTCGCCCTGCAACAACAACAACCAAAAGTAGCATCGAAAAACAGCCACAATATCCTCAAAAAAAGATATCCGATTTAAAGTGAGACAAATAGCCCGGTTAACAAACTTGTCGTTAGCACGAGTTCATGGTATTTTGAAGAAGCATTTTCAACTAAGGAAAATAAATGCATGAGGGACACCCCATTTGTTGACAGATGAACAAAAGCGGACCGTGTAGCAAATGCAAAATGAAAAAAGATAAAAAAAATCTTCTGAAAATATACCCCCAAAATAGCAAAGAGGCTTTCAACAATTTAGTCAGTGGTGATGAGACCTGGGTTTACTATTTTGAACCAAAGTGGATGTGTTCCAAGCGAATTTGGGCCAACAAAAGCGGGAGACGTCCAAGTATTGCCAAACGAACATGAACGGTAAAGAAGGTTTTTTAAGATTTTAATTTGTATATAATTTTCTTCGATAATAAGTATCCAGTCATGCAAATTCCGGTGCCAAAAAGCAGAATACTCACAGCAAAGTTCTATAAAAATATTGTACCACAAAAAATAATGAAGTACTACAAAACCCGCCGCCCCAAAACAGGACCTAAGCACCTCAGCCTCTTGCACGATAATGCTCCCGCTCACAAGGCACACCTTGTGACCGAGTTTTTTGGAGTCAGAGAAGGCTACCGTCCTACCACATCCTCCATTTTCGCCAGACTTGGCTCCCTATGACTATATTCTGTTTCCAAAACTCAAATATCATCTATCTGGAAAGAGATGCAATTCGAAGAATGCCATTGGATCTGCGGTTTATCAGTATCTGATGGGTGTCCCCATTCAAGAGTATGTGAACTGCTTCTAAAAGTGGATTGACCGGCTAAACAGGTGTATTAGGTAGATGGAGAGTATTTTGAAGGACAGAGCAAGTAAAAAAAGAGCATCTGCAGTAAAGGAAGAAACAAAGCAAGTGACATTATTTTTGGAACGGACACACGAACTGATTTTCTTAGTAATATGCGAATATAACTACATGTACCCAGCTTTCAATGTGTGAAAAAATATGATGACGACAAAACCTCGGACCAAAACCCTAAAACATATAATAGCAAGTCAGTCAATAAATTATATACGCCGAGGCTCCTGTAAAAAAGGCATACAATAAATTATATACTGAGGCTTCTGCAAATAAAGACTTTGTGAAAATTAGTTGGCTTTTAGCATTCAATTAGAGCAGGCGTCATTTAACTTGTACATGAATCGGTTGCTGCGACTTGTGGCGACAAGTGGGGACTTTCAGTTGTCAGCACTGAGCAGAGATTCCTTCTAAATGTCATGTCCTTTTGAACAGCTTTTAACTAATTAACCTAAAATCTGAGCGGAATTTCAAAGGTACGCAGATCCGATTTACAGGGAGCAACCATGTTATGCCTGCATATTTTGGAGCTACATGTGTGGCTGCCCTGCATTATTTTTAGGGATTTGGAGAAAAGCCAAATAATGGTTAAATTGAGCGTGGGATATTTAAGAATGCTGAGGAGATTTTGATAATATTTTCACGGCACGCAGTGTCCAGCACCCCATTCCTCCTATCTCACCTACCGGCCCTTGGATAGGAGCTCACGAGATAGAAGCTTCGGCATGACTGTTACCGACAAAATCACAACTAACATGTTTAGGAGTTGGAGAGTACACCATTGAAAATTGCACTGAAACGACAAACGAGGCAGAATTGTTAGACTGAACAATTCTGTTTAGGGTTTGCATTGTTTAGCGATCACTTTAGTTTAATGTTTCTGATCATTTGACTTCAAAACCTATAATGAATTTAAATCAGCCTTTTAAGCATGCTGCTAAATGTTTTCTTAATGTTTACTAGGATTTTACATTGCGCTACTCCATAAATAGTATTCAGTATTCAAGCCCGATTTTAAAGAGTATTCAGTATTCAAGCTCAAAGTTCAGCGGTATTCAGTATTCAAGGGGGGAGGGGGGTGACACCCCCATAATTGTCGTGAGCGTACTCGAAGTAAAACCATGACAACTGGCTCAAGTGGATTTAATATTACAGATGTCTGTTTCATGTAAAGGTAATACTTTGCCGCCGACTTTGCACCGTCATGAGCATGCTGTACCCCAGTCTATATAAATAGCGGAGTCTGGCAGCCGGGACATGGTGTCTGGACATTGGCTCCGCCACATGCTCCTGTGTTGCCAGACTCTGGTCGGTTCAAGTTGTTTCTGACTTGAGTACAGCGTGTTCATGTGCAATAGTCTGCGACACATGTGTATAGCATTAAGTGCTCAACCTTTGACCAGGCCATAATTACTGTGTGTTTTTACTATATTGCTGCTTGGCAGTCTCTTTGCTAGTGTACTTTTTCATTCTTTTTGTACCTTCATCATTTTCTATATGTAACTGGTCTCTCGACACTTACCTGTCAAAAATGACTACTACATGTACTCATACCTGCCACGTTTGCTTAACTACTGGAAGAAACGCTATATATTTCTGGCATTTTGCGGTAAGCTTATTTTTCGTTGTACTACAATTAAGTATGGTAGGGGAGCCCTGATAGCCCTTTGGGTTAAGCGCTTGCCTTTTCTTACCTGGCGGTCCTGGGTTCAATTCCCGCTGGATCCAGAAAACTCTTCAAACATAGACAGGGTTTCATTGCACACAGCCTTTAGCTGTGATCCTCCAAGAGTCCTGATATGACTGAAATACTGTCGTAATGGACGTAAAATATTGTAAGCCATCGGGAAAGAAATCAACAACAAGGGAAATAATCAATATATGTAAACGAATTTTGATAGATCACAGTTCTTGCCCGCAAATGTCTCTAGCGCATAAGTGTCTGTTACTGAATTCGCTATGTAAACTGAAATCAACAAACTTACCCAGCAGGCGCATGACGTCGGGGTGGCGTCGTACTGACGTTGATGCGACGTCATTGCGTCATATCGACGTCATTGTGACGTCATCTCGGCGTCGTGTGGCTGCTGGGTAGTTACTGTAATATAGTATCTATATAGATCGAGGATAAGAAAGAATTAAATAAATAGCAGTAGTAGTCTCTTGTATTAAAGTCAACATGTTCTGTGTTTTGAAATTACAAATGAACATAATGACGCTGCCAACTGTTAACCAAACGTTTACTTTTACCCGGCAGATGCGTGGCGCTAGAGTGGCGTCGTACTGACGTCGACGCGATGTGACGACGTCGAGTTGACGTCAGTGCGACGTCATTCTGGCGTCATGTGCCTGCTGGTTGATCGTCTCAGGACATCAAAATAGTGTTGACGAACGTCTACCAATGCCATTTTGAATTCAAATACTTCCTCCGTCCCTATTCCAATTTCTTTCTCATGTTGTTTTTATGCCCCCAATTTCGGAGAAATTGTGGGGGCATATTGGTTTGGGCCTGTCCGTCTGTCCGTCTGTCCGTCCGTCCGTCTGTCCGTCTGTCCTCTATCTCAAGAACCGTAAGAGCTAGGAGCTTGAAACTTTATACACATGATCAGTATGAAAAATAAGCGAAAACGTGTTTTTTCTTTTTTCCGCTGGTCACATATTTCAAGAGTTATGCCCCTTTTTCGACTTAGCCTGTGGAACCTTGTGAACAAAATATCTCAAGAACCCCTGATGCTAGGATCATGAGGTTTTGCAGGATGAGAATGCCCAAGGTGTAGATGACCTGATTAACTTTTGAAACAAATTCGTGAATTTTTGACCGAGTTATGCCCCTTTTTCGACTTAGTGCATTGTAAGCCTATGGAACCTTGTGAACAAAATATCTCAAGAACCCCTAAAGCTAGGAGCATGATTTTTTGCAGGAAGATACTGCCTGTGGTGTAGATGACCTGATTAACTTTTGAAAAAAACTCGTGAATTTTTGATCGAGTTATTCCCCTTTTTCGACTTAGTGCATTGAGGCCTATGGTACATATAGTCAAGAACAATAAGAGCTAGGAACTTGAAACTTTATACACATGATCAGTATGGAAAATAAGCAGACCCGTATTTTTTTATTTTTCCGCCGGCAATGTATTTCCAGAGTTATGCCCCTTTTTCGACTTAGCCTGTTGAACCTTGTGAACAAAATATCTCAAGAACCCCTGATGCTAGGATCATGAGGTTTTGCAAGATGAGAATGCCCAAGGTGTAGATGACCTGATTAACTTTTGAAACAAATTCGTGAATTTTTGACCGAGTTATGCCCCTTTTTCGACTTAGTGCATTGTAAGCCTATGGAACCTTGTGAACAAAATATCTCAAGAACCCCTGATGCTAGGAGCATGATTATTTGCAGGAAGATACTGCCTGTGGTGTAGATGACCTGATTAACTTTTGAAAAAAATTCGTGAATTTTTGATCGAGTTATTCCCCTTTTTCGACTTAGTGCATTGAGGCCTATGGTACAAAGGTACCCTTACATATAGTCAAGAACAATAAGAGGTAGGAACTTGAAACTTTATAGACATGATCAGTATGGAAAATAAGCAGACCCGTATTTTTTTATTTTTCCGCCGGCAATGTATTTCCAGAGTTATGCCCCTTTTTCGACTTAGCCTGTGGAACCTTGTGAACAAAATATCTCAAGAACCCCTGATGCTAGGATCATGAGGCTTTGCAAGATTAGAATGTCCAAGGTGTAGATGACCTGATTAACTTTTGAAACAAATTCGTGAATTTTTGACCGAGTTATGCCCCTTTTTCGACTTAGTGCATTATAAGCCTATGGAACCTTGTGAACAAAATCTCTCAAGAACCCCTGAAGCTAGGAGCATGATTATTTGCAGGAAGATACTGCCTGTGGTGTAGATGACCTGATTAACTTTTGAAAAAAATTTGTGAATTTTTGATCGAGTTATTCCCCTTTTTCGACTTAGTGCATTGAGGCCTATGGTACAAAGGTACCCTTACATATAGTCAAGAACAATAAGAGCTAGGAACTTGAAACTTTATACACATAATCAGTATGGAAAATAAGCAGACCCGTATTTTTTTATTTTACCGCCGGCAATGTATTTCCAGAGTTATGCCCCTTTTTCGACTTAGCCTGTGGAACCTTGCGAACATAATATCTCAAGAACCCCTGATGCTAGGAGCATGATTTTATGCAGGAAGAAACTGCCTGTGGTGTAGATGACCTGATTAACTTTTGAAAATAATTTGTAAATTTTGGATTGAGTTATGCCCCTTTTTCAACTTAGTGCATTATTTGCCTATGGAAGCTTGTGAACAAAATATCTCAAAAACCCCTGATGCTAGGATCATGAGGTTTTGCAGGATGACAATGCCCAAGGTGTAGATGACCTGATTAACTTTTGAAACAAATTCGTGAATTTTTGACAAAGTTATGCCCCTTTTTCGACTTCGTGCATTGTAAGCCTATGGAACCTTGTGAACAAAATATCTCAAGAACCCCTGATGTTAGGAGCATGATTTTTTGCAGTAAGATACTGCCTGTGGTGTAGATGACCTGATTAACTTTTGATTGAGTTATGCCCCTTTTTCGACTTAGTGCATTGTAAGCCTATGGAACCTTGTGAACAAAATATCTCAAGAACACCTGATGCTAGGAGCATGATTTTATGCAGGAAGATACTGCCTGTGGTGTAGATGACCTGATTAACTTTTGAAAATAATTTGTAAATTTTGGATTGAGTTATTCCCCTTTTTCAACTTAGTGCATTATTTGCCTATGGAAGCTTGTGAACAAAATATCTCAAAAACCCCTGATGCTAGGATCATGAGGTTTTGCAGGATGACAATGCCCAAGGTGTAGATGACCTGATTAACTTTCGAAAACAATTCGTAAATTTTTGACTGAGTTAAGCCCCTTTTTCGACTTAGTGCATTGTAAGCCTATGGTACAAAGGTACAAGCATTATTGGATGAACCTTCTCTAGAGACAAGCATATGGTTGGGGGCATAGTGTTTCATAAACACATTTTCTAGTTCTATTTTCATATTATCAATGTTTATGTTACATTCTTGCTCCACGGGGATAAAACATATTTCAATAAAATGTTTGCAACCTATGCATTACAGCTGTTTGTCTCAAGGAGACCTATGCTCGCATCCTTGAAACAGATTCGCTGCATTGTAGATTGTATATCATGAATACAGAGCTTATTGCATACAGGATGCGCATAGGTTTGTTTTATTGTTGTCATTTGAAGGTTAAAGGTCTCAATTACCTATCAACTTTCGAGCTTCTTATAATATTATCTTTATTGTTATTAAAGAGCGGTGATATACAGCCAAACCCGGGGCCAGATTCTGAATTCTCTATGAATTCATCAAGTTCAAACGAGTCTCGTTAGAGAATAAATTGTCCATTGTTCACTACAATACTCAGAGTTTTTCGAATAAGAAAGATATACTTGAGGCTGAACTTTCTAATTGTGATGTAATCTGCCTAACGGAAACGTGGCTAGATGGAAGAACTGAGAATGTTGATATTGAACTAAATGGATATATAACATACAGACGCGATCGTGTGGGAGATTCGCACGGTGGTGTCTGTGTTTATGTAAATAAAAATATTGTTTCTACACGAAAACATACTCTAGAGTTACCGGATATCGAATGCGTTTGGATTGAACTTTTATTACACAACAAGAAATTACTAATAGGCACCTTTTACAGACCTCCGAATTCTTCACCTGCTGTTTTCAGTTCAATTGAGGATTCCATTGGACTTGCTTTAGACACAAACCCACATAACATTCTTGTCACTGGAGACTTTAATTTAGACATGTTAGTCAACAGATCTGCTAGGAAAATTGAAGACATTTGCTTACAGTACAACCTAGACCAGCTAATTACTGATCCAATTCATTATACTGAAACATCAAACTCAACTATTGATCTGTTTCTAACCTCCAACAAAAATGATGTACTTCTGTCTGGAGTTGGTGAACCTTTTCTAGAACAAAATATAAGATATCATTGTCCTATTTACTGTATCCTGAAATTTGATAAGCCTAAACAGAAACCGTTTTCTAGACATATCTGGCTTTTTGATAGGGGTAATTATGAATCACTGTCACAAGAAATTTCAGGCACCAATTGGGATACACTGAAAAATGATGACATTAACATATATGCAAACAACTTAACAGAGCATGTAATTAAAACTTCCAAAACACACATTCCAAACAAATTAATCAAGGTTAGGCAATCAGATCCACACTGGATGAACAACAATATTAAAAAAATGATAAAGAAGAGAAAACGGCTGTATGACAAGTACAAAAGAACAAAGAATATATCAGATTTACAAAATTTCAAAATTTATCGAAATAAAGTAACGAGCGAAATTCGAAAATCCAAAAAGCTTCAAACTGACAAACTTGCAGTAAAATTAAGGGATAATGATCTTGGCCCAAAAGACTGGTGGAAGACGCTGAAACAATTTATTAAACCAACATCTACGGCCAACATTCCACCTCTTTCCAAGCAAGGCATCATCTATTCCGATAACAAAGATAAAGCCGAACTCCTAAATGAATTCTTCTGTGAACAAAATACTTTAGATGATAATAACACTCCGCTACCTGCAATGGCAACCCAAAGTAATAACACGATTAACACTATCCAGTTTACTCCATGTGAAGTTGAAACAGTTTTAAAGTCTTTGAAAACAGGTAAAGCTTCCGGCTCTGACAGCATAAACAATCGTATCCTTAAAGAACTTTCACATTCATTATCCCATCCCTTATGTGACCTATTTAACTACTCTATTGTGACTGGTAAAGTGCCAGATATATGGAAACAAGCTAACGTTACTCCAATTTTTAAGAAAAATGATGCCTCAGATCCTTCTAACTATAGACCTATCTCTCTTCTCAGCTCTATAGGTAAAGTATTAGAAAAATTAGTACATAAACACATTTTTAATTTCTTTCGAGATAATCAGGTTATTACAACCCTTCGATCGGGATTTGTTCCAGGTGACTCGACAGTCAATCAGTTAGTTGACATATATAACACATTCTGTAAAGCCTTGGACGAAGGGAAAGAAGTGCGTGCCATATTCTGTGACATTAGCAAAGCTTTCGACAGGTAATGGCACAAAGGTCTTCTCTTCAAACTTGAATCGGTTGGCATAGGCGGTCCTCTCTTAAACTGGTTTACTGACTATCTTGACAACAGAGTTCAACGGGTTGTTCTACCTGGTGCTTCTTCCAGCTGGGCATCTATTAATGCAGGTGTTCCTCAGGGATCTATACTCGGCCCTCTTCTTTTTCTTGTCTACATTAATGATATAGTTGAAGACATTAATTCTACAATCAGACTCTTTGCTGATGACACAAGTCTCTACGTTATAGTTGACAACCCCACTGACGCTGCAGAAAAACTTAACTCTGACATGGAAAAGATACATCAGTGGGCCTCTAACTGGCTTGTAACATTTAATCCTTCTAAGTCTGAATCATTACTCTTCTCCAGAAAACAAAATAGGCCTCACCATTCTCCCATCTATATGAACCAGCAAGCAATAAACGAAGTGAATCAACATAAACATTTAGGTATTACTTTTTCTAGTGACTGTAAATGGCATGATCATATTACAGAAGTTAAAACCAAAGCATGGCATAGAATAAACATTATGAGGAAACTTAAATTTATCATCGACAGAAAATCTTTAGAAACTATCTATTTTTCCTTCATTAGACCTCTCTTAGAATATGCGGATGTGGTTTGGGATAATTGTACCCAATATGAGGCTGATGAGCTCGAAAAAAATCAAATAGAGGCGGCAAGAATTGTTTCTGGAACAACTAAATTGGTTTCTATTGAGTCACTATATAAAGAAACCGGGTGGGAGACGTTATCTTCTAGACGTTTGAATCATAAACTTCTTCTGTTCTTCAAGATGAAATCTGGTCTTTGTCCAACATATCTATCCTCACTTGTTCCGCCTTCTGTTGGAACCAACGCTTATTACAGTTTACGTAACGCAAATGATTTTCAAACTCTGCAAACAAACTCACAGTTATATTATTGTAACGTCCCTTTACGGTTTACTTCCATTTTTGGCCACACATACTGGAGAGAAGCTCTATATTATTGTTGTTGACACAGGGAAGAATGATATTAGAATAAATGGAATGCAATAACGACTAAGAGCCCGTCTGCTGCTTGATAATTTATCCTCACTTTCCCTTAACAGTCATTCTTGCACTATAGGCTAATTGACTTAATTAATTGCCTTAACTAGATCGATACAAGTAAACGGTAGCGTTAAATTCAATCACAGACAATTAATGCACATTAAAACAACTATCTTAAACTAGATATGCATGACATGTGTTGTTGCGCCAGTTCATAGTATGGGAGTTATTCCCATGAGGGGAGGAGGGTAGAGTGTTGGGTTCTACTTAAGTTCAAGATTCAAGACTGCAATCTCGGATTATTCCCCTATGAACAGACTAACATTTGGCCAGCTATGTCAGCCTTTGAACAGTACTAAAGTATTCCTAGCCCACAGTGGGAACTTACTTGCTTTGAAAGAGTACCAGGCACACCTGGCAGACCGCTGCAGACAGTCGGGGCCCACCGTAGTCACCCCCAATGTCAACCCACGAAGTTCCCACAGTAAAAAGGAAAATACTCAGGTGCGTGACACCAAATTCGGACACTAACACAGTCCCAATTTCACTGGGTGGTTGCTTAGTCCCGGTGGGCGATGATTTTTTCTGACAATCGTCAACGATTTTTTCTGACAACGGTCCCGGATTTTTTCCAAATCATCAATGATTTTTTCTCCGTGACGTCATAACCGAAAACCGGTGCGACAAATTGGTGAGTTTAGTCTATTAAAACATTTATCTACAAGTCCTATGCTTATTCTTGGTAGAAATTAGGCAAATTAGATAAAATACACATGTTAACGTGGTCAACAGATAAAAGAAACCTGGAAATTTTCTTTTGGGTACATCTTGAAGAACTGTCCTCTATGTCTATGTCTGCGAAGTTTACCATAGGGTAACGTTAGTTTTAATCATAAATCGGTGTTGGGAAAAATGTCTCATTATCTTTTGACACTTTACAATAATTTAAATAGGTCTGTAAGCCCATTTTCATTTTTCATAGGTCCCGGATTTTTTCCTACAAGTCCCGGATTTGCTCCTACAATAGATTTAAAGCGCCTGATCTTTTCTGACGACGCAAACTACAAAATGAGTAGTTATTATGATACGTTATTGCGCATATATTGAACAGCAAGATAAAAAAATGCTTCAAACTTAATTTTGGTGCATAAATGGATGACAATATATTTGTTGGTCATCAAAAGACCAGCCTTTCCATTGTATGTCCCATGTAGCCCATTCTATTGCTTCAAATTTGGTTGTAAATTTGAGTGCCGCCACGGTCAGGCTACTTTTTTCTCTCATGAGGCATAGTAAATTTGCATTGTTTCTCTAGAATTGTGCGTGCATGCATGCGTGCATACGTGTGTATGTGTGTGATTCCAAAGCATCAATATTTCCTTTTGTACTATCTTTGGTATACAGTGCTTGCCTGTTCCTCACAATCCTCACCATAGCCTAGTGTGTATGTATAGCATACATGTGTCATCTACCATAACTGGTACTGCTTACTACCTCCTTCTCTGTCGCGAGCCACTTCCTTTGGCATCTTCAAATGGCGTCTTTTTACGGTTCGGTCGACAGCACAGGTAAGCAAAGGACTTCTATGGTTAAGGCGTGAATTTTACCCATGATTACAAAGTTATACGGATCACAGACTTTTGCTTTGCATTTATGACTATGACATGTAACTTGCATGACAAATGAATTTTCAAGTGTTTGTGTCTATTTAAAGTACGTTAAACATACGTTGACGTTGACGTCATTGTTAAGATTAATTGTAAATTATCATCATACTGATCGTTGAGATAATGATTTATTTAGTCCGGGGGCATATGTCGTTCCCGTGAACATTCGTGTTAATTTTTGGCAACATATATCAACTTCATCAGTGGTGAGTACACAATGGAAAAACACATGTTGCCATTTTTTCTGATAACTCTTTGGCCGTAACAATCGATAATATACGTTACATATATGTATTTATGTTAAAATCATGTAATGTCTAGGTAGCTCCTTATGTTTTATTTTTATTCTTGTTTTTTTTTCTATAGACTCATCTGTAAGTATTAGAAAATACAGCTAAGCTTGTTTTTTCATCATTAACTACCACAAGTAGTAACGTAAATAACTTTAATCTATAATTCAACTTCCAGTATTACGTCATTATCTCTCACAGAACATTTATTAAAATAATATCCTGGTAGTTCTTATGGAATACTGTTTTTGGTGCTACCAGCTTTATTACCCAGTGGTTTAAGGACTTCATGAGGTGTGTTTTATACGTGACGAAACTAAGAATATTTCAAACCGTAATAAATAAGACTTGACAGATTCAGAACAGGCACACCACATTTTGCTGTTTGCTTATTTGTTATAGCATACACCAACACTTTTTTTTTTGAAGCTATTGCCCAGCTACTCAAATTTATGAGTCTTGGTGCAGTAACATACGTGACATCTTTGCATATAAAGCAAAAACTGCTAAAACAGACTTATTACTTTAAAGAAAATAAATCTGCAATCATAAACAAGCATTTGATGTGCATAAAAGTGCCAAATAAAGTGATATAGTCAGTCTGAGGAAGTTGAAACCTGATCGGCGATTTTCCTGGTCATGGTAAGTCAAACATTACCAGTTATCAGATATTCAAAATATTATTGAAAATATCTGGTACATTTAACATACAAGTTGTAAGAATCTAAAACAGAAAATATAACCTGACCCTTGAAGAGTGAAGCCACACTGTTACCTGACAAAGCTTACGCGAGCATTTGCTGACAGAGAATACTTAGGTTCGTAAGACTTTCACGTATTTTACGTGACCAAGGGGAACATTATTGTTTAGCTTAAGTCGAAAAACGAAACTAACTCCGGAATAAAAGGTTGCAGGGTAGTTTATTACATAGGATATCTGGCCTATGGTTATAGTTCACAACGGTAATGTACTAGTTTGGACCTTTAGAGTACCATGTTACACACAATTATTATAAGTACATGTAGAAGGCAAAGAATAAAAGAAAGTTGTTTCACGGGCTACCACAGCAATAAAAATACATGTATGCACATACTTTTGTAAAGATCATCTTTACTTTCATGTTATTTTCTCCCCTTTTTCGTACTAGTATGGTTATATACAACCGTCTGTTAAAAAATTGATTCAGTATGGAACCTATGTTTACTTTTGATTTAACAGTTAATTTATGTTTTAAGGGACAGAGTTCAACAGAGTTTTAAAGCCACATATCAAAATGGCAAGTAAAGATGACAAAGTATTTTGATGTAGGATATTGCTGTTCTGTCTTGGCGAATCCCAGTTTTTTCCTAATAATTTATCTAACCATAATTTTACTTTGCAGCACGATAACAAAACAAAGAGAAGGAAAATGGAACGAGTAACGAAAACCACCAGATACTGAGTAGTTTATATAGTTCTCATATCGTATATGCTCAAACAGTAGTATATTAGTTCTGAACAGCAATAAAGAAATGGTACAAGTGATGCATACTGTAGATATCATGTAAATGACCTTAATTCCTGATTTTCAAATGATTTCATTGACTTTGATCATATTACCATATTGCAGCTTCGCAATAATCACGGAAATAAACTTAGTATTTATTAAGTGTTACTGCTATTCTGAATGATCCTTATCTAATATACAGTATTATTACGCCGCTAATATCAATACAACAACTGAAGAAATGTACATAATAAAAGTTGAATGATCAAAGTTCAATTAGACTTTTGTTATATTTACCTGTGTGTGATAATGTATCCGAACACAGACAGGGGTGTACAGTATTACCTGACCGAATGAATCTTTGTAATTTTACACTGAACGATATATGTCGGGCACAGACCGATAATAAGACACTCTGTGTTTCATGAAAACATAGTTTTTCATTGTCACATTGTCACAGTGATAATAATATGTAGCAGTGTAACCGATGGGAGCAATACAAACGGGTAACGTTGTTTACAATTCAGCATGTAAGGTATAAAAGTGGGATTAACACAATCTTCCTTTTGAGGTAGTACTGTGCAAAGGGCTGTTGAATGAGGATAAAATCGACATCATAGCAATAAGGGTATTATTAACAGTCACCTGAGTCGATACTTCTGTCAGTTGCCTTAGCTGACAGGCTCCTTTGCGTGTAAGTTGTCTGATTGGTTCGGTCGGCAGCACAGGTAGGGAAATAGGTATCACCTCTGTGACAGTTCTAAACCAAGACATAAATCACTTATATACATAATTTCCTGGTTGCATGTTATTTTAAAAGATGGGTTTTGTGATATGCTACAAGTCAGATTAAATGCTAAGAAAGCTCTACATGCTTCAGATGTAAAGATCTCTTTGTGTACTGATGAGTTCTTGGTGAATTTAATAGCGAATTTTGCCATCTTAGTAGTGGTAAGTTAAGTGTTCTCTGACATCTAAGAATGAAGCCTACGAAAACACTTTCTCAATAATAATAATAAATCCCTGATAGATTACAAACATGTAACGTAATGTTACTGTTACATTGCCTTTCAAGTACAGGACAACCCCATATAATTATAGTTCAAAGTCATATAACTTGGTGTTTCTTCTCCGTTTGATGTACATCTGCTAACTTTCTTCTCGGGTTGATGTAAATCTGCTAACTTAAGACATAAAATATTACACTGAAGGGCTACACCATCTACAGTTAGCAATTTTTGTCAATTTAAGGGAGATTCTTAAGAAAAAAAGTTGCATTTTCTCTTAATCTGTCAATGCCCCTGCTAACCGCTACCTAACTAATTCAAAATATACAAGCAGTTCTTTCAAAGATGGGTATGATTCAATCAGATGAGACAGGGTGTCTTTGTTACAACACATCCTTACTTCATTCAAGCAATTAATTCAGATCATGATTGTTTATTTTATCATTTATTTTTAGTTATATTGATATACGTTACAGGTCTTGCGTGATGGATAAGTCATCCTTTTTTAAAAAAAGCTCAGTTTGTTTTTTTATAAATCAAGATATTTAAAAAAGTCATGTTTATAAATTCATTTGCTCTCTACACTTCATTTGTAACAGCCGGCTGCTGTAAGGGCTAATGTTACCCCACCCTCTACGTTGACCGGTTTCTAGGTAAAAAAAAAGAAATATAATGCGGCAACAACGATTTTTGAACTTCAAAGAGCCAGCCCTTGATAACTATGATAAAGGCATAGAATTAACAGATATGCCTACAGGACCCCATTTGTATTGCACATGATCCTGGATTATTATCCCTCGGACAGTTATGTAACGTAATGTTACTGTTACGATGCCTTTTAAATAAAACACAAATGTTATCATAGTAGAGTGAACATAAATTGGTGTTTTTCATACTTACCTCTTACACTTTTCATCTTAAGACATAATACAAACTTCAACAGCCGTTAGCTCTTCTTACTAGTGTTTTGGAAATTCTTATGAAATATGTTACATTTTGTCTTCAATTGATATTGGCACTGCTTACTGCAACCTAACTGTTTCAGAGTATATAAGAAATTATTTCAAAGATCAGAGGAGCACGATTCAAAGACAAGTGATATCATATGCTCATTAAGGACCACATGTATTAACTCCATTCCACCGATTTGGTATAATTCTCATAGTTCATTCGAATTTTTTTTGTTACAGTTATATACGTTACAAATATATCATGACAGTTGACCAATATTTCAAGACTACTTTTTCCATTTTATGTCGTAGAATATTCAAAAAGACATATTTATGACATAAAACACTTTCTACAACTCATTTGTTACAACTAGGTGTTGTATTGGGCCAATGTTACCCCACCCACTACTTTGGCCATTTTCTAGGTAAAATGATGAAAGAAAAAATGGCAACAACCATTTTTCAACTTCTAAAAGACAGTCCTAAGTGACTATGATAAGGGCATAAAATTAACATTCATGTTCACGGGACCCCTTTTTTACGACATATGCCCCCGGACTAATTGTATACTTTTCACCCTTTTTTTTTACCTACATTACTTTTATAACAGACAACACTGGATAGTTTGGACCATATGTATGTGACCTTGACCTCATTTCAAGGTCATGGTACACAATATAATCCTTGAAGATCACAGTGCTCCTGTTGACTATTCTTCTTCTTTGGCTTACTGAGTATCGTTCCCCCCCCCCCCCCCCCCCGTGACCCAGCTTCCCACTCATATATATTGCGTACTTGCAACGCATAAGTCTGCTGCATAAAGGAAATGCTGGGTCACGGGGGGGAAAGTACTTGTATTTTAGTTATAGTGAAGCGTTCTCTTTTGGCCGTTTTGACCGGAAGTATAACTATGGTTTTGCACGCTTAAATGCCAGTCAGGCATAACAAGAAGAAAATCATTGATTTATATTGTGATATGCATGTATTTAGCATGCATTTATGATAAAAAATTATGGAATGAATGACTGATTTTAATATTTTTATTACCTCAAAAAATGAGGTATGCGAAAATCTTGAATTTAGGCTAGGTAGAGTCAACCTGGATTATTTCCCCATGTCTTTGGGTCTGAATCACAAATGATCTGATTTCATACGGTTTACATATTTGTGAAAGCTCTGCTAAGAAAAATATGCACAATTTATGCTTTTGAAAATTCGGACCTGTCGTGCCGATCTAATGGGGAAAATCCTCGCCTTAATCATAGAAGTCCTTGGTATTACCCCCGTGTATACTCGAAAAGTAATCAACTGTATAAATGTGCGCAAACAAAATTTTACCTGGAAATTATCTGGCAAATCGAACAAGATGGTGGAAATACATGGGTGGGAGTAGATCTCCTGACTTTGATTTGGCGTAGTTTATGACGCCACATCAGAGATCTCGTGACGTCAAAGATCACAGTGACGTCAGACTATCTAATGCTGGCATTTTAGTCAATGTGGTTTATTCAAACAACAATATTAGGTTATATAATGGATTCACAAGTATGAGTAGGTCTATGGCCGTATTTAGGGATGTAAGGCCTACTTAATCAATGAATTTGCTAATAGGGCCTCCACTACAAACTTTTTATGATTTGATTGGCACTCTTTGGTTTTGCTTTTGTTAGACACTTCCACACCATCCTCTATGGGCAAACAGCGTTTACACCCGATATCATATCACTAAACACGCTGAGCAACAGCAGCCCAGGTAACTCAGTAGGTTACGCGCTGGCCTGCTGATCTAGCGGTCCCTGGTTCGATACCTGCTAAAGGCGGAAATCTATACATCGTAAACTGGATTCCACTGCACAAAGCCTTTCATTATCCCCCTACCGCCGTCTTTATCTGACTGAAAAACTTTTGAAAAGGATTCATCTATCTATCAACGCTTAGCAACACCACACTGAAGCGAAATGGCAAGGAGAAAATTTAATTCTCTGACGCCAGCAATATCAACTTGGAAAAATCTGATCACTATAATTATAAAGCATAAGGCACTGTAATTATTAAGCATAAAAGATAAAAAATTTCTCTCTTTCTGTCGTGTAATGATTTTTTTCACTCATGAACATCTGTAGTGGTAGTTTTTCTTAAGGTATACCACGGCATACATGTCAGTAATGCTTCTGATGGTCAATCGGCGAAATAAAATTAGATCACACACTAAAAAATCTAATTGCTGAGTCTATAATCCGAGTTTTGGGTCTCTGAAATGCAGTATATGTGGTAGGAAAAAATCCGGGACACTGTAGGAAAAAATCCGGGACATTAAATTCGTTGTAGGAGCAAATCCTTGACATTTGCTGTAATTTTCGTCCTTGGTTTGCAGGGGTTATTCCACCAAAGAAAATGTGACAAAAGACTAAATACGCTCATAAAATGCTTCAGAAGACAGCCTGATTCCAAAAGATCAGGAGAAAATATTAAAAATAAGTTTGTTCACTTACCCTTTTGCTTCGTCACGCTTACGAGACACTAATTGTCAGAAAAAATCGTTGACGATTGTCAGAAAAAATCAGCGCCCACCGGGACTAAGCAACCACCCAGTGAATTTCATAGATCAAATTCCCGGCGTCTATGAAATTCCATAAACGAAATAAATCAAGGCCAGGGATACTGTTCAAAATAAACTTTCCTTAACCCGATTGCAGTATCACACCGTACAACCGGCTGAAGTGATGCCAGATGGCTACAGAGATAGCAGATCACCAAAAGTGAAAGTAGATTTTGAGTAGGTGAGATAAAATTGCTGGTAAAAACAGACGATAAAATCCTGGAAAAGTTTAGCCTCATATGGAAGTTGCCCAGTGTCTGTAGATTCTACAGTATCAGTCTGGGTGGCTTTCTTACGCAGATAAGGCTATAGCAGGTCTTGAATGGCCAACATTTTCAGAAAAAAACACAAAGTCTGCTTTTCGGCTCCCATTAAACGAAACTGAGATAGTGCCCAATCTGTTTGCTTGCTTGCAATAAAACTTCAATTAGTTAGCAATATTTCTGCCAATTTTTGATGCACAATTTGGTTTTTTAATGAAAATACACACTTTCAAAGAGGATGGGTAGCGACAAAATGGTTGCCTTTGTCAACAGATGCACTTTTTGGTGGACAGCTGGGATGGCAGATCAGTTTGTATGGAAATAGGCTGACATTGATGACAGGTATCAATATATTGGTACGTATCTTTAAACTGATTATTCTGTGACTTCGGCGTGAAATCATGAAGAATGAAGCATGCTTGTCCGCTAGAATGCATGTTGTTGCATTTAATAGCTTTACATCTTTTGGCAACTTTCTGATATTGTTTCGGTAACTACTTTTTCGTTGCAAATGTGCTCTTTTTCGTTGCAAATGTGCTACATGTACTGCAGTGCTTTTGGCAAGTCAAGAATTTCATTATCTTAAAAGTTATTCTGTCATTTGATTTGATTAGGAACATTTAGCAATATTCATTGTTTAATACCCCCTCCTCCCCCCTCTTCCCCCCAAAAGGCTAGTGACAAGCATTTGTCACAAGCCTCACCAGCTGTCAGACTGTGAGGCTGGTGACAAACGGTTGTCAGCAGACCCCGCCTTGTTTTTATGCCCCCGCAAAAGTGGGGAGCGGCATATAGTTTTGCCTCTGTCCATGTACATACTTCACATTTGTAGTACTGTTCTTGTCTCCGCAACTTCTTCTACAGTATTTGATGCTGGGAGTTGCAACTTGCAACACAGTTCAGACATGCATTGAACATGTGTATAGAGAAAAGGAAATTTGATCCAGGTCATTATTGCAGAATTATGTCCCCTTAAATGACATACATATTTTGGCCATATTTCACACTTTGTAGCACTATTTGTGTCTCCACAACTCCTCCTACAGTATTTGATGCAGGGATTTGAAACTTGCAACACAGTTCAGACATGTATTGAACATGTACATAAAGGAAAAAGAACTTTGATCCAAAAATGCAGGCAAATCTTTTTTCCTCTTTCAGTAGTGTACATTCAGTTACCTGCATGACTCCCAAGTCCATATCTTAGGGTTCTAATGATTTTTTGAAGAAATCGCAAAAAATCACACTTTGGTCAATGACTCTGTCACAGAAATTGCAGTCAGAAAATGCCCAGACAAATGGTGCCGTAATCTGCACCGACTTTAACTGAAATTTTGTGAAGGAGTCCTTGCTCAAAGTATAAATTTTTGTGGCTCCATCAAAATATCATTAGAATCAGAAATATGTGGAATGGAAAATTGGTGCACTGTTCAACGAGTGTAAATTATCTGAAAAAGATATTTATTTAAACTTGCATAAAACAAGATTCACACACAGCATCACCATTTTTTCCGACATCGTGTCAAAATAGAAATAAAATAAAAAAAAGTAGATTCCCAGGAAAAGCCTAAGTTAACAGTCATATATATCCCGTGCTGTGCAGAATTCGAGGAAATGGTTGCATGTACAAACTAGACAAACATGCAAAAAAAAAGAACGTTTTGGCATGGCATGTAGTGAAGACAGGCATCAAAGTTACCCCCGGAAAACCCAATGAACAGCAATAGCCATTCCGAGCATAACTTACCAGATAATGTTTGAACAGCACTGGTTTAGTTTGTCAGAATGTTGCCCTAATTTCTGCGCAGTTACAATCATATGTTGTAGAAGATACTCAGTATAATTTTATTGGGTTTGGCTTGGACGATACGCCGTCGAAACTTTCATGACATTATTATTATCACTCTTCTTATTATTATGATTATTACTATCATTTTTTTTCTATTGTTTTTTTTTAAACAATGAATATTGCTAAATGTTCCTAATCAAATCAAATGACAGAATAACTTTAAAGATAATGAAATTCTTGACTTGCCAAAAGCACTGCAGTACATGAAGAAGGAGTTACCGACAAAAAATCATAAAGTTGCCGAAAGATGTAAAGCAATTAAATGCAACAACATGCATTCTAGTGGACAAGCATGCTTCATTCTTCATGATTTCACGCCGAAGTCACAGTATAATCAGTTTAAAGATACGTACCAATATATTGATACCTGTCATCAATGTCAGCCTATTTCCATACAAACTGATCTGCCATCCCAGCTGTCCACCAAAAAGTGCATCTGTTGACAAAGGCAACCATTTTGTCGCTACCCATCCTCTTTGAAAGTGTGTATTTTTATTATAAAACCAAATTGTGCATCAAAAATTGGCAGAAATATTGCTAACTAATTGAAGTTTTATTGCAAGCAAGCAAACAGATTGGGCACTATCTCAGTTTCGTTTAATGGGAGCCGAAAAGCAGACTTTGTGTTTTTTTCTGAAAATGTTGGCCATTCAAGACCTGCTATAGCCTTATATGCGTAAGAAAGCCACCCAGACTGATACTGTAGAATCTACAGACACTGAGCAACTTCCATATGAGGCTTAACTCTTCCAGGATTTTATCGTCTGTTTTTACCAGCAATTTTATCTCACCTACCCAAAATCTACTTTCACTTTTGGTGATCTGCTATCTCTGTAGCCATCTGGCATCACTTCAGCCGGTTGTACGGTGTGAGTATTAAACCTTAAAATTAAGTTAGGCCTACTGCTTTGTCTTGATACTCACAATTGAGAAGCAGTATTCAAACACTTAAGTTTGACTTAAGTATTGTAGATATATATATATAGATTTTGTAGATTTTAGAAGTAAAATTGCAATACAGCGCAACGTGGATCTGTATGCAAATGGATCTCAGGACCAGACTCCCAGAAATCTTTGAATCTGCCGCTTAAATACCATACGTGTGACAACCGTGACAAAATCGATGATTGTCACAGTTTGGAGGCTGCTGATTGGTTACTCCTCCGGGGAGGGTATTTAGAAAATCACGGATACAAAATAATACATAATACAGAGTTCATTGGATGCTTCAGCAGTTCTTGAAATGGAGCAGATTGACAAGGATACATGGGGGTTGCTTGAACTTTATACGAGAGAATATATAGCCAAGATTCATAAGAAGAGACTCACTGTGTTAAAAATGATGTCAGAATTCTGAGCGACGATTAATACAAATATCTGTACAAAATCACCTGTAAATAAAGACTCACCAGTTTTCAGTAGTTAAGGTGGATGATCCCGGAAGAACTCTGTTCTTGCTTGTTTAAAAAACAAACAGAGTTATTGTTCATCATCAAATCGACTAACTGTGGAGTAAAATACAGTTATAATATACACTTACAATATCTACCGTAAAGATCCTAAGTTTTCGGGCACATAGGTCTGTACAAACAGTGAAAACTGAGATCAGACTGTTCCTTAGGAACCAGAATGATCAAGATCTTCACAGTTTCCATTCCATCTGCGCATTTTTGTCGACATTACTCTATGGTAGAACCGAATAACAGGAAAATAAATAATAGGGCAAGGACCGGCTGTGCTTGCAGCAGGTGCAGAATTTGGGCAGTCTGTTTGGGGGATATTTTGAACTTAAACATTGTTTTTCTAGGAAACGAAACGGTGAAATGATTGTTTTTTTGTTTTATTCTTTAACATACGACGTAAGTTTTACTAAAATAATACGCATAAGCATGCCCCATCGATTGATAATATTTTTCATGACGTTTTTCATGAAATTCAATTTTCTTGCAATTTTTCAAAGAATGTAAAAATATACTTATTAACAAGAATTAAAATCTTAAAAAGTTCCTTCAAGAGCAGAGAATACATACAGAAGTAGGAACATGGGCCAGACTACGTAGTTTCGGCTAATAAAGCCTCGTCAGTGACCCTGACAATATCTGGTGATGAAACCAGAAAAAGCAAACTGTAATTTCTTAATTTTAATTGGACAGTCGATTCAAAGACTGATTAGTTTCAAAAGGATCCAAATAATATAAAAGACGATGATCTAGAATAATAGTCTAAATCGATCTCAAATTTTAGATTTCTAAGAATCTATCCTCTGATCTCAAAGGATGTAAATAAAATATAATCTGCACTATGGATGATGTACGGGGAAACGTTTTACGGCCGCCACACGGCACAACACCAGCTGCAGTGAGGTAAAATGAAAACTGCAATTTTATGTTATCAGTTTGTTTCAAATATCATATATTACAGATTATATGATTTGCTGAAATGAAAGTGCATTCATGTGCTAGAGATATGAGTTTTAATGGAAATTGTTTAAAAATAATATGTAGAAATACAAAATATTGTTTTTTCGGAAAACAAAACGGTGAAAATTGTTTTTTTCTAACCCAAATGTTTTATAGCTCTTTGAGTTATTTAGATGGTATATTGGTTTGAATGCCCCGCCAATATTTCTATTCAGTATTCGTCTACCTTAATATAAAGATTTACGAGCTCATTAATTCCCTACTACGTCGAAAGGCGGTTCTCCGAAAAGTCAGCGGAGGAAACTTACGAAACAGAACAGAACAGAATGGCTGCGCCCATACAGCTGTCAGCTTGGTGGAAATGAACACATGTTCTCTGACATATTCTCTTTGTGAGACAAAATTGGGCTAATCTCAGGGAAGATCTATGTAAAATGAAGCCACCATAAATGATCCAAACCAGCTTTGGTGAGTGACAAGCGTTATTTAAGTACATTGTCCTGCTGCGAGTGGTAAGATGTTTCGCAGCAGCATTGATTCGTACACAGACCAATAATCTATCTATCTATCTCTATATACTGCCACACGCCCTCACGGGCATTCTAGGCAGGGACGCGCGTCAAGCAGAAAAAGGCAGAATATTAGTTGAAATAAAATAAGTAAAAGTGGAACAGTGAAGTGGATAAAAGGTGATAGGTTAAAAATAGATAAGTGTAGCTAAAATCAGGATAAAAACAACTTCAAGATCTAGGGCCTTGAGTGTTGCAGCCTGCCAACTGCTTCCTTGAAGGCCTCAAGGGTTGGCAAGCAAACAACAGTCTCAGGTAGGGCATTCCACTGTACTATAGCCAGTGGAAAGAAGGAGTATTTATGAAAGTTCCTACTGGTATGGATTTATCGGAAAGTCATAGAGTGACAGTACCGGGATATTCTTTGAGTTGGCTGAATATAGTTGGGGAGGGGTACTGCCACAAGTCCGTATACAATTTTAAAGAAGAGGCAAAGACGCGCGTCTGCTCGTCTCTGTTCCAAATTTCTCCAGCCTAGATTTTGGAGCATCGCTGTTACGCTTGACCGTTGATCAAAATCACTGGTGGTCCAGCGTGCAGCCCGACGTTAGACTTTTTCCAGCTGGAGTATTTTATCTTGAGTATGGGGGTCCCAAACAGGTGCCGCATACTCCAGCTGGGGGCGTACTAGTGTGTTATAGGCAGCCTCTCTAACCTTTTGATTTTTTATTTTGATATTTCTTTTAATGAATCCAAGGGTGCTATTGGCCTTGGCAGTGATTCTGTCTATGTGAGAGCTCCAAGACAGGCCACTAGAGATATCAACCCCCAAGTATCTTGCACTGGTGACAACCTCGAGGGTCTGACCATGTAGTTGGTAGAAAGTATTTATTGCCTTCCTCGCGGTTGTCACCCTTACAACCTGACACTTAGAGGGGTTGAACTCCATGTCCCACCTCGACTCCCACACAGACAGTTTATCCAGGTCAGTCTGTAGCACACTGCTGTTGTCAGTGCCTCCAATTGTAAGGTAAACGGCCGTGTCGTCTGCAAAAAGACGAACCTCTGAGGTGAGTTCGTCTGGTAGGTCATTGATGTAAATGAGGAACAAGATCGGCCCGAGGACAGAGCCCTGGGGAACCCCAGACGTCACACATCACACATCATGTTTATAATCAGAGCAGGGCAGTTTCATTATAACTCTTTCCTGCCTTCAGTTGTTCCCCTTTGGAATGACTTGCCGGAAGAAGTACAAACCTCAAATTCTATGGGTACTTACTACTAGTAGCTGTATTTACCGAAACGTGCCGAAATACTGAAACGAACTGGAAATACCGAAACGAACAATTAAATACGATATAATAGGGAAATGGCATTTCGGTAATTGATTGTTTATACAGGTATAGAATAGGTGTTAAAGAGTGTTTTCACAAGTGCAATACATAGGTTAAAAAGATTAAAGAGATTAAGGGGGCTGTATAATAATTATCTCCTAATGCTAATATATACATATATATGCATTACTGCATATTCACCATTGCATAAAGTATAGAGTAAGGGGACATGGCTTTGCACAGGGCATGGCTTCGCACACCTACGGGATTAGTTAGTATGTGTCAGTCATCAGTTGTCTGAACATCATTTTGTTTTGCAAATATTTCAAGGTTGTATAAAAGAAGGCTTTTGACATTACTTTCGCGTGCAGTGCATCACGTGCATTTTGGCGCCAAAAATATTTAAAACATTCAGATCAAAGTCGGGAAAGTTTAACATTTTTGGAACAGGCAATATTATTGATAGCACACTTTCGAAATTTGGCTCCTGAGGTGTTATTGAAATTGTCTTTTGCTCTCTTCAGAATACAAAGTGCACAATCATCAAAACCTATGCCGGTTATATAGTAGTCCAGCTCCGGACCAAAATTATTTCAGAAACAAAGTTTCTAATTTAGGTCCAGCACCTGTAAGTCTTCCTCAGTGTGGGTATTTCATATGCTGATAAAATCATTTTGGCACAATCATGACAATGTAAACTGTGCATTAATCAATATATTATGTTTTCTTTTTGATAAATAACAGTCTTTTTCTTATTCTGACCTTCCCAAAGTGTCTTACTTCAAATATACTGGCGATTTTTCATTCGTAGCTGTGGGAATGTTTACGAAGACCGCCATGTTGCTTGGATTTTCCCAGTTGCGGATGACGTCATAGGGTTATAAAAATGGCAATGATATAAAACCCAGTACCTTAGGAGATATGAGTGTCGCAGCTACATAGTCTGTGAATATTGTTTGCAATACCTATATATGCATTTATTTTCTGCCTTGGTGTCCAAATTTCATTTAAGCACGAGTCAGTGTGCTTTTGTGAAAAAGGTTTAACTAAGTACCACAATAAAATTAACCATTATGAATGTTCAATTACCATGCGGACACCGAATGTCTGAACACAATTTCACTTCTCCTAATGTTCGCGCACACAAGAAACAAAGGGAATGCTGTTTAATTAAGCTATCAATTTTATAATAGTCCATGTCAAAAAGTAACATTGGTAAAAAAAATGACAACAACAGAAAATAAAAAGTAAACCTAAACACTTCACAACATATGAAACTACTACTGTGTGTTTGAAGTCGCCGACAGACCTGTATACTTTCAACTATCATGAGAGAAGCCGGGATAAAAAGCAATCACATGCTGTTATGCTTACACATTGCAAAAAGTCTTCAGACAAATGCTGTAATCAGACTGCAAAAGAACGATCACAATATTATATATCCGAGCAACTTAGTTGAAGAATCTTTAAGATCCCAAGCGTTAACAGCGATATTTTCAAACTGCGAGGACGTTTTCTTGAGATGATTATGTACACATGCGGTACTGCTTTGAAATTTTTAAAATTATCTGTACGATTTTAAAATGAGCTGCGTATAAAAAATATAATATTTCTTGGGAAAATACGCATTTTCTTTGCAAGGATAGGACCTACTATAGAACTAATATTTTAATGGTCTGGGCCTGCACAGCTACAGTACACGCAACGTGAAGACTTGATCTGACACGCTCTCGCGATAAATTTTAATCTTTTCCGCAAAAGTTTAGTGGGGTTTTTGCGTGTAAAATGCGTGGGAGATGCGAGACACTCGCGAGATGCGTAACGTTAAACTCGCGAGAAAACAATTTCTTTTCACGCGAGACACGCAACTTTCGAGAGAAAGGATTAACTCCATGTATGCTCAGGTGAGTCATCGGCGCCAAACTTAATTACGCGTGACGCGTGTTTTCGAGTGGAAAGGATTAACGATTCCTGTCTATGTTGTACAGGTAATTCATTTATATTTTTACATTGGGCCTAAAAAAAAAGTTGTGTGATTCCGGTTTCCAACCGACTGGTCTTTTTTGGCGCCGACTCAAAAATTTTTAGCGGCAAAAATTACGATCGGCAATTTCCACCATTCCGGAAATAACCGAAAGTGCCGAACAAATAGACAGCATAAACCGCTCAAGCTATGACGCGTAAAGCATACCAGTTTGCCGCATTGTATTTAATACTGCGCAGGCTGATCCTAATATTTACTATCAGCGTATGGAATAAGATTCCTTTCACCATTTTGTGCTCTGAGCGGCGTCCTTTGATGTCAAGGCACGAGACTGACCTGTAAACGTGCTGTGTTTACCTATTTCAACAAATGCTACCGTCTTCACATTTTATTATGGCGAAGGCCCTGAATGCGTTCAGTCACCTCTAAATATGAATACAGATATTATGTTTATTAGTCCGAATACTTTGAGAATTTTTCCGCGCAGCAGAATCAGTTTCGTTTTTCATATAGATAATGTGATTTTGCCATTCGGAGATCGGAATAAAAAACAAACTTCTCACCTCTTATTTTTCCTTCATTTTGATGCATTTTTAAAATCCAAACACTTTGACTATTGATTCACGACGCAAAATCATATTTTCCATATTTCATGAATGAACTGATTGAAAGGATGCAGCTGTGACGTAATTTTTTTAGCTGTCAAACCAACAGGTTTACAAATTTGCATATTTCAGAGAGCGGATAAGTGGACGTCAATCACCTCTGAGACAGCCCATTTGTTAATCAAGTCATTGTTGTCGCGTGCGCTTTTATTGGAAACTTGACAGCTCTTACATCAGAAAGTTTATGTTTCGGCACGTGCCACTAGCGGCTATATCTTTGAGTTCAAAAGCTGATCGAAACGCTTTGATCTTTGTGACTGTTTTGACATGGATTGGGCTATTATCGGTGGCGGCTGAGCGAAATTTTTTGTCTGTGTGATCTAACGAACCTATTAACAATATTCTTTCAAACATAAGCCTCACTAATAAACTCGCCGCGTAACTGCAAAAAAATTACGCTGATCATGATTGTTTATCAACCCATCCTTAATTCGTAAATGTAAATACCGTACGGTCAAACAATACTTGCGTTGAGGATGCGATCAATTAGGTTATTCACGCACGCTTACTATGTATTAATTGAACCGTTATCAGCGCCGAAAAAAATGCATTGCGAATCATATGCCTTGTCTGTAAAGGTATATGTACTTGTAAAGAAACTTGCATTTACTGTACATGTACCTACCTGGACAAAATCCCATGCGTGATGCGAGAAAGTTTCTCGCATACATCACTCTATGAATTTCACGCGAGATGCGAGGAATTTTCTTGCGTGGAACGTGGCGATTTTCAAACACGCGAGGAAGTTTAGTGTGAAATGCGTGAGAGTTGCGAGAGAATCTCGTGGATTTTAATCCCTTCCTCGCGATTTTAAGTGTCACGCGAGTGCGTGTCAGATCAAGTCTTCACGTTGCGTGTACTGTAGACATGTTTTGCTATGGCGTGAATTGTTCTCGTCTGCGTACATATTTCACTTAATTTCAACAATTGAAACTACGGAAAATAAAACTTCGCCGGAGCCAACTTTCTTCGTCTCCGCTTCAAATACCGGTGACGGACGAGGCAATATTAATGTTAGGGAGCTGGTAATAAAAATCTCTTATAATTTTTTGGTTCACTGAAATTAATATAAAAACATTTAATGGGTCGGAACAGTTGTGTAAGTTTGGGTAATTAGGTATATGTGACAGAAAATAACCTTGACATCATCACATTCTTTTGGCAACGTAAATGTCCTTGCTAGTTTTCTCTTTGATCGATGTCGGAGCATACTATT